>CM060262.1:26268217-26976944 GCA_030684275.1 Acipenser oxyrinchus oxyrinchus
CATACAAAACGATACAAAAAGAAAATGTATTTTAAGACATGTTAAAATATATACTATTTTTTTTTATTTTAACAGTTTTAAAACACATTTATTTCATATAGCTTATTATTTCATATAGCTTTGAAATTGCGTTCACCTTATATAATGTAGTATATATATATATATATATATATATATATATATATATATATATATATATATATATATATATATATATATATATATGTTAGCAGAAGCCCTTACAATTGTTGGAAGATATCACATTATTTTTACATACTATATATATATATATATATATATATATATATATATATATATATATATATATATATATATATATATATATATAAAATATTATACTTCCTTTCCATATTAATCATCTTTTTATTTAATTTGAGAGCTCACCTCAAAAAGGACCGAATCAAAATAGGAATAATTAAGCTGTAAGTACAACTCTTTGATTCAACAACGAGAAACAAATCAGACACACGTTAGCAGAGTACACCAGCATCTTTCTAAAAGAGCAAGTCGCTCCTCTAGCCTTTTGTGTAGTTAAAGTTGCACAAGTCAAGTTTGTGAGAAGATGTGTGTACTTTTGAAACATTTGAGTTATCTGACAAAGGCACATAGCAGTCAAGTGCCAACTGTTTGATTCTCCTGAGGGTATGATGTTGTAAAAAAAAAAAACCTTTCTAGTCCAACATTAGCTTATCAATAAACATTTTTAAATAAGCAAAATACAATAAAACTACTGCATGTACTGTATGAAAAAGATCCAATACATTAACTATGAAGTGTTCAACAGTTCTACAAAGCACATTTTTTCTGTGGATACAAACAATTTAAACTTGACAGAGAACATTGAACCCAGGTGCATCTTTGAAATCAATGAAAAGCAAGCCAAATAATAACAAACACTTATGCTGACTCACCAAACCAAATACATACCCTAAGAGTATAGAAGAACTGACCATTTAATTAATAACAGCAAATTGAAATATGCTAATACTAATGTGAATTGCTGAACCAAGGCTGCTCTTGCTTATTACACAAATCTGCTGAAAACATATATTTGCTGTTCTGTCGCTTAAAATGTTTTTACTAAGTCAATATACACACCAAAGGGTAAAAACAAAAAGTCACAGAGATAAACATTACCTACCCACAAATACATCATCATCTTGAAATAGGAATCACGGGCTCCGACAGTGAACAGAATCTCCTGACTTTAGCAAGTTCTTCAGCTAAGATATTGAAACCAGTGGGAAGACGCTCTTGCCCTTTTCTGTCAAGTGCTCACAGTTCTCTTCTTCTTATACAAGATTTTGTTTTATTTATTAGAATGACAGTTGTTCAGCAGCTTTTTTTGCTCGTGGGGAAAAAAAGGCTTCTGGCTGTCTTTCTCCCCTTATTTTCTTTCTAACTTATTTTACCCTTTTTTCTTCCTCTCCTTTATACTGACAAGCCTTGCTTAGGTAACAGTTCTTGCAGTGTCTTTTTAATGAGCAGGTCCGTGCACTAAGGCAGTCAGGTACAACTGTGCAAGCAAAAGTAAGCAAGGTGGTGATTGGGAGGGGAGGGGAGGGGAGGGAGGGGAAGGGGGCACACATGGACTACACACGCGCGCACACACACACACACACACACACACACACGCCACTCCCTGGACTGCAAACAGAGACTTTCTAGCCCCTAATTCAATAAAGAATTTGCATGAAAGTTCAATACCTTCTTATGGTAAAAGCAAGTTTATAAAAATGTTCTTAGCCAGGTAAGGTGAGGTCGCTGAGCGGTGAGATCTCAAAGCAATCAGCCCCTTTTCTTTTGCAAAAAGAAAAACCACAAGGTGACAAGCAGGGAAAGAACAGAAAAGAAAAAGAAAAAAAAACCTATAGCTGCTCAATCCACATGCTATTGCCAAGCATGCTAAAGTCTCACCCTGCTTCCGCTTTATCTCTGTAAATGCACTCCAGATAAAAGCTGCAACCAGACAGGTCAAGGCCTTCCACAATCTCACTGCGCTAACACTAAATTGTTCAACATACTTTTCTACAGCCATCTACTGACTTTAAGCTGCTACTGCTGCTGTGTGCACAGAGATGTGCTGTGAGGGAAAGTGTGCTTTAGACAGTGCATCCAATCCAGATTACAAATGCTATGTGTGTGTGTGTGTTTGCTTTCTATGTATGTAATTAAAGTATTGTACCCCCAGTATATTTTACCAGGTTACTTATTTTATTTATTTATTTGTATTTATTTATTTGTTTCATTATTATGTAGCTTTCATAACTTGCTCATATGCATTACTGAACTACTGTTACATTTTTAAGAAAATGATAAATTATTATAAGTACAAATCTCCTATCTGTGCAGGTCATTTCATATACAGTATGTTTAAATCAAAGGCATCTTCTCCACTGGACCTTATATTATTTGTATAAAACAGCTACAGCACATGTACAAATTAATGACATGCTTGATATAGTAGTTTTATTCCCTCTGTTCAAGAAGCGGGGAGATTGCTATCATACTTCCATAATTCACTGTAACTCACACTAGGTCCGACAGACATAGCACAATGGGTATCACATCAAATGTTATGCATTCCTCTATATTTAATCTGCCATCATTATATAACTGTCTGTTTAAAACAGAACAGGTAACCAGCAGTGTTAATACAGAAGATCAATATTAAGTTGTACTTGACACCCCTCCAACCAATCCCCCCATGAAAAAAAGAAAATAAAGCTTTTTGTTTCTTTGTTTTATACATTGCAGTGAATTGTGGATGTTTTTATGTTTGTATATATATATATTATATATATATATATATATATATTTAAGGTCACAATAGAGTTGCAGCTCAAAGCAATTACATCCTCACACAAACATCTGGGTCTAACAATTATTTCTATAAGGAAAAATTGACTAGGCTACTGTTTTCAAACTCAAAATGTTAGAAGTAATTCAAGCAATTTCAACATTTTTAAATAAAACTGGATTTTGGTTTGCAAGAGGTGAAGACAGGTAGCATGATTTAAAACATGGGTGTGTGGAGGTACTGTGACATCAGCTAAATTATGACATGAATGTAAAAAGCGTCTTTGGAATATATCTTAGGGGGTGGGGGATCACCTAAAAGCAAACATTGAAGAGCAATAAACATGTTATATGCCCTGGATAATCTTTAAGTTGATTGAAAACAAAATATTTATATGGTATATTAAATAAAAGCCCTTTATTTTGTTTATTTTCCGAACATGGATTGCTCAAAATATATTAAGTGATACTGTATGAAGTAGAAACATAACCACTACACATGCATGTCAAAACAAGTGCAAACATTAAGATTGTGAAAATCAAGAAAGCCTCAAGGTACAGTAGTCTCTGCGTATAGGAACACCACCTAAGAGAACACTTCGTCTAAGAGAACCTCTTGTGGTGAAACAGATTTTTTGTAAATGCTCCGGCTCAAAGAACAGGAACTTGGCACCGATAGTGATACAGTACTGTTTTGTAGCCTGATAACTCATCATCATCAAACTTAAATTAAAATGACTTATTCAGTCTTTTCAAAAGTGAATTATCATCGCGAGGCACACTGATTGGTTAATTTCATCTTTTAAGAACTGCCATCATATCATTGACTGGTTTTGTATTCAGATTTCCACGAGTGCAAAACCCACCACTGTTTCTCTTGCTACAAAAAGTTGCGAATTGTTCGAGCTGTTGAAAAAAACCCTGAATTGGACACAAGTCGCCAAGCAATTTGTGTTTCCTGTTCTGGTGAGTTGCTTCACCATTCTGTTACATAATGTTGTGCATGTCTTGAATATTGCTCCTATACATGCATTCATAATTAATCTAGAGCTGCTGCTGCATTTTTTAACGTGTGTAGGGGTGCTGTGTTAATTTAGTTTGACAGTTAGTTTATTAACATTAGTTTGTTACTTTATTATTATAGTTTATTACACTTGCCTATTGCTTTTCCTGTTCATTTCATATGTTGGTGCACGTGCGTCATGACAAGTAATACATATTTATTTATTTATTCATTCATATTGTGTCTGGTGGTCAACTCCGTCTTAGAGAACACTTTGCCTAAGAGAACACTTTCTGAGGGGTGTTTTCTTAGCTGGAGACGACTGTAGTTGTAAAGTGCTGGCTACACAGATAATTTAAAAGCTCTGATCCCCAGCAGAACTCAGAAACACATTAAACGGATAGAGCTCACGACTGGTGATACATTGCCATCTGCTGTCAAAATCACTGGTCTTGTGATCTTAATTTAGCTTATACTGTATAAGAAAATACCATATGGAAGAAGATGAGGGGAAAGAAAAAAAAAACTTTGCCTGCTTTTCGTTATTAGTACATGACTCCCCACAGGCAGACTCTAATTGCTTATTGAATGACCTTACTATTGTAGCCTCTGCAACTTCACCTGGTGGTCTACTCAACATTTATTTTTCTCTGATTGGAAATGGCTTCCTATTTACTTTAATGAAGCCTCCAGGTAGTTCTATGCTATGACTGTGGTAAGGTCAAGGACAATGGGACAGAGTAGCTGCCTACATGTACACATATACACAAAAATATAAAACTGACAATAAATACAATGATACATTAGACCTCCTATACACCCTCGCATAACTGGCATGTAGCTCTTGTTTGCTTTGCTATGCACACCTGTTTATTTAAAGAATGCGTGAATAAGAAAATCAATCTGGCGTGTTGTCTTTTTAGTTTCTTCTGTGGAACAGTTCTTCAAATTATCAAAATCCCTTCTTATGCAAGCAAGTCCTTATTTTTGATTTCCTATATTTTTCATAGATATCATATCATCATAAAACCAACCCACCTGCCCTCACTTATTTCTTTTATTCTCTTTTATTGTCCAGACATGTGATTTTTGTGTAAGCTTATGTAAGACTTAACACAGAGGGCATTACCAGGCATTATACAATAAGGGGCCCAAGACGAAATCGAGGCGCTATTATAACCAAACGGTCGTATAATGCCTAATAATGCCCGATGTGGAGGGTCTTATTGCTTATATACTTCAATGTTACAGCACATTTAACTATAATTTTTATTGATTTTTACTGAATTTATTTAGGTTTTCCTTTTTTTTTTACGTATCCTTCCACATAAGCACTCTAAAATGAAAGTTCTGTAAATATAGTTCTCCATAACAACCATCTTCTCTATAAAATGAGTGTACAAAACAGCGTTTTTAAAACGGTATACTTTTATTTGAATAAACAGAGAACAAAAGATCGTGAAAAAAAGATTTATTATTATTGTTATTATTATTATTATTATTATTATTAGGGAACAGTTATTAAAAATGCTTCTGTGAAAATAAACTGTGAAAAGATTGTGCAATAATAATAATAATAATAATAATAATAATAATAATAATAATAATAATAATAATAATAATAATAAAATGTGTCTTTTCCTTGGTGATTGATTGGAATATTTCCAGATATCGAGCAGTTATTAAAAATCTTATTAAAAAGGTTGAAATTTACTTTAAACAACATTTTGTTAATAGCTGATGGAGTGATTTGTTTTTGTGATGTGGTTACAAAGATTTTAAGGGCATATATCAATGATTATATCCCTCTAACTCAACCGTATTTAGAATGTGTGGAATCTTCCCATTGAAGTATGTATTTATCTATCTATCTATCTATCTATCTATCTATCTATCTATCTATCTATCTATCTATCTATCTATCTATCTATCTATTTATCGATATCTATATATAGATATAACAAATTGTTCTTTGCAGGTAACAGGAAGATAAATAACTTGAATTGTAACAATCCAAGTGGGCATTTCAATACCCAAGACTTCCTAGTTAATTTCTAGGTTCTAGTTTCTTGCGGAATTAAAACGTGTGCTAACAGGATATATTTATTACCTTGAATTGCTTTCATGGATAGCTTTATCAGCAAAGATAAGTGCATGCAAATGTTGCAGAAAAGGATCCTCTAAAGTCCCAATGATAATTATCTACAGTCAACAAAAATATCCACAGTCGATAATTGCTATTCATGAATCACTTGAAGGCGTATCCACTCAATTACAATTAGTTGAAAAAAGAAATCTCTATTAATTAAACTAAATCTTTGCAGGACTAAATTTATTAGCATCCATGCTACACAACCGCTGTTTAATTTTGTAGTTACTTACAACTGTCTGAGAGTAAAAGAAAGCATAAACTGTGCTATGTGTTGCTTGCTTGCTATTGTATGTAAGGAAGTGTGACGCGTGCTACATGCACCATTCTAGATTTTAACCATTACTATACACATACAAAAATATTTCCTTTTGACGTTAATTTGTTTTCTGTGTAAACTTAAAAAAAATACATATATATTGTTTTAATACCTTTACTTGTGTTTAAGCAACATTGCAACATAGAATGTATCAGTTAGCAAGAAGGGGTATTAATAATCCAAAGTATTATTGGCAGCTTTAGAAATTGAATGTGAGGGCTCTTAAATATATATATATATATATATATATATATATATATATATATATATATATATATATATATATATATATATATATATATATATATTATTTCTTGTTTTGGAATAAAGATTTTAGTTTTAGTTTGGTAATCATTGGGTGAATTTGGTGTAAATTGTTATAATAAATAAATAAATAAATAAAACACTTGTGGGTTTCATGCCAATGTGGATCCTGTGAGGCACCATAACATAAACAGCATGTAAGGCTTAATAACCAGAATTAATGTGATGGGGGAATACGTTTGTCACTTTTGTTGTACTGGTAACCTTAGACAAAGCAAGTTATTGAGAGCAATGTTGCAAAACACATTTCCCGTTTTTATCTAGGAACGTAACCTGCAAGAGCTTCAAACTCAAACTCACCATTTTGCCCTATCATATGATTCCCTCCAAGCCCAGGGAATGTAAGAAAAAGACTTGTCTTGTAGAATTCTTCTGGCTCTATTTCAACATACAAGAGCACTGCATCACTGTGTATGCTGGGCCTTATTATTCAAGTGGGAAAGACTGATGTCTTCAGTATATAGTTTTGCTAATTAACTTATTGGAGTATCAGGGTTAATTAGGATGTGATTTGCACATTCTTGCTGTTTCTGTTTTCTCTAGTTTACAAACTGGATACAAATGTAAGAGAAGGCTAATTAGAGTTGTCCATTTTACAACATTATATAACATTTTACTAAAAAAAAATACATGAATCAATATAACATAATAAGAATTTCAGTATCCCCTCCACAGCAGTAAATACAAAATTAGAGCCATCAGTATCACCAATGACCTAAAATCACCTTCTGTATATATAAACACTGTGAGGTGCATACAAAAGTATTAATACAGACACACAGAAACCTTCCTCTTTTCTCAGATTATGTTACTCTTAAAAACCAAAGAATGTCCAAACCAAGTTTCATCACAACAGAATAAGCAATTCTTTACATAGATGTAAAAATGTACATATGCCAGCCTCCACTTTATTCCTGTGTTTATATTTTCCTGTCTATGTATTTACAGCTGGCAAATGAAGATTCAAACAGTTTGCTATGTAAAGTCATAAAGCTCTAAGGAACTGACATCCACCAAACAGGAATTGCTATGTGAACAGAAACTGTTGCTTAAGTTCAAATAACAGATGGAACATCTCAATGCGTTTTAAAATATTAGTGTATTTGCATATTCAGTGTGGTCACATAAGGTAATGGCCTCCTGAATAATTAAAATGCAATAGCTAAATTGAGAAATCTGTCACTGTACCCAAACATGTAGTAAATGGATAGGCACCATTTAAAGAAAAAAAGGAGCAAGACTCGTCAAGAGACATAATGGCAATCAGGGACGCATATTATAATGCACACAGTTAACAAAATAGTAATTAGGCGAGGTTTCAAACTTCCTACCTCCCAATCAAAAAGCTGCTACGGTATATGGCTCATGCAAGAAAGTTTATGTTAATGCTCGGAGCACCACTTATCTCTTTCCTCTTTCTACTACACAAATGCCCGGTCTGTTGTGAATAAAAAAAAACAAAATAACAAAACAGCAGTAAGTATTAATACAGGACAGCTCTAATCACTCCAAAATAAGTTACTGTCTAGTGTTTCTAGACATAGGATCGTTAAAACAAACCTCAAATTACATTGTCTGAAATGCAATTTAGCACTACCTTTTATTAGGCAGTTCTTTATAACCAAATGAGCTTTTCCACATAGAAATTGCAGGTCTATACTATGTTAATAACGGCATTAAGAAACAGTGATTGCTGGCTGATTCAAGGGTTATGCAAAGTGTTGCTGTTAAGGCAACTATATAGGCAACAGTCTTATAGGTGCAGTATCAATGTACCATCATTTTCATAATATAACCTGCACCTTTTTATGAATTTTAGAAGAATTTCTGTATGTTGTTTATGACTTGTATGTTGTGTACAAGGCTGTAACAGTATTATATACTGTATAGCAAACTATGGTACTTTTGATAGAGTATTAAACAAGAGATCAGCGTTATACAAGAGGTGTGCATTTTACAATTTTATAATTAGAATCAAAAGGTAAAAACTAACAGCTTAAAGGCAAAGTGATCTAAATTCTGAATCGAAATTCCTAAATGTTTTTGAGTGGATCAAACAACTAGTTTTGACACTGCGGTCCAGGTTTTGGGTACTGCATGTATTAAGAGGTAAACACTCACTGTATACCAACTTATTCCAGCCAAAGACTCTGTGTGTGTCTAAACATAACTGAAACGACTGTTTATACTTAACAAGGGGAACAGAATTTGGGTACGTTTAAACTGAGCTACAGGTTCAGTCAACAGGACTGGTATCAAACATCATTTTAGGATTAAAACTTTTTTTTTTGGTTAAGGATTAGGCTGAATTGAGTTCTCATTTGTGCAGAATCATGGAGCACACTTGTCGAGCTTTCAACTGTAAATTAAAACAAAAAGACCTTTATGAATGAATTAATTGAACTCAAAAAGAGATAAAATGTATATAGTGTAAGAAAGTCACTGTATTGTTATTAATAGCAAGCTTCCTATTACTATGTATGCAGCATGCCCGTGTAGCCCAGCCACCCTACTTCACTGTTCTATTATATTACATGACTTACATACTGCAGAACTTATATAGTCAATTCCGTTTCACTTTAAATGAAATGTTACCAACTCGTCCTGGGCTCTGTGTGCTGGCTGGAGAGTCCAATGTGGTGTAGGCAATGTCCCCAGTTACCTGGCTTTGATCATCTGATTGAATGGGTGACTGTGACAAGAGCCGGTGTTCCAGGAGCCAAAAGAAAGACTAAGCTAGCATTAACAATTTTAAGTATTGCTACTGCTGTCAAATCAACTTGGCAGCCTTAAATCACTCAAAAAGCACAGCTGACAATCACAGTGCAAAAGGGAGCTGCAGGGCCCTCATTCTTGGGAAGAAGAAAAGATAAACTATGTGACAGATTTTACAGATTAGAACAACATTTTATATTTTTATCTCCCACCACATGACTAAATCAATGTTTTTGACAAGTGAGAAACACAGCAAGTCACAAACAATCTTTCTTTTTCTTTCTGTTAGACATTAAGACAAATGGGTACTGCATTTTAATAATCTAATTTTCATCATACACTTAACAAACCGATAAAAAGACAAACAAAAGAAAAACATAAGCTAAAAATCCTACACACTATGAAATCAGAGAAGGAAAATGAGAAAGCCTTGATTCCAGTAAGCCAGACCAACCCCACCTCTCTGCCACACAGTCCACCAGCAACCGCATCTCCAGCGTTTTAAAATAAGAGGATGTGACTCCAAACTGATGGTGAACCTGGTTTCCAAGCTGCCCTTCTCAGTACAGCTTGAACTCACAAGTGCAGCACTCAAATATCCTTCGGCAAAAGCAAGCATTTAATGCAAAAAGGAGCTTACCCTTAGTTGCTCTCTGTCACAGCTCATTTGCTGTCTTGGAATCTGTCAAAAGAAATACAGTAGCACTTAGAATGACATGTTTTATATATGTATATGTATATACTGTATATATATATATATATATATATATATATATATATATATATATATATATATATATATATATATATATATATATATATATATATATATATATATATATATATATATATAACAAGACATGCTGTATTGTTAAGTATTTCATATAAATATATATTTAACATGTATTTCTGTTATGATCATAATAATGATGACACCCTTGATCATGGCAGGTGCGGCATTGAAACAAGGTAATTGTACTTCCATTAAGTGTCCCGACCTAGTAGGCATTATAGCTAATTGCGTTTTTTATGACAGCACCCACATACTCAATTCCCTTCAATTATTACATTTATCAAAGTATTTAACTAAATAAATAAATACATAAATAAAACTGGCAAAGATACATAACTTGATAACTTGTACTGTAACAGCACACACACACACACACACACACACACGCACGCTGTGTTTACAAATCACAAACATAATATTCTGATGTTCAGAACTGTGGCCGGGCTGTGTTTCAATATGTAAACAAAACAAAAAGAAAGACTTTGTTATTTTTATCGGATGAGGATTTTGCTGTTTTAAAAAAAGGAACAATGTATGATACGTAAGGCTACAATTTTCACGGAATTCACAGAAAGATCACCTAATAATCTAGTTTTAGCTACATCAGTGTACAAAAGAGTTTTTAAATAGTATATCAAAACCAATAATATAAAGACTATTGTGTTTGACTACTGACAAGTTTAACTGTTACTTTAGGAGTACAAAACTTATAGAATGTACTTCAAATTCTGGCATAATTTCTGGTCGGAGTTGAGGGTCTTCGGCAAATGGGAATTACGTAATCTACAATCTTGCGACATGCCTCTTTTTTGGAAAGGCGTACAGACAGCCTTAACAGATCATCAAACTTTTAATCTGTCATTCTAAAGTATCTAAAATATCTGTCACTGTCACACCCGCATCTCTCTATTTAGGCCTAATGTTTGAAATCCCCCTTTGGGGGTTCTCTGTTGGTTGAGAGGACGGATGTACCAATAACGTTGCTTTTGATTTTTTTTTTTTAAAACCTCTAGTATAAGAGGTAGAAACTCAGGACATCTACTTAAATGTAAATGTATCCAATTTCACGAATGCAGTCTGTATTTAAATTATGAACAACGACCACTTTGCGCAGTCAAAAGGGCTGCGACACGATGTGTCCTTCGTTCAGCAAATAGTGAAGCTGCTCAGCTTTTATAGCTGTTTGAGCCTGACGTATCACATTTTGCAACAGAAGTAGGAACCAGGCTTTATTTTCCATGATTCTGAAACAGCATGTTGTAAAGAAAGCCTCTGTAAGTCGGTAAACGTCTGTTTTCCGATGCATTTGTTTTTCTGTCTTTACAGAAAACAGCTCACTCACAATTTGTTTGCTATTTTAGCTGTCACCCATTTACATGCTTGCTCACTCAGCTATCTCATTCACTGACCTACATAGCTACACATAAATGCTGCGTGCATACACAACCAAACAATTTACAGATTCTTGTAGATTTCTATTTTCAGTGCATGACATACTCCATATTATAAAGGAAGTGTCGAATCAAATGTGTTTTTACATCCATTTCCAAGATTTCACTGACTTTATTCAAATTCACGATTTTCACGATTTCTGTGACCTCCGTGACAGAATTGTACCCCTAATGATACGAAGCAGTTTGAAAGAACAATACATTTAAATTGATCAATAAAACACCAGTTTAATCAACAGTTTTCTGGGGTATGCGGCTTAGTGTTTCTGTTTTGAATTACATCATTTCAAACCCAATCCTCTCAGTAATGGTACCTCCAATAACTGAACACCACTACTTAAATAAATAGAATACATACTTTTTCTCGGTTCACTATAACCATCCATATAATCATAATTACTGTCTTAATCAAAAGGGAATGTAAGGTTATTCAATATATCACCCATTCAACCTTCCAGCAATGTCGACCTATCTTCCTATTACTATGTATGCAGCATGCCCTACATGTGTGTAGCCCAGCCACCCTACTTCACTCTTCTATTATATTACATGACTTGCATACTGCAGAACTTATATAGTCAATTCAGTTTCACTTTAAATGAAATGTTACCAAAGGTTTCTATGTACTCTGATAGTGGCAGGAATGGACACATTAACCTTGCCTTTACAAATTACTCCCACATTGAATAATGGTTTAGCTGTTATTTTATTTGGCTTTTCCCTAAACAAAGCTACCTAATGACAAATCAATATGTTTGGGCTCATAATGCAAAGGTAATCTGGACGTTGCTGTGGTTTCTAAATGACAAAAGCAAACAGATATGCATAACACATCAATCAACCTTCTTGTGAACAAAAGAGAAGAAAACAGAAGACCCCAGAGTGCTTGTCAATGTTTCTTAAGGATAAGATAGTATGTTTCCATATGCAAAAACATGTAATTCTTTGTTCCCTGGAACAGCTATTGCAAAATTCTATATAGACCATAAATTCAGTTTTTTTTCACCCAAGTGAACTGGTATCGCAATACCTTGGAATTGCCTCTATTAATTCCAAGACTTAATCCTGCACTTGTTTTTATAATATGGACACCATTCCATTCCCTAGGGTAACAAACAGACACCACCCACCTTGATTGACCGATGTCCCCAGCAGGATTAAACCTACTTGTGAAAGATGGGGTTTTGCACCAGGAAAACAAATACATCCAAATGTATGTTAAAGAATTCTGTATGTTACACAGACTCAATAATGGAGATGGAAACACGCTTACTATTGCTATAATGCATTTCTTATTAAATTTGTATGCTCTCCATCCGGTTTGCATGTTTAGTGGGAACTTCTCCTTCCTTTAACAACCATCCATACCTCAGTATGATAGCAGTGCAACAGAGGCACCTTGTGACTAAAATCCATTGTGGAACACAATCTGTAATGTTTATACTAAACCAGCCCTGACACTTTCCCTGAGGCTCCCCCTAAAAAGCAATAGTTATCTCAAGAACCCTCTACCCACATGCAGATAAGAAAGAGAGGATGGATCCTATAATTAACCTTGTAATGGCTCAAGTTGCTATGCAGTGGGAGCCTTACTGTATTTCCTACTCTGGTGGTAGTAAACGTGTCGAGGCATCAATGAATTCTGGAAGCTATAGCACAAGGGAAGAGTCTGAATCAGAATATGCCAGTAAGTGGCACTCTGCTGACTGCAGCAGAATGTAGAGGCTGTGGAGAATGAGGATAGTAAGCTGACGCAGGGGAGTAAAGATGTCCATTGTTCCTGAGTTCTGTGGCTAAATAAGCCAGTTCGGGACATTGGTGCTGTTGTATTTATCCCTAAAGGTGTTATCTCTCTTGTTTAGCTGGGAAATGCACTGTATTATGTTTCATACGTAACTTCAAACCCCCAAAGTTTTTAAGAGTGAAACTATATGAAACTCAAGTCAAGCAGACCATTTTTTTTAGATAATTAAAATGTCAGATTTCCAAAAACTTCAGTACATCTTATTTTGACATATTTGAGTCTTTTCTAATGCACTGAAAAAAAGGCACTTAAAAAGGCGATGACAGTAAAATTTAACATGTTCAGCTTTTCATTTAAGTAAAAATGATTTATAAGTTTATATCTGCTTTGATGTCCTCTTCCATGACCAAATTGCTCACAAGAGCACAATATTATATCTAAGAGTCAACTGCAAAAAATGCATCAATATATGTTTGCAACAACTTTGTTAACTGGATTGCCTTATTTTTCCTGTTACCAAAACTTTCACATTTTCAAAGGACATGAGTTTTATCACACAAAGGAGGTTTATTTCTATATGCACTACTTTAAAACAGCTACAGTACCACTTCAACACTGTAAATTTGAAACAGATTATTACTGCAAACATGCTACCGTGTCTTATTTTCATATCAGCGTGGATGACAATCCTTTTAAGACTTGTGATCAATATTTAAATACCATGGCTAGAATAGCTTATAAACTAGGGGATGTGCAGTTTATGGTCCCTTGCTTGCTGAGGTCAGTGCACTGTAAAGATTACAAGATAACCAAGTCAAGGCAGTGTGGATGGGGATGGGTCAATTTCTAGAAATTAACCAGTGGCATTTACACATTCTGCAACACAATTCCAACAGCAAACTCCTGTACATTGAAAGAGCCCTCCAAATCCAAATTGAATGGCTTAAGAAGAAGCAAACAAAAGAAAAACAGCCACAGAATCCAATTTCAGTCTTCTCACTGAAGATGCCTACACAACTGTTTGAAACCTATAAAGGAGCTAGATGTAAGATTTCACATTTAAGTGACCTGGGTTTGGTCTGTACTGTATTAATTTAAAAGTAGGTCTGATAAAAAATAAAAAATAAATGAAAGTATTTTACTGTTCCAGAGCTGATTTGTCATATGACATTTTAAAAAGGTTGTCATTTTAAGTCTTGCATGCCACTGAAAGCACTTTTGATTGTGGATCTCTGCATTGCTGTGAATAGAGAAAAGACCATCACTATTGAAACTCAGCTGTCAGATCTTTAATAGTTGATACGTTGGTGTAACCTTGAGTTAATAAGCCACACTTATTTAGCAAACATTTTTCAAAATCTGGAATGATAAATATAGATTCCTAATTGGAAATGGTGTTAAAAGGTGATCAATATTTTGATCTTTCATCCAAGATTTAATAATAATAATAATAATAATAATAATAATAATAATAATAATAATAATAATAATAATAATAATATGGATAGCATATATTATTTCAAATGTGGTCTTCCTTCCTGTTTTTTTTAATATCAAGAAATGGATAGAAGACAACGTGTAAAAAATAGCTGTCCAATAATCTTGGGCCCAAAGCATGGCTAGCAGCACAGGGCTCAAGTCTCAAACTCTTTGGTACTGAGCCTTATGTATCAACCTTTTCATGTGCCTCCATGTTCTACAGCACACCTAATAACCCAATCTACCTAGCAGTGTTACAGTGGGGTTCAGAAGCTGACAGTAATTCATTCTGTACAGTACTATCTACATGCAGGCAGAATATATGCCAGTCAGATGCTAAAAAAAATTGTAATTTCCATGAGATAGTCAAAACCACAAGGGAAGATGATCATTAGGGTTATATACAGTAGCTTCACTCCCATCCCCCCATCCCCCCATCCCGTCCCTGGGTTAACTTTCAAAATGGTTTAACTTTTGCAGCCCTGAGGCAACTTAACATTCTGTTAGGAGTGACCCCTGTTCAACAGACATAACCGAACCATACCCATAACTGTATCACCACGATGTGTGGCTAAATTAATTGTTTAACTATACAACGCCTGGGGCTGTCACTCCCAAAAACAATAAGTGCCTACAGCACCAGAACTTCTAGTCACATGCAAAAGGGCATAACATTCCATCAAGTTGTTCAGGACTTATCACTTGCCATACAAAGCAAAAGACCTGGTAGACTTAAAAATAAATTAAGGAAATGTAAATGAAAATAATACAAAGTAAATCAAAGTAAATAATAAATATGTGTCTTATTTTTCAAATTAAACAACTCATTTGATTTCATTTACATCGTTGTAATTTAGGGACTTGTGAATAGTTTTAAATTGTGTATTATTATTTTTCCTTCCATTTAGAATGTGAGCTTTGAGAATTAATAAATCGAAATCCTTTTTTGACTTGACCTTGCAATTCCTTCCTTTGTTTAAACAAGAAGGCTGCTTTTAAAAGCCTGCATTCTGCAGTCGGCTTCCATTTCACCAAGTGCTGTAAGTCACAGCATTGTTATTTTTGCACTTCAACAGCATGCAATAGTCAAAAGAATAATTACTGTTCTGATGTCAGTATTCAAATCTCTTGATTTTGCTCATAACTGACACAACAGAGAGCTAGATGTGTCATATGGTGCCTAATTGGGTGCGCTGTGCATTTCTTCAGTATTTCAACAATCTTAACAATTAGCACACCATTACAAGCCTCAGAATTGGGACTTCCTCTAACTTTTTTTAAAATAGTGAACTAATTCTGCTCATTTCCAGATATTTCACTTCTGTTCTTTTTAGCACGCCAGCTCATCCTCATTATAATTAGCTTGTTTTAGTGTTATCCAGACGCCATTAGATTTGAACCACGGAAATGTCACAACACCTTGTTAGTAATTTCCAGTGACATTGAACATGAAAACACACAGCACACGGTTCCTCTGTTTATTGGCTTCGTCAATGGCACAACACCCGCTCTGTCTCGTGTGGAGGGTGGCACAAAATTCACTTGACCAGTTTATGCCAAGTAAGCATCACTGAACAATGAAACTTGTTGTTTGAGTCTTGGCTGTTGACCACGGAAAAGAGGTCTGACACCTTAAATCATAGGAAGGAGCTGTAATATGATCTAAGAAACAGCCACAGATTAGCCAGAAAACACAGAAACATTGACAGCACAGCCATCTTTTTAATCTTTGCAGCAAGATGGACATTCCATTTAGCTGCCTTGATAAGCCATATTGCATCACCACTGTATATCTAAAACCTACATACAGTAAATAATGAGAACGATTTTACCTTACAGTAATGATGTCTTTGAATGTATATCTGCTAGAAGCCGAGGCCACATATGTGTAGATATATTAAAATACACAATTTTCTCATGACTCTTCCGCTAGTTATCTCAATTAAGAGGTTTACACTGACTCAACTTTAAGCACAGACAAGCTAAAGGCGCAGTGTCATACCTCCAATTTTCAAGTTAACATTTTGCTCTATAATAGATCTTCTGAACTTATTTTTTTTCTTTTGAATTTAATTAGGAAATAAGGAAATCTAATTGGTTGCCTTTTTAGTTTGCTCTGTGCTAAACAAAAGAAGCAACAAACTGATCCTCATTGGCTTAGGTGATTTGTATGGTGGCAGGATTGTTTCAATAAAGATATTTGTAGTTGTCTAAAATGCAGGCATTTTTTACATTTTCAAAGCTATCTGGGGGATAAAGGCAAGCCATGAGTCATTTATCTGAACCAGTTGTTTGTCTTTTTATCCATCTGTCTGCTATCTTAAGATCAATATATCTGTTTGTCTAAAGATTAATAACAAACTGGAATCAATAGCAGCATTAGTAATTAGGAGTATAATAATATCAGTTTAGTGTATTTTTAAGGGGAATCGTTTACTGTTATAAAGAATGTATTCACTAAAATTGATTTTTTGATGCACTTTTACATTGCTAGGATCCCAATGTTCTAAGCCTGTGACTTCAGACTTTACAATCTGTTTCATGATACTATAGTGATTTTACAGTTACTGCCCTTGATGATGATGTTAAGAACTGCACATGGTTGTGCCTTTACAAGGAGAGACTCTGGGGAAAGCTCAGGATCCATGAATCTTTGACCCAAAAGCTTATGTGCTACCGATGGAACATAAAAACAAGCCTCATACTATCAAGTGGTACAGCTTTACAGAAATGAATTCTTTGGAAAACCCTAGGGCCTTGAAGCAACAAGAACAGATCTATGTATATTACAATCTAAGAAAATACAGGGCTGTTGTATTAGTGATGTTCATAACAAAGAGGTACTAGTTTGGCCTGCTGGGACATACCCACAAAATGACTACTCAACAGCTCTGTGTGCATGTGATGTCCGAATCTTTTTTAATTTTATTTGACATCTGAGAAATGACAGTAATACCTACAGAGGTATTAAGTGTGCCTCACCATTGTGGAAATCTGACAATGAAAATTCAAATATTAAATATTGTACATGAAAGCTAAACTCCTGAGCACCTTCAACTGGTCTCTGCTTTATTCATGGAGGCAGCTTTGTCAAGTCTGGGGGGATAAATCAGAGACTTGAAAGCAGAATGCACATTTCCCATTCCATGCGGTTTTGAAAGGAAGGGCAGGTCTTGTGTGCCTTGCTTTCTAATAATTAGAAAATAAAGCAATCACGCTCTTTCTGTGTTTGCTAAGGTACGCGTTTGCATTAATTGTCTTGAAATGAACACAGGTGCACTAGATACCTGGGAAGATTCAACAGGTATCTTCACTTACACTTAAAAAATATAATTCTTAAGAACTTTAGAGAACAAATTTCTAAATAATTACTCAATTCAGATTGCAAGACCACGAAGAGGGAAAGCTATTGCTGCTTGTGAAATATTTACTGACTGATAGCATAATAGCCATTAAGGGTTAAATGAGTTTGAAGTTTTCGAACAACGTCAATGTCTTGTGTTGAACACAGATTATCTGCTCTATTCTCTAGTCTCTAGTACAAACGTGCAAACAGCATCTGCTGGGTGGTAAAGGCTCTTGTGTTAAACAGGGAGACTCTGGAGTGAAGATTTAAAACAGAATTTGTAGTATATTCATGTGCTTCATATTTATATGCAAGGTTTTTAGAGGACAATATTATGTATATGTATAAATCCAGTCCTACATGTACTGTACTGAACACGATTGGCTGTGTAGGATTACTAAGATTGTTATAATCCAAATGCAGCAGGTTAAGATTTATATATATATATATATATATATATATATATATATATATATATATATATATATATATACAGTACTGTGCAAAAGTTTTAGGTAGGTGTGAAAAAATGCTGTAAAGTAAGAATGCTTTCAAAAATAGACATGTTAATAGATTATATTTATTAATTAACTAAATGCAAAGTGAGTGAACAGAAGAAAAATCTAAATCAAATCCATATTTGGTGTGACCACCCTTTGCCTTCAAAACAGCAAGCAAGGTCTCTCCCAGGCAGAAATTTCAAGGCAGACAGGGGTTTCCAGATGTGCTGTCCAAGCTCTTTTGAAGAAGCACAAAGAAACGGGCAACGTTGAGGACCGTAGACGCAGTGGTCGGCCAAGGAAACTTACTGCAGCAGATGAAAGACACATCATGCTTACTTCCCTTCGCAATCGGAAGATGTCCAGCAGTGCCATCAGCAGAAAACAGTGGGACCCTGGTACACCCATCTACTGTCCGGAGAAGTCTGGTCAGAAGTGGCCTTCATGGAAGACTTGCGGCCAAAAAGCCATACCTCCGACGTGGAAACAAGGCCAAGCGACTCAACTATGCACGAAAACACAGGAACTGGGGTGCAGAAAAATGGCAGCAGGTGCTCTGGACTGATGCGCCAAAATTTGAAATATTTGGCTGTAGCAGAAGGCAGTTTGTTCAGCCGAAGGGCTGGACAGCGGTACACGAATGAGTGTCTGCAGGCAACAGTGAAGCATGGTGGAGGTTCCTTGTAAGTTTGGGGCTGCATTTCTGCAAATGGAGTTGGGGATTTGGTCAGAATTAATGGTCTCCTCAATGCTGAGAAGTACAGGCAGATACTTATCCATCATGCAATACCATCAGGGAGGCATCTGATTGGCCCCAAATTTATTCTGCAGCACGACAACGACCCCAAACATACAGCGAAAGTCATTAAGAACTATCTTCAGCGTAAAGAAGAACAAGGAGTCCTGGAAGTGATGGTATGGCCCCACAGAGCCCTGATCTCAACATCATCGAGTCTGTCTGGGATTAGATGAAGAGAGAGAAGCAACTGAGGCTGCCTAAATCCACAGAAGAACTGTGGTTAGTTCTCCAAGATGTTTGGGCCAACCTACCTGCCGAGTTCCTTCAAAAACTGTGTGCAAGTGTACCTAGAAGAATTGATGCTTGATGCTGTTTTGAAGGCAAAGGGTGGTCACACCAAATATGGATTTGATTTAGATGTTTCTTCTGTTCACTCACTTTGCATTTAGTTAATTGATAAATATAATCTATTAACATGTCTATTTTTCAAAGCATTCTTACTTTACAGCATTTTTTCACACCTGCCTAAAACTTTTGCACAGTACTGTATATATATTTTTTTTTTCACCAGAGCATGCATTTTTAATGCAATGGTTGTACCTCACTATCAAGTATGTATGGCATGTGTCCATTTTTATTGCCAAGGATTTTTTTTTTCATATATGGTAATATTATTTACAGTTTTTCTCGATCGCTTAAACACATTTCCTGAAACAATATCCTACGTTACCAAAACAGTTAACACACGAATCAAAATGGTCTTGTGGTTTGCAAAACTTCAACAATCCTTTGCAAAAAGCAATAATGCTTTCAAATCTCAAAATGCATGTCTCAAAATCAAATATGCGCATCAAAATAATACATTAGTCATCAAATGAAAAGCTCACATTATCAACCATTTCACAAAGGTGCAATAAATTAAAAATATAAACATCAAAATGTTTACCCCTTTTATTAATTTTTTCATCATACCATTTCTGCCTGTTTACTGTTCTTACTGTAATGGAAATTGTGTCATGCGCCTATACATGTGTATATCTGTATATCTTTTTTTTCAGTAGACTTAGCCCCAGATGACCCAGACATCACTGAAAACTTGTACATAAAATCATAGTTTGCTATAATTACAACAGAAAACAAACTTTTACAAAAAAGGGATTTTACAAGTATTTAACATCCAGCCTCTGATTTCAGTCAGGCCACATGTTCTCATCAACATCACAGAGAATGTTTTCTCTGGCCATACATCTCGGAAAAAAGCTTCTTGCTTGGCAGAGCCACCCTTGACATGCATCTGCAGTGATGTCTTGACATGCCTCCTCCATGGCCTGGAGAAGTGTTGCCTGTTCAAGGGGATTACAATCATACACTTTCCAGCGCCAGACAGAAAAAAACTCCTCTATGGGGTTCAAGAAGGGACAGTAGGGTGGGAGGAACACCATTCAGAAGCGTGCATGATCTTCAAACCTCCCTCAGACAAGCGCAGAGTGGTGGAAGCTGACATTGTCCCACACATAAAGTCAATGACAAAGTTTGTCAGCTCTGGCCCTTCCAGCACTCGCTCTTCTGGGGGGATAAGACTTTCATACATTGAATCTAGGAACACCAGCAGGCGTGCTGTGTTATATGGGCCTATGGTGGTATTATGGGAGATTACACCATTTCTAGAAATGGCAGCACACATGGTTATATTTCTTCCACGCTGACCAGGGACATCAACTGTGGCACAATGACCAATGAGATTTCGTCCACATCTTTTTTGGTCACATTGAAACCAGCCTCATCAACAAATAAGTATTCATGTGGAGCAACACTGGCTCCAGTGTTGTCTGAAAAAAAAAAGAGTATCACAGATTATACAATATCAAAATTACAGTGCACTCCATATTGTTAGTCTAACCATTACAGTAGTTTATGTTTATATTACAGCATAGTACAGTAAAGACTGCAGTGCATGACTTACTTGCGCATACTGGTACCGCATCTCCTTTACCCTCTCAGTGTTCCTCTCATGTACACTTGTTTCGTTTTAATTTGGTATCTCTTTAGGACATGGTCAATAGTTGCCAAACTAACACAGTTAATATTTGGAAATGCATCACTGTCCTGAATGATCCAGCTCTGAATGTCTTTTAGACAGATGGCATTGTTTGCAATGACCATGTCCACAATTGCAGGCTCCTGTTGTTCTGTGAAGAGTCATCCTCTGCCACCAGAAGGAGGTTTTCTTTCAATTCTAAAAATGTATGGAATGTTGACAGATGGAATATGAAATTGAATGAAAGCAAAACTACACCTACAAATATACCTTTTCTCAATCGCTTACAGTACGATACACTACAGACAGTACAAATGTGTACACTTTGCAAAGGTCACTTACCTATTCTCATTCTCAAGATACGAATGACTGAAGCAACCATTGATCTGATGAGATTGGGTTGCACCCGCTGCCCAGCTTCTCTCATGGTCAGTCCATGGTTGATTACATGATCAACGAGGGTTGCTCGTATCTCATTTGATAGATTATGTGTTTCTCTTCCTCTTCCAGCTCCAGCTCCAGCTCATGTTCATGTTCATGTTCATGTTCATGTTCATGTTCATGTTCATGTTCCCTCTCATACCTGCTCCATTTCTCTCCCACAACTGAGAGTTACCTGTCGCCCCTTTTATTCATGACATGATTAAGGTCTGCTAGATGATTGAAAAATTGAGCAATTTGCATTTGCACATGTGAAGTATAAATGAATGCAATTGGAATTGATTGCTTTCAGTTGCAAACATATGGATTTAATGAATAAACAAGAAACTCTCACATGAATTTTGTGCTAAATGTAGAGGTTTGTGTTAAGTGTTTTGCAAAAGCATGTTTTAGTTTTGCAATCTTTGTGAAAACAAATATAAAAACAATAATGGTTTTGCAAAGGAGGCTATTGTTTCGGTTGTGCAGTTATTGGTTTTGGTGTTTTTGACCACAGTTTCATTCACATTGATTTAGCAATCGAGAAAAACTGTAAACACCAATTGCTTTTGTGCTTCTGAAACTGTCCCTTAAATTAGTGAGGCTTGACGTTTAAAGAACTAAGGTAAATTCAAGACATAATGAACAACAATAAATCACTTGAACAGCACTTAACAAAAATAGTAAAACAAAAATAACCAAAAAGACTGTTTCAGGATCCATGCAACTATTAATCTTTTCTATAACATAAGCATGCTTAAATATTGAACTGCGAGACAACTACTAAAAAAAAGCAACAAAGACATGGGCATTATTAGAACACATCTAAAAACACATACAGCGGACATTTGGCTAGTATTATTTTAATATGTTACACAACAAAAAACACAACATAAAACCAACACGTCTATTCTCACTGTTCCTGTTTAATGATTCACAGAAATATCCAGGTTTGGAATATAAAAGCTTATCATTTTTAAACCTTGTTTTATATTTGTATTTGGTAATTTTGTGTTTTTATCCTGCTTCTTTCAGTTTCCTTAGCTTGTGTTTCTTACATTTGCACTACATCAGGGGTGACCAAACCAGAGCCAAATGAGGACCTACAGAAAACCTTTAATTTTGACGTTTTGAAATGGCAGACAACTTCATCTGGCAAGGAGTGCATAATCATAACTGTATAAAGTATTTCAAACAATAAATAACAAGCAAGTGCCCATTTCGTAAAAGTTACAGTATTATAGCTAGCATCCCAGTACTGACTCTTCAGGAAAGGATAATACTCAGAGTGCCCCCTGTTGCAAAAATGGTGAACACCCTTGCTCCAGATGTTACATGCAGCAATCGTCCTAAATATATTTTCCAAGAGCTTTTTTTTCCAGCTGTATTTGCATACAGTGCACCTAACCCTTACGTTTCTGAGGCATAATGCATATCATGGTGACTTATATCCTCCAAATGAAGGGGAAATGAAGGGGGGTGTCAGAACACCTTATTATCCATAAAGAAAGCACACACACACAAAACACAAAAAGTAAAACAAGAAAACATGCTGCAAAAACCTAGAATGACTGTAAACATTGCAAATGGCAAGAATGCTGTTAAAGGGTGATTACAGAATCATTTTCACGCTTCTTGCTCTTTAATTTGACCTCTTTACAGTGAACAGATGCAGTGCATACTATATATTGGACAAAATATGAACCAAGTACGGCAAGGTGTAGGAGCATTCACAGCCTCTCTCGCGCCAGTGGCTGAAAAAGTAACTCAGCTCTCTGCTGTTTATGTGTTAATGGCCTCCCTTGATGGATCATGTATTGTTCTTTTATGTGTAGTGTTTTTTTAAATAATTTTATTTATTGTTTAGATCAGTGTATTTCCAACCTATTATGAGGGTCACTGTTTTTACATTATCTCTGATAAAAGACTGATGTACCTTAGCTTCCATCAACATTCAATCATATTTAAATTGCCTTCTTAATAGCACACACCTTAGCTATATAATATCGTTAAATGCTCAGACAGGTGTGATTTAGAGAGTATGGGATGTTATTTGTAATTTAGTTGCTGTGCATTGACTCATTGCTCAACCAGGCTGGCTTTTACAATGATGTGTGTGGACTAGGCATGTTATCTCAGTATTGACCCCAAAGAAACTGAGGTTAACCATGATGGTGTATATATATATATATATATATATATATATATATATATATATATATATATATATATATATATATATATACAGTACTGTGCAAAAGTTTTAGGCAGGTGTGAAAAATGCTGTAAAGTAAGAATGTTTTCAAAATAGACATGTTAATAGATTATATTTATCAATTAACTAAATGCAAAGTGAGTGAACAGAAGAAAAATCTAAATCAAATCCATATTTGGTGTGACAGCCCTTTGCCTTCAAAACAGCATCAAGCATCAATTCTTCTAGGTACACTTGCACACAGTTTTTGAAGGAACTCAGCAGGTAGGTTGGCCCAAACATCTTGGAGAACTAACCACAGTTCTTCTGTGGATTTAGGCAGCCTCAGTTGCTTCTCTCTCTCATGTAATCCCAGACAGACTCGATGATGTTGAGATCAGGGCTCTGTGGGGCCATACCATCACTTCCAGGACTCCTTGTTCTTCTTTACGCTGAAGATAGTTCTTAATGACTTTCGCTGTATGTTTGGGGTCGTTGTCATGCTGCAGAATAAATTTGGGGCCAATCAGATGCCTCCCTGATGGTATTGCATGATGGATAAGTATCTGCCTGTACTTCTCAGCATTGAGGAGACCATTAATTCTGACCAAATCCCCAACTCCATTTGCAGAAATGCAGCCCCAAACTTGCAAGGAACCTCCACCATGCTTCACTGTTGCCTGCAGACACTCATTCGTGTATGCTCTCCAGCCCTTCAGCGAACAAACTGCCTTCTGCTACAGCCAAATATTTCAAATTTTGACTCATCAGTCCAGAGCACCTGCTGCCATTTTTCTGCACCCCAGTTCCTGTGTTTTCGTGCATAGTTGAGTCACTTGGCCTCGTTTCCACGCCGGAGGTATGGCTTTTTGGCCGCAAGTCTTCCATGAAGGCCACTTCTGACCAGACTTCTCAGGACAGTAGATGGGTGTACCAGGGTCCCACTGTTTTCTGCCAGTTCTGAGCTGATGGCACTGCTGAACATCTTCCGACATGGAAGGGAAGTAAGCATGATGTGTCTTTCATCTGCTGCAGTAAGTTTCCTTGGCTGACCACTGCGCCTATGGTCCTCAACGTTGCCCGTTTCTTTGTGCTTCTTCAAAAGAGCTTGGACAGCACATCTGGAAACCCCTGTCTGCCTTGAAATTTCTGCCTGGGAGAGACCTTGCTGATGCAGTATAACTACCTTGTGTCTTGTTGCTGTGCTCAGTCTTGCCATGGTGTATGACTTTTGACAGTAACTGTCTTCAGCAACCTCACCTTGTTAGCTGAGTTTGGCTGTTCCTCACCCAGTTTTATTCCTCCTATACAGCTGTTTCTGTTTCAGTTAATGATTGTGTTTCAACCTACATATTGAATTGATGATCATTAGCACCTGTTTGGTATAATTGTTTAATCATACACCTGACTATATGCCTACAAAATCCCTGACTTTGTGCAAGTGTACCTAGAAGAATTGATGCTGTTTTGAAGGCAAAGGGTGGTCACACCAAATATGGATTTGATTTAGATTTTTCTTCTGTTCACTCACTTTGCATTTAGTTAATTGATAAATATAATCTATTAACATGTCTATTTTTGAAAGCATTCTTACTTTACAGCATTTTTTCACACCTGCCTAAAACTTTTGCACAGTACTGTATATATATATAATTTATTTTTTAATGAAAATACAAGTTTCTATAATTCTTTCAAAACTGCACATATGAGATTAACATAGCAATTGGAAGTGCACAACTGGTAAGATCTACAGAATTATGGGGGCTCCCGAGTGGCGCATCCAGTAAAGGCGCTCCACGTGGAGTGCAGGATGTGCCCTATAGTCTGGACATCGCGAGTTCGAGTCCAGGCTATTCCTTTGCCGACTGAGGACGGGAGCTTCCAGGGGGCAGCACTCAATTGGCCTGGAAGATGTGCTAGATGTATAGTAAAGCTCAGGCAAAGAAAGTTAAGCCATAGCATTAGCAGTGTAGGCTACATATTGTCAAACCAGATCATTAGCAGTGTTGGTGAAGTCTAAATGAATTCTCAGAGCTGGACTGCTTATTAAAGACATCTTCTTTTGGGGTTTCTACCATCAATTGATTTTCATTTGACCTGATGCTCCTCTAGTTAAATTAGGAAAGAAAGTCTGATAGTCAAATTGATACGTTTGACAGTTTTAGTTTCCTTACTAGCTGCGTACAGGCTACACGGAATTTGTATTTGAACACAGGTCGTAAGTAACTAGTACACATTGTGTTTGCAATCCCCTGTGCTGATATTTACATATCATTGGCTTTAAGTGGGTTTTATTAAAGCAAAACTACAGCAGTTTCTTACCTCTAATTAGTACAGCTCCCCCTTTTTTTTAAAGATTCTTTTAGTTTCTCACTTTTTAAGGATATTAAAATATTTCAAATACAACACTACTGATAAATTGCTTTAGTTACATGGTGTGATTACATCTAGGACACGAGAGAGAGAGAGAGAGAGAAAGAGAGAGAGAGAGAGAGAGAGAGAGAGAGAGAGAGAGAGAGAGAGAGAGAGAGAGAATGCATGAAGTGATTAGGCAGCAAGATGCACTAGTATCTACAGTATAAGATGTGGTCTAAAATATTTGATCGATAACATTGTCTTTGATATAAAGGATAAAATACAAAACAGAAATTAATAAACAATGCACCTAAGATTAACTGTATCCCTGATAGTGACTACTTTTAATTGACAGTCTACCTTTAACTAACAATCAAGGACATCTGTACAGAGCTAATCCATAAAAGAGGAATGGGGTGATGCAGCAATAACAGCACAGCTAACAACTGCAGGAAATAAACACCAAAACAGCTGTGCACATCTCTTTAATGAAAAAAAAAGAATCCATCTAAACCTGTTAACAATTCATTCCAATCACAGCCCCTGAGACACTCCAAACAGAGTTTTAAAAAAAAATGGAACTTAAGTACTTGGACACTCCAAACACAACTAAAGAGCATGGATCACAATATAACATCCATGCCTGTGTTACCATTACAGACTATTTGCATGTTTCCCCTCGCAGACCAAACACCTCATCTCAACAATGCAGACAGTCTAGAACCTTGGGAGTACCACTTAATTTAGTGTCTAATCACTAAAAACGAATGTGGCACTGTCTGATTAGGCTGGCCCGGCTGCTAGCTGCTCAATTTTTTCACATAATTGCAGGATATACTTTATTGTGACAGGGCCCGAACAGTGGAATTCCAATACACTATACATCAGTCTCTCCATTATTGGATTATCTAGATGTGGCATCATTACCGCTGCACTTTCATTCCCATCATTGATCGCATCGCTCTTTCTGTTTCACAATTAATGCAAGCAGGCCGGATTGATCAATCTTCTGATAAGTTTGGGCCGAAGTCAATATATTCTTATGGCTTTGTGCTACCGATCTGCGTGTTTTATAGCCACGCCGAAAGATTTGTCATCCCTGCGCCTCCCTTGTTTTTTTTTTAAGGAGCTCCCAATCTGGTCAAGTGTCCAAATAGGCAATGCTTGTGAATTATAATTCAAACCATTCAGATTAATGGGAAAACCATATTTCTTCCCACTGCCTCCCTACAAACCATTTTGTTTTTCATTAACTGTATTACATTTTTATAGGTACTTCATTTTCTTAGGGAATGTTTATAATCAAACTTCAGTACAGCTGACCAGATAAAGATACATAAACATATTGTAGCTGGAACCTTACAAATATGAAGATAAAGATACTGTAGGTATAGTAAATAGTGTGTGTGTAGGAATGAGGGTTAAATCTGCACCTGCCAGCAATCACAGGTGTGGCTGTTCCTAATTAGGTAATTGGCACCAGTTGGGGAGTGGTCACATGTATAAAAGGAGCCAGAAATCTTCTGTCTGGTGGAGGAGTTTGTGTTGTGTTGTGTTGTGTTGTGTTGTGTTGTGATGTGTTGTGATGTGTTGTGTTGTGTTGTGTTGTGTTGTGTTGTGTTGTGTTGTGTTGTGTTGTGATGTGTTGTGTTGTGATGTGTTGTGATGTGTTGTGTTGTGTTGTGAAGGTGAATTCCCGCCCTACGAGTGTTTATTCTTTTTTGTTTGAACCTTTTATTCTGGCCCTTGTGCCATGTTTATTTTTTTCTTGTTTATTTGTTGTTTTGTTTATTAAATATGCACTCTAGTGCTTAAACTGCAGCTCCCTTGTCTCTGAGTCTCTCTTCCTGCCAAAAATAGCCTGTCACAGTTGGTGTTAGAAGTGGTATAGCACCCCCTAGAGACTCAGAGCAGGACTGCAGAAAAAATAAAAAAATAAATAAACACTCGCAGGCTGGGCATTTGCCTTCACTACCAAGTTACAAAAATCACAACACAAACACTCACCCCAAACTCCAACACCAAACAAAGGATTTCTGGTTCCTTTTATGCATGTGTCCACTCCCCAATTAGCACCAATTACCTAATTGGGGAATGGCCACACCTATGGGACAGATTTAACCACATCCCTGGCAACCTTACATTCCCACACACACACTATTTACAGCAGCAGGGCTTCTGCCCTGCCACATAGCTTTTAAAATGAATAATAACCTTTCTGATCTGTCTTGTGTCTGTGTGTTCCATGTGTCTGTTAAAGCCCTGCCACAAGCTAATTTAGCAGCTTATTAGTATGCAAATGTCATGTTAAGGTAAAAACACATATGGAGCTCCACAATTGGTAGTGGTCCCTATGTTATATGGCAAATCATAGCATCCTATTTTACAAATGTGAGATCTGTAACATAGGATGCAATCATTCTAATTCTCTTCTGTTTTGTTTTGCATGAAGGTGTAGCTTGAAAAGTTAATGTGGCTGGACTGTAGGCTAACCAGGGGGTATCAATCCCGAGGTGTGGAGCCCTGGTTATGGCACACACCCAAACCATTACTCTAATAACAGCCATGTAACCCCGGGAAGAAAAACGACTAGAGTCAGGAAGCAACTCACAGATTTATATTCTCTTGACTCTGTTTGTTTTCTCACAAGCTATGATTGTCCGAGAATTTCTTTTGCAAGGTGGTTACATTTTTAATAGTAAAAGGACCAACAAAGACAAGCAAAAAGGCAATTGATGCAAAGCCCAACACACTTGTGTTTATGCGTCCCAATGTCCTTAAAAGCAATGACTTACACTACCAAACAGCTGACAGAATGTTGTTGCTGTTGTTTTTTTGTTTTTGTTTTTTTAATCAAGGACATCATAACTGACATTAATGAACTCCCTTTATAACCTAATAGTATTTAGATGTAGGAGGAAAAATATATAAATTGTGCTGGACATGGCGGTGGGGGATTATGGGTACCTGTTTTGCTGTGCCTTGGACAGTTTGGGGGGGTTCAGGGCAGTGTGAGAAGGACACTAGCTTCTAATTACTGGTCTGGGGATGGCCAGCATTTTTATTTTGTTAATTTTCAACAGCGTGTGGATAGCAGTTATAATTTAGTGGTGGAATGCCTCTGGTGCATCTGGGGAGCTTTGGGTGTGCATCTCAGGAAAATGAAGTTTTAGTAAAAAAAAAAAATATATATATATATATATATATATATATAACAAAGAAAATGTGATGCAAAACCAACAACAAATGCTAAAGATAAATAAATAAAAAACACTTGGGATCATAATGGGTAAAATTTTTTTTAAAAAAAACAAAAAAAACACCATAACACCATCTAGCCTGCAGAAATGTATTCATATACAAACTTGCACAAAGAGAATGAATGATATAAAGAAGTACAACTATGCCTAGAAAACAAAGTAGCGGCATGACAGAGGGGACTCACAGATTAGAAAGAGAAGATTTTGGTTTTTATTTTTCTGATTAAAAAAAAAAAAATGAGAAAAAAAACATGGATTAATCTTCAAGTGATATAAAGTACAGGTTTTTTGATTGTGTTTAAATTGACTTTATCACTGTGTTTCTGCCATTGATAATAAAAAACAGATTTTCTCCATTGCTATAAATTAGCGTGATAATTAAATTGATCAGGGTGTATTGGCACTATTGGCAGCCTAATGGTGATATTTTAATGGCGCAGTGTCCTTTTCTTAAGTCCTGCGATCCGTGCTGTAATAGAATAGCAATTGATAATACTGTATGCATAAAGCAAATGATGATTCTTCTTACCATTAACAGTGAACATGCAAAATAATTAGTTCTCTTTACAATTCATTCACTGGACTCGATGTCATCAATTAGATTCCCTCTGGAAGCGACGTCTTTTCATCACAAATTGCCTAAGTCACAGAATACCTCAGTAAAGTTGAAATTGGTTCACAATCTACCTACACATAGTGTCAGAAATTAAAGGAGGTTTTACTTTTTCTATGGAAACATGTTTTGATAATTTACAAGCACAAAACATAATAGTGCCTTACTGGTAATGGTAATTTCATAGCTCTAATGTTTTCATTGGACTTCTATGAACGTCTAAAGTGCATCTTGCGCTTTTTAGTCCAAACAATAAATTATGACAGGAGTCAAAGAGGTATCTCCCTGTAAATGCACTTACGATAAGGCATTGGCAAACACAAATAGCCCTGTAAAAACCACAAGATATCTTGTCCCAATGAACTAAAACCTCAGGAAAGTATTTGTAATAGCTGGAAGCAATATCGGACGGCATCTAAGTAAAACCATGATAGAAGTTGGATGAGGCACTACTGGAATGAGGTGTGAGACAGCTATAAGTGCTGGACTGCGCTGATAGAGTACATGAATAAAGGGGGTATGTTCAAAGCATTGGGAAAGTACATCTAGTACAGCAAGCAAAAGGGAAAACTATTTAATACAATTTCAGAAGGACACCATCTCCACTAATAGCTGTGCCATGAACTAAATAATTTACATGCGGGTAGTTCTCATTAATGATTCAATTGTGGCTAAAAGACACCATATATGGCGCTTTAAAAATACCAAGCTCATTATCTATATTTTTAAGAGGATTAGCACACAGGGCAGCAATACTTTAAAAGATCGGTTGTTTGTTCCAGTCCTAGTCTATAAAAACGTCAGCACTTGCAGGTGAAACATAATTAGGCAAAATGTTTGTCTACTTACAGTATACCCATAATAAATTATTCCCAATAGCTACAAGACTTGTAGCACAAGGACAGCTACAAGGGCCATTGGTAGAATGGTACCACAATGAGAACATTTATATTTATTTTTGTTACATACCAAAATGTCAATAGTGTAAACCAATACACACTGGCTAGTTAACAGACTAGTATTATGATGGTATAAGAATAAAATACAAAATAAAATAACTCTCTCTCTATGATGCACATAAATGTGAATTAACCATGCATAAAGCACCATGTAATCAACGCTATATTTTTTACAAAAAAAAACATTCCCACTCGTGGATCGTTTTTAAACTATAAATAGCCTGGCTAAATGGCGGTCGAGAGTTCAGTTCAAAGCTACAAGTAAACAAGTGCAAGAAGGAGAGCGGGTTGGGTGACGGGCTCCCGGAGAAAGCTGCAGCTCCTCTCACGGCAAAAAAGTAAATACATTACGAAAGATAACCACGTAACAGGCCTAACGTGTATTTCGTTTTGAAACGAATGCTGAATAAGATGCCTGTGTTATAAAGTGCCAGGGCAGCTTTTCTTCAGTTCAGATACTGTATCAAAAGGGAGAGACAGAACAACACCAGTAATGCATTTACTGTAGAAATACTGCATGAATCACTCGTACAGGGAATTGGGGGACATGCTGTAGGAGCATTATATCCAAGGCACATTGTAATCGAGAGCTTATAGCGAGGGAGCACTGTAGCTTTGATGTATACAGGATTTTTTTTTTTTTTTTTTCTGGCCCTGGTTGGTCATGAATTACCTTCATGATCTCAAGCTGAGTTGAAATGGTTTTATGCACTGTCAGCTTACCTTGACAGCACCTGGCTATTTGACTCAGTTACTCATCAATTTTTTTTAGGCTAACAATATGTTGTTTGTCATCTTTGAAAGCCTGGAAACTCCCTGCACTTGATAGCTGTTTTTGCACAGTGAATGCTGGAGGGCGGCAAGTCAAAATGTTAGACACATCAAAAGAGACTTTCGCTCGATGTCAAGGGTGAGCCACTTAAAGCACAGAGCTCCGGGATGGTGCGAAAATTAGCTTTGACTTGTATAAGACTTAACTGCCAGTGCTGAGAGTCTTGCAATGTTTTGTTTTCTCTCTTCTTTTTCTTCAGCATGAGCTGAACAGTTCACCACAGGCTTGAATGTGTAGTTCTTAAAGGGCACCACATTTGGTAAGTTTCCACTGACAGTTGAAGTTAGTGCATGCGTTTCACTCAGCTGAACCTGAGGACGGGGGGTGTGTGCGCGTGTGTGACACCATAAAGATAACAAAGCAATGTTTATAACTGAAATCATAGAACTGGTTTAAAAGGCTAGTACAAGGTAATACAAATTGTTTACAGTAATAAAATGCGGCTCCATATTCAAAGGACGTGTGGCCCATAGAGGTATTAATCTTCAGAACCCTCATAAATAATCCCACAATTCAGAACTTAAAAATAATATATGGTGAGAGCACATGGCAGAAAGGTAAATAATACTGTAAGAAAAAACAAATCACTTTTAATGTTTTGAGAGAAAGCAACAGTAGGACACATAAACCGACTGAGTTGAGCACTACAGTAGGTCACTTCTTAAAGGAGGGCTATCGTGCTAACTACTGACCAAAATGTACTGTCCCGCTGAAACTGTAACATTAACAATTGCACCAAACTCTCGACACATATGCGAAACCACCTTACATTCCACAAACTTGTGCATGATGCTTAGCAAACAACAAGAAGGACAATAGAGTATCTCACCACTTAACAGGGCAGACATAATGGTAAAAAAGAATTGCGTGTGTACATGCATGTAAAAAAAAAAAAGTAGTAATACAAAAAAATAGATTACATCATAGTGGAGACAGTTTCATAAACTCATATCGCCAAATTCCATTATACAAGGCTGTTCTTATAACTGCAGGCTATGTGCTAATGTAGCCCACACTTCCCAGTTCACCCCCCTTCCCAACACACACAATCTTTTTTTAAAATGTTATTTTGCAGACATGCAGTCAGTTTCCTGTAGCTGCCTCGTCTTCACAATAAACTAGACCGATTCCCACTACATCACCAGCAGATATAATTTCAACAGATGTTAAGAATGGCTAAGTGCACTTAGGCCTTTTTGTTAAACCGTTTGGCAAGAGCAAGGAAGGTGGAGGAAGTGAGAGGGGGGTTTGGAGGGATGAAGCAAAGGAAGGAGGGGTGTGTTGTTCTTAATGGTGGGAGGTGAGATAGAGGAGGGGGTTTTCGGTTAGCAAATTTCAGATTGAATCATTCAGGCAATTATTAGCAGCAATCAATCCAATATGAGGTACATTCATTTACTACCAGCGAGAATTGCTTGGAACGAGAAGTATAAGTCCGCCAGCCAGGTCCAAGGCAATCTGAACTTGTGCAATTGTGGCACTTCCTTTTATTATCATGTTTTCAAACGTGGCTGTATTAGGCTTTGTCAAGTGTATGCCACTTGATTACCAGGTGACCACTGAGCTGGGCCAGAGCCAACCACAACACAGATTGGATTGAAACAGGAAGCATTAACTATATTACTTCAATGCTCAAAAATGCAAAATAATGCAAATGACTGCGAGGGGGTGGAATTGGTAAGCAGACGCTTGTCAATTAGGGTCGGGCCCACCCATATGCTGCAAGCCTGCTATATGGAGGTTAAATGTGGAGACAGGGATCTTTTGCTGCCATCATGCATTATTTCTAGGATCCTGGTTATTTATTTATTTTTTTCTTTTTCTCATTCACCAGTCTTGATTTAGCAGGATTAGCAGTTTTTAAGCTTCAGACACCGATAAATAAACACCTTGGTAAGTAACAGTTGCCTTTCATTAAAGGTTTTGTATTATACATTAGAGAAAATACACTACCTCACTCTGTACAGTGGGAAAACTCTTTTTTTTCGGTTTAAAGCCTCCTGATTGAGTTGTACCGACTGCTCTAAACAGGATGCAGGACTGACTTGATCACTGAAAGTATTACTTTGTTTCTTAAATAACAATCTGATGTTATTTAAAACATTTTTAGTGGTCCTGCCTAATACCATACAGTTTTTCTCATCTATGGTATGAGATCTTCAGTGGTTACACTGGGGTGAAGTGGAGTTGGTGTACTGTATGGAAGTGACTACCCCATTTATTTCAATAGGGATTCCAATTCAGTATATCCTACAGACACAGTACAGTACAAGTTTTACACTTTTTATAACTGCACAATTTAGACGCTAGCCTGTACTGAATAAAACTGACACCCACCTGTAATTTCAAAGGGCCTATCTATGTAATTTTGATCAAGCTAACATAGACGTGTACTTTCAAAGGTTCGGTCGCCCTTTTGGCTAAGTTCAAATATATTTGGAATGTCCTCAGCATTTTTTCTGGGCTATCATGGTTGATCAGTGGAGTTTGCCTTGTCCATAACTGCTGATCGGAGAAGGTAAGGGAAAAGGAAATGATAATGAAACTGAATTAAAAAAAAACACGACTACTACAACTACGACTACAACTACTACAAATAATAATATAACTGAGCTTATCTGGATACTTTTATTTGGTATCCAGCTCTGCTTGATTGCAAGATTCTTTTAAATAATAAATCAAACCCTCAAATGAAATTGTGCATACTCTTTATGGATTACATTCAGTGCATTGCCACTGAATTTATTTAGTAACTTTTAACCCCCCCCCTCCATTAACCCATAAATAACCCTAAAGTAATCAAAGGCTAAAGTTTTTTTTTTTTTTTTAATAGCAAATTCTAGTTTGAATATTTCTGCAACTAAACCCAAATTATAAGCTAAGCAATAATGGAGTGGTGTTCTGTTAAAATCAATGATATTGAATACTGCAGGCCGTGATTGAATTTGTTTCTACATGTGGCATAACCAGGGAATCAGTTTCCCAGTAAATGATAAAACTGTTCTTCATGCGGGAGCATCAAGGTCTGCCAGCACTGAATTTGCTTTAGGATTGTGTGGTTAACAAATGTTTCATTACTGAAATATATTGCACTGCAAGCAAATGTAAAAAATGCTCAACCAAGCACAATCGTTTGCTTATTTACCTATTACATTGTATGTTTATTAAGTCTGTGGGTTTCTGATGGTCTCATAGCATTTCCTTCCTTATTTCGGTGATCTGATTCACTGTGATTCCAGCTGGAGAAATAGTGGAGCTGAAGTAATCTGTGAATTCTTAGGGGCCAATGCCTGTAGGTTGCTTCCTATCATTTCGCAATGACAGTAATCCTTTCCTAGGAAAACCTGACATATTAGGGCTATCAATTAATCGCAGTTAACTTCTGTGATTAACGCATTCATTTCTGCGATTAACGTGTTTATGTTTTGGGAGATTAATTTTTTTTAGTGTACGTTAATCGCACTCCTGTCTTGTCCCTTTTAGCATACCGTAATTAATTTCCTGCACCACCATTTTAGTGCATGCCAGGACTGAATGAGTGTAGTCATCATTTGAATATAAAATTAGTCATGGAAACGCATTATGTAGCAAAGCACTCAAACTGAAGTACTTGTGAATGGGAGCACAAGTTCTGTCTATAAATAGTGTAGTGTTTTGTGGTGTTTTGGTGGTGGTTGGCAGGGATGGGTTTAATTCCTCTCCCTGCCCAAAAAATGTGGCTGCTCCCTAATTAAATAATTAAGTGCTAATTGGGAGCAGCCACATCGCATAAAAGGAGAGGCCAGGGCTCCATTTGGAGAGAGGAGTTTAGTGAGTGGACGGTGTGTTTCGTGTACAGTGTGTTTCGTGTACAGTGTGTTTCGTGTACAGTGTGTTTCATGTACAGCGTGTTTCGTTACTGTGTTTCTGCACATTTTGTTTTTGTAAAGTTCAGTGAAGGCTCTGCCCAGCCTGAACAGTTTTTTGGATTTTGTAAGTAGTGAAGGCAAATGCTCAGCCTACTTTTTTGTGTTTCTTTAAATCTTTATTTTGGCCTGTGTGCCTGTTTATTTGTTACTTTGTTACTTTTGTTCCTGTGTTTCATTGTGTTTATTAAAGTGTGTGTTTGCGCTTTGTACTGCAGTTTCCTGGCTTCTGAGTCTCTGTCTCGCCACTATCCTGTCACACGGATGCTTATTTATCTTTTTAACTTTCTGACGTTTCGTTGGATAGAAAGAAGGTTACTTGTATCTTCTGTCAAAGTGAGTTCCAGTATCACAGAAGTGCATCTAGTCTGCTGTACCACCTGTGTGCTAAACATGCTTTCACTAGTCAGTTTCAACAGAGTACACTTTTAGAAATTCAATATCGCTGCAAACGCATGAATCAAGCTAAATACAATACTATAACTAGTGCTGATGGATAGCTACCGACTGCAGACCACATTAACATTGTAGCTTTTGTTTTATTTCAATAACAACATTTATTTTTAGATAATATTATTTACATTTATGCAGAATGTAACCAGTACTCTGTGAATGTTTTATTTAGGCAATTTCAAGTTATTAATAAAAGAGAATTGAAAATGTATTATTTAAACGGCAATGAAAAACATCAGTTTGAGTAAAGGAAACTGAATTATAAATGCAGTAAGGTGAGTAATAAACTGAATCCACTGTGATTTAGCATTTAACAGAATTTAACAATAATTCTGGATTGTAAATAGATATAAATCTATAATAAGAATCCAGAAATGGGAAAACAGGGTTTTTACACTGTTAAATTAAAACCAAGATTAACTGAGTAATTGTTTTAATCTCAAGGTTAATCACAGCCCTTATATATATATATATATATATATATATATATATATATACACACACACACACACTGATGTTACCTAAGAAGGAGTAAAAATGAAAGTTGGAATTAGGGCTCTGTGGACATTTCCAAAATGTTTCACCCTTTGCATCTAATACTCTACACAGAAGAAAATCTTACAAATCAAAAAAACAAATAAATGAGGCTGTATCATACGAGAAACTTATAGTGGGGCTATGCACTGTATTTCCCATTCAGGATTGAATATAACCAAAAACAGGCACATGCATTATTTTTTTCTTTGCAAACCTTACACATACACAATGTCTGTTCAGCCTACTGAAATAAATAACACCTCACCCCCTTCTCTCATAAATTGTAATTAACAATATTTAAATATTTTTTAAATAAAAACGTCAGATTTTTAATAGAAGGTTATTTACCAATACCAGGATTTTTTAATTTTCTCTATCTGTTTTTCCCCCATGTCTCAAGGGACAGACCTCTATGTGAAATTGCTTACATCTTGTAAAAGCTGAAGCAAGCTCTTCTTTTTTCATTCTCTGTAATCTTATTAAAAGTTGATAGAAAATGCTGACTCTGAAACCACAAACAGATAATTATACTGCACTGCTCTTTCAGAATTATTGTCCAAAAGGCCTAATATACTTAAAGCCAGTTTTTCTCCCTCCACAGATTATGTGCTTACCCCCTTCTCCTGCAACACTGTAAATATAATTACGTTACCATCGATTTGGATGACCATTGTAATAGAGGTAAATAAAAAATATTAAATGATAAAACCAATTGAAAGACTTGGCAATTTCTGCTTAGCATATTCCCAAGGCTCTATTTCTGTGTTTTAAAATATGCTACTATGGTTCAGCCCTCTGTCTTACTGGAGTAACAAGAGAAATTTGGAATCTGACATTGTGGTTAAAGGCTTGATAGTTTGCAACACACACAGAAAATAGATTTCTACTGGCACTATGGAAGCTGCTTTCACAGCACTGTAAGTGCACAGATAGGTTGTTATAGGCAGGTAGGTAAAACAAAACATTTCCCTTTCTCTAAAGTTAAGACTAATTAATATAAAACATGTATCTTTCTTGAGCCTTGGTGTTAACTACTAGATTTTGGGGGTCTCAGACTGACAGTTGAATTTGTTCTGGTAATAAGAAACTGCAGGGGGAAAAAAAGCTATGCAACACCCAGCAACACAGTGCTTGTTGTTGTGTGCTCCAGAACATCCTGGTGGAGGTAGCAGGCTCTATTTAAAAAAAAAAAAACAACAACATACATTTCTGTAATTGTAAACCCTTTTTTGCAGTTTTTTCTACTGCTTCAGAGAAATTTATAAAGAAATGTGAAATGTGCGTTTTTGTTTTAAACACTTCAGAAACAGCCCTTATAAAACATTACTAAAACAAAGTCTTTAAAGTCTTGTGAACAGGGCCCAGTACTGCAATTATTATGGAAACACAAAAATCCCATCAGAAGTAAAGGTGTGTACACCTCTAATAGAGGGCTTCAGTCACCAAAATATGAATGTTATCTGCAATATGTCCGAAAAACAGGTTTATATCATTTTCTGTGTAGCATACCTTTTTTAACTAGCTAATGTGTTGGCTTAGATAAGCACAGGATACAGTGTTGCTAACATTGAGGTAGAATATAAGTTGCTTCTCTTGGGTATCGTGTTCTCACAAGCAAGAGAAAAAGCAATTTCATACCAGTTAAAAAACAAATTCTTCCACATATAACTTTTGTTTCCAAATAATGTCTTAAAACTCCCAAAGGAAAACAATTGCAATTAAATACAAAAAAGGCTAAATCTTGCTAGCAGAGAATCTTTGTAAAATAAGATCTGTCTCGCACATTCGAATGCAACCTCCAGGGGGAGAAAACCTGATAGCCCACACCACAAGCCAAAGGGTATTATTGTGGGTGTGTATCTTTTCAACACACAGCCTAGGATTTCTAATTAAACCGTTTACAGGGATGGAAATGAGACTCCCATTGCGTAGCAGTTCGATCCATTCCTGGTTTTACTATGAGTTTAATAACGCACCTGAGATTGTTACCTATACACTGTGCCTAGTCAAGCTCAAAGTAAGTAATGCGTATGTCAGATAAATTCACTGGTCTGTTTAGAATTATTTCATATTTTTTCCTATATTACTGGAGCAGTCACATCAACTATTTAGATCTGTGTACAGGTCTGCAGTGTTGAAAGAGTGACGTCTTAGACATGTTTTAAATGAAATAAACAAATGACAGGTTTAACACTGCAACCTATCTCAGGATGAGTGTCTGAAATACTTTTTTCTTAATCAATTATTTACTGTACTGTACTTGAAATGTGTGAAAAAGTAGCATTGAATGCTTTGTTTGCAAATGCAGCCTTTGCGTACATCCACTGTATTTATACAATGGACCCACTGAGCACACATACTAAATATCTTTATCAGTCATAAGTAAAATGGTATGTCTGTTCTAATGTACCTGCCTGTTCAGGCTCCCCTTAAACAACAACATAATCGTAGGCAACACAAGCAATCATTTAAAAGTGTGAGTAAACAGTACTTAAGGGTATAACATTGTAATTCATTTGATAATATATACAAACTCTGTAATAAATGTCGTGAATTGCAATGCTACTGTATAGTAATTACTGACTAATCAGTTTGAAAACTGTAAAATTTATGAGCACATCATTAATTAATGTGCTAATTACTGACCTGCCACTTAAGCAGTGCTCATAATTTCTGCCTGAAAGGGGGGCAGTTTAATTACATGCAGTTGATCTTGGAGGCACGTTTGCATATAGTGCTCTTAGTGCAGACTTCACAAAAGAGGTTGAGAAAAGAGATTCTGGGATTATTTGGGGGTTTAAGGAACTGGCAAGAGGCATCACATTTCGGTATTGGTACACAGATCAGGTAGGCAGAGCTGTGGCATCTAGAGACGTTCCTATTGCCTAGGCATCAGGTTCTGCATCTGGATCTGTCAGCATAAAAACTTTAGATAATAAACTATTCCAATCACCCGAGAAAACAGCTGTGTGTGTGTGAGAGAGAGACAAAGAGAGAGAGAAGGAGACTTTTTGACATTTAAAAAACCTTTATTCAATAAATTTAATTTACATTACATATTTATGTAATGTATATTATGTTATATAAATACAGTGAAACTTTTTTTTAAATTCAATAAAACAAAAATTATCATTTTAATCACGCAAACAACTGCAACTCCCCTTCTTCTCCCAATGCACACAGTCCCTCACTCACACACCTGGCCTTTAACAGGAACCTAAGCATCATATTAACATCATTTGAACCACAGTTCTGCAATTTATTTTTTCTTCCAAATTGCTAGTTTACTTTGTCCAAATTTAAAATTAATTAAACAGCATTTAAATATTTCTTTCCTACTATAAGGGTAATTAAAAATAAAGTTTCTTTGTAAAAGTCACAATTGTAATTGTGCAATAAAAGCAAACAATAAATCAAGCTGACTACAGTCGGCAAATAAGTGGAATATAGTCTCCTCCTCTTCACAGAATGCACAGGCTGTGCTAGCTGTGGGGTCGACATGATGGACATAACGCCCCGTGGCGATGATGCAGTGCAGGATGCGCCGCTGCAGATCCCCTGAACACTTGGGCAGGGGTGGTTTGTACAAAGTCCTCCATATCGGAACAGTATCATTAGCACAGTTCATATGGTCCAACCACTTAACGTCAGACAGAGTCCGCAGGGCACCCACATGGCACACCTTCACACAAAGCTGGTTGTTTTTTTCTCAATAGAGTGCGCAGAACAATTCTGCAGTGTGTCAGTACTGCACCGTCTCCCCTCCAACTCCTCAGGTACAGCAGGAGATATAAAAAAAAAAAACAGGGCAGGCTGGCTCCTCTCTCACCCTAGGAGAGAAAGATTCTCTAAGTTCAATTAAAACTCCCTCTAGTACTCGGAGGGAATGGACCCCCAGCTGTCTGGCCAGACTCTCCACTTCTCTCCACTGCCCGGCAGTCACCAGCAGCAGATGTTTTAGTTCGGTGACTCCTCCAGCCATAAGCACAGCGCCCCTGAGGGAACAAAGGATTGAAGAGCAGCAGCTCTTCCAGCAGTGAGCTTGTGGTTAAATAGTCCTCTTGTCTTTTCACTTTAACCATTTGTCAGGCGTTGAGTAGATTCCTATAAAACTCCAGGAGCCCAGAGGTATCTATTAGGGATGCGGACCGGACCAGGTTCCGTGAGTGGTCCGATCCAAATCTATGGAAGTCTGGTACAGGTCCGGTACACCTTAAGGAGAGTGGACCGGTATGTGGCCGGTCCATCGCACAAACACTGGGTCAGCAAGTTTTTTTTTTCTCTCTGTTTTAAAAAGAAACTAGTGCAATGAAGCACTATAAAACACTGCATAAAACACTGCATCTCCTAAGACTTAAAGAATTAACTTTTTAAAACACTCTACAATAAAAAATACATACTAAGCCAAATCCCACAGAGGCTTTAATGAGAAGTTATGACTTTATACAACACAACAATCAAAATGTGGATTTTACATGTTGTCATGTAATAACCCAAGCCTGTGAACAAGTCATATGATCTTTTAAATTCTTAAAGTCTTTACTCTTAAACAATAATCTGTTTAAATGATACAATATTTTAATAAGTTGTTCTCTATCAAGAAAATGAACAGGATAGAATAACATTCAAAATAGCAGAACATTTAAATGTCAGTAAACAGAAACCCTGAGAGGTTGGCAATTTCTCTTTTTCACATGGAAAAGCAGGTCCTAAATTAGTTAATTGTCAATTCAATTAACTATTTTAGAACCTGCTTGGGGTGAACACCTGGACTGGAATAGATCTTGAGGGCCAGATTTGACTATCACTGGACTAGAGGAAAATGTAACATTCTTCTAGCAAGCTTGATTCAATAGGTAAAAAAAAACAACAGAATTGGCAGTATTCTGTAATTACGTATTCTGATCATATAATAGAATACTTTTTATACAGCACCTTTTATATAATAAAACATGCCTAGTTGCTTTACAAAGTAAGTACATCTACACTGTACAGATGGAATGGCGTTACAACCAAAAAAGACAATGCAAACAAATTTGAATAGGGTACCAGCAACTGAAAACTGAGAAAAGGACAATCGCAGATAAGAATTAAAATCTGTACTGCAGTGAAAGAGTCACCAGGCCTGTTTCTTACCACAACATTTAAAAGTATATTAAATATGTTAGATGTATATTACATAATAAGTTTCCAAAAAAACAGTGAAATTCAGGTCACTCGTCACGCTGTCATTCTTTCATTAAAGCACTAAACCGGAGCTGAATATTCAGTGTATTACAACAGTGAAAATGTTGGGTTATTTGGTCACAAGAAAAGAACAGTACATACGTTTTCCTTTTCTTGTAGAATTTAATACTTAATTTGTAACACAACCTGCCTCACAAGAACCTGTCTAATATTCTGCCATTCTGGAAAGTTATAACACAGCTTTAGTGTGGTGTTACACAGAGAGATAAACACTAAAGTCATGTGACAGATTTGTATGGTCTTTTGAGTCCTGAGCCACTAATCAAGCTTTGGGAGCCGGTTTTATAAATAGTGCACAAGTAACCCCCAGTCAACATATAATGTACCCTTTTTAACCTTTAGCATTAGGGACATCAGAGGTAAGTCAGGAATGACTGAAAGTTGGTTGACATAGGAGTAGGACGTGTCAAAATGTTAACAAAATATTGTCTTCCACAGTGTAAAGTGTTTCTTGTAACCTTAAAATACTACGACTACTACTACTAATAATAATAATTTGAAGTGTCTGACTCCAGGACAATGTCTCTGTTTTACCATCAGCCATAAAAAAGCTACACATTAAAAGAACAGGGGAAAATAACATAGATAGTGAAGGAAAGTGTATTTTTTTAAAGACATATATTTTGTTAATGGAATTATTAGATGTATGTATAAACACTACTACATTACTTTAATTATTTCTTTGTTGGCTTGAACACTGCTTCTCATTAAACTGAACCAAATGAGATTCAGACAATAATTCACAATGACTTACAGACAAAGGGATCTGAGTCGCAATGATTTACTTGGTGGTATGCGCTGACTGGGATGCTTTTTCTGTTTAAATATAAACACACAGCACATCTCTTATCAATACTATTGATCGCAGTCAATCACAAGTGTAGCTTCTCATCCTTGATACCCTGGAGAACTGCAACCGCTTCGCCAGCTTTCTGATTATTCTTTTGCATCTTCTGCAACATTAACACAAATGTGAAAACATTATTGTTTCTACTTTACTTCATCTAACTTTGGTTTAACTCTTGACCCTGTGGTCAACATATTGACAGTCTGCTAAGCACAGCTGCCAGACGTGTTCGAAAAACAGCAGACAATTATCACTGGGTAAGCAGAAGGGACTGCAGACTCAGAAAAACGAAATAAAATGTGACAGAGAAAGAATGAATCTTGGTTATAAATCTCCCTCCCGACCTGTTAGGGCGCTGTTAAAGGCAATAGTGTGCCCCAGACTGGATGGTCTGACAATTCATTCCAGAGAAAGGTGGAAGTCGGCCATCTAGAAAAGGGGCGGAACCACAGTACACCAAGTCATCGCCCCCAGACAGGAGGTGATGTGGCAATCGCGGATTGGAGGATAAGCGATTGCACTTGCTAACCAAGGGGGCGGGACTGAAGATACAAAAGGGGATGTGGCTGAGCGAACCGCTCCTTTGTTATGGTTGCCAGAGAACCACTGAAGGACTGTGATATAACCATGACTAGTGTTTATTTGTTTTGTCGTACTAATTGTAAACGTTTGTTCTTGTCAGACGGCTAACACATACTGGGAGCTGTCGCTAAAGGCCAGCACCAACCCGGACAGCACTGCACTGTTCACTAATAAATTGTATTTCACCACAATTGTTAGCCCTCACTCTGGGTTTGTGCCTTCAATTATTCAGTCTGGTGCCAGGGGCCTAGCATAGTATGTGTATGGGGTATGAACGATTCCAAACAGGTCTGATTGGGAACAATCAAATCCAGATAACAAGCCATTTCCATCCTCCCAGCTGCTTTCCCATTTAATTGGAATTGGAGGCTTAGAAATATACTCCATGGATTGCACCCCTCATGTTTTCTTCTTGTCTCCCTTTGTTCAATATATTTGAACATTTTTTGGACAATAATATATCTGGCCATTTTATTAAAAGATCTAAAATGTGTGTAGTCTATCTGAAACCAATACTGTATTCACATATCTTTCTTGCCTTTCATACTTCACCTTATTTATTTTTTTGTGTTCCTCTTAGTAAAGATTTTTGGTTGCAATACTATTAATACAAACTGGTAAATAATTATAGATTTAATGACACATTAGTATGGCAGTAAAGAGCTGATTAATGTATTTTTAAGATTTTTCAGATGGTTTCTGAGGGTATTTCATACATACTCAAACCACATTCCAGAGAATAAAATAGAATCAAAAACATCCCTCACTAGATTGGATTAATGCAGAAATCATTCTGAACTTATATAGAAAAAAAATTAATCCAGATAAAATGATACCCTTGTAGGAAGCTGGAATAGTGCGGGTGGAGTACTGGTGTGTGGACTCAAACCGATTGTGTCTAAGCTTGCCTGCAGTATTACACTGCTGTTGGCAGGCTGTGGGCTCATATTCCCCTGGGGCTGCTGTGGTATTTTTTAGAACAATCAATATAATGCATCATTCCTGTAGGATCACCATTTAAATGAAGACACTTTTAGACAAGTCTAAGGAAACTTCCTCCTCAATAAAATATACAGCACATTATCTTTTTTTCTCCCCAACAAACACCAACAAAAATAAAATAAATAACAATAATAATAACTGGCAACATGAAAAAACATTTGTTTTCTAACGACTTGCATGTTTTAATCTCTTCTTCTTTACCTTTTGAAGTAAAATGGAGGGCCATAATGTGGTCATATTTTATATAGGAAACTGGGAGATCTAAGAAAGGACAGTAATGCATATTAGGTAATATTCACTGGAATTATTTTTGTTATCTCTATGTACTATAACCCTTTAAGGCAGGGGTATTCCCATTACATTCACTGGAGGGCCAGATAAGGCAATGTCCAAATCTTGGCCACAGGACGCTCATGATGTGCGTATTGGGGGGGGGATGCTGGTAATCTTAATTTTATTAAAACTATTAAATTAATATGGACATCTAAATTCCTTTTTCTCTTTACTCGCACCGTCTTTTGTTTTTGCAAAAATTACTGCACAACAAGCATGCAAGTTAAGTAATGAAAGCAAATTTTCTATTATTATTATTTATTTCTTAGCCGACGCCCTTATCCAGGGTGACTTACAATTGCTACAAGATATCACATTATTTTTACATACAATTACATTATTTTTTACACATTATTTTTACATACAATTACCTATTTATACAGTTGGGTTTTTAATGGAGCAATCTAGGTAAAGTACCTTGCTCAAGGGTACAGCAGCAGTGTCCCCCAACTGGGATTGAACCCACAACCCTCTGGTCAAGAGTCTAAACCACTACTCCACACTGCTGCTATGACAGAAGGAGGGGGCAGAACAAAAAATTGAGGAGGCTACATTCCACTTTGTGTGGGCATGCATAAAATACATTGAAATAATTCAGTGTCAGAAGTGGACCCGGGTGAACAGCAAGCATTTAAACAGCAACCTTAAGGGAAGATTTAAGCTACAGGAGAGGAGTCATTATCTGAAGAAGTGAAATAATAATAATAGTAAACTGTACAAAAAATATTCAGCATTAGGTTATGGAGTGTACCGAGGCGAATGGGAATGAGTGTGCTTACCGAGTGTGTGACTAAACTAAAGTTTATTGATTGAAGGCAGCTTACATAGAGGGTGTTGTAAACAAGGAAGGAGAAGGGTTATTACCAGATAAAGTGCAGTGAACATTTGTTCCTGTATTATGGCGTGTTGTCAATAAATATCACTTGTTAGGGGACACAAATACCCTGTAGATAGCGACGACCTTTCAACCGTGTGGACCTGCAACTAGCATTTGTAATGAAGGACAGCTACTTTTGCAAAAACCTGCTTCCTTCTTCCTGAAAGAAAACATAAAATTAAAAAAAAAAAAAAAATGAAAAGCATGGCCCCAGGACTGGGTGTCTTTTGAGATTGGTGCAGTTTGTGTCATTTACAATGTCTTTGATGATCTCAGACAATAATCCACAGTGGAAATGGCAGGGTGATTTGCCACTAGAAACGCTAGTTTTAACTGGTCATTTTGTTTTATTAACTGTGAACAAGCAGCTTTCTAATATATTAAATATTTCCTTTTTAGGGGTTAGTAAATATAACTTGAATATTATTATTATATTTAGGATTGTTGTTTTTCTGTGTTTTTCCCTGACGTTTTCTTTCCCTTTAAGAGTTCAATTTATCCCTGCTAGCCATTTAGCAGTAAAATTGGTTTAAAGTAAGTGTTTTGGTGCATGCAGAACAAAAAAACTCCAAGCAAACGAGGGTGCAACACTTTAAAATAAGCAATTAATCTATCATTTAAAAAGAATAAATGCAGGACACACTTTACTACAATCACTATTCGTAATTGTATTCACATTAATACAGACTAGTCATTTATTAAAATGTTGTGCGCTTGTGTTAGCATTCTTTATTCTGCGTTTAATGAGAAAGCAAAGGTGGACGATTTAAAAGCCTATTTAGTTAAATTAAAGTGTTTTTTCTGCAAAATGTAATTAAAAACTGCCACATTTTGCAGAAAAACCGCCCAGTTGGCAGCACTGCAGCTGACATCCGACAGGCCAGATGGAAGGCTGTCGCGGGCCGGATTTGGCCCGTGGGCCATCAATTCAAGAACGCTGCTTTAAGGTAAAAGGGACAGGGTAGCGTCACAGCCCAGGCTGTCACCGGCAGGAAAGAGACCCACAGATAGAAAGATGCAGTTTAAGCAATGGTACACACATTTATTAACAAAAAACAAACATAAAAACAGGAACAAAATAAACTGGCCTGAGGGCCAAAATGAAAGGTTCAAACAAACGAATAAATCACTTGTAGGCTGGGCTAGCCTTCACTACAGATACAAAAATCACAGCACAAACACTCACTCACAAACTCCTCCACTAGACAGAGGATTTCTCCTTCCTTGTATACATGTGGCCACTCTCCAATTAGCACCAATTACTTATTTGTGGAATGGCCACACCTGTGATTGCTGGCAGAGATAGATTTAACCACATCCCTGCCAACCTTACATTCCCACTCACACACTACTTACAGCAGCAAGGCTTCTGCCCTGCCACAGGGATATATGTGTACCACAAAAAAATGATGCTAACTTTCATATTTTTGCAATGAAGAAACTGTCTGAACAACCGCTCAGTTCCTTGTGAACCTTAACGGGATAAGCGCACCTGTTTATTGCAACAATTTCCAGGGCTTAAAAGGGGCTTGAAAAACATACATTATCCATGCATATAAATAATGCATATATTTTATACAGTAAGATCTAAAGTAAGAAATACAAGGCAGGTAAAGGCCAAGAATCAGGATGGAACGTCAGAAGAGAAGATGGTCCTGATCTCAAAGGGCAACACGCAATGACGTGATGGAAGGTAACCTAACTTCAAAAAGCAGTGAGGAACATGCAGAAGACAAGGTCGTTAAGGCATCTACATCCTCACAAAAGATAAAACATTGAGTGCTGCTCAGTATGCTGTTGATCTCGTTTTCCAGGACTACAAAAATAACGTTTGTGATAAAACAGAATTTTTTTCCGATAGGAGAAGCGGCAGTGGTGTTGGTACCATGTGGTGTTAGTAAGATGTTCTATGAATGGAGAAAAAAAAAGCCAATTTCAGGAAATTAGGGAAACCTGAATATGTTTTATACAGTATATGCCTAAAGGAGATGGATACAATTCATAATTAATTTTCTGACTCACAGTTAGCGAATGAGTGGTACTAGTATATTCAATGAGAATGTTGCGAATTGAAACTTAATATTTAATTATATTATATTTAAAGAGCACAGTTTAAAGTGGAAATATTGATATCCTTTTTTAATGTACACACATGCAAATACAGGGGGTAAGGCGGTACTGGGGCTGCCCATCAATGGGCCTGTACATTCAGTAACGACTAATGACTAGTTCCACTTTTAAATATAAATTAGAGCACCTTTATTTAAAAGGGTCATCAATATTCGTAAGTGAAACTGTTGAAATCATTTCTAGGGATTAGAAGGGGGTACAAAATGACCCTGTTGTACCATTATAAATGCCTAAACAATGATATATCTACAGTGGATATAAAGTAATAAATACAGTACACCCTCGCTATAACGAACCTGTTGGGGTCCAAGCCTTTTGTTCGTTATATTGAAGGGTTTATTATAGCAAAAGGACATGTACCTATCTGCCTATCCTTATGCAGTATTCTGCCTTTGCTTTATCCTATTCGTTAAAGAATTAAAATGCTGTACAAAAAGCAAAAATCCCGAATTGAAGCTTATCTTTTATTCTTTAATCAATTTTGCTTAGCCGCATGGTTGTTAAATAAGCCAAAAAACAGACTGCTTTTTGACAACCTATATTCACGACAGCGATATGTCTGCGTTATACTTTTTTCAAACGATCAATATAGTTTCCAGCTTTGTTACAACATAAAATCATTTTCATTTTAGAGGCATAGTTACACAGTGTGCGCTTTTTATTAAGACAAAAGAGTTGACTTCACTGCGGAGGTGGTATCCCATGTGTACAGACCGGGATGTTGACAGTGTGTGTTTATAGTATGTTTTTTATTTGGGGTCCAGGAGCCAGGTTTGTTATAATGACGGGCGTTATAGTGAGGGTGTACTGTATACATATGCATACTGAAATGTTATCACATAAACTTGCATTGTTATATTATGCTCTTTACCCTGTAATTTACACTAATGCTTATATCAATGGAAATACTCTCTCAATATACTTTTTTTTGTTTGCAAATACACTTGAGACAAAAAACTATGTCTGATCGATGTACCGGATGGAGAAAAAAAAAAAAAAAAAAAACAACTGACAGCCCGAAAAACTTACTTTATCCATATAATTAAAATCAATAGGATACTAATGACTCAACCATGATTAAACAGGAATAACGGAGAGCAATTGAACTGAATTAAATTAAAAAACAATATCTTGTTCAGCCTTTTCAAACAAACCTGTTGAGCATACATTACCAAGAGGGCAAGGCAAACAACTGAACATATTCTATGAATACAAATTGTGTTTTTCTGTATGTATTCATTGTACTGTATATTGAATGAAACATTGTGCATATATATATATATATATATATATATATATATATATATATATATATATATGAAATATATACTCGCACCACTCACGGGTTCGTGCCCCTTTAAAAATACGACCCAGTACACAGAAATGGATTTTCTCACGCTGACGCACTATTTTTAATTAACAAAAATAAAACAAAACAAACACAAAACAAACACCTAGCTCCGTTTTGGAGCGCTAACTAAACAGGTTATTCCCTGTCTAACTTGCAGGACGGCTAAGCCGTTTACCTGACAGCACAACACAAACAAAAACTACACGGGCTTCATAGCACTTACTTCTAAACGGCTGCTCGGAATCAGAGCACCTCATCTGCCTCCTTCTACTCAGCAGCCCCGAGCATACTAGCTGCCTCTCTTAAATACCCTGCACCTGGTCCCAATTCCCAATTACCGCCCAGGTGCAGGGAATAATTAAACAAAAAAACAGTTAAATTAAACAACAATTAACAAAAACTGATTAATAGAAAAGCAAAACAATTAAACAATAAACCAAAACACAATTAACTCAAACAAAAGGTGCATTCCGCACCTGTTTTTCTTCAGGGAGGCTTTAACCCCCTCCCTGCTGTCTCACATTCCTGCTGCTGTTACAATCTATATATATATATATATATATATATATATATATATATATATATATATATATATATATATATATATATAGTGAACTGGGCATGTCCCATATTCAAAAGCTCACTGTGTTCCATCAACATATTAATAATATGCCTAAAAAAGCTTTAATTAATAATATGAAAATGAAGACAAAGGCCAGGCAAACAGAACATCTTCCCCTTGATATACCAAACATAACATACATGAGAACTCAAGGACTGGAGACAGACTGGAGAACCATCCTTTTTGATCATTTTAAAAAGTCTAGACCACTAAAATCCAACAGATGAGAACTTTATTTCCCTGCTGATAGGAATCAGCTTCACACTGAGGAACAACTGTGCCTCCCACATTTAGAACATGCTGCAATTAAAGGGGCTACTTTGCCATGTGCACCAAACCATTCAGCAAATACAGTAAAGGTCGGCTGAGGCAGGTGATGCATTTCATCCTCGCTACAAGGATAATGGGCATTTCGGGTATAGCAGTATATCCAAGGGGATATACATTTTTTGTGAAATGTAGCAGTATACCCAAATACTAAAACAAAAAGAATGGGCATACAATGCTAAACCCAAAAGTGCACTGAAAAAGCAGATTTTGACAGTGTTTGGGACCTGAATGTTCATACAGACAGTTTGTTTGAAATATACTTATAGATACAATGGAATATCCTTGCTAGCAATAGTTTTATAGTGTGTCAAGATTTAGTGTATTAATATTGTGAGCTTTCATCCCAGCGATAGTTTATTAGGAGAACATGCTTGAAAACATTTTTTATGGCTCCAGAAAAGACTAGGGAATTGCATAAAATAGTACATGGAAAGTGAGAAGTGTAGGCCTATACACTGTATAATCTCTATAGGAGAGTGGTTTTGTAATTATGATGCCTTTAATAATAATTCCAAACATAATTAATGAATAATCCTGTATAAAACAATGGATACAATAGATGGTGCAATGTTCTTCGCAAATTCATTTTTACATGTATATATTACATTTTAATCAATACTGTAGACAATGTCTATGATACAAGTGCACATTGCGTCCATCTGTAATATCCATCAGATTCATATGAAACTCAAATTAATACGTGTAAACGATCTCAGTGGGAATAATATCAAAAGTAAGCTAAAACCTCCCACAAGTACAGTAGTATTTTCTTGTATCTGAGTTGGCTGTTCACAGAGAAAAAAAAATAATAATAAAAAATGGAGAGAGAGAGAGAGAGAGAGAGAGAGAGAGAGAGAGAGAGAGAGAGAGAGAGAGCACTTTTGAGAGCTTCTAACACGCTGTGTTCAACACCGAGACCCCCAAAAGCCCTTTCCCCCAGCAACCTGTCCCATATCACTGAGGCAACCTCATGATCTCTGTATCCTGAGGGTCAATAGACTAGCGCAGTGGTGTGTCTGGCTGCCTTGCAGTGTGAGCTCAATTAACAGCAGAACAATGGCACTGCTTTATGCTTCCATCAGCACAACTGCCAATGTTTCAACCTGGGCCTTCTAATCCCCTCTGGCTGCCCTGGCATTTCAATGCAGCCAAAATAAACTTATTTGGGCTTGAACATTTATTGTTGGAATAGTCTGTCAATACCTTCACTGCTAACCATGTCCTCGCTAGAGCAGCTCAGGATAAAAGCTGAAGTACTGATCCTCAAGGGAGGCTGCACCTCCATTTGTCTTCATTTCTCTTTCCTAGGTTACAAAGACCCTGATTAATATATAAAGGCAGAGCAGTATCCCTGTACAAATCATGGTTTCCTTTCTTTCTACACACAATTCTAACCGAGAAAGCAACCACTGTTACAAAACAAATCTATATTCATTCTGTAACTTTATTATTAATGTTGTTTTTTTGTAGATTACAATATGGAGAGCGGAAGTTAAAAGAGTGATAAGCAAGGCTTCAAAAGTAATGTTCTTTCTTCCTATAAGCAAGGAAAACCAATGCCAGTGACTCTAATTGCCATTGGAACAAAGGGCAGAACACTTTTCAGCCAGACAGCATCCTACAGGACCTGTACTTTCAGCAAGTAGATTTTAATTCACATTTAGCAAACTGTTAATTGATGGACAGCAGTAACTTACTAGCTGAGTAGGATAAAAGTATAATGCATACAGCAGATTATCTATTTACTGTCAGTACAAATCAGTGCCAATGATTGAATGTTGACAATGTTATGGCAAGTGAGACGAGTCTGCAAGGTGTTTCAATTGTACTGGAGGGATTCAAAATTGCAATTAAATTTGTTGGCCAGGATGGTTCACACCAACCGATCACCCACTCAGCTCTATATAGATGGCTGTCAGATTGGCTACCATTATGCGCGAAACTGATTAGCAACAGGGAGATGCAGCTTTTCTATGTAACACAATATATACAAGGGATTCAATTTGCATAAAAGATAATCTGCCGCTCATGTCGTTTGTCACTAAAGATAACAGGTCTTCATTATCCAACCCTTGTTTGGTGTGTGTGATCAGGCACATTGCTCTGCAGGTGAGACACCACGCCGTGGCTCTGCTAAATCAACAATTTTAGCTTGGGATCCCAAAGAGAGTATTGCATCGGCCTGGCACTCCCGTGGGACTGGATGATAAAAATATTAATGGGCTGTTTCACTTCACCTCGCAACAGGCCAGGCTTGGGACCAGGCTCTGTGCTCTGGTACCTCCTGGGTGTAGTGGCAGAGGTGGGATTTGAACCAGTGACCTTCTGGTTACAAGCCCTGGACTTTAACCACTGGACCTTAATGCTGGTGTGTTCAGTGCAACAAGGTAGGCTATGATTACCATTCCATTGAAGCCATAGGGCTTGGATGCTGGATGCAGGTCGCTGACAGGAATTGTGCTCTGAACATGTCCTTTAAGAACCTTTTTTTTATTTTATATTGGCAGTGTTAATTATTAATTGAAGCTGATATCACTATTTGTTGCACAGTCTACTATGTGCCATTGCAACTCAGAACACCCAAAATGTGACTTGCATCTGACATTCTGGTTTCAAGGGTAGCATTATTAAAATCAATTATTATTATCACTCTTGATTTACCTTGTTTTAATACTCATTAAACCAGGGGTCTTAACACACAACAGCCCACCTCCCCCCACCTCCCACCCCCCCGGCAGGGAGGAAGGACAAGTCCAGCTGTTACCCAGCCATTCATTTTATCTATATAATTTACCAGATTTCAATCAGCAATAAAGAATACCTCCTCACAAATCAGGCAGGCCACAGCCACTCTCATCTCCATAATGACACAATTTCAAGTTCACGCCTCATTTTCATTAATGTTTCTCGCCATACATTTTTTAAGCATATGATAAAGAATTTCTGAAGCGGCATAAAACTAACATGAAGGGAGATCATTTGCATGTGACCCTAATTAGAAATTCCATATTAGTGCGCCATTTCTGCTTATGCATATCCAATAACGCCAGACCTAATATCCCGTGTACGTTTCCCATTAATTTAATCACTTCTTTAACAATCCTAGCGATTCTTTCTTTGATTTAATAAGTCAATAGACTATTGTAACACAACAGTGAATTGTATGTCACAAATTAGCTTTGAGGATAGGGAGCAGCTTCCCTGCACAATACTTTAATAATGATACTATATTATAAAAAAGGGGACCAGAGGGGTGAAGGGGTGGTGGTAGTGTTGGATTGCTGACTCCGGCTCTTTTCTGAGGTTGGATAATAAAAATGCTACTTCAGGGCTCAGAAGGTTAAGTTCTAATGTGTATTTTGAATTCAGTGTGCTAAAATAATTGCCTCATAAAGCAATGCATTGACTGGCCTGCTAATGGCCAGATAGTGCAAAACTCAGCAAAGAGTGCCAAGCTTACTGGAAAAAATGCTGCACCTCTATTTTTGTTACTTGCAAAGACATTAACTTTTTTTTTTTTTTTAAGTAAAAAAATAAATAGATAAATTGACAAATAAAAACTTTGTAAAATATATATACTGATGCACAATGTCTTTACATCAATAGCTCATTGGGCACATACATAATGTTATTTACATTTTAAATAGTGAGCAGATAGGTTTGTTGATTGTTTGAGTAGTATTGTTCCTTGGGATAACAAAACACTGATCTCAAGTCATGAAGAATCTATATAAATAGCCATTTGAAAATACATGATTTTAATTAACACAAGAACAGTGAAAGATATGACCATGCCCCGCTTGAGTAATGACGATCACCTGGTTGTTATCAGCATGATTGAAGGTGGCCTGTCTGAGAGAAGTTGCCCGGAGAATGAGATGTTCTGATTCAACAATCAGCAGACTAGTCCAGAGAAACCAGGAAGCCGGCTCTGTGAGGGACAGGCCACGTCCTGGAAGGCAGAGGGTCACCACACCGGCCCACCACGTCGTGGTGAGCGTTATGCTGACTTTTGTGCTGTTCAAGCCAACCAGTGGGGCGGTGGAAGTGTGATGATGTGGGGAGGAATCTCCTTTAACACAAGAACGCCTTTGGTGCAGATTGAGGGCAACCTTACTGCTCAGCGATACATTGATGAAGTCCTTGAGGCAACAGTTTTTCCGTTCCTGCAAGCCAATCCTGAAGTGTCGATTTTCCAGCAGAACAATGCAAGACCACACAGTGCTAGGATTACAATTGCACGACTTCAAGAAAACAATGTCAAGGTCTTGCTGTGAACAGCTTTTTCACCTGACCTGAGTCCTATAGAACATCTGTGGGACCAAATCGTCAGTGCCATCCACAGGAGACAACCGCAAACAGCCAACAATCGCCACAAGAAGAGTGGTGGAACATCTCACAGCAGTCTATCCAGAGGCTGATCAGGTCTATGCGTCAAAGCTGCCAGGATTGTATTAATGCTCAGGGAGGTCATACCCAACACTAACTTTGTAATGTTTTCATTTTGAGTCACGTTTCATACTGAAAACTTATTATGATTCTTTCATCTGCATTTCTGTTCACATTTTATGTGATTTTGTTTGATATCTAGGTTTAAAATATTTGATTAAATCCATTAGACCTGAGTGTTGCGTTTCTTTTGTGTATCAGTATATATGGTTATCAATACTGTATTTAAAGTTCTCGACCTGACTATTAGCAAACTGGGGGCACCAACCTAGCAATTTAGGCACTATTTGCAATAGAACAGGGAATGTAAACCATTGTGGAAATGATTTATATGACATAAATAAAATATTATACAAAGGTGGATTTATTTAATTGCCCTGCTGGTGCTGTTTAATCACTAAGATACTGTACCAAGAAGATTAATAACAGGCTCATGTGGGACTGCTGTACAATTGTTTTGCAGTGGTGTACAGTAATTATAGGACATAAATTGGATGGGCTGTACCAACTTTCATAACTAAGGCTTGTGTCAATCTGTGCCACTTGTAAAAATGAAATACATAGAATTTCAAAAGCGCAATTCAACACTAGCATGGTGAATAAGTACTCTAGGTCTTTTTTTTTTTTTTTTGCTTTGAGAGAATTGTTTTTCCAGAAAACTTTTTTTTCCTGCACCTGAACTGTTCATTTCTAAGCCTTGGTTATTATTATTATTATTATTATTATTATTATTATTATTATTATTATTATTATTATTAATAAACATGTCTTCCAGATTTCCAGAGTTTTTATTTTTTTATTTTCTTCAATTTCCCGATGCTGTAGCAACTCTGAAGCTGTTAAAATAACAGTATATAACAACACAATCATAATTTAAAAATGAAACATTATTATTTATTTCTTAGCAGATACCCTTATCCAGGGTGACTTACAATTGTTACAAGATATCACATTATTTTTACAATTTCCCATTTATACAGTTGGGTTTTTACTGGAGCAATCTAGGTAAAGTACCTTGCTTAAGGGTACAACAGCAATGACCCCACCAGGGATTGAACCCACAACCCTCCGGTCAAGAGTCCAGAGACATAACCACTACTCCACACTGCTGCCCTCATCGGGTGTATTTATTGCAGATCATAACAACTCGTTGTTTTCTTTCTATTGCCATCTAATCAAAACAGCGTTTCGGCCCCAGAAACACAATTATTATTTAATATGAAGACTTGCTTTTTTTCTTAAAGTTTAAACAATGATAACAAATAAAACAAGACCTTTGAGAAATGGGCTTTGGTATGTTTGAAAACAAATGAGTAGAAATTACACATGCAGCAAATCAATCAATTAACTAATTTAAAGTCAGTCAAAAGTGCAAAATGGGGTTTCTTTGGAGGAGTAATAACCATTGGCATCTATGTATGCAATGCATGCATTAGAATATATTTTATTCCACAACATTTTTGGTTGCTTTTCTGCAAAGGAGAATCCACCCTTAACCAATACGTCATGAGCAAGCGCATACATGCTCTGTGTGTTATTCTTTCATGTCGCTTCTTTTTGTTTCGGCTGTGCTGGGAGGCTGAAATGGGACTTGACCACTTAGAGCATGGAGGAAGGGCTGCCCTCAACCACGGATTCCCTGAGGTTTCTCCCTAAAAAATTAAAAATATGTGAGTAGGGGTTTTTTCTTTACCTGAGTGCTGAGCGGTTCGTATTTAGTTCTGCGGGGTGTGTGGTTGGGTTGGACAGGCTGGGCAAGCTACTGACCTCTGGAGGACAAAGGCCAGCCCTGCAGGTGTCCGCTTGGATGTCTGGCCAGTAGGGTTCACTAATGTATAACGCCAGAGAAATGTTAAAGCCATCCAGATAGTTTGCTTTCCTTATGATTAATAAATGTAATGAAAACACATAGATGAAGGCCTATTGAATACAAGTCAAGCCTGTATTTCAGGCCATACCCTAATCAATTTAGGACCCAAGCAAGACCCTCCCCAATATATTTCAAGATGAAGGCAATAAAGTAGTCCCCTCCATCTATACTTCTGAGGTAAAAGGAGGGATGTGGATGTTCGAAGATAATTAATGTACCGTAGAAGTGTGGGAGCAGACAATTAAAAATGATCAGTTTAAGATAGCTAGGCCATTAAGAGAGCCAATGGGTATCTAGATCAGGTGAAGGGAGCAGAAAAGGTCTGTTGAAAATGGTATAATGAATATATTTCATGTATAAGCCCACACAGACTATACTAAGCCAAGATCTAAGCTTTCGCTTGTTATTGAGGAAGAATTCCATAGCAATATAAGGTGGGTAAACATTAAATAGGCTGCTGATTCCCTAAACATGGACAAGATCAGGGCAGCAGTTGTTGCTGGGAAGTAGTGGCTGGGTCCTCCTAGAAGTATCTGGATATTGTAAAGGAGGAGGGTTTCAATGCTGGAACCTCGGGATGAGAGGGATCTTACAAGATCAAGAGTCAAAAAATATCATTAGGATTTGTAAAAAGATTCCTGTACAATGTCAACTGTGTCATGCTAAAACAGTTTAACATAGCAAACAGATCAATATATGTTTGCTGTATAATTATATATAAATTATAAATAAATAGCGTTCCTGCATACAATGATTGTATCACACACCTAAAACAAGAATGTTGTTTTCTGTATTTACGACCATCTGAAGCATGCAGATGATCTTAACAATCAGTAAACCCCTGACTATTACTTCAACAAATGAATGAGAAAAGACCCTTGAATAAGCTACCATAAAAATTCACTCCCTAACAGTTTGATTGCTGCTCAAACATGCTGAATATCGATATTCTGTTTCCTTTCATGTGTTTCTTTGTATTGTTGAAGCCTCTCTGTATTTGACTGCTCCCCTGGGCTGGGTTGCACCAGCTATGCATATGTTCATTCCTAAATTAGAACGTAAAGTCTTTACTAAGTCCTTAGTTGTTACTAGTTTATAACTAAGCGCTCTCTTATTTCAGTTGCACCACACGTATTTAAGACAATAATGTTAGTTTATCACCAAAAGTGACATCATCGCTGCTCGGTAGCCAATTAGAAGTGAGGATATTTCAGAGGGCTTGGCCAGTAATGCAGATCAAAACTCCCACTGAAGAAACACAGATGGACATGGTCTTTAAACTACCGAAAATAAACACATAACTTCATGGGAATGTTAAGAATGTTTAATTTTAGAGATGAATTGATTATTACAATTAAATCAGCTCCTTTTTGTGAATTGGATGTTGAGAGGGGCAAACCTTTTTTTCATGCTTCATATCTTAACCTTAACACTTCCTTGTGTTATTTATTAAAATCAAGATTATATATATATATTGTGATAAAGCTAGGGGTAGAGTCATTAACGGGAGGTATGTGAGGGCAAGTTTGCTGGCAAATTATGACCTCACATTACTGGAAGTAAGATGGCCGACCCGAGGGAAACTTCATTTCCCAGACCACCTCAAGGCAGGAAATGATGTCACAGAATTAAGGATGAATCATCATAAAAAGGTACAGCCCACAACAGGTTCGTGAAGGAGTAAGGAGACAGCTTTGTGCTGGGGGAGAGTGAGTAGAGTGAAAAGTAAGTGCCTGTTAAATACCTGTTAAATACCTGTTTACCTGTGATTACCGACCTTTGATTGTTTGACTACCCGACTTGTTCCCTGACCCTGGACTTTGCTGAGAACCCGTAACGTGTACCAAACCTGCTTGTGTTTTGACCAGCCTTTGGATTGTGGAAAATAAATACATCAGGTGCCGCCCTGATTTATACCGTATTACTGTGTTGTGTAGAACTTTGTTTACGGATCTGCTACTGTTTATGTGAGCATGTTCGTACTTACCTCTGGACTTGCCACAATATATATATATATATATATATATATATATATATATATATATATATATATATATATATATATATAATGTTACGACTAAAAAAAAAATTAACAGTGTTGTCTCCCTGTCACCTCACTGTCACTTCTGACAGACAAACTGACAAGTCAGCTGTGACGGACAGAAGACATCTAATTCAAGAATATTTTGTACTGGGTATCGCAGTTATGTCGTTATATTCATACATATACAGTAAACATAACTTTAATAATGTTAATTAATGTTCTATGTCTCTGAAACATTTTCCATTCATAAAAACCTAAACTGTCTCAAATAATGTGTACCTTGTATGCATAATAAATACAATATTTAATTATACATTAAATATAACCCTGGTGAAAAAAATCCTATAGGAAATGTTATAGGAGTCCTTCTGAAATTTAAATAATTCCTATAGGATCATATAGGAACTTAACCTATAAGATTTGTTTTTTATCCTATTAAATCGTATAAGACATGGTTTAATCTAATAGGATTAAAAGGATGTCCTATGATTATCAAGGATGTATGCAGTTTTGGATTCGCTGATCACGAAAACTATGAACAAAACCATCTTTGAGAAGCTCAAGCAGCAAAAGTTGCCATGTCTGCTTGTATTTTGATTCTACGAACAGCTTAAACCTCCCTAAAGGTATGCGTACATTTTAAGCAACAACTAAGTTTTACGTTATAACTATCACAGCTGGTGCAACCCGTGAAAAGTTAGTAATGTGTAAAATCAACGTTAATAAAGACTTATGCTTTAACTAAGCTAAGTAAGAACTTATGCACAGCTGGTGCAAACCAGCCCTGGACTCAGGGACTCAATGAATCTGGGACTCAGGGACCCCCCCTTCCCCCTCCCCGTGTGTGCATGTATAGAGGGCAGTCTTTCAGACTGACAACGCCAAGGGAGTGCCTTAGGCAGGTGATTGGCAACTACCATCTTTATTCATTTAATAGAATAGTAAGAAGAAAAAAAAGATATTCACAAAGCCAAAGGATGTTTTCAAAGCCTGTTTTGATGAATAACATTATATTTATGAAACTTCCGCGGACTTTAAGAAGCTAGTCGAAAAACATCTATGTCAAACTTATTTAGACATACCAATATCTGTACATTTTGGATTGAAAGTCTTGCATGTTTAATGTGAAAACCCAATGAATTTAAATGAAAGGTAGCTTTGGAAAGTTTTGTTTTCTTCCAACTGTTGTATCTTTAAAATACATAAATAAATAAATAACAGCTCCCTATAAATTTGAATTAGAACGGTTTTGCCATAATTTGTTCATATATAAATGTATTTTGTCTTCATTTATGGACAAAAGAGTTCATTCAATGTCTGGAATCATTAAGGTCAAAGCATGTGATAAAGAATTGCCACCCACCTCTCTCTAATAGATACGGCTCAGCAGTCTTTACTTTCCACCTCATTTGTATCGATAGCAGCTCCAATACATTCTATTTGGCCACATGCTGGTGCTATTATTAAACAGGGCTGCACATTCACACATTGGGAAATTTTCTAGAATGCCAGTCTCGATTGTTTCTATATTTAGTTAGCAAAAAGAAAAGCAAAGAAAAGAAAAAAGTACATAGGCTTCCTTTAATTCCACCTGCCAATGGAGACCTTCTAATTGTCTCTAAATTGAAAAGAGAGAGCGAAAGAGAATGGTCTTTATCATGAACTGGTGTTCTTAAGGAGTGTTTCCAAGGAGTTAAATATTTTTTTGATTGCTTTTTAAAAAAGAAAAGTTATGGGGATAGACCACTATAATCTTTTCATTCAGTGTGCTAGCGAAGAAAATATTGCAGTAATATTGTATCCTGACTGATCTAACTTGTGCTCAATTTATGGTCCTGGCATTTTGTGACCTGGGAAGGCATATTGAATTCCCGGGACACCTTCCTCAAAACCAGTGCGATACAGGGAAAGCAGGGACAGGTAGCAACCCTAGTTATAGAAGGCCGCTATTAAAATCAGCCAAGTAAACACGGATACAACTAATATTAATGTAGAAGCACAAAATGTTGAGTTGGATTAAACCAGTTAACAAAAATTGATGGTGCAGGGTTTAGGACATCTTTATTTGCCATAAAATGACCCAAAGCGAAGTGATTATTACATCAATTTTAAAAGCCCAGCAACGCTTAATGTAGGGCTTTATATGAAACAGTTGGTGCTTTGTTAATATGGCTCAAATACTACAACTCCAAACTAGTAATAAACAACTTGAGGACTACTTACTGTCCCCAAACGTATTGTGCTATTTATTTCTGGTTTGGCAACTATTTTGGCTGTATTTTTTCCTCTCCATCTTGATAATGATAATCTGGAGTAAAACGTTCTGAGAATCCAGCCCTAAATGTCTGATTAGATTAGTAATGTAAGATGCTGTAGCAAAATTGCAGTTCAGAATATAAGGAAAAGTGAACACAACAATGCAACCCGGTAGAACAACAGCAAACATTCAAGGAGAATATAAAAAAGTGGATCATTCCCAACAATGGTATAATACAGTACTTTGCAGGAGTCACACTAAATATACAGGACAATGTGCTGCAAAAACCAAACAAGTCAAGGTTATGTTAAAAAAAAAAAAAAAAAAAAAAAAAAAATCAGAGTTAAAAGGAGAAGCAGATATGTTTTCAAATGATATTTCTAAAATTGGCTACTACCACCCGCCTCCCCAATACAGAACAGCAACTAGCATGCCTACAGAAGCACACAGGTCTAGGAAACTGTCAAATCAAATATGAAGAGTTCATGTTTAGATTTTCAGAGGTATCTGCAGTGATAGCAAGAGCCGTCAGCAGGCCAGCAGATAGAAGATCAATACTCCGGCACACTCCTGCCTGCCTCTTTGTGATGAATTCTTAATGTCCAGGGGAGCTGCTCTCTTCTAAAATGTAAATGTCTTTAATGACGAATGCAAGGGGACTGACACCTTGATCAATCACACGTCACATCTTTAGATGCTGTCCCACAAAAGCCATCTGATGATGTCTCTGTCTGGCTCCACAGCAAAGGCCTCAGTGGCTAACAACAGTGCCTTTTTGAAGTAACCGATAAAGTGGGGGCTGCTGGGGAAAGGCCCCCCTCTGCCCCCCTGCTGCACATTAACCACACCATCTTATGTATGATCATCGATACACACACTCACATTGTAAGTCCAGAACAAGACAGAATAAAGTCAAATATGAGAATAAACAACCCAGACAGAACTCCCTCAGAAATGGGTTCTTTAAACAGAGGATTGGTTGTGATCTCAATTCTCACCTGATTTTTTTTTTAATTTTTTTTTTCAATACAGAATTACAACATGCAACATGACTGGTCACTTATTCTGCAACATGTCAACTATTCCATTGGAGCAATTTTTTCCCACCTTGCATACCCATGAACTGGCCTGATTACTTTTGAATCACTCTCAATAGAACAATTACAGTACCTCATGTTGCTACAACAGTATATTGAAAATACAGTATCTCAGCCATAGAGTTTGCTTACAGGAGAGCAGTTAAAAGCCATTCTTAAACTAAAATCACTCACCCTTTCTGAATTAAAATGGAAATTCTCATCCAGATACATTTTATGGTTCATTTTCTTAACCAGAAATAAAATAGTTAACCGTGTGCTTAATATACAGGTATTTAGACAGTATACTACAGGGGTTTATAATTATTCAGGAAAACAAACAAATACTTTTTTTTTTGTTTTTAAGTAGTAAAGAAGAAAGCATAAAGTTTGTTTCAGTGAAATGTGATTTGACAAACATTTCAGAGCTAGTTTAAATCACAATAATATGGTTAAAAGTGTAGACTCGTTTGCCACAAAACAATACACAGCAAATCTTCAAGTTCAAACAGAATGTGTTAATTAGTTGTCAGCAATCAGTTTTTCTTCTATAAATCTATCAAGATTAATATTAGCCCCCTCACATCTAGAACAGTTAAGCACAGAAAATAAAGTACAAACACTTGCACAGTATTTCTTTAGATGAGATTAAAAGGAACTCGGTGGTAATTGAGAGAGTGTTCAGTTGGTTCAAAGTTTTGATATTCGTAATTAAAATATATATATATATATATATATATATATATATATATATATATATATATATATATATATATATATATAGATCATTATAGTTGTAACATAGGATCGCTAGGATTTTTTACAACATACATAATACATAATACAGAGTTGTCGATATAAGAAACAAACAGATTTAAAGCATGGATTGTACTTGCATTACATACACACAGAACATCTTTGGCCATTGCATCACCCTATAGAATGAACTCATTTTGCTTCAATGAGTTGAATGAAACCTGCTGAATAATGTTACATTAACATATTTAATTTTATACAGTTTTGTAGTTTTCCATATACTTAATGAAAATCTAACATCAAATACCATACTACTATTATGGCTTTTGGAATATCTTTTTGTAGTTTCTTTGACTATATATATATATATATATATATATATATATATATATATATATATATATATATATATATAATTACATTTTTTACTGTATTTTTTTATTTTTATTATGTCTCAATACGGAAATTCTAGGGGATGCAAAACTTTTGGCCATAGCTGTACAGAACACAGGTCTAATAGAAAACAATCATTTTCACTACAATGTAATTACTTTCAAAGCTGTCAGGAACTAAACCAATTACAGTATGCAGTATGTGTGCTTGAAACTCAATTTGCATCCACATGTTTGTCACACACATACACAGTTACCATAATTCTTTAATATACACCTTCCTACACATGCATCAAAAACATGTTATGCAACTATTTCCCCGGCAAAGGATGAGTAAGATGTATTTGCAGACTCCCTACTGTTAATAAAAAAATAATTAAAAAATGGTCTACCTATTCCCTAAAATACATGCTGTTGGGTATAATTAGATTGAAACTCCCCTGCTGTTTAGTTTTTATAGTTGGAACTTTCTAGGAACTAAACAAAAAAGTGTCAGCAACATCAAATCAGCTGTTTCCTTGGTGTTTTTACAGGGTTATGCCGCATTTCTGTGTTAGTAACACATCACAGTGAGTGTCCTTGATGGATCATTTAATTGTTATACGCTAGGGATGGGCACCAAAATCGATATTTTGATATGATATTGAGATCACAATATCATGGGATTTAAAAAAAAAGAAAAATTCACGTACGCTTGCAGAGACATACTTTTTATTGCAATACAGCACCTTGTAGACAATACCATTACAGCATCAAAGGGTATGAATACTTCTGAATTAGCATTTTTGGAGTTTTGCAAAAACATTGCTGAAATAAATAATTGTAGACATCTATTTCTTGTAACTTTCTTTCCTAATATACAAAAGCAAAACTTTTGCTACAAAAGATTTTCCCTAAAATTCTTTGTTTTCGAGAAATTTCTAGAAATTATAAATTTCCATTGGGATATGTAAACGTTTGACTACAACTGTATACACACACACCCACCATTTTAGACAATTATGATAATTATTATGAAACAATCGTCAAACATAAATAATGAAACTGCGTATAACACATAAGAGCTTAAACAGTTTTGTGGTAAGTAAAACAAAATGGTTTATTATTGTGTATTATTAGATGTATTAGTAGAAGCGTTAGACATAATAGTTATGGTATTGCAACAATCAATAACAAAAACAAAACTGGAACTCTGAACTTTACACCCTACTCTTAAACTATGCAGCTTCTCATCCTTCTTCAAGGATCTAAAACATCATAACAACATAATAACTCCCCTTCATAGTCACAGAGGTAGATGGAAGAGTAAAACTTAAATCCCTTCTCCATCTTGCTTTTAGGCGCTTCATGATGACTTTGCCATCCTGTGTAGTCATTTATGGTTAACGGTGGTAGGTCTTGTAGGCACCTTGTGTAAAATAGGTTTATGTAATACTTTTGGAAAAACTGAAATACCAGCGTGATGTGAGCACGCACCAGCGGTTCATTACTGACGCTATCATTGATGTATTTTTGAAATGTGAACTTTTGGTATTATAAATGAGATGTACTTTTAAAACATCAAAACACATCTCAAAATAATGCAACATTCGGCATGACACCGTACTTAATACTTTTTAGAGGCGTCATGAGTCAGCATTTACACGCAGAGCAGCTGAAGATTCAATTACTTCCGGACTGGCTAGAAAGTCTGTGTGCAGTGAGGTATAGAAATACTTTGGTATTGAGGTGGCTGAATGATGAAATAGTAAAACAATATAACAAGACCAAGTTGTTCTCCATGGATATTGTGAAGCAAAGCAGCACTAAGTTAAAGTAAATTATTGCTTTTCATAAATAAATATCAGTTAATGTCTATATATATGTTTCATATTGCAATTGTGTTATTATATTTCTGTGTTTTGGAAGATATCGAAATATGTGTACGATATTGATATACAATTTTCATATCGTTGCCCACCCCCATTGTAAGCTAGTTTCTTAATTCAGACAGTGCTCTATCAGTTATAATACATCTAAATAAGAGAATAGTATCTAGTGGGGTTCAGTGGGATAACATGTTTATTCCACACATAAAGATTTCAAAACCTACGAGGTCAAATACTAAAAACAATATAAAGAATGTACTGCAACATAACAAGAACAACATCTAAATTACTGTACACATGAGTAAAGTGCTATTGAGAACAGCAATTGAGTGTTGAGGGACAAGTTAATGATTGCTACAATTGGGAAAGTGCCCTTAACTCAGCACTAAACAACAGTGTTGTTTCTGAATACACTGTATTCATAATGAACTCTGAATGAGGGTTAAGATTTTTATGAAAATATCCTAAGGAATCTTGCCTGATGAAAATATGCAATGATTAATTTGTTGGTTTTAAGACAAAGCATTAATAAATTCTAAGGGCACCAGTGGAAAAACTGAATCGACAAATGCCCTCGTCGATATTAAGAGTTCAATAGTTTTGTGTTTTTAAACTATTATGAAAAAATGAATCCCCATATACACAAGGGTGCGGTTTCTGTCTCTATATGACACTATGTTTTGAATTCAATATTCCGGTGTCCACAGATTTCATACAACCTCAGGGTTTGTAAAAGGTGTGCCTGTTCATCTCTCAAATGCACCTTTGCGAAGGAGATTAAACATACTGCATTCCAATCACATCCAGGATCACAAAGCTTTCTCTTTATGACATGCTGCTTCGGATATTTAGTTGTGAGTCAGAGAGCTTCTTAATGTACTAAAATCTGATCAGGAGTAATATTATTCTCAAAAAAATTGAATTTTGCTGGCACTTGCCAGACTTCTTCCTTGTAGAAAGAGCTCATAAATATATTTGCAGTCTGCTGAAACCAGGCTTTTTTTCCCTCTCTCTTTTTTTTTTTTTTTTGCAGTGAGGCGAAACATTGTCAAAAAAAGTGCAGAGAATACAAAAAACACATTTGACTAATCTAATAGAACAATATTGTTTCTAATGCAGATAGTTGGAGGTCTGGATTCTGCAGCCAAGCTTGATATATCTATGCATTATTAAAGAGCTGACATGTAATAGCTTTCATATTACTGAATTTCATATACAAATTATAGGAATACGTTTGGCTAAGCAGCATAATTCTTACCCGGAGCTCACATGTGACAAAAATAACTCAGAAAATACAGAAAAAAGAGTATTCCCTTAACTTATTCATGCTCATCCATATATATATATATATATATATATATATATATATATATATATATATATATATATATATATATATATATATATATACTGTACAGACAGATGCTGTAGCAATAGATAGATAGATAGATAGATGTGAACAATTCTCATTTTGAGAATGCACTTTTATTTATAACAAATATCTCACCAAGTAAAACCGTAAAATAAATAACCAGATTACTGGAGATTGTTTTGTTTTGTAAAATAAATGAACAAAAGACAAAACCGCAGACTTTACCTGAACCAGCAGTGTGGATTAGTAGGCAGCAGTGTAGAGTAGTGGTTAGGGCTCTGGACTCTTGACCAAGGAGGGTTGTGGGTTCAATCCCGGGTGGGGGACACTGCTGCTGTACCCTTGAGCAACGTACTTTACCTAGATTGCTCCAGTAAAAACCCAACTGTATAAATGGGTAAGTGTATGTAAAAATAATGTGTAAAAAATAAAATAATGTCATTGTATGTAAAAATAATGTGATATCTTGTAACAAGTGTAAGTTGCTCTGGATAAGGGAGTCTGCTAAGAAAATAAATAATAATAACACATATAGGCACTGTCGTTCTAAACAACACAGAGGAGGTGAATGTTTTGCCCAGATAAGAGCCATCAACCAAAATTAGTCTTTATCTTTATCATTGAAATGGGTTGAGGAAACCTAAACCTCTTGTCACATTCAAAATTCATTTTTTTCTCTACAGTTATTATATTACAAATGTTCCTAAATATTTAAATCCTTCCAGTGAATTCTAAATAGTAGAATATTTTGTTTTCTATGTTCACCATCTCTTTTCACCATCAGTGAATTATCAAACAAAATAAAAAGATAAATTATTCATTATCAAAACAATTATATATAAGGCAGCCCTTTATACTGTGGAACAGGTTATAAGGCGGTACGGTCATGGTACCTGACAACAGCATCATAAAGGGGGAGCATTCTGTGTGTGTGTGTGTATATATATATATATATATATATATATATATATATATATATATATATATATATATATATATATATATATATATATATATATATATATATATATGTAATCGATCTGACCACCTTCAAGTCATATCGATTACAGTTTAGCATTACATGTACTGTACCTTGACCAAGGCAGTTAGCTACAGGGCTTCTTAAACCACCTACAATAGCAATTAGAAGATCTAAAATGGAAAGAGAATGCACTCAAAATAATTGTTTTCATGAAACACTTTTTTCTTTCCTTTAAATTATGAATACTTGCCCAGTTTTATTATTATTGTTATTATTTATTTCTTAGCAGATGCCCTTATCCAGGGCGACTTACAATTGTTACAAGATATCACATTATTTTTACATACAATTACCCATTTATACAGTTGGGTTTTTACTGGAGCAATCTAGGTAAAGTACCTTGCTTAAGGGTACAGCAACAGTGTCCCCCATCTGGGATTGAACCCACGACCCTCCGGTCAAGAGTCCAGAGCCCTAACCACTACTCCACACTGCTGCCCTGTTTTAATCACAACTCCACTATTTTAGTGACTATGGGCCAGCAAATGCCACCCTTCCTTTCTGTGGCCCCTCTTAATGAAACCTCAGTAACGGAAGCCTTTGAGTGAAAGTTAAAACTTCAGGCTCTGAACTATCCTTTCACTGAACCTTGCTCCACTCTGCCCCCTATATCCTGTGTGCAAGCAGTCATGTCAAAAGAGTCTCTGCTGGTTGAACTTGAGCTTTACTGCCTTCTATTGTTGTTATGTTGAAGGCAGTTGGGCGTCTGCTTCTGTCAGTCTGGGTGGTAGCTTTTCTAAACAAAAACAGACCCATGTAAAAAAACCGAAAAGCTGATGCCTTCCTATTAAGAAGAGAGACCAGCTGCTAATTGACCTGGCATGCCAGATGCTTCTCTATGTGACTTGGCACACCTTTTTAAAAAGCAGTTTAAGAGAGTGGCAGCACAGCCACACTTTACAAGGCTAGCTATGTTGTTCCTGTCTATTTTTTTTTCTCTTTTTCTCTTTTCCATCTTATTGCCTTTTAAAATGCAGTGAGAATATATAGTGCTGTTAACAGGATATCTCTGCAAGTAAACAAAGTGTCTCTGAGTAATTGTCGTACATAATAAGCATTTAAATAATTACACAGAATAGAATCATATCGAACGTGATCTGCCATGTTGCCAGTAATGTGACAATTAATGAACTGAATAAGAGAAAAGCAATAGGCAAGTGTAAGTTAATAAACTATAATAATAAACAGACAAACTAACGTTAAACTAAATTAACATAGCACCCCTACACGTTAAAAAATGCAGCAGAAGCTCTAGATTAATTATGAATACAGTGCCTTGCGAAAGTATTCGGCCCCCTTGAACTTTGCGACCTTTTGCCACATTTCAGGCTTCAAACATAAAGATATGAAACTGTAATTTTTTGTGAAGAATCAACAACAAGTGGGACACAATCATGAAGTGGAACGAAATTTATTGGATATTTCAAACTTTTTAACAAATAAAAACTGAAAATTGGCGTGCAAAATTATTCAGCCCCTTAAGTTAATACTTTGTAGCCACCTTTTGCTGCGATTACAGCTGTAAGTCGCTTGGGGTATGTCTCTATCAGTTTTGCACATCGAGAGACTGAAATTTTTGCCCATTCCTCCTTGCAAAACAGCTCGAGCTCAGTGAGGTTGGATGGAGAGCATTTGTGAACAGCAGTTTTCAGTTCTTTCCACAGATTCTCGATTGGATTCAGGTCTGGACTTTGACTTGGCCATTCTAACACCTGGATATGTTTATTTGTGAACCATTCCATTGTAGATTTTGCTTTATGTTTTGGATCATTGTCTTGTTGGAAGACAAATCTCCGTCCCAGTCTCAGGTCTTTGCAGACTCCATCAGGTTTTCTTCCAGAATGGTCCTGTATTTGGCTCCATCCATCTTCCCATCAATTTTAACCATCTTCCCTGTCCCTGCTGAAGAAAAGCAGGCCCAAACCATGATGCTGCCACCACCATGTTTGACAGTGGGGATGGTGTGTTCAGGGTGATGAGCTGTGTTGCTTTTACGCCAAACATAACGCTTTGCATTGTTGCCAAAAGTTCGATTTTGGTTTCATCTGACCAGAGCACCTTCTTCCACATGTTTGGTGTGTCTCCCAGGTGGCTTGTGGCAAACTGTAAACGACACTTTTATGGATATCTTTAAGAAATGGCTTTCTTCTTGCCACTCTTCCATAAAGGCCAGATTTGTGCAGTATAACGACTGATTGTTGTCCTATGGACAGAGTCTCCCACCTCAGCTGTAGATCTCTGCAGTTCATCCAGAGTGATCATGGGCCTCTTGGCTGCATCTCTGATCAGTCTTCTCCTTGTATGAGCTGAAAGTTTAGAGGGACGGCCAGGTCTTGGTAGATTTGCAGTGGTCTGATACTCCTTCCATTTCAATATTATCGCTTGCTGTACAGGAGCGATATTAAAGACATGCACAAAATTATTTAACAGAACGGAAAACAGTAAATTGCTCGGCGACTTGTGTCTGATTCCGTTTTTTTTTTCAATTTCCAAACTTGTTGTAGCAAGAGAAACAGCGGTGCTCTTCGCTGTTTGTTTCCATGCTATTTTGTAACGATGAGGTGCACTCGTGAAAATCGGAATGCAAAACAAGGCAATGATTTTGGAGAGATTTAATAAACCAATCAGGTGAGCCTCAGGACACTCTCACGATGACAAGTCGCTTTTGAAAAGACTGAATAAACAATTTGAATTTAAGTCTGATGATTTCATTATGTTACATTTTAAACAATATCGGTATTAAAATGAAAGACAAACTATCAGATACAACTCAAAAGCTTTATTCAAGCACATCATTTCAAACATCTGCCCAGCCGAAACACTGTATTTAAATTAACATAAAAGGGTGTATTTTCTAACTTACCACATATAAAGCACTACTTCAAAAAATGAAAAACTAATACACATTTCAAAAGAAACTAGTGTAAACTGGTGTAAACAGGTATAAACAGGTATATATACATACAAAACTGTCAAAATGACTGCTTTGGTGATTCTAGGTGGTTGGGATTATAACTTCCTTATTTTCGTCATCCTGCCTTTCAAACACTGTCATGTATCTACATGTATCTAGGAAAAGTCATAAACGGACAACCGCGTAACTTTCAGACACGCAGAGTAATTTAAATTTGAAAAACTCAAACCGTCAAAATGACTGCAGTGGCGGTTCCAGTGTTAAGCGAAATACGTGTTCCTTTTAGCCGGAGCATTTATTATGGAAAAAATCTGTTTCACCACAAGGGTGTTCCCTTAGGTGAAGTGTTCTCTTAGGAGGTGTCCCTATACGTGGAGACTACTGTAATAATAAATCAGAAATCTTAACTCTCAACCAAGCATCACATTTAACTAGCAATTGCATGCATAGGTTTCTAATTACAAGTTAAAGCCTGACTGTTGGTGGAAACAACTAAGAACAGTTTGTTTTAAGGCAATATAGAGAGTACAATACATAGAGACAGCAAGACAAAGACCATGGGAAGTATGTGGGAGTATTAGTGTCTGGGTTATGTGTTCTCTTTTGGGTATCTGCAGGATCTACACAGCTCGCGGTTCAGTTAGCTGTTGGTCAGAAGAAAGCCTTGGCAGGCATTGGTGGAAGGCCAGCCCAGGGCTATCCTAGTCTCAGTAAACACTGGGGCTCACCAGGCAGTAAAGTGAAGATCTCTCAGACAAGAGGCTGCAAGGGGTAGAGAAAGGCCAATTAGGCCTGTCAAAGCTGTCCAAGCAAGCTTACATTTGTATAGTTTTTGACAACCACTGTCGTAACATATAGAACCCTGACTAAAGAATGTTGTTTCTGAAGGGAAGTCGAAAAATAAGGTTGCATTGCAGTCGGCAACAATATATAAAGAAATAAACTTTCATTTTCTGCTTAGAGAATAATTAGTATAACATGGCTTAATCTACAATGGCCTTTTTAAATGACGAGGCTGTGGAATAAAGTTCCCTTGACCATGTTTGCCATGCGAGTACTACACTGTCCACAGAAAACTGTATAACTACTTAATAATTTAAAAACATTAAACATAAAAAATAAATCTTATTAAAATGAATTTTACTAATAATTACTTCATGTGGCGCAGACCTTTATTGTTGTGTGTACTCAAAGCAGACTTCAAAAGTATCCTGTCAACTAAAGTAAACCCATATCTGTGTATGTCAGCAAAGGTATGACACTGTGATATAAACCATTTCATACCCTGCATCCCCTTGTGTTTTCCAGTAGGCCTCCAAGCAATGCTACATGAAATAGACAGCCACAGTGTTTTGTACAATTTGCCTTACCGCATTGTGCTGTTCTGTCTCGTGGGGGCTGAAATCGTGGAGATGTTCCGTGACAGAGCAGCAAATTAAGACGACAATAAACTGCACTGTTTGCTTTCCTGGCTTGACAGTATGGGCTGGGGTTGGCTTGGTTCAGAAGCTTTTTCTTGTAAGTGTATGTGAGGTAAGATGGGCTCTTTCTGGAATACTGGCAATGGTGTTTTGGCTTGTGTCTCCTTGACTGCAGTGTCACATAAAGAAGCTGGCTCTGCATTTGCAGCTTGTGTTACCAACTGTCAAGGTTTAGTCTACGAATTTAGCATTTTTCTTCTGTGCAGGCTGGACGTCCCTGTTTTCAATGGCTGAAGTTGACAACAAACATTAGAAATTAATATTATACTGTGGGTTTGGGCATTCTCACGTACAGACAGCTGAAGAGATAGTAGTCCGAAACATTTGTGTGTGTGTGTGTGTGTGTGTGTGTGTGTGTGTGTGTGTGTGTGTGTGTGTGTGTGTGTGTGTGTGTGTCAGTGTATGTGTGTGTGTGTGTGTGTGTGTCAGTGTATGTGTGTGTGTGTGTGTGTGTGTGTCAGTGTATGTGTGTGTGTGTGTGTGTGTGTGTCAGTGTATGTGTGTGTGTGTGTGTGTGTGTGTGTGTCAGTGTATGTGTGTCAGTGTATGTGTGTGTGTGTGTGTGTGTGTGTCAGTGTATGTGTGTGTGTGTGTGTGTGTGTGTGTGTGTGTGTGTGTGTGTGTGTGTGTACGCGTCCGTAGGCGTATGTGTGGAAACCTTTTTTCTATCATTATTCTAGAAATCATTCTTCAATTAATATTTTAGGAGCATAACACTTCAGGGAAGGAGCTTGAAGAAAGTATTGCCACCTGCTGTTATAAAAGGCGCTTTTTAAAATATTTTGCCCTTTAATCTATTATACCATGAAGCAGGTGCCATCAACGGAGCTGAAAAGTCACAATTATTTAACATGATTTCCAAAGAACAAGTAAACAAAAAGGGCAACATTATGGCATAACTCAGGATAACTTACATTTAACCACTTCAACACCATAACGTACGCACATACGTCAAATGAAAACACACTGACAGTACCGTGCCGTACTTGCGTACATCAACTTTCCCATTCTATTCTATGATCGGTTTCTCAGTCTACCATTTCAGGTTTCATTCTCTAAGGCAGTGCTAGTACTGTGGAATGTGCAATGAAAGTCGGGGGAGGGTCAGGTGACATTTGTATCCAATTGTGTGTCATGTAGCGATTCCAATCAAGCTGTGGGCGTTTACATAAGAACATAAGAACATAAGAAAGTTTACAAACGAGAGGAGGCCATTCAGCCCATCTTGCTTGTTTGGTTGTTAGTAGCTTATTGATCCCAGAATCTCATCAAGCAGCTTCTTGAAGGATCCCAGGGTGTCAGCTTCAACAACATTACTGGGGAGTTGGTTCCAGACCTCACAATTCTCTGTGTAAAAAAGTGCCTCCTATTTTCTGTTCTGAATGCCCCTTTATCTAATCTCCATTTGTGACCCCTGGTCCTTGTTTCTTTTCAGGTCAAAGAAGTCCCTGGCTCGACATTGTCTATACCTTTTAGGATTTTGAATGTTTGAATCAGATCACCGCGTAGTCTTCTTTGTTCAAGACTGAATAGATTCAATTCTTTTAGCCTGTCTGCATATGACATGCCTTTTAAACCCGGGATAATTCTGGTTGCTCTTCTTTGCACTCTTTCTAGAGCAGCAATATCCTTTTTGAAACGAGGTGACCAGAACTGAACACAATATTCTAGGTGAGGTCTTACTAATGCATTGTAAAGTTTTAACATTACTCCCTTGATTTAAATTCAACACTCCTCACAATATATCCGAGCATCTTGCCACTCCTCCTATTTTTGTGTCGTCTGCAAATTTAACGAGTTTGCTTACTATACCAGAATCTAAATCATTAATGTAGATTAGGAAGAGCAAAGGACCTAATACTGATCCCTGTGGTACACCACTGGTTACTGGTTACTGGTTTCTCCTCTAATCAGTACTTTCTGTTTTCTACATGTTAACCACTCCCTAATCCATGTGCATGCATTTCCTTGAATCCCTACTGCATTCAGTTTGAGAATTAATCTTTTATGCGGGACTTTGTCAAAAGCTTTCTGGAAATCTAAATAAACCATGTCGTATGCTTTGCAATTATCCATTTTCAATGTTGCATCCTCAAAAAAGTCAAGTAGGTTAGTTAGACACGATCTCCCTTTCCTAAAACCATGCTGACTGTCTCCCAGGATATTGTTACCATATAGGTAATTTTCCATTTTGGATCATATTATAGTTTCCATAAGTTTACATATAATAGAAGTCAGGCTTATTGGTCTGTAGTTACCTGGTTCGGTTTTGTCTCCCTTTTTGTGGATCGGTATTACGTTTGCTATTTTCCAGTCTGTCGGTACAACCCCTGTGTCAAGAGACGGTTGCATAATCTTGGTTAGCGGTTTGTAAATAACTTCTTTCATTTCTTTGAGTAATATTGGGAGGATCTCATCCGGACCAGGGGATTTGTTTATTTTAAGAGCTCCTAGTCCCTTTAACACTTCTGCCTCTGTTATGCTAAGGTTATTTAAAATTGGATAGGAACAGGTCGACATGTGGGACATGTTGTTCGTGTCCTCCTTTGTAAAAACCTGTGAAAAGTAATCATTTAATATATTTGCTATTTTTTTTTCTTCATCTATGATTTTGCCATCTGTGTCTCTTAGACATTTAACCTCCTCTTTGAATGTTCTCTTGCTGTTTTAATATTGGAAAAACATTTTGGAATTGGTTTTAGTCCCCTGGTTTTAGTTTAGGAGATATATTGCAGGAAGCCATTCAACTTTTACAAGTATATATATATATATATATATATATATATATATATATATATATATATATATATATATATATATATATATATATATATATTATTATTTTTAGTTTTATTATTAGTTGTACTTGTTTAGTTGTAGTTTATGTAGTTTTTAGCGAAAGCTAAACATGGCAACGTACGTGGTCTTTCTATGATGAGCAACGGGATTGAAGTTGGTTCGGAGGATTTTGATACCAGCGACAGTGATGCTGACATCACTCAGCGATGATGAGGAAGAGGATGTGGAGCCAAGAACAATACAAACTGTACAAACAGAAGAGCATGCAGCTACTTTACAGGTAAGTCAGCTGCAAACGGGAAGCTGTTTGGTTTGAATTGGCAGTGCTGTGACAAAATACTATCAAAACACAGCACTGGGTACAGGCAATGTGGCAGGCAGATCCATCACAATGCCTGCGCAAAGTAAAAAAGGTACAGGGTCTGCTATGAAAATGAAAACAAAAGAAAAGACACAAGAAAAATGTGCAATGATTGCAAAGGCAACCCAGGGTTCTGTTGTATTGAACATTTCAATAAATGGCACACGTTTTGATTTTGTTTGATTTTTATTTGATAATTACTGTTTGCTGATTATTATTGTTATTATCTTTATTAGCAGCGTTTTTGTTTTCATTGTTAAAAAAAAAACGTGTTTTTATCTCTATATTGAATATGGGTATGTAGTACACAGGAGCATAAAGGGTTAATGAAAAACACAGTTTAGGTCATTTGTGTTTTATTCATCATACGTTAACATTTTATAGCAATTACAGATTTGAAAATATTATTATTATTTTCAAAATCTGGTACCTGGGAAGGGGTTTTTACATCTGGAGTTGAAGTGGTTAAGTTAATAATTCACATTCATATATTGTGTATAGGATGTCTCAATGTAGAAAACATGTCCTCTCATTCAGTGTGGGTGAGAACTACACATTTAGAATTGGGTTGTAGTGCTCTATGCAAGGGAAGACATCTGTAACAAATCTGTAAGTGTGGCTTCTTATATGTGATATATAATGTGTGACAAATACAAGCCTATTCTCAATGGCAGTTGTTTCTTATAACGATTAGTGAATAGGTCAACTAAAATAAATAAATAAATAAATACATTGGAACAGATCAACCTGCTAGCTTCTTTTATCTGTCTGCTTTGTTTTAGCAGAGGTTTGTGATCTGGCACAGAGCTAAAGTAGCTTCTAATTAGTATATTGAATGGCTAAATTAGCTTTATTGAATAGAATTTAGGTCTGTGTCATGTTTAAATCTCCACTTAAACTCTGGGTGGGGATGGAGTACACATTGCCTGAAGATCAATTAGGGAGATGGGTTGAACTCGATTAAATTAGCTTTCTTCCTCTAAAGTGTTCAGTTCTGGATCACTTAAGGATCTGATATCAGGCCTGATCCACAGATGCAAGGTGGTGCAAAGTGTATTATACTGTGCATTACTAGAATGGTTTTATAAAATCAATAATTACAGTTCACTTAGCAAAATAACTCTCCATTTTGCAATGTGCGCATAAACAATGCTGATTTGAAGTCTTTCTTTAAAATACAGTTGTTCTTAGTTTGTTTATATAAAATGCGCATATGCTATATATATATATATATATATATATATATATATATATATATATATATATATATATATACTCCTATTCAACTCTAGTGTTCTAGAACAGAGAATCACAAACTTTAATGGCACAAGGCTTTGAAATATGGTATCCCAACACACCCAATGAAGCATTAGCAATTACCAATTTTCACCCCCTTTTTGTTGTAAAATGCTGCATGCTGTTAAGAGTGGGCAATGGAAATAAAAATTTTAAATGTACATAGGTACATAGGTTGTCAGGTATTATGGTTATCTGGGTAATAGTTACCCCCCCCCAAACAAAAACTATACTGTGGCCCCCCAGGTTTCGCCTGGCCCTTCAGTTTGGAAACCCCAGCTCTAGAAGACACCTATCATTGTACTAGCTAAGGGAAAGGTTAGGGAGATAATGTAACTAAATAAATTATAAATATTACAGATACAGAGGCATGCCCCGCTGTAAAACAGTGACCCAGAATTCAACTCCCATAATTGGACTGTGGAATTATAATGGAAACAGACAGCCACACACAGATGTGGTAATAGCCAAGGAATGTCCCCATACACTAAGTCAGAGAGGAAGAAGGCATCCACATGAGCCTGTATCTCAACTTTGACCTTACAGATCCAATGGGAGCCCATTATATCCAACAGATTTGCACCAGTGGTACAGGATTCAAAAGAAAGGCACAGACTCAGTTGAATAAATAGTTGAGGTAAACCAGCCTATGGGAGCTCAGATCAATAATACAGTGGTGCATTCAACCCAATCATCACATTAGATGTAAAGATAATAGTTAAATACATATGTGGACCATTCTCCCTGTGTTCATGATTATATCATCAGCAAGATTCGATTCAGAGCAACGACAGAAATGTATAATGATAGTGCTTATTATTTGAGAAGCTACAACCCCAAGGTGAATGTGCACAAACAGTGATCCTGTGGTAAGGTTAATGATACTTGGTGGATTGTAGGCTAAAACATCATTATCCTCTCCTGGGTATTCAAAAGAAGATTTGACTTCATTTCTACAGCATATCTATTTATAAAGGGAACCAAAAAATTCTGATGGCAACTAACCTCACAGAGCTATAGGACACCCTGAAATATAATCCTAGGACAGGACTTCGAATCCACATGGCTTAACATCTGGCCCCTAGATCGCTAAGTCTTTCAGTCTCTCACAATACTTCCATGTATCTTTAGATACCTGTAGTGGTAGAAGTAGCATGGCAGTATAACAATGGGTAATTAAAGTAAATGCTGGAAAGGAAGAGTAAAACCATTTCCAACGATCGGTCCAGAGAGAACAACAAAGGTCAGCATGATCTAACTTTGCAGGTTTTACAAGAATTTCCTGAGGAAAAAAAAAATCCTATCAGCTAAAACATCCAACTACCCCCCCCCCCCCCTCCTCCTCAAAGGTATTCTGCTATAAAGGCCTCCCAGCTAAACTTTCAGTTGTTACACTTTTTCTCTCTTAGAGTTCACCATTTTCTCCTGATCCGATTCTTCAAACATCACTCAATAGCAGCACCTGTTGGAAGAGATGGGACTACTAACATACCTAGGACTCAATTCAATTAACTTTGTGCTTAGAGGGAAAAATGTAATGGTGTGCAGCTTCAAATATACAATAATGTCGATAGAGCAGGGTCAAATTCAGTTCTATCAAGGGCCATGTTGTAGTTTGACAGTTGATGCGCGGAAAAAAACCCCCAAAAAACATGAATTGCTTCTAGCAATTAAATAATAATATTAATAATAATACATAAATAAATAAGTAACATGAAATATAGCTAACATGTACAATGTTAAACTGATGTCTATAGGCCTCACTCTCTTGTGATATGGATGGTACAAGAAAGCCAATAGCAAAAAAAATGTGTGTTCCCGACTTGTACCTCCTTTCCTTTGTTTATTGTAAAAATGTGAATAAAACCACATCATTCCAAGAGCTACCCTTAGCTACCACTCTGAATGATGTGACATTAACAACTGTCACTAAAGTCCCATAATAACCTGCCCTGGGGGCCTGGTGTTGCCCACAGAGTTGAAACATGTTGCACATGTTATTGTATTAGGTGCCAGAGAAGAATGCTGCTGACAATTTGTTCTGAGTGCATTCAAGTGAATTCATTTGAAATGCCCCTGCTTGTTACATTATAAATCTACACATTTGGAAGCATGTATGTTGTATTTAAACCACATGCCAGGAATCGGGGACAGCCACAAAGGGTCGGTATGCTCTTATTTCAGAGGACAACTGAAACCTAAATACCATTTGTGACATGGGCACTGGTGTGGACTATTCACATCTCATTTACCACATCAGCCAGTTTAGCAAGGCACCTTGCCTGTCTGGTGTGGTGACATTTTGGCCAATTAACTGCAAAATATTTAAATTTGCGTGCCCAGCCTTTTTTTTTTTGTATGCCACCCGACACCATAATCATTGTATACAACAGTTTGCATCCCAGCACTGTTGGGTGGGCTGTTTTCCTAATCATGTCAGGAGTGTGGCAGCACATTTTCACCTTTGATCATCACACAAGCACCCAAATTCATATCAGTAGCTGCTTAACTTTACTGCTGGACAATGTGACGTCTGACATGTGACATGTGACGCCAATTACTGAGCAGCCTGCAGCTATGCACACATAGAGATAGCTGAAGCAGCTGTAGCAACATGGATCATCAGAATGATTGGACTGGAATACAAGAAAGAAGGGAACAATATAAAACAATAATAACTGTTGGTATTCATCAACCAATTATTGCTACAAATTGTGCTCAACCCACTTGGTTGTTACTTTGTTAATGCTCTGTGCTGAAGTTTCTGTGTTATTAAATGCCCAGGCATAAGAAAACACCCTATGGGCCTCATTTACAAAAAGGCGCTAAACTTTATGGCGTGTGATAATTGCAATTACTGTGCACGTTAATGACAGTGGGCATATTATGGTGCTGTGACAAGCTGGCCTGAGCGGTGACGTCAGACCCGGAACAAACACACAGCACTGCGAGTGAAAGGAAGGGATGAAAGGAATCCAGATTGGGGTACATGAAAGCGCTGCGGCGCATTTATTCAATAAACAGAAAATAAAAGGTTGAACAAGACAAAAACACTTTGTAAAATAAAATGGCACAGTAGCCAAAAACAGACAAACAAAAAAACGAACAAACAAAATTAAACAAACACTAACAAACAAATGGTGGACGAACACTAAACAAGTCGTGCGAGAGGACTCGCACGATAGTTGCATTTGTTATTGTTTTAATTACTTATTATTTTAATCTCCTCTCCACACCCGTTCTCCACTCACGAACACACAACCCCGAGTGAGTGAAACGTGCATTTATATATACAGCTGTGCCAAGATTAAATTACTAATTAATCATTCACTTCAATCTCGGCACGTGAACTAATTTGTGCAGTCCCGTGCTGAAATCCAACTATATATTTAAATCACTCATGCTACAGACCCATTTATATCCCATGCACCAATACCTATATACCAACATTAACACACCACACGCAACATATAACACATAACACACACATGGGCGGCGCACACTGCCACAGGTGCACGCTAATTTTATTGTGCCATACTATGGTAATGAGAATGAATATGTGATTTGTATGGTAGTGCGTGATAATGTATTTAAATGAGCATCCAGCTCAGAATAATGAGATGAGCTGTATTCACATGGTATTTACTAAAGGACGTTAATTTCAGTGCAGGCATTAAAGTGATCATTTATTAGTGTATATGGGAACCAGGCTTTAACCACTGGTAGGCGCACAGTTCGATTAGTTTTACTGACTCGATTAGTTTGATTAATTCAGTTTAGTGAATCAATTCAACAGATTTGTTCGTTTGATTCACTGATTCACTAACGCGAAATAAATACATCTTCCTGAATTACTTAGTTATGAAAATTTGTTTGAATGTAAAAATCTGGCAGCAAGGGCCATTTAAGTTAAGACTGTTCACTTGGTATATATATATATATATATATATATATATATATATATATATATATATATATATACAGTACTGTGCAAAAGTTTTAGGCAGGTGTGAAAAAATGCTGTAAAGTAAGAATGCTTTCAAAAATAGACATGTTAATAGATTATATTTATCAATTAACTAAATGCAAAGTGAGTGAACAGAAGAAAAATCTAAATCAAATCCATATTTGGTGTGACAACCGTTTGCCTTCAAAACAGCATCAATTCTTCTAGGTGCACACTTGCACAAAGTCAGGTATTTTGTAGGCATATAGTCAGGTGTATGATTAAACAATTATACCAAACAGGTGCTAATGATCATCAATTCAATATGTAGTTTGAAACACAATCATTAACTGAAACAGAAACAGCTGTGTAGGAGGAATAAAACTGGGTGAGGAACAGCCAAACTCAGCTAACAAGGTGAGGTTGCTGAAGACAGTTTACTGTCAAAAGTCATACACCATGGCAAGACTGAGCACAGCAACAAGACACAAGGTAGTTATACTGCATCAGCAAGGTCTCTCCCAGGCAGAAATTTCAAGGCAGACAGGGGTTTCCAGATGTGCTGTCCAAGCTCTTTTGAAGAAGCACAAAGAAACGGGCAGCGTTGAGGACCGTGAGACGCAGTGGTCGGCCAAGGAAACTTACTGCAGCAGATGAAAGACACATCATGCTTACTTCCCTTCGCAATCGGAAGATGTCCAGCAGTGCCATCAGCTCAGAATTGGCAGAAAACAGTGGGACCCTGGTACACCCATCTACTGTCCGGAGAAGTCTGGTCAGAAGTGGCCTTCATGGAAGACTTGCGGCCAAAAGCCATACCTCGGCGTGGAAACAAGGCCAGCGACTCAACTTTGCACGAAAACACAGGAACTGGGGTGCAGAAAAATGGCAGCAGGTGCTCTGGACTGATGAGTCAAAATTTGAAATATTTGGCTGTAGCAGAAGGCAGTTTGTTCGCGAAGGGCTGGACAGCGCATACGAATGAGTGTCTGCAGGCAACAGTGAAGCATGGTGGAGGTTCCTTGCAAGTTTGGGGCTGCATTTCTGCAAATGGAGTTGGGGATTTGGTCAGAATTAATGGTCTCCTCAATGCTGAGAAGTACAGGCAGATACTTATCCATCATGCAATACCATCAGGGAGGCATCTGATTGGCCCCAAATTTATTCTGCAGCACGACAACGACCCCAAACATACAGCGAAAGTCATTAAGAACTATCTTCAGCATAAAGAAGAACAAGGAGTCCTGGAAGTGATGGTATGGCCCCACAGAGCCCTGATCTCAACATCATCAAGTCTGTCTGGGATTACATGAAGAGAGAGAAGCAACTGAGGCTGCCTAAATCCACAGAAGAACTGTGGTTAGTTCTCCAAGATGTTTGGGCCAACCTACCTGCCGAGTTCCTTCAAAATCTGTGTGCAAGTGTACCTAGAAGAATTGATGCTTGATGCTGTTTTGAAGGCAAAAGGTGGTCACACCAAATATGGATTTGATTTAGATTTTTCTTCTGTTCACTCACTTTGCATTTAGTTAATTGATAAATATAATCTATTAACATGTCTATTTTTGAAAGCGTTCTTACTTTACAGCATTTTTTCACACCTGCCTAAAACTTTTGCACAGTACTGTATATATATATATATATATATAGACACACACACACACACACACACACACACACACACACACCGTAATGTACGTGAAAATGTCGATATAAATTGTATGTAGACCAATATACTGAAATATACAACTCAAAACACATTACCTCCACTGCACGATTCCTAGTCAATAAGTATGCAGGCACTGTTTCAATCAATTAATCAACATATTATTTAATGTATTTTATAGTACAGAAATAGGCAGATATAACTAGAAGCAGCTTTCCTATAACACTGACAACCCCCCTCAATATTACAAATGTAATATAATGGAAAACAGAAGAGTATTTTATTTCAATGGAAATCTCAAACAGTAAAATGTATAATGCCATTAAATGTACCTTTTTTATGACTTTGGTCCGGACACTTGTCACTTCTTTTCTCGCACACTTGATAACAATGTTATCATTACGTGTTCTAATTCTGCAACTTTTCCACATAATGCCTGTTGATGCAGAATCCAGTGTAAGAAAATTGGTACTTCTGCATTTCTTTAATGTTTTCCAGCACTATGCTAGCCCAGTCCACTCTTCTGTCCAGTCATATGTTGTAATCCCGGTTAGTTTCTTCCAAGGTATTTTTGCACTTTCCATGGCGTCTGTGGCTGTGTTGTTCATGCCATCCACAATACAATTTTTTCTTCTCATTTTCAGAAAAACCTTCAGTTGAGACTCCATAGATTCTTTCATTTCCAGTAAACTCAAAATATTTTGCTTTGTGCAGCATGTCATAGTGACGTTGTATGTTATAATCTTTCATAACTGCAACTGTTGCACTGCAAATCAGACATACTGCCTTGCCGTCAAAATTATTAATAGAACAAATAATCATCTGGCCAACGATTTTGGAATCTTCTGTGTTCCGCCTCCACCTTTCGCTTCCATGACATCTCCAACTACTTTTTGGGCTACTGATTTTAAATTTTACACAAAGTAAAATAAATAGTTTAAACAAGCCTTCGCTTCGCTGTCCTAATCGAAATGATGTGTTCTGTGCTGTTACACGTGTGTGTGAGGAAAAGGATCCTGTGTGCTATTTGATTGGCTATTTTACTACCTCTGTGAGCTGCGATTGGCTTAATGGGAATGTCACGCATACCACATGTTGAATACGCTTGTTATATTAAAGAGGCAGGTTGTTTTAAAGAAGAATTCCAAAATGATACAGTACATCAATGCAATTTTAGAAACTAATGAGCGGGCCTTATGCATTAAAGGAGAAAGGAACAAGGCTTTTTCATTTTGTATTTATCGTGTAACTACTTTACGTGTGTGCTAACTCCACATTTAGTGCCCTTTCGTAAATGAGGCCCTTTGTGTGGGGGCTTTGGCATTTTTCTGCTTTTACATGCAACCTTTCTACCCAGCCCTAGAGGGCTTGTGGTCTCTGTGATGGATGGAGTGCAATCAAGTAAGATTCCATAAAGCTATAGTACTAGTATATATCTTAAAGGGAACTTCTTGCTTACCAGACCCTATTCCTAATCAGCAAGGTCTGCACACATATACGATCCCATCATCTCCTAAACCCCAGGAGACCAGGACTAGATCAGTAAACATCAGTAATCATCTCCCCGTGGTTTTACTGGCAAAATGTCAAATCTCATAACCACTGGGGGCGGGGGACGGGGGGACTTGTATCAGATCTCAAGGTTTAATGAAACTTGGGGAACGATAGGGTGAAATGACTGGCTACCTGCTGGTGTCCTTCAACCTCATTAATAATGTGATTGTTTTGGTCAGCTGTCTGTGAATAATTTAGATTTTATCCTGTATATCTGTACCCTAGATGCAAAGTATTCCTAGGTGCTGAGAAATCTTTTTTTTTTTTTTCTTCAATACATAGGTGCTTTGGAAACCATTGTGGGAGGTAATGCAGCCGCCTTTCCTGTTAAATGATCAGCAGTGCCAACGAGTGAAACAGCTAGCTAATCTGTTTTTGCAGTCTGGACATATGCATGTTTAATAGGGCAGAGGCTGTGCACAAACTGGCAACTGTGCACACCACAAGCAGGCACCTCATGCAAAATAACCCGTTTCATCTGCATGTGTGGTTATAGGGCTTTTAACATCATCTCGCCAACAGGGGTGAGAAACCGTGATAGCAGTGCATCACACACACTCCCTGTTAAACTGTTTAGGTAACGTCAGCGACACTGCCTGTGACACATTCCATATTTGATATTTCCTATCATGCTAAGTGGGTCTTAATGACACCGCACTGCCTTTTCTACTGGATCTGGACTACTACTTCCACAGTTAAATAACAGGTATAAAAATAGACAATAGTGCACAAAACGTAGGGAACACAATTCTTCAAAATTGAGAAGAATAAACATTTTCTTTAAACATGAAAAAGACCATGTGGATTTAAAACTAATGTTAAAACATAGAGTAAGTGTTGATGCATAGATGTATACACCTTGAATATGACTTTATACTTCAATGTTTAATTTCTCCACATTTTATCAAGTAAAACAAGTACAGACTGTCATCCATTAAGCAGTGTTAGCATAACTAAGTGTGTTGCAGTCCTTATGTCACTGCAGGCATTGCTTTATTAACACAATCCATACTGTTTAAGCAACACAGATATTTTTATTCACTTTTGGAGTCCTCAGTTTCAGTATGGCTAGGGTCTTGTATAATGTACTTGGCTGCTTGGTCTCAAGTGGACAATTATCAGAATGCACAATGCAACACCACTGGCAGGGATTGCTCAAAAAAGCCCAAGGCTGAATGTGTCCAGCTCTGAGATGCACTGGTACTTTAGGGTAAATTGGGGAATCTTGTACAATAACTGGATGCATGGTAACTGATCAGTGAATAAACAAAGTGCTTCAGGCTCCAGGGTTGTCAATCCATCAACCAACACCAGCACTAAAGTCACAACAATTAATTACTATTATTATTATTAGTAGTATTATTATTATTAATCTAATGTATTTGCCACATTCAGTTTTATTGCAAGGTCAAGAACAAAGAAGCTTCCCAAAACCACACTGAGTTTAAAATGATAAAAACTAATACAAAGCAGCTCTAAAAAATGAAACAGACATCAGCACGTAACCTTCTTTAACACGTTGAGATTGAATGGTAATAAAGGGCTCTCAAAACTGTATAAATGACCTGAAAGTAGTAAACCAAACTGTTTGGCCTCCGGTTATTTTGGACATTTGCCCGCTAGGTAAGTTTAGTAAGTATCTCTTGACACATAGTTAGGTACTTGTGTTCCTGTTGTTGCATATGAATAAGTTTCAAAAAGCCAAGCGCATTAAATCATCTGTCCTCTGGTTTACATGATGCACCCCCAGTTTAGCCTGGAGATGGAGCCCTGGCTGTAAAGTTGCACGCAGTCCTGTAAAGATCATTGAAGGAGTCAAACTGAGCAAGACAGGCTGTGGACGTCAATCTTTCTCACAGCAAGACTGATAAATGACTCTGAGGTAAAGGAAAACTTTACCCCTAGGCTAAAAAAAAAAGAATCAATATCCTGCCTATTAAATAGCTTATTAAACTTCAAAATAAACCCATCTTCCCTGAAGTTTACTTTTATTTACAAAAAGAAAAGAAGAAGAAAATGATGCTTTTAAAAATCTTTTGGGATTGATTTCTGTTTTAGGAAAATCTTACATGGGTATTCACTGCAGCTTAAAGATTGAAGATACCAGGGAATACATTCCTGTTTGTTTTTTTTGTTTGTTTGTTTTTTAATGAGCAATTAGTTATTTATTATTTAATTCTGCTTTAAAATAATTCAGTAAAGGTTTTACCATTGAGACTTAAAAGTACATGTAGTGAATCAGAAAGGCCAAACTGACAAGCAAATGGCCAAGTCACATTTACAAATGTACTCCTGGAGCTTATAGGGGTCCATGCTTAAGTGGCTGTCAGGATGTAGAAATCTAAAACTGATTTTAGAGCCATTTCATGGATATCTAGAAAATACAAAAAATCCAACTTTGTATTAAACCAACATATAGAGGAGCTTTTTGTTTATGCAAATGATTCCTACAAATTCGTAAATAAGGCTGTTTTGGATTTACAATGTGTCTTTCCTTGTATTTTCCTTGTGAATATGTAGCTTTAATTGTAAATGTTTTATATTCTTGAATTTAGTGCTTATCTGAAATATCTTCCTCAAAACATTCCAAATTCAGGAATGTTGTTCTTATAATAATAATAATAATAATAATAATAATAATAATAATAATAATAATAAAGATTGTTTTCCTCTCATTTAATGTTTCATACAAATCTTTATTATTCACAGCAGAATTGCATGAATTAAATGAAACCACATTCGAAATCACAGTTCCCACATATATCTTAAATAAGCAATAAATAAGTAGAAACAAATAATGTATGGTTATGAATATAACGAAACACTGCAGTCAAATGTCAAAATTCTTCAACAAATGTAAATATTTCTAAATATTGCATTAACAAATGGTGCTCTGGCAGTAAAGAGCAGCTTTTTGTTACTCACAGCAAAGCCAATCGCTCGGTCTATCATTTTCCTAAAGGGAATGTCAGTTGCTCCTGATTTTCTAGTAGCTTCTGTCTCCCACTTTTTATTTACAGATCATTGCTAACAGAATTCCATCAGCGAGCAGCTGAAACTCCCTTCAAAATCACAACATTAAGGGGACGGCACAATCCAGCACAAACATAAAGCATTTCCTCAAAATCAGGCCCACAGTCTTTACACATCAAGTGTATATTTAAAATGGTCTTTGCTGCTGAATGAATGTGTACAGGAGCCTGAAGTTCAAGGCAATGTTTCAATTAATAATTACATTGATAGTGTTAAGGGGGTCCCCCTTTATTCTAGTGTATTTTATTGCCTGGGTTAATCATGTTCTGCCAATAATCTGAAAGGAATGAGATTGCTCGCAATTGCATCTGAGCATGACACACAGTGCTGCATACACAATATCTGACATTAACATGCAGTTAATTATGGCTTCTATCCCACCCCTTCACACAAAGATTTGAGCATTCTTTTTTTTTTCAAAATGAGGGAGGCTCTCATCTTTTTCTTCTTCTTAACCTATTTCTTAATCAAGCTTAATTATTTCCGATCTATCAAGCATGTCTGACCTCTAGAATGTTTTTTTCCAGCCCTGGACTGAAAGCGTGTGGCTTTTTGCCAAAGATTAGCATAGAGGAAGAAAGCATTAATGTATAATTTATTGATGAAGGTACAATATGCTGCTCCATTGGACTACAGCACAGTGCAATCCCTCAGAACTCCCCCACCTTGCAATGTGCCCCCAGCACCATGACTTCATTAGCACACTGCAGACATACTAATATGGCTCCTGCTCTTGAGTTATGCTTAAGGAGAGCAACTCACTAGTTTTTTTTTATTTTTTTATGAAGCCTATGTTAAAGCGGTGTGGCCTGGTGGTTTAGTAATGAGGATTGGGAGGCTGTGCACCCAAGAGGTTTCATCTCAAGACTGGCAGGCAGCCCGGTGTCTACAACTGAGTAAAGAAGCATAGCTAAGAACTGGGGGAGCAGCTTATAGTTTAGGACTGGAGGGCAGGGTGGCCTATGGTTACCATAGCCCTAACTTGCACATCCTTCAAGTCAGCAACAGCACTGATATTCTTATTCAGATTCTAGATGTTGTATGAAGGTTGGTCTCAGCAAAGAGGGGAAAGTCCTTTTGGATTTCTAAAACTTTGGGTGGAAAGGTTTTATGTCCAAAAGAAAAATCAAGCTGCATTTAATTCAGGGATGACTGGATTTTTCCATTTCATGCCTGGTGAGATCTGAGCGAGATCAGGTCAAACCAACCTCGATTAGACTTGAGATCTTTTCCAGGAAAACAGCAATCAATTTGTATCTATAGCCCAGGGTGCGAATGCACTTTCAAACACTGATGAAGTTGAGCTTTGGCCAAATGTATAAGCCAACTATTTGATGAATAAGAACCAGGTTTAATCTCCAGAGAACAATGTATGGAAGATTCCCTTTTTGAAACACAGGTGTTCAAATTCTCAAGAGAAGGAGATCTTAATAAACCACCACATGAATCACATGACAATGCATGTGAAGCACTGCATTACACAACATGCTGGCTACCAGGCTGAGACCCAAATGCAGTACACCATAGCAGCTGCTGGACCCCAGAGCACAATATAACTAAATATAATGGTTCTCTTTTTGAGACCAATAAGCACCTAATTGCACTATGCATTACCCTCTGGTTCCATATGTTTTAGCCCTATTCTTCTCCCGTCCTGAAGTTACAGTCTCCTAACTTTGAAAACGAAAATGTGGGACTAGTTGCTGGAGTTTCTCATCCAACTTCAGAAACAAGCAATTGTTCTTGATCCCAACCCTGTCACAGCTAACCCTGTACATCAAAATCTGAAAGGGTACCTCTGACTGCCTAATGATACACAAGCACGTTTTTCTAGCTCAAATGGGGTCAGGTATTATGGCTTCAAACATCAAACACATATCTGAATAAGCAGCAGGATAATTTATGTTTTGTGCTGGGCTCAGGACTTAAAAGGATGATTTTAATCATGTCAACTGATTTTCAAGGAGAGCAGATTGAGATGCAGCATCCTAGCAGCTAATACACACAATTCTTACAGTCCTGCTTGTCATTTGTGAGGTTGCTTCTGTGTTACATCTACATTGTATGGTACTAGACTATATATATATGCCTCTAGTACTGTAGTTGTGGATTACCGGTACATTGATACTTACAAATGTGCCTGTAAAACAGGTCATGTGGGATTGCATGAATAATTAAAATTTACAATGACCAGATGGACATGACAGAAAGGTAGAAGGAAATATGTACAGGTAACACATAAAACCAAAATCCTGTAATATTTTTTTCTGATTGAACATTCTCCTTGTTGCTGTATAGTTTGCATATGCAGTACAGTATATAAAAGTAGTCCACATCAATACAGGGTTTGGAAATAGCAATTAGGAATTATGGTAGTTCCCCTTGTCTGAAAGATACTGGCTGACATTTACAGGAACTAAATCATTACTCGATTTGGAAAAGCTATATTTTTAGACAACTATACACAACTTACACTAAATGTACATTCAATATGCTGCTTCATCAGAAAATGCTGTCTTATTTGTCCTCGAAATCACAAACTATTTCATATTTTTCAGCAACTAACCTCATTTTGCAATACAGTCAGCACTCGGATATCCATTACCCAGATACACGTCAGACCCGTTTTACTGGCCTTGTATTAAGAATAAAATCAATCACCATTATATACAGTATATACAGCTCTGGAAAAAATTAAGAGACCACTGCAAAATTATCAGTTTCTCTGGTTTTACTATTTATAGGTATGTATTTGGGTAAAATGAACATTTTTTTTTTATTCTATAAACTACTGACAACATTTCTCCCAAACTCCAAATAAAAATATTGTCATTTAGAGCATTTATTTGCAGAAAATGACAACTGGTCAAAATAACAAAAAAGATGCAGTGTTGTCAGACCTCGAATAATGCAAAGAAAATAAGTTCATATTCATTTTTAAACAACACAATACTAATGTTTTAACTTAGGAAGAGTTCAGAAATCAATATTTGGTGGAATAACCCTGATTTTCAAGCACAGCTTTCATGCGTCTTGGCATGCTCTCCACCAGTCTTTCACATTGATGTTGGGTGACTTTATGCCACTCCTGGCGCAAAAATTCAAGCAGCTTGGCTTTGTTTGATGGCTTGTGACCATCCATCTTCCTCTTGATCACATTCCAGAGGTTTTCAATGGGGTTCAGGTCTGGAGATTGGGCTGGCCATGACAGGGTCTTGATCTGGTGGTCCTCCATCCACACCTTGATTGACCTGGCTGTGTGGCATGGAGCATTGTCCTGCTGGAAAAACCAATCCTCAGAGTTGGGGAACATTGTCAGAGCAGAAGGAAGCAAGTTTTCTTCCAGGACAACCTTGTACTTGGCTTGATTCATGCATCCTTCACAAAGACAAATCTGCCCGATTCCAGCCTTGCTGAAGCACCCCAGATGAGTCACCGATTTTCAGCTTTGCCCACCACATTGTCACAGTGGTTGGCGGAGACACTGTGAGGCCTGTAGGCCTCACAGTGTCTCCGCCTAACCACTGATGAACATGTGGTGGAGCTGAAAATTGATGATCTGGGGGTGCTTCAGCAAGGCTGGAATCGGGCAGATTTGTCTTTGTGAAGGATGCATGAATCAAGCCAAGTACAAGGTTGTCCTGGAAGAAAACTTGCTTCCTTCTGCTCTGACAATGTTCCCCAACTCTGAGGATTGGTTTTTCCAGCAGGACAATGCTCCATGCCACACAGCCAGGTCAATCAAGGTGTGGATGGAGGACCACCAGATCAAGACCCTGTCATGGCCAGCCCAATCTCCAGACCTGAACCCCATTGAAAACCTCTGGAATGTGATCAAGAGGAAGATGGATGGTCACAAGCCATCAAACAAAGCCAAGCTGCTTGAATTTTGCGCCAGGAGTGGCATAAAGTCACCCAACATCAATGTGAAAGACTGGTGGAGAGCATGCCAAGACGCATGAAAGCTGTGCTTGAAAATCAGGGTTATTCCACCAAATATTGATTTCTGAACTCTTCCTAAGTTAAAACATTAGTATTGTGTTGTTTAAAAATGAATATGAACTTATTTTCTTTGCATTATTCGAGGTCTGACAACACTGCATCTTTTTGTTATTTTGACCAGTTGTCATTTTCTGCAAATAAATGCTCTAAATGACAATATTTTTATTTGGAATTTGGGAGAAATGTTGTCAGTAGTTTATAGAATAAAACAAAAATGTTCATTTTACCCAAACACATACCTATAAATAGTAAAACCAGAGAAACTGATAATTTTGCAGTGGTCTCTTAATTTTTCCAGAGCTATATATATATATATATATATATATATATATATATATATATATATATATATTTGCTCAAAGAGCCAGCTGCCCAACGTTTCGATATGTTGCACATATCTTTCTCAGTAATGTGCAAAAGTTTTAGGCAGGTGTGAAAAAATGCTGTAAAGTAAGAATGCTTTCAAAAATAGACATGTTAATAGTTTATATTTATCAATTAACAAAATGCAAAGTGAGTGAACAGAAGAAAAATCTACATCAAATCAATATTTGGTGTGACCACCCTTTGCCTTCAAAACAGCATCAATTCTTCTAGGTACACTTGCACACAGTTTTTGAAGGAACTCGGCAGGTAGGTTGGCCCAAACATCTTGGAGAACTAACCACAGTTCTTCTGTGGATTTAGGCAGTCTCAGTTGCTTCTCTCTCTTCATGTAATCCCAGACAGACTCGATGATGTTGAGATCAGGGCTCTGTGGGGGCTCCTTGTTCTTCTTTACGCTGAAGATAGTTCTTAATAACTTTCGCTGTATGTTTGGGGTCGTTGTCATGCTGCAGAATAAATTTGGGGCCAATCAGATGCCTCCCTGATGGTATTGCAAGATAGATAAGTATCTGCCTGTACTTCTCAGCATTGCGGAGACCATTAATTCTGACCAAATCCCCAACTCCATTTGCAGAAATGCAGCCCCAAACTTGCAAGGAACCTCCACCATGCTTCACTGTTGCCTGCAGACACTCATTCATGTACCGCTCTCCAGCCCTTCGGCGAACAAACTGCCTTCTGCTACAGCCAAATATTTCAGATTTTGACTCATCAGTCCAGAGCACCTGCTGCCATTTTTCTGCACCCCAGTTCCTGTGTTTTCGTGCAAAGTTGAGTCGCTTGGCCTTGTTTCCACGTCGGAGGTATGGCTTTTTGGCTGCAAGTCTTCCATGAAGGCCACTTCTGACCAGACTTCTCCGGACAGTAGATGGGTGTACCAGGGTCCCACTGTTTTCTGCCAATTCTGCGCTGATGGCACTGCTGGACATCTTCTGATTGCGAAGGGAAGTAAGCATGATGTGTCTTTCATCTGCTGCAGTAAGTTTCCTTGGCCGACCACTGCGTCTACGGTCCTCAACGTTGCCCGTTTCTTTGTGCTTCTTCAAAGAGCTTGGACAGCACATCTGGAAACCCCTGTCTGCCTTGAAATTTCTGCCTGGGAGAGACCTTGCTGATGCAGTATAACTACCTTGTGTCTTGTTGCTGTGCTCAGTCTTGCCATGGTGTATGACTTTTGACAGTAAACTGTCTTCAGCAACCTCACCTTGTTAGCTGAGTTTGGCTGTTCCTCACCCAGTTTTATTCCTCCTACACAGCTGTTTCTGTTTCAGTTAATGATTGTGTTTCAACCTACATATTGAATTGATGATCATTAGCACCTGTTTGGTATAATTGTTTAATCATACACCTGACTATATGCCTACAAAATCCCTGACTTTGTGCAAGTGTACCTAGAAGAATTGATGCTGTTTTGAAGGCAAAGGGTGGTCACACCAAATATGGATTTGATTTAGATTTTTCTTCTGTTCACTCACTTTGCATTTAGTTAATTGATAAATATAATCTATTAACATGTCTATTTTTGAAAGCATTCTTACTTTACAGCATTTTTTCACACCTGCCTAAAACTTTTGCACAGTACTGTATATGTAATAAATTAATGCACATACTTTCTGATACAAAGCCCATCTCTTCAATGTTACAATTTAGCTGAATATCCGTCACAGCCCGCTTTTTAAAATTTGATTTATTCTCTTTAATGTCAAATCAGTCTGTCTTACATTGTGCAGTTACACAGCGTTTCCTCCAGTTTCACCTGATGAAATTGCAGCCAAAACAAAGCGAACAGGACAAGCTAGGGTAATGTAACAGTTAATCATTAAACAGTTTTAGATACTGTGATGCATTTTTTTAATTTTTTAATCTGTGATCTTTTGTTGCTTTTGTGCATTTTGTGCAAGTGAACTGTGACATTAGGGCCTTATCGAGCACTATATTCTGCAATTTTGAATACTGACTTGGGATACTGTTTTAATTCTGGAAACTGTGTTATCAATGTGTTGTCTCTTTAGTTTTGGCAAGTGATATTTTCAGAATGATATCGTTCTGAATTAAAATACTACTTCTGTTGAAAATATAGTACTGTACCAAAAAAACCAATACAGTACATCTAAATGGAAGCCTATTTATTTTAAAACACAGTCCTTTCAGATATGTATTTTTGATATTGTATCTTTTTTGTGTTCCCTGAAAAATGGACAAGGTTGGAACACGTTTAACCATCACTGAAGTCAAAATTTTATAGGATATGTGAGTGCTGACTGTATTTGTTTTTTATTTACTGTTGCATGAGGAGTGCTTTTGCTCAGTACCATAGGGTAGTGCAAAATACGATTGGCTGTAGCTGTTTAATACATATTTACTACACTGTACTAATGCTGCAATAAACTCTGCAGTGCAGTTTAGGTTGAGCTTTAAAACACACACACACAGTTTTAAAAACTCCCTCTGATACTGTAGTTGTGTACCTGTATGATAGGAAGCTAAACGGTAACTGAAAATGAAGAGCCAAAAACATTCTGTAATTAATTACTAAATTAGCATCGGCTGAGCTAGCGATTGCTGACGGGATTGGAATTCACATTCCACTGCCTTCTCCCAATTTAGCAGAGAATGGAAAATCAGGAACAATTGATACACTCGGTTAGCTCTTATCATAGAGAGCAAGCTCAGATATAGCCTTAGGGGTATTCTATACAGTTTAACACTGACAATAAAAGGTAATGTTCTCTGTGAAGAGCTGGATTACATGTTGGAAGCTTGAAGTGGTGCTGAATTGTACTCAATAGGACAGACCAAAGAGTCATTTTGTAATTTAACTCTGCTGGTTATGCTCAATGAGTTGGACATGTGTGAAATAAACCATGTAAATAGAAAATGGTTAACTCTTTTATGGACTACAGTCTGGTGTACAGAAACGCAAACAGAAAGAGCATAAGGATTTATTTTTACCTATTTATCTAAAGCTTCTTAAACCCAAAAGCCACTTATGTCCAAGATTAAAGAGCTTTTAGAGAGAGACATCCCCTCCTTCTCTGATGGCTGATTGGAGGATTCTTTTGCAGGTAGAACATGTTGAATCACTACGATAACAGCTAATCTCCAGTATTTACTTGCTGTTGTGAAATAAAGAACTCACACAGAGCTTAGAATTGTGAAAAGTATACAGTAGTCAGCACCCATTTATCGTGATGGGAGCGGTCGGATTAACAAGAGCTGACTGCACATATATTGATAATAGTCTGCAGTTTGAGTTCTGTTGCCAGTGTCATATTATATAGTATGCCATGGTTATAAACTAACACTCGCCGGTTTGCCCAAGGTGAATTAAAACTGATGAGGACTAGTTGATGTCTGTGTCTCAGTAGTCCTGTGGGCGAGTGCTTAAAAAAATGTACAGATATACTCGCACATTCACAGGCTTTTGTTTAAAAAATGAAAGAAAAGCCAATTTTCTAATAGGGTGTAGCAGTGGTGAACAAACATTCATAATGCTTACAAAACAGTTACTCAGAACTGAAACTCCCCTTCATCTCCCTTGCCATGCCGAATTTTGCATTATTTTGAGATATGCGAATGCGTCAGCATTTCATTGAATTTTGTCCGTGTGATTACTTACACCATTTATTAATTCATTGCAATGGTTTAACTCAACTTTCGGTATAAACAAAATTTACTTTTTTGACATAAAAAAAGTATAAAAACGGGATTTCCTCAAACTACTTTTCATTTTTCAATGATGTATTTCTTTTTTGAAAAAGCCCAATTGCTTGAGTACAACACACTTATTTGGTAGGTCGATCTTTAATCAGTGTAAAATATTAAAGCATATGCGATCCACCCCACCACAAAAGAATAAAAAGACAATGATTCGCAAACAACACAAGGAATAGGGCAGAGAAAAGAGGCAGAGCACTTTTCAAGTAACCTGGCTTCCACAATTTCACAGGCTGCAGTAAGTCTATGCCAAGATGTACTGCAAGGTGTGGGTCCAGTATGACAAAAGCCAGAGTGGCACATTTGTGACGGTCATCTACCTTTAAGATATTTTAAGCTAAATATTTGTCGGTTATCATCTCGGATGGTTCTACAGTTCCATTACTGAGGTAGCAATATGCAGTGAAACGCAATCAATGTTTCTGGGAATGAGCATTAATGTTTATTGTATCTGTTTTTTTTTTGTTTTTTTTTGTTTTTTTTTTGTTTTTTTTTGTTTTTTTTAATACAATAAAAAAAAAATCTAAATTTATACAAGTGTTAATTTTTTTGGAAAATTTAACTTAAGCCTAATATTTTAGGGACCCCAACAGCTGTTGTTGATTCTGACTCAGGAACTTCACATAAGGACTAGTAAGTTTACATAAGGACTAGCAAGTTTCAAAAGGTACTAGTCCTTAAGACTATTACCACATTTTTGTTATTTTCTAACATTGTATATAGATGGCACTATACGCATTTTCATTAACAATATGTTACAGTAATTAGTGGTGTGCCGAAACTTTTCTGAGTAATTACCTTTAAGATGTGAAGTTGTTAGGTATTAATTAAATGGAATTAAACTAGTTAATTACTCAACACAAAACAATGCGGTCCCTCGGTTTCCCTTGTTTACACAGTTACTCAGAAAACAGTTTCAGCTCACTATGTTACACTGTATGAGCCTGTGGCAGTGTGGCAGGGTGAAAGCCCCGCTAGTGCACGGGTGTGTGTTGTGTGGGGTCTCCAGCACCCCAGGAAGAAGACCCACTGTCTCCAGCACCCCAGGGAGAAGCCCCGCTGTCTCCAGCACCTCAGGAAGAAGACCCACTGCCTCCAGCACCCCAGGGAGAAGCCCCGCTGTCTCCAGCACCCCAGGAAGAAGACCAACTGTCTCCAGCACCCCAGGGAGAAGCCCCGCTGTCTCCAGCGCCCCAGGGAGAAGCGCCGCTGTCTCCAGCACCCCAGGAAGAAGACCCACTGTCTCCAGTGCCTCAGGTTGAAGCCTGGCTGTTTATTTGTAATTAAAAGAGTGCATTAGTGCATTTAACCTTGCAGCTTCCTGTGTCCCTGCCATTACCATCTGGGCTGGGACGCCACCACGCCACAGAGCTTCAAACTCATGAATGCGTGTTAGTCCACCCCTTGTCTTAATAAAAGAAGATAAGACTTTGCTGTTTCTTTAAATAGACAGACATTTTGAGTCTGGCTGAAATAAATAAACCTGGTCTAAAATGATTAGAATTGGGATGAAAACGTCTCCCTGGATACCCAGGATTCTGTGTAGTTGCAATATTGTGCCTGAAACCAAATATTCCAGGGGCTGATTTTTCAAAACTTGTACTTTTATCTGGATAGTTTTGATCCATTTTTTCAGAAGATGTCACTGCTGGTTCACTGTTATACAGATTACAAGTTAAACCGGCCCCAGGGGATCATCTGTGCTATCCACTACTACAATGGTCATGGATGGATGTCAATACTGCCCGTTGCACTCCTGTTAAAATCTTATTTATGTTACTAAGCTTTCAATCAAACAAGAGATATAAACTTAAACAGAATGATCCCCAAATCCCTCAAACCATGTAAAATGAACATTAAACTAGACTGTTAGAAATGTAGTTAGGTTTCTCTGCTTCTGACTTGACTTTATTATGTACAGCAATGAATGCAGAGACGTCTCAAGCCTGGTACTTGACTGGCTTTTCTGTTTAGAAGACTTTTTGTCTTTTATTTGGTAAGAGCAAAATAAGTCTAAATCTGTCTTTTGTGTTATTTTGGCGTTTGTGGGATAAACACTGGTTTTTGTTCTATTGAAATCTGTTTTATATCTAATAACTACTTACTCCAAGTATATTAGGATATTTATTCAGTTATCTCAAAGGGGCACAGTACAAAGGGGCATTAATGCTTGTAATCTTTACAAATGAATCAAGCACTAGTATTTGAAATGTTAAAACGCATTCAGGGTAGATGTAATTCTGGGACTGTTAATAGTGACGACTTACGGCCCAAGAGAACAGATTACTTGTTTTTTATATTTTAGAATTCAGATGCATGTCGTCTGTAAGCCCTCACTATTGAAGGAATATTCTATCCATATATATATATATATATATATATATATATATATATATATATTATGCACCACTGATATAGGTTCCAATGACTGTTGAGTTGAGGCGCTTTTGCTAATCACAATTCTATTCATGTCTACCCCCAATAAGTTTTTCTTCCTTAGCACTGATGAACGGCACAGCATATTTGCAAGTGCCTAAGCATGCATTATCAACAGATAACCCTGACGTACTAGATACAAAGTGTCTTGTTGGATTTAATCTGAGGTGATCATCATGTTTCCAGTTTGAAGCTCAGATAAAGTTCAGACTTGAAAATGGACTGCAGCCTTTTAATCTAGACTCCTATTCCCCATCACACATGGCTGATTCTCATTCTGAAGGATACCCCATGGGATTCAGCCTTTTGAAAGCTCAAAACCTATAAAGTTAAACTTATAGAGGAGAAGGAGAGATAGACTTTACTCAAGTTAAGGCAGAAACTTGAATCCAATGTTTTCAAAGGAATGTATGTATGTATGTATGCATGCATGCATGCATTCATGATAAGGACATTGCATCAAACAAAAATATGGGAGGTGATGCTAGACCTCTCTTCTAAATCCTTCCATGTTATGTCCTTTTACTGGTGCACAATGCTTTCCATGATGACGAGAAGCTTCTAAGCCCCAGACGAACTGTACAATTGTAAAAGCAGTGGTGGTTCTTGGATATGCTATGGGTCTTGCTCTACAACACACAGAGAGGCAGGTAGTATATGTGTGTTTTACTGTTTTGAGATCTATGCATAATGCATTACAGTGCACAGTGGGCTCCAATATAGTGGGAAGATATAAAAGAAAAATAAATAAATATGTGAAAAGGGGATAATGGTATCCATTTGGAAGTACTTAAAATGATATATGTGCTAATTTGAATTACTATTTACTATAAATCAATATGTTTTATTTCTTCCATCAATAAGGTAGTTTTAGCATAATTCACCATTGCTTACCCAATATATACACACACACACACACACACACACACACACACACACACACACACACACACACACTGTATATAAATGTCTTATTTATGACTGACTTTTTCTTTGTGAAGCAAATAAAAACCTGTCCTGAATGCATTTGAAATATAACATCATGAAAGCAGCAAGAGGCAGTTAAGATTACATTATTTTACATTTGCTTGTAATTTGTTTGAATAGTTTCTTTATCTGCAAGCAGTGATCTGCATTTTCCTGCTTTATTATACAAATGCATTCAGGGTCGGGGTCCCTGTAAAGCTAAAATCATTAATTGCTAGAGAACTGCTTTACTAGCTCAAAGGTCTATTGATGATAGAAACCAACCTGGAACTGGATAAAAAGGGTTTTTAAGGATTGAAGCTACAAAATGGTTTACTAAATAACAGCAATTAAAGATATGGCATCTCAGTGGTTCTATCCTTTACATCTTACATCTATAAAATAATATCCTTTCTTCTCGCCATGCTTTTTATTAACCCTTAATGCCAGCAGCTAGTGCCCTATACTAAATTCAGCCTAAATATTAACTGTCCATTTCATCTCCTGATAACTCTCCACACATCTAACAAAGAATGCTTCTGACAGTTCTTTGCTGTTATGTGATGCTAACCATCATTTTCTAAGGGTTAGTCTTGTTTTCCTCCTACTGCTTCAAACGTTAAGAGAGAATCGTCTCAAGAGGTGTGCAGATAAAGAAAACGATTTCCCCCCCCAAAAGCCTCCCTCTTCTCCACATTCCATTCATATACAACATACCTCTGTGCTAGATCGCACCTGATCACATCAAACTTTTTTTTAATTTTTATTCTAACTAGGCTTGCTCCTTTTCAGTTTTTCAGGGGCTCCCAGAATGCTGTAATAAATCTTTTACAGTATGTATATGATTGGGGGTTTTCAATACATGAAGCTTGTTAATTATAGAACAGGTTTCACTACTTCAGTTTATAGTCAACAATAGGAAAGTGTCAGGTATGATTGACATGTGTTTCATTTGCTGTGATTACCCTATGTTTATTATGTTATCTGTGAGCCCATGAAAAATAAAAATAGCAAGCCTAGTTATATAACACACATTCCTTGTTACCTGTTACATACTATCCGAACAAAAAATACTGAACCAAGCAGGGGTTTAAGACTTGTCTATCCATCATTGTATCAGTTTGTTTTTCTTGCCTCTTTAGTGATTTATACTGTAGATAAATGTGATTTAGCTGGGCTTGGGTCAACTTTTTTTGGGTCAGGGTTATAAAAATCTGAAAACAACATCTTTATTCACATAATGTAGTTAATCTATCTGAAGTAGTCTATGAATAATACATTAATAATAAGAACTTACAAGACATCATTGACAGATTTAATAATGGAGACTTTGTTTGGCCTCAGGCAGATCTGAAGGCTAAAGTGTTGCGCTTGTTGCAATACTCGCAAACCAGTTGCAAACACGTCGGAAGTCTAGGGTGAAATGTACTAAACAAGCGCAATTCTGCAAGCGACTTTTTAGGGAATGCTTTGCGGCAGCAGTTTTTCTGTGTGGTTCAACCTTAGATGAATATGTAATTATGGGCGTTCATGCATAAATTTGCATATTATTATTATTTGTTTATTTAGCAGACGCCTTTATCCAAGGCAACTTACAGAGACTAGGGTGTGTGAACTATGCATCAGCTGCAAAGTCACTTACAATTACATCTCACCCGAAAGACGGAGCACAAGGAGGTAAGTGACTTGCTCAGGGTCACACAATGAGTCAGTGGGTGAGGTGGGATTTGAACCGGGGACCTCCTGGTTATAAACCCCTTTCTTTAACCACTGGACCACACAGCCTCCTTAAGGGTTCACAAATATTATAATGAGATGTACTAAAGCTGCAGACAATTGCGACACTTACAATTGCATCAGTTTGTTCAGAACTTTTGAAAGCGTGTTTTAATCAGTCGCAATTGTTGCTGGCATTTCCCAGTCCGTTTCTTCTTCTGCGTTGCCAGTTGTGCTTAATGCATTTTTGAGTACCTAATTTTCACAAAAAAGTCAGGGTGTACTTACAAGCTTTGAAAACCAATTTCTATGACATTTATGGTTTTCCCAGCTCATTCTGAGCATCTGTATAGGAACATGATCTATTGTGTGTTACTTGTCTAGGCTACTAAGTAGGCCAAGTTAAAAATAATAATAATTAAAAAATTTAAAAAAAAAAATCTATAATCATTTAGTTCCAATTTAAAATAATCTTTTATTTGCATTGTACACCAGTGTATACAATGCAGCAGCATGATTTATTTTGTGTTACCAGTAGGCTAAAGTAAAAAGAAAGTATGGTAGGTATTCATTTGATTTTACTACTGTACAGGGGCGTAGCTAGGATTAGATTTTTACTGAGGCAAAAAAAAAAAGTTGAACAAACCTCTTCCAGATCCTGTTCATGTTATAAAGGTAAAAGCTATCATCTTATAAAGCCTGGAGACTGTTCATGCAAACTGCAAAGCAATATTAAGTCCCTTGGATGATGATGTTAATGTTAAAATTTGATGACCCATATTATTTCAAAGATTAAAACTAATTGTCTCCCAGCAAAACCACAACAACCTAAAATGACCATATTGACACTGTCAGAAATACATGATTTTAAAAGGACAAGAATATAACATCAATATTAACAACTAGTTGGGTTCATACCTTTATTGACTTGCATTTGGTTCACTGCTACTTAAGTTGCCTTACACTGCTGGGACTGGTAACTGCTGCTGACTGGTAAGACTGGTGCTGATACTGCTGGGACTGGTGCTGACACTGTGACTGGTGCTGAGACTATGACTGGTGCTGACACTGGGACTGGTGCTGACACTGCTGGGACTGGTGCTGACACTGTGACTGGTGCTGACACTGTGACTGATGCTGACACTGCTGGGACTGGTGCTGACACTGCTGGGACTGGTGCTGACACTGCTGGGACTGGTGCTGACACTGGGACTGGTGCTGACACTGACTGGTGCCGACACTGCTGGGACTGGTGCTGACACTGCTGGGACTGGTGCTTACACTGGGACTGGTGCTGACACTGCTGGGACTGGTGCTGACACTAGGACTGGTGCTGACACTAGGACTGGTGCTGACACTGGGACTGGTGCTGACACTGGGACTGGTGCTGATACTGGGACTGGTGCTGACACTGGGACTGGTGCTGACACAGGGACTGGTGGAAAAGGAGAGCCCAACTTTCAAGAAATATTCAGTTATTTATCAAACGGGAAATACCCAGATGCACTTAAAGAGAACAGCAGAAGAAAGGCTAATTTTTGGAGACAGTGCCAGCATTTTGGTATAATTTTGGTAATTTTGCTTTGTATTTCAACTCAGTATTCTGATATACAGTACATTTGTACGGTTACAGTTTATATTAGTTCATTGTTATGTTAGTTAATTCAGTTTGCTTTAGCTGAAAAACGTTTGGGCAAAATACAAATGTAATACCATAACTGCAAAAAGCAACGTGTTTTGAGCTTGAGAGTGTTTTGAAAGTGACTAGTAGTGTGTTTGGAGTGTACTGCTACACCGGTGTATTGCCTGTGCATGCACTGTTTCAGAGCGGGAGAGTAAACATCATGGAACAAGTGACTAAGAAAATGATGAAAAAAAATGTAAGCGGTGCTCAAAAACGTGATGTGTCAAAGACAACTTCTGTGTCGATCCCCTGGCTTTTACAATGATTCCACAAATGGGGGCCCACAAGTCTGTTTGGCGTCAGGCCCACAAAAGGTTAATCCGGCCCTGGCTGTGGTAGTCGTACTTACTCTGACGGATGGGTTTAAGCTATATAATGGCTGTTTGTGTACAATATTTGTATGACTCTATAGTACTTTGACAAGGTATTCACCAAAAATACGCTAAGTCGCTATACATGCAAATACACAGCCACTATGCCATAATAAAACGCTATGCTTTGGCAGGTAGGGTAATACTTGGACGAGCTGACTGTCCAGTTAAAGTGACGAGAAAAAAAAAAAACATACAGCCAGCTATCCCGGTTAAGCTACACATTTAATGTCATCATAAAAACAGGTACTTGGATTTTTGCTGTGCTGGCGTTAAAACATTCTACATGAAAAAAAAAAGAATTATCAAAACATATTGCAGCTGAACATCACACTGCGCAGGGGAAAAACAACAATATAAATGATAAATTCACTTAACATTGATTCTTACCAAGAGTTGGCTTCTTTAGAAAGAAATGTGTAATTGGTTGGTTTTTCTCCGTTTCATGTTAGTGCTGCACTGTAAACCAGAGTACAGAGTAACTTGGGAAACTGACTACTGAGAAACGTCTTTGCGGTGCAAATTTTACATAACGCAGTGTCTGTACAGCCCGAGATCACAGTAATGTGAAGAAATTAAAAATAATATATATATATATATATATATATATATATATATATATATATATATATATATATATATATATATCAATTTTACACTCTTAAAAAATAATGTGGGTACGTTTTGGTTTTTTTAATCTTTTTTTTTTTTTTCGTCTTCACAATTAAGAATTGAGTCGATTTTTACTGAGGCGGCCGCCTCAATGGCCGCTGATTGGCACATCTTAGTACATCTACCTCTTAATTTATAGGGTTCCTCACTACAAGTAGGGTAGGGTTCAGTAGCAAAATAGCAAACAAACAATCTAAATACAGTTGTAAACACCTTTTAAATAGCTTGTTGCCTAATTCATGGTTTAGCACGGTACATTTCAAAAAGTGTGTAGAATGTTGTATATGGTGCACATAACCAACAACAGCCTATTGTTTCTCAATATCAAATGATATGTACAACAAAATGTTTAGGAAAAAAAAATATATAATTTAAAATAGCAATAATCAATAAGTAGTTAGCAGTAATTGTGTCATTTTAGTCCAAAGTTGTTGCCTTTTACAAGTATATGTCCTGTTTGCAGTCTGTATAAATAGTGTATTATAAACTGGGAACAGATTAACAATGTATGAATTATTTTTTTTTTTAACTACAGGTTAATGTTTTATGAAATTATTTACTGTTCTGGCAAGACAAGAACATTTCAACAAAGGTTTTTAAGTCCAGTGATCTTGAAACATATATTGAGGTACCTGTTGCTCTAAGCATCCCCCTCACAAGCTACAAAGATCTTCTGGATGGTCAGCATTAACAGCTCAAGAAAGGAGTTGCTTGGAGGAAGAGATGCTGTATCATGCATAATAAAAACAAGTACCCAGTCTAGAAACTCCACTGGATTCAAACCCACTCCTCCTATTAGGAACCACACCAGCACAATCCCAGTTCTCATTTTTGGTTAAACCAAAGATTACATATTTTCCTTTGATTATGACTGGGTAGCTCTACTTTATTTAACATTGCTGACTCACTTGGAAACCGCTTGTACTCATAAAATCACCAGAAGGCAAGACAGGTAGCATGTTAACCATGGTTTGGAGCTCACACTCCCCATACAGAAGCTCTAACACAGTACCATTATACTATTCCTATCCCCTTCTTGACATAATAAAGTTCATCATCTGTGTTTATTGGAAATTTGTTCTTGTAGTAGTAAATAATGAGTAGGCTTGCATTCATGCTTACAGGCTTTTACATTTGTAAGTACCGTTTTAACAAAAATGTACATAAGGATCTTGGGAAGAAATGATTCAGAATAGTTACCATGTTTTGTTTGTGTTTTGCTAGGCGATGTGATTTCAATTCAACTTGATGAAAACAAACACGCCGGGCGGGATATAACCTGGATTATGTAGCAGTCGGCAAACCATACGGATACGGAAAAAAACTTTGCTAACTATACGGTATGAACTTTTGTTATTTATTTATGTTATCATTTATTTACTTATGCTGTATCAGCTATATTCAAACAAAATATATAAGTCAATATTTATTTACATATGTTGTATCAGCTATATTTAAACTAAATACATAAAGTCGTATTTACTATCCAACCTTGCCTCACTTATTTTCTTGACTGATTCATATATTAAATATGTACTGCTCCAGTACATGGGCTTCAGGCATTATAGCCCCCTGTCGGTAACAACAGTCTTCCCTCAGGTCAATAATGTTGTACTATAGCCATCCTCTCCAGTCCATATTTACTATATATATATATATATAGTTTGAGAAAAAGGAAAACTGATGTGTACCAATATGATCAATAAGAAAAAAGAAAAAAGAGAAAAGGATATTTCAGGTACTTAAAAAAGTAGAATAATTGATTACAAATCAATTATTCAGTCCTTCATCGGCTGAATACAAAAAAACAAAAAAACATTTAATAGATTAATAGATTATCGGACTGATTAATCATCTAAAGAGTTGATTGCATATTTTTTTTTACAATTTACATTGTGCATAATTTTTTTTTTTTTGTATATGAAATAAAATCAACCAATACAAGATCAGCATTTTCTCAGCAGCAGTCCAATCATAAGTGAGTGGAGGCGGGACATAATTGGCAGTTTAACCAATGGGAAAGTCAAAAATCTGTCCTGGCTGTGCAGCTGTCCAGTCATTAGTGAGCAGTGGCAGGACATAAATATACACCATATTGCTTATTATAGAGACTGGTATTGAGAATTATATTGAGAACTTGGAAGCAATATTTCAAATTGATTTTTACAAATTAAAACAAAAAAAATTTGTTTTGGTTACGAATCAAGAAGAATTTTCTCAGAAAAAATTGAGGTATACACCACAAATACCTGAACTGATAAAGGCACCATTTCTTCAAATAGAGGTAATTATGTGGAATTACTTTCTCTGATTTCTGACTACGACAGCATGTTAAGCAATTACTTGTCAATAGCCACTGTATTCTCGGGTACCTGTTACAAGATTCCGAATGGCTTCATCTCTTCGGTGCCTCAGGTTCTGCTAGATTCAGAAATACAGGAAGGAAGCCAAGTACGTAGCTGTAATGCTAGATTAAACAACTGATGTTGGAAACGCAGCTCAGCTGTCTTGTGTTTTCAGGTATGTGACTGACAGTGGCCCGAAAGAATGGTTGTTCTGTGAAAATGTGTTACATTTACTCAAATAATACTACTATGACTAATAAATGCTTTTAAAAAGACCAAATTCCCATTGGCCTTTTCTTTAAATTTTTTAGATTATTTTTTTATATGGTCAACCGGTCTTGTTTGTGGACAACCAGTTTTCGCTGTAACAAACCTTGTATATGTTTCAATGCCCACTCCCAATAACCCTCCCGAACTAAAACTAGATTTGATATCTAAAAAGGTTTACACAACTTTAAATACAAGCTGTACAAGCTTTAAATAAATAAATAGTATAACATAGCGTTAAGCTTTACTAGCTTCAGATTGTTCCTGGCCTTGATCCCAGCTGGGTTAGGATCAACCTCGAGTAATGACATAATTGAATAATGGCCTCCTGTCCAGATGACTGATAGGTAGTAAATGGCTCAGAGTTAAAGCACTTATTTTCATAGACCCTGCTGTAGACAAAATTGAAACCAATCATGCAAAATCTTGTTGAAACCATGTGTATATATATATATATATATATATATATATATATATATATATATATATATATATATATATATATATATATAAGCTATAAACCACATATATATAAGCTATAAACCACAACTCCACAAAAGATTGCACAAGAACCAATGTGAGAGAGCAGACAAAAAGATGATAAATGTTCCTCTACCCTTGTCCCTAGAAACAGATGCAATGTATTGTCCTTGCTTGTGTACCTCATTTCATTCATCCTTTCGGGAAGAAGGTAATTTGACCTCTTTTTCGCTATCTATCTTTATTTCTACAATTGCATCTCCGTCTATGTACACAACTGTCTGTATCAGTCTGTCTGACTATTATATTACCTTATATTATATAATGCAGCAGAATACAAAATAAGGTGTCTGCCAAATAAATCAATCAATAAATAATAATAACATATACTATAATATCAGTAAATATAATGATCGTAGTTCTTTCAACTCTGTAATATAGTAGGCCTTACAAACCAGACATGTTTTAGTATTAAAAATATTATTCACGCAGCGGCCATGTTTAGTTTAAAACGAGGCTTGGTGTGTGAGCAACTGTCATGGCCACTGCAGCTACTGATAATATCACTATGTGGACGAAATCTTTAATATGTGTTCCTCAAATAAGTTGAAGAAATTGATAATTGGGCAGATAATAATGCGAGCATTCCAAAAAACATACAGCAGAAAGGGTACAGCAATTGGATTGAGGGTTATGTTCATGAAGTAGAAGGTAAATTAGCAAGCATATTTATGATCGGAAAGTGAATAAGCTACTTGCCTATACTAGATTCGTAAAATATGCTTAGATCTCGCAGTTTTAGTTAGAGAACGTTTACTTTAATTAATATTGATGTTGATATTAAGCCTCTGTATTGTTTCACGTTTATTGGTTTGGTATAAGCATGTGTTAATTGTTTTCTAAATACAGTTAAGAGGCAGGAGAATGGATGTAGCGTTAGGGCTAAGGCATTCTGGTCAATGAAAAATAATTAGTCACCTTACCGGGTTCAGGTAACACCATATCCAAAAACCTAGGCTTGGTTTGTTTCTCCAAGCTTAGTTCTGTTCAGTTATTAATCTTCAGACAGCACCTGTAGAACTCCTTTTCCCTCTGGACACTTATCACTCTTCCTTAAATGCGCTTTACTTATCTGCTCCCTATTTTACTGCATTTAATCCTGTATTTTAGAGTACTTTAATCTGTCACAAGTGTTATTTCATCTGAATTATTTTGTATGTAATTATATCCTGATGTAACTATCACTGACACTGTTATCTGCTCTGTTATTGAATCGTATTTTGTCATATACTTGTACTTGCTAGAACCAAAGTAATTGTATTTTATCTTGCCCTTAATTGTATTAATACTTGTACTGTGATTCTTGAAATGTATTTTTGTTTACGTCTGTAAGTCGCCCTGGATAAGGGAGTCTGCTAAGAAATAAACAATAATAATAATATTAATCCCATTATTAAGATTCTGTTCAGTTGTATACTAATCCGCAGTTCCATTAGCACATTCAATGTTTTGTGTGTAGAACAAGTGTACGTATAATAATAAGAAGGTAAGTAAAGGCATTTTAAAAACAAGAATCAAACGTCCCTCTTTCTGTTATTCCTGTACAGTTTATTTGGAGTTAATGTAACGTTAAGGATCTCCTTTCTGAACAAGTATTGTGTAACTCAAGCATATTTTTTGTAAACTTGCGTTACTAAACGTTTTTGTAATTTTATTCAGTTGTGCTTAATAAAGACTCTTTCAGTACACTCAGTGTGTCATATACGGGTTTTTTTTAATACAAACTGGGCATTGCATCCCACAAGACGCATTCCCTTTAGTATCCATGCATAATCTCAAGCTTCTGCATCTTACTTATCTATTGATTAGGACTGATTGGAAATGATCAATTGGCTCCTGGACAGTATAACTGAAACGCCATAACTTCTCTCCACTGCAGTTGGAGACATCAGCGACCGGAAGCTAGCAGCTGCACTCCAAGCCTCGTTTTGAGTCTGGCGTGAATAAGGGTATACACAATAATACTTAAGTAGTCCATTTCAATATTTGATTTAAAAAAATGTAACCCAAACCAATAATGTCATTATATAATATAATATAATATAATATTGTCAGTGTAAGCTAGCCACCAAAGTAAAATATTCATTGAGTTAATAACATTTTCACTGTAGAAAACTTGATGAATGATGTTCAGTTAACACATTGAATTACATTCAGCTTTGTAGTTTTCCATATGCTTAACGAAAAGACACAAATTGAAAAATGTTATTTGTTGCTATAACACATAAGCACAACAAAACATGGATTATCTATGAAAATATATATATTACATGTTGGATATGTGATTACAGTTCGTATTATATATAATTACATTCCAGGCCTAAGAAATAGGGAAAAAGGCGCTGATCTGTCTCAAAATCACTATAAAATTGTCACTTCAAAAGTGTGGTTCATTGGAAGTTGCAAAGAAGAAATTAATGATGTATCCAGAGAGCCCATAATAAATAGCCGAGCCAGGTGATGAAACCAGGGTTCTTGAGGCTTCCAGCCATCATCTGTCATTAGACAACACTGCCTTTCTAGCTAAAGAAAATCTCATTTACCTATTGACTAGGTAGATAAGATATATGGCATTGTTTTACCTTGAGGCTGGGTAAAATAGCTGTGATTTAGCTCTGGAAAAGCTAGGTGACAGAAAAAAAGAGTACTTACTCAAAAACCGGGTTACAGATAGAATACACTGGTAAAATGTAATGTGTTTTTTCTGTTTGATAAAATGTTCTAAAAATAAGACCTTAGATGGAGACAGGTGTTTGATACCGTATTTTATGTAAAAAAAAGAAGGAAAAAAAAAAATATATATATATATATATATATATATATATATATATATATATATATATATATATACAGTACTGTGCAAAAGTTTTAGGCAGGTGTGAAAAAATGCTGTAAAGTAAGAATGCTTTCAAAATAGACATGTTAATAGATTATATTTATCAATTAACTAAATGCAAAGTGAGTGAACAGAAGAAAAATCTACATCAAATCAATATTTGGTGTGACAACCCTTGCCTTCAAAACAGCATCAATTCTTCTAGGTACACTTGCACAAAGTCAGGGATTTTGTAGGCATATAGTCAGGTGTATGATTAAACAATTATACCAAACAGGTGCTAATGATCATCAATTCAATATGTCGGTTGAAACACAATCATTAACTGAAACAGAAACAGCTGTGTAGGATGAATAAAACTGGGTGAGGAACAGCCAAACTTAGCTAACAAGGTGAGGTTGCTGAAGACAGTTTACTGTCAAAAGTCATACACCATGGCAAGACTGAGCACAGCAACAAGACACAAGGTAGTTATACTGCATCAGCAAGGTCTCTCCCAGGCAGAAATTTCAAGGCAGACAGGGGTTTCCAGATGTGCTGTCCAAGCTCTTTTGAAGAAGCACAAAGAAACGGGCAACGTTGAGGACCGTAGACGCAGTGGTCGGCCAAGGAAACTTACTGCAGCAGATGAAAGACACATCATGCTTACTTCCCTTCGCAATCGGAAGATGTCCAGCAGTGCCATCAGCTCAGAACTGGCAGAAAACAGTGGGACCCTGGTACACCCATCTACTGTCCGGAGAAGTCTGGTCAGAAGTGGCCTTCATGGAAGACTTGCGGCCAAAAGCCATACCTCCGACGTGGAAACAAGGCCAAGCGACTCAACTATGCACGAAAACACAGGAACTGGGGTGCAGAAAAATGGCAGCAGGTGCTCTGGACTGATGAGTCAAAATTTGAAATATTTGGCTGTAGCAGAAGGCAGTTTGTTCGCCGAAGGGCTGAGAGCGGTACACGAATGAGTGTCTGCAGGCAACAGTGAAGCATGGTGGAGGTTCCTTGCAAGTTTGGGGCTGCATTTCTGCAAATGGAGTTGGGGATTTGGTCAGAATTAATGGTCTCCTCAATGCTGAGAAGTACAGGCAGATACTTATCCATCATGCAATACCATCAGGGAGGCATCTGATTGGCCCCAAATTTATTCTGCAGCATGACAACGACCCCAAACATACAGCGAAAGTCATTAAGAACTATCTTCAGCGTAAAGAAGAACAAGGAGTCCTGGAAGTGATGGTATGGCCCCCACAGAGCCCCTGATCTCAACATCATCGAGTCTGTCTGGGATTACATGAAGAGAGAGAAGCAACTGAGGCTGCCTAAATCCACAGAAGAACTGTGGTTAGTTCACCAAGATGTTTGGGCCAACCTACCTGCTGAGTTCCTTCAAAACTGAGTGCAAGTGTACCTAGAAGAATTGATGCTTGATGCTGTTTTGAAGGCAAGGTGGTCACACCAAATATTGATTTGATGTAGATTTTTCTTCTGTTCACTCACTTTGCATTTAGTTAATTGATAAATATAATCTATTAACATGTCTATTTTTGAAAGCATTCTTACTTTACAGCATTTTTTCACACCTGCCTAAAACTTTTGCACAGTACTGTATATATATATATATATATATATATATATATATATATATCTTGTTATTTAAACTAATCACACTTAATATGTTCTTATGCTTTTGGTTTGTTCTTCCAAAATATCATTGGATCCTCTGAAAAAAATTAAATAGACTGATCGTTTAATTTTTACCCATTATGCCAAAATTGAAGATGAAGGACCTGTCTTTCTCTATTTGAAATACAGATCACCAATGTTCTTTGAGCCATCCAGAGCAAACCAAAAGCTTTTTAAGACCAATATATAATGTATTATACGATTTCTGGGCTTTGAAATGTATGATAGGAGGTGGGGTCCTCTATAGGTCTGTGGTATAGTGTGCTATGCTCTGAAAATACCTCTTGAAATAAACCTGCACATTATATAGAAACTCAGGGTGGAAAGACCTGTTTGAACCAATGGGATGCAAATTGCCCTTACAATGTGCAAATATGTAATTTTCAATATAAGATATTGTCAATATGTTGCTATTTTGGATGTAATATTTAAAGCAAAGCAGGTCTGATATAGGCAGGCTTGCTACTATTTTATTTTTATTTTTTTTTGTGAAATCGACGATTAATATCATCGTTTATTTTAGAAAGAATTTACCAGGTTTTTTATTACGATCTTTAGTTTTCAATTCAAGCAAAGAATGGGTGAAATCGACTTATGCTTTAAAAAAAAAAAAAAAAACTTTTTATGCCATTGGGAAACTTCTCATTTAGTGAAACCCCTTTATCATATTCAACATGCAACAAAACCATAGTTACCAACATTCTAACTGAAATAACGTTTGGTCACAGCGGAGCAGAACAAACATTAGATAGTAGAACAGAACTAACTTGCACTTATTCAGAGTCTGAGCTCCGCCCCTCTCCTGCTTCAGTACAGCTGGACTCACTGGAAGGCAAGGCAGACAGGCCCGCTTCGTCCTGCCACAGAGACTTCAGCCATCAGTCAGGGTATTGTGCACAATACTCAAAGTGTTTTCCAATTGCGCCCCATTTTCAAATCAAACTAGTAACTGTCACTGTATACCTATAGCAAAAGCACTGTATAGCAAAAGCTTACCTACACCTTAACCCGCTAATTTCAAAGTAGACGCTTAGAATGGCAGGCACTGTAGCTGGCAAATGAAAGTGCACAGTCAGTGCAGGTCTTGATGATTGACAGTCATTTAAACAAATGAGAGCATTGTAGCGCTGCTTCAGTCAACGAGATCTGTCAGTACAGGATGAAATGACTGACAGTGAAAATACACTAGCCTACTAAGGGACCACTGAGATGACTGACAGCGCCCCCTAGCCATTCAGAGCGGAACATTAAAACTACACAAACTAGAGATGACTTCTAAATTATTATTTTTGGTAAGAACATAAAAAATAGCGATTGATTTTACCAACGTTTATCCTATGTAAATTTATTTCAGTCCAACTCATTTTTTGGGGATTTAAAATCGAAAAGTAGCAAGCCTAGATATAGGCTATACTCAATGTTTTTTTTTAAAGAATAATGGGCAGACTTTGTAATGAATGTGAAAAGGTCAGATTTCAATAATATTTGCCTAGATTATTGCTGTGATTAATAAAGCCTGTCTCTGTATGTTAGTCACAGTAAACATTTGATGTTCAAAAGTGTTGTCCCCAAGTGGTCCTCATTAAGTGTGAATTACATGATTAAGCCCTAAACACAGTACAGTTTATCTGTGCCCTAGCCACAAAATGGCAGCACTCATATACAACATAAAGCATGTGCTAGTTTATGTTCTTATTTATTTATTTACCTTCAAGCTACATTCCCTAAATACCCAAGGGTGGTGTTGGCATTACATCATTCATTCACTACTGAATAAACCCTCTGAGGAATGTTAACCTATTATTCAAAAGCTCTGCATTAACAGCTTGCTGTTAATTGAATCAGTCCCCTCTTTACAGATAAGAACATAAGAACATAAGAAAGTTTACAAACGAGAGGAGGCCATTCGGCCCATCTTGCTCGTTTGGTTGTTAGTAGCTTATTGATCCCAGAATCTCATCAAGCAGCTTCTTGAAGGATCCCAGGGTGTCAGCTTCAACAACATTACTGGGGAGTTGGTTCCAGACCCTCACAATTTTTGTGTAAAAAGTGCCTCCTATTTTCTGTTCTGAATGCCCCTTTATCTAATCTCCATTTGTGACCCTGGTCCTTGTTTTTTTCAGGTCAAAGAAGTCCCCTGGGTTGACATTGTCTATACCTTTTAGGATTTTGAATGTTTGAATCAGATCACCAGTAGTCTTCTTTGTTCAAGACTGAATAGATTCAATTCTTTTAGCCTGTCTGCATACGACATGCCTTTTAAACCCGGGATAATTCTGGTTGCTCTTCTTTGCACTCTTTCTAGAGCAGCAATATCCTTTTTGTAACGAGGTGACCAGAACTGAACACAATATTCTAGGTGAGGTCTTACTAATGCATTGTAGAGTTTTAACATTACTTCCCTTGATTTAAATTCAACACTTCTCACAATATATCCAAGCATCTTGTTAGCCTTCCCCACATTGTCTAGATGAAGACATTTCTGAGTCAACATAAACTCCTAGGTCTTTTTCATAGTTCCCTTCTTCAATTTCACTATCTACCATGTGATATTTATAATGCACATTTTTATTGCCCGCATGCAATACTTTACACTTTTCTCTATTAAATTTCATTTGCCATGTGTCTGCCCAATTCTGAATGCCGTCTAGATCATTTTGAATGACCTTTGCTGCTGCAACAGTGTTTGCCACTCCTCCTATTTTTGTGTCGTCTGCAAATTTAACAAGCTTGCTTACTATACTAGAATCTAAATCATTAATGTAGATTAGGAATAGCAGAGGACCTAATACTGATCCCTGTGGTACACCACTGGTTACCTCACTCCATTTTGAGGTTTCTCCTTGTGGCAAAGTGCCCCCCCTGTGTATTATATGTTACGTGTTGTGTGTAAATGTTGGTGTATAGTCATCGGTACACGGGATATAAACGGGTCTGTGTTTCACGTGTGATTTAAAAATGTAGATTTGTATTTAGGCACGAGGAGGGCACAAATCACTTCACGTGCTGGTTAAAATGTAATGTGTGGTCACGGAGTGCACTTAATTAATTCACGCAGTTGTACCGAGATTCCAATTGAATGATTGACTAGCAATCGAGTCTCGTACAACTGCATAAAACAGCATGTTTTCACTCACTCGGGTTGGGTGTTCGTGAGTGGAGAACGGTGTGGAGAAGGAGAAACTAAAAAAAGTAAAACTAGTATATGTTTTCACTCACTGTGTTTGTTCGTTTGTCTGTATAGTCCGTTTTGTTTGTATCTATTTATTTTGGCGTAAGTGCCGTGTCCTGTTTTTTGTGTGTTTTGTTACAACCGTTTATTTTCTGTCTGTTTGTTTATTAAACGCTGAGTGAAAACATTCGCTCAGCTTCACCAAACTCCTCTCTGTCGTTTTGTTCCTGCTTCTGCCGTGACGTCACCGCCCAGTCATCCTGTCACACTCCTCTAATCAGTACTTTCTATTTTCTACCTGTTAACCACTCCCTAATCCATGTGCATGCATTTCCTTGAATCCCTACTGCGTTCAGTTTGAGAATTAATCTTTTATGTGGGACATTGTCAAAAGCTTTCTGGAAATCTAAATAAACCATGTCGTATGCTTTGCAGTTATCCATTTTCAATGTTGCATCCTCAAAAAAGTCAAGTAGGTTAGTTAGACACGATCTCCCTTTCCTAAAACCATGCTGGCTGTCTCCCAGGATATTGTTACCATATAGGTAATTTTCCATTTTGGATCTTATTATAGTTTCCATAAGTTTACATATAATAGAAGTCAGGCTTATTGGTCTGTAGTTACCTGGTTCGGTTTTGTCTCCCTTTTGTGGATCGGTATTACGCTTGCTATTTTCTAGTCTGTCGGTACAACCCCTGTGTCAAGAGACTGTTGCATGATCTTGGTTAGCGGTTTGTAAATAACTTCTTTCATTTCTTTGAGTACTATTGGGAGGATCTCATCCGCCCAGGGATTTGTTTATTTTAAGAGCTCCTAGTCCCTTTAACACTTCTGCCTCTGTTATGCTAAAGTTATTTAAAATTGGATAGGAACAGGTTGACATGTGGGGCATGTTGTCCGTGTCCTCCTTTGTAAAAACCTGTGAAAAGTAATCATTTAATATATTTGCTATTTTTTTTCTTCATCTATGATTTTGCCATTTGTGTCTCTTAGACATTTGACCTCCTCTTTGAATGTTCTCTTGCTGTTATAATATTGGAAAAATATTTTGGAATTGGTTTTAGTCCCTTAGCAATATTGATTTCTATCTCTCTTGGCCTTTCTAACTTCCTTTTGACTTGTGTTTGCAGTTCCAAGTACTCTTTCTGTGTACTTTGTTTTTGGTCCCTTTAAACGCTCTGTAAAGTGCCTTTTTCGCTGAATATTTTTTTAATTGATCTATTAAACCATTTTGGCCATTTTGTTTTAGATTTAGATTTGTCTACTTTTGGGATGTAATCGTTTTGTGCCTCTAGTACTACATTTTTAAAAAACAGCCATCCTTTTTCAGTGGATGTTTTCTCTATTTTACTCCAATCTACATCTACGTCCAATCTTGGCTCTTATAATTTTCAAATATAAGAGCCAAGAATCGTGACTAACTCAAAAAAAATATATATATATTTTCAATAAAAGATTGGTCTCATTCGCTGTAATATTTAGGTTTATATGAATGATGTGTATTGAGTAACATGCTGTGGTGAAATACCATTAACAGGGTTTCAGTCATTAAAGGCTACATGCCATTAACAGTAGTCTTTATAGTAATGGAGGGCGTAGAATTTTGCCAGCTTTTAGATTTACATGACATATTGCTATCTAGAAATAATTACAGAAAGGATTTTTGAAGGCGTGATTGTTTTTTTGTGTAGCAGTTGGGCTAGGATGTTGCACATAGATGGCTCCTTGGTTCCTGGAAGATAAAGCTACACCAACCAGACACTATGAAATACTGTGGAGCCGAAAACAGAGACAGGAATTGGTATGGATTAATACATTCAATTCTCCTAACAAAGAAGTTCAACCACTTACAGTACGTCGAGTAGGCCTGCAGCTGCCCAAACATCAAATCCCCTATCGAATCAAAAGCATTTACAAGAAATGACATTTGTTTCTAATTGAAAAATACAATTCCTGGTCAATCCACAGAGGTGACTTGTTGAAACAAAAAACGAATTTGATTTGAATCATCTGTCTTTATCGGCAGTTATAAACCTCACAGATCATCTCCTCCAATGAGGTTCTGAGTAGAGTGCTCGTTATCCCACAGGTAGATGCCCTCTAAAAAGCTAACAGGACTTTAGAATCTCGAAACGTGACATACATTTCAAGGAGCCTGGGCGATTCGGACTGAAATGTAACCTAAAAACTCTTGCAATACAACGCAATGTTCTCAGCACTGGTAATTAACTGTAAACCGCATTGTGACCATTTTGGCCATTGGCATGGCGGGTGTCAAAGCAGTCCTTTACACATTTAAGCATTTTGGTTCCTGATGTTTACTGGCATATCTATTGTATTCCTTCGAATTTAAGACGCTCTCGAATTTAAGATGCAGCCCAAATTTACCACCCTCACTTTGAGGAAAAAATAAAACATCAAATAAATATGCATTTACAAAGATACAGCCTCAATTACGCTGTTGTATCGTACAACACTGAGATGAAACAGTGTTGTTGTAGATTAACCACAGGGCTTGTTTATTGTGCTGCACACTGTATAATACTTAAGATTAGCGTCTCTGTCGTACACACACCACCACTTGTACGGCATCACACATCCTGGCAACGCCTTTGTTGTCTTTTTTCGGCAGTCAGTCACGTTGCTGCTTGTGTACTCGGGTAGTCATGTCTTCTGTTGGCCATTTTTAATACACGCATCACTATACTGTACTTGAATTTAAGACGCAAGCTATTTTTGACAAGCAAAAAATGGTTAAAAAGTGCGTCTTAAATTCGAAGGAATACGGTATTTGGAATAAGCTCCTATGTTATTGTATGTGTGTGTTTGTTTTATGCACCAGTTTCTACAGGGAGGAAAAGCATTGTGTATTGAAGCCAGAGGTGTTTGAGGAAGATGAACAAGAGATAAAGATGCATAGCGCGATGTGATAAAAAAAAAAGGTCTCAAGTCCATGTGGGGATTACATATCTTTGTTTTGTTGCAAAAGTACAATACGGTTAGTGAAGTACATCCTCAAACCCTGTCAATCTCCACTTTCCTTTCATGACAAGGTCAAGGCAGGGCGGACTTCTGAAACTCACTTCTTCAATCGAGGGCAGGGGAAAATACAGGTTGTATAATGTAGAGACTGATGTACATAATATTTGCACCTCAACTAACTGGGGAAATTCTTATAACTTCCTCTAGTCCTACTGTGAAAAAGAAAAAAAATGCACAAGAATGTGTTTGTTAAACCCCTAATTTTGCACCTCAATAACTTTGGCTGTGTTTGTCAGAATTACATTCCGACTTCAATGTTTAGATTTGCTTGTGGAGTTCTGTAAACGTGGGGGGTTTCATGTCGTTACCTTATGTCGTTTCCAAGATCTGGATACCATCACCACAAAAGCAAGGAAATGTGGTGTTAGGGTTTTTAACCCTAACTTGCCATTCCCACCCCCACACAAGCAGCCAAAGGAACCAGACAACACAAGCAACCGCAGACTGCCGTAATCAGGTAAGACATAGAACATGCAACTCTTTCTAGATGACACAAGAGACAATGTCAATTACATCGTGATCCACCAGAGCCATATGAACTTGTGCACAGGTTTAAATGGCTTGCCAGTGAGCATTGACAACACCAATATGAAGTCCCAAGGTGGCGCACTGGACAGGGACAAATGTTCAGGTGTCTCATCTCCTGTGCCATCGTTAGCAAACTAGCCTATGCCTGACATGAAGAGATAGCTGCCGGATGCACTCGTTGGGTTGTCAACCACAGGCCAAACTGGGAAGTACCAGAAGAAATCCTGGATGCCTGCCACTAAGCAGGTTTAAAGGTCAAGCTCTATGCCCCGACACCAAATGTAAAGGCACACAGCCAGTATTTAGGAAAAAGAGATTGCAGAACCAAGTAACACAATATGCTAATGAGAGGTAGAGGTGTGTGCTGACTTCAGGTGTATATATATATATATATATACAGTACTGTGCAAAAGTTTTAGGCAGGTGTGAAAAAATGCAGTAAAGTAAGAATGCTTTCAAAAATAGACATGTTAATAGATTATATTTATCAATTAACTAAATGCAAAGTGAGTGAACAGAAGAAAAATCTAAATCAAATCCATATTTGGTGTGACCACCCTTTGCCTTCAAAACAGCATCAATTCTTCTAGGTACACTTGCACAAAGTCAGGGATTTTGTAGGCATATAGTCAGGTGTATGATTAAACAATTATACCAAACAGGTGCTAATGATCATCAATTCAATATGTAGGTTGAAACACAATCATTAACTGAAACAGAAACAGCTGTGTAGGAGGAATAAAACTGGGTGAGGAACAGCCAAACTCAGCTAACAAGGTGAGGTTGCTGAAGACAGTTTACTGTCAAAAGTCATACACCATGGCAAGACTGAGCACAGCAACAAGACACAAGGTAGTTATACTGCATCAGCAAGGTCTCTCCCAGGCAGAAATTTCAAGGCAGACAGGGTTTCCAGATGTGCTGTCCAAGCTCTTTTGAAGAAGCACAAAGAAACGGGCAACGCTTGAGGACCGAGACGCAGTGGTCGGCCAAGGAAACTTACTGCAGCAGATGAAAGACACATCATGCTTACTTCCCTTCGCAATCGGAAGATGTCCAGCAGTGCCATCAGCTCAGAACTGGCAGTAAACAGTGGGACCCTGGTACACCCATCTACTGTCCGGAGAAGTCTGGTCAGAAGTGGCCTTCATAGAAGACTTGCGGCCAAAAAGCCATACCTCCGACGTGGAAACAAGGCCAAGTGACTCAACTATGCACGAAAACACAGGAACTGGGGTGCAGAAAAATGGCAGCAGGTGCTCTGGACTGATGAGTCAAAATTTGAAATATTTGGCTGTAGCAGAAGGCAGTTTGTTCGCCGATGGGCTGGAGAGCGTACACAAATGAGTGTCTGCAGGCAACAGTGAAGCATGGTGGAGGTTCCTTGCAAGTTTGGGGCTGCATTTCTGCAAATGGAGTTGGGGATTTGGTCAGAATTAATGGTCTCCTCAATGCTGAGAAGTACAGGCAGATACTTATCCATCATGCAATACCATCAGGGAGGCATCTGATTGGCCCCAAATTTATTCTGCAGCTTGACAACGACCCCAAACATACAGCAAAGTCATTAAGAACTATCTTCAGCGTAAAGAAGAACAAGGAGTCCTGAAGTGATGGTATGGCCCCACTGAGCCCTGATCTCAACATCATCGAGTCTGTCTGGGATTACATGAAGAGAGAAGCAACTGAGGCTGCCTAAATCCACAGAAGAACTGTGGTTAGTTCTCCAAGATGTTTGGGCCAACCTACCTGCCGAGTTCCTTCAAAAACTGTGTGCAAGTGTACCTAGAAGAATTGATGCTTGATGCTGTTTTGAAGGCAAAGGGTGGTCACACCAAATATGGATTTGATTTAGATTTTTCTTCTGGTCACTCACTTTGCATTTAGTTAATTGATAAATATAATCTATTAACATGTCTATTTTTGAAAGCATTCTTACTTTACAGCATTTTTTCACACCTGCCTAAAACTTTTGCACAGTACTGTATATATACTGTATATATATATTGGCTCTATGAGTTATAGAAACCATTTTTTTAATTGTAAAGTGTAAAATGATCATTTCAAAGTTCAGGGAAAGAAATTCTGATTATGTTAATTTGTTATCTAGATTAACACAGGGCCCACTTGGATAAACATAAATACAATTTTCACAATAGCTTATGTCATGTTAGTTACAGGAGGATTTAATGACCTAAAGTCGGTTTAGACAGATTCAACATTTACTTCATAAAAGGCATCTAAATATTAGGCCATCAAAACAGACAAAGAAAAAAGGATGACTGAATAGGGCCCAGTTTAACAAGTTGCAAGCAGGGAAGAGTTTATGGGACTGTTGACCAGACCAAGTGAAGACTCTTTGGTCCCAAACGTATAACCTGCACAGCAATATCTCTGTGAAATTCAAATAATAGTTATCTTAATAATTACCTACTTACTTAGGGGCATCTCCTCATTAGTTTGGTGAAGTTCATGCTGTTTGAGATCATTAGAGAGATCTGAGGGATCACTTTGAAAAACAGGCCGTACGGGTGATGGACTATGCTACTTATTGTCCAGCTGCGCATCTTCACGTGTCAAATATATCTCCAGGATATGAAATGATATAGGCTAACGATTACTGGCGGAGATTTATAGCCCAGGTCAGATCATGTGGGAGATAAAAGTACTAGCAAGGCCTTTCCTAAATCAATTGAGGTCAAACATCCATAAGCAGGTCAATAATGCATTTTTTAATGTTCCCCCGGGACTCACTGTTTTATGTGATGGGCTTCAGTGTGGTCAGGCTTTTTTTTATTATTATTTTATGGCTGGGGTCTCATCACCCCGTATAACTAAGGTTATTTAGAAGAGAAACTAAGATCCTAATAATTACAAACAGAATTCTCATATCCAGTGGAATGCACTAACCATTATTCTGTGTTGAACAGACTGCAAACTGCCACAGTTTTGCAGGATTTTAAATCACACAGCCATGGTAATTTCCTTTTGAATTTGCAGTTATAGCTCAAAGCAAGTTGCCTTGATTCTGGGAACCTTTGTGTTAGCAATGTTTTTCTATTGATCTACCGCCACACTGGACCTCTTTAGACCCGATAAGCACTAAACTTGTACAATCCAATGTTATTTTAGGTAAGATAGTCACTATATTATCCCTAATATGGGTCTGTGGAACCAACCTTTTATACAGAAGTATTTGACTCAGAAGAATCTTAAAACATACTTGGAAAAATCTAGCAAAATACTACTACCTGCCCCGCTGTTGAGTAGACCTCAGCGGCTGCCTCGGCCCATCCACCTCGGTGTCTCGGGCCTTCAAAAAGGAAAAAAGTATGTTGTCCCCTTTTTGTTCTTAAACTGACTCTCGCTCGCCGCAGCTTGTGTGTCGGTGCCTCGATGCCCTCTGCCTGTAGACGGTGCTCCAGTCCGGTACACGCTACGCTGCTGCCCTGCCAGTGACTGCACGCGGTCCAGAACCAGGTTATCGCCACGCTGCACCCTGCGCTTCCTTGTACTGCTCTCCTACCACAGTCACTTGAGCTTGTGTATCCACCCCGGTGTATGCTATGCACTACCCCGGGTTGTGTTGACTACACACAGTTAAGACTAGGCGCCGCTCAGTGTCTCAGAGCCTCGGTGTTTAGATGCTCCATGCCTCAGTGCTTCAGCGCCCCAGCATGTCAATAACACCTGCACTCGGCACTTTATTCTTCGGTGCACCAGTACTATATTCTACCTCACTCAGTGTCCTCAGTGCTTCTGCACTCTTGGTGCCTGAGTGGTTCAATATACAGGTCTACACCCTCCGGTGTTTAAACAACACCCTTGGGGCCATACAGACATCAAGCATGGCAAAATGTCATGCTTGCACGTCCTGCACAACGTTCTCTACTAGCACGGCTGAGCCGTGTGCGGCATTGGAAGCCCCTCCCTCCCCCCTCCTTAATTTGTCCCTTAGCCCATCACGGAGTATTAAAAAAGCATCATTCAAGCTCAGATGCCTCTCTCTCGCATTCACTCTTAGTCTCCTACACGGAGTGCTGAGCGGGCCAAGGAACTTGAGACAGGCACAGGATATCATGGACTTGAAATACCAGATGGTCCACGTCCTTGAGTATTTGGCCAGGCAGCAGGCTCAAGCCCTTGCTCTGGCCCCAGCTCAGTTGATTACGCCGGCCCCAGAGCTGACCCTGCCTGCACTGGTGGTCACCCCTGATGTTACAGAACCGGATGTCAGCATTGCTGACCGGAGGCACCACCTTCAAGCTTCCGTGGCAGCTAACAGCCAGGCCTACCGGCAACTATGGGAGGGAGCCAGACGTGAGCAGCAGCAATCTCAGAGGCAGTTCCAACGCCACCCCAGGCAGGCCCCACACCGTCACATTCTCCAGTCTGTCCAGCCGGGCGACTGGTTTACAACAGTGGACCGAAAAGATGTGTATTCCATGTCCCTATTCATCCAGCGCACAGGAAGTATCTCCGCTTCGCCTTTCAGGGCAGTGTCTTGTGAGTGAGTTTTCCATGGTGCCATTTGACCTCTCCTTAGATGGCCATACACTCTACCAGAGGTTTGGCTACAGCATGGGCCCTCTTTAGAGGAGCTTCATTGACTGACATTTATACTGCAGCTAGCTGGGCTACGCCACATACATTCTGCAGGTTCTACTGCCTTAATGTGGTAGGTCCTTCCCTACCTTAATTAGGCACGAGGGTCCTTGAGGTTGCATGCTTGCACCGCTAACCCTTAAACAGAGTTTAGCAATCAAACAAGAGGACGGGACTGTCATCAAGAACCGCAAATTGATTTTGAAGAGAGTCGAAGACTTTCACAGAAATTATATCAAGTTGAAAAGAGCAAGTAGCAGATGACAAAGACAAGACGGAAAAAACGCAACCCAAGGAAGAAGTTCCAGACGTTCTACCGGAAGAAGTGAAACATGCTATCAAACATATGAAGACAGGAAAGGCACCCAGAGAAGATGGCATAACGATTGACATTGTAAAAGAAGGAGGTGAAGAACTGACAAAAATACTGTTGCATATTTTTACAGATTGTATTAAGCAAAAGAAAGTGCCAAACGACTGGAACAACGCATTGGTGACACTTTTACATAAGAAAGGAAATAAAGAAGACCTCTAGAACTACAGACCTATTAGCTTACTTCCTATAATCTACAACATTTTTATCAAGATACTCACCAACAGACTTCAAGATAAATTTGACTCGGCACAATTAAATGAGCAAGCAGGATTCAGGAGTGGATTTAGCAAAATGGATCATCTTCAAGTTGTACGGCAAGTGATTCAAACCAGCAACGAGTACAAACTACCACTTTGCTTGGGATTCATCGACTATGAAAAATCCTTTGACTCTGTTTACACAAGACCTGTATTAAGCTCTTTGAAAAAACAAGGAATTGAGAAAACGTACAGACACTTGATCAGCACCATGTACAAGAATACAACATCCACAGTAAGACTCGATAAAAACAGCGACAAAATCAAGATTTAAAAAGGAGTTTGTCAAGGAGATACAATTTCCCCAAAGCTCTTTACGACCATCCTAGAAGACATTTTCAAAACACTGGATTGGGAAAATAAGGAGCTGAAGATCAGTGGAGCCTACTTGAATCACCTAAGATCTGCTGATGATTTACAATGTGCCCAGAAGAATTACAAACAAGAATACAAGAATTACACAAGGGTAGCATCAAAGCAGGTTTGAAAATGAACCCGAAGAAGACTCAAGTCATGTTCAATAAATATACCACTTCACAGGCAATTGAAGTCAATGGAATCAAGCTTGAAGTCAATAACTATGTATACTTAGGACAGTTAGTTTCGGCAACGGAGAACCAAATGTGCGAAATCAACAGAAGAGCAAAAATGGGCTGGAATGCCTTTAGAAGATTAAGCATGGAAGATTAAGCATTTACAACATGGAATAGTTAACATCCGAGGTTAAATGCTCAATAATGACTGACGTCAACACTTTTTGCCCCCAAGATATCAAAACCACCTATGTGATTCTTAATAAATGCGACTCACTCTAATGTATTTTTTCTTGGGTGGCCCCTGTAACTGTAATTATGACAATTTTGTCAGTTTGTTCTATTTGTATAGATGTTTTCTGCTTTGCACCATTAACTAGCTAATGAACCAACTTGATAATGTCATTGAGAGGTGTGTTTGCAATTAATATTACTTGATTTGTGCTCAGGAGGTTGAAATTGATATGCCCCGCAGGCGAACAGAATTTATTTACATATCAACACACTGAACAGCTCACATGACACTACCAGAAATGGTACCGCATGGAGCACATACAACACAGTGTACGAAAACTTTGGTGGGATCTACAATCTCTGAACTAATCTTCTCTGTTCAACAATAAACTAACGTTGCTGAAGAGCTTAAACATGGTGAATAAACGGTTAGGGTGGATATGTGATGGTTGGATACACGATGGATTACTGTATTAAAACAGATGCACAGATAATGTTGATAATACTTTTGTAATTACTTTCATCATTTTAAATGTTTGGTACCCTGTTGTAAGTACCTCATGCCCCCAAAACAATAAATCAAATTGCTCTTGTCTGAAAAATTCATAAGAAAAGTTACAATCGGCCCATCAATGCTATTGCAGTTACCAATAGCTAATTGATCCCTGAAATCACACCCAGATGGCTCTTGAAGGATCCCAATGAATCAGCAACAACATGGCTTGGCAGGTACTTCCATACCAGTCGACTATGTCAGACAGAATTCACATTCAATATTCCACTGGCTTTTCACTTGGTCAGGGGTCATGTTGTGTGATTAATGAAATATAAATGAGACTACAATGCCATACTAGCAATTGCGCAAAACGCATTCTGTGAAAAGCAGATGCTCCAAGAACTGGTATATTGAACTTCATGGCAAATATCTAAACAGCTGCTTCTTAGCTTTATATAGCGATATAAATCAGTTATTATTATTTATTTCTTTGCAGACACCCTTATCCAGGGCTACTTACAATTGTTACAAGATATCACATTATTTTTACATGCAATTCCATTATTTTTTACATACAATTACCCATTTATACAGTTGGGTTTTTACTGGAGCAATCTAGGTAAAGCACCTTGCTTAAGGGTACAGCAGCAGTGTCCCCCAGCTGGGATTGAACCCAGGACCCTACGGTCAAGAGTCCAGAGCCCTAACCACTACTCTACACTGCTGCCCTCCATTTTAGTGCATTGTATTATAATAAATACGACACATCATTGCAGCAGAACTACTTAGATTGCGTGCAACCGGTTTTGTTTCTCCAGATTATATAAGATTACACTGCTGAGTATTTGGTGATAAATGGATCAATACCATTTACACTACAGTAGCTTAACTAAGACATTAAATATATAAGGACTGGTTGGCTACAAAAGTTAATTCCTATTGTAGCCATATCGACAGACTTTAATGTAGTAGTATAAAGGGAACATTTTTCTTACTGTACTGCATTTAGAGATGTAGTTTTTTGCTTCCTGGAGCTATAAAACTGGTGGGAAGGAACTCCACTTTCAATCACTGGTGCAATGGAATTAGAACCTGAAGACATGCTATATTTCTAATGACCAATTATTTCTAAATAAAGTTAATTAGTTTTGAATAATTAAAACCGAATAGTAAATGTGCTACCTTTTTTTTCCCCTAGCCAACTTCTTGCTGCTATTTCAAATCATCCTGTTGCTTTTTCATTATTACATTTATGTGTTGTAAATTATTCAATTTCATAAGGATTTGTACATTTGTTTAACTATGTCAGCATAAGTTTAAAAATATTTTAATATTGTGAGATGAATAATTATGCAATTAGTCCACTCACTATTATGACAGCTGAGTGTGACTGCCTGATAAATGAATATTAGGTTTGTTCAAGTGTTTGCAAATGCCCTGCTCGGGTTTCAATTCTAAATGAAAGACAACAGCACTTCTTTAGGAAGTACAATCATGTCCTCTTTCAGTTGGTTCTGCAACTTAAACCAACTTATCATTAATAATAAGCCTGACATCAGTCAGTTCCCTTATAAAAGTTCCCCTTAGTAAAAGCATACCATCTTGCAATAAAGCATAGTGAAAGCATGGTAAAGTATAGATAAATATAGATAAATATGGTAAAGAATAGCGAGGTGTGATAAAGCCTATTAAAGAGTAAGTAGTGGGGTTTCGAAAAACTATACTGTTATATGTCCCCACGTGTTACTACAACTGTTTGAATAATGTTCTGTCCGACATCATTTTTCTTTTCATTGTTAACATCCTGACAACGTTTTACACTTATAACTTTAAAGTCTGTTTCAAGCTCTTTTCAAAATGACCGCTTATTTATTTAGCCATAATGTTTCTTTTGGGGGGGGAAATTCTCCCCTTGGCCTTTGAGGCCCCAGAGGCCTACACTCCCCACCCTAGTTCCTCTTTTGGTCCCGCCCTCACAGAACCTTTTTGCTCTTTTTAGGCGCTCCCTTTGGGATCTCATTGTGAGTCAGCATTACTTGCTCATACTGTTCAAAGTAAAATCATGTCTGTTGTTTCTATGAGGTTTTACAGAGATGAATGCTTTAATGATCAGTATTGTGGGCATGACCACGTAGCCCACTTGGGATGGCTTTTTTGAAGTCAAGGGTAATACAATAACACTGGCATGAAAAAGTTCTGATGAAATATAAGGAAACTTTAAACAAGGAGCAAATATGTTCCTAAAACACTCAGTTAACAAAAGTCCCCAAGGTTACTGTTTCTGAAGATTTTAGCTAGATGTTCAGCTAAATATTTAATTTTAATTATTTTATCTTGATTTCTTTTTCATTTAACTCGCAATAATACCTCCTATAAATGATAGCTCTAAAATGAGCAGATAGTGAACATTAAAAAAATATGATAAGGGCAGTTCAAAAGAAAAGAGCTGTTTCTCAAATGATTAAGCCCTGAATCCTAATACATTTGCAATGTGCAGCTGGTATAAAACGCAAAGACCCCTTTTCAAATAATAGCCAGATGTGTTCTGAAAGTAATGCAACACAATGGAATACTAAAGTCACCTGAAGAAAATGAATAATACTTCAGCACCAAACTCTTTTTAGACCACCAAGATCTGTGTAAGATCTGTGCTGCCCTTCCACAAATACACTAGCTAAAACACAATGTGCTAGAAGCACGGTTACATATTTATATATCATTTGGAGTCCTTCTTCAGCTGGTGCTGTTAACAAGCTGTTATAAACAAGTTGTCTTTCAAAAGAAAAGTTCTGAAGGATGAAGACATGATGACTTCAGAATAAAATGTTAATTCCAGTGTAACAATGGAAATTAATCGCAGTTAACTTCTGCAATTGACGCGTTCATTTTTTTTTAATTAATTTTTTTAACGCACGTTAAACGTAGTCATCTGTCTTGTCCCTCTAAAGCCCGGAACAGCACTTGGCATTTTTACAGTGCAATACCGATAGTCCATACCTGGGCACACATGAGCGGCATGCACTATGCGACTGCCTTTTCTTACAATATTGTAGAAAAATTGAATGGTACAGTACAGTAGTTGTCAGTACCACACCATAGGCTATGTACATGAATATAATTTACATATATGGCCAAAAGTTTTGCATCACCTAGAATGTTTGGATGGAGACAATTAAAAAAAAAAACAATGTTACATAATTTCGATATTTTATTTAACATCAAAGAAACTTGTATCGCAAAAGTCTACCGGAAACTACAATAGTAGTACAGTAGTTCATGTTAGATTTTGAAATGTCACATTTCTCAATTTTTGGAAAACTACAAAGCGATTTGTAATTCAATATGTTACATTATTCAGCAGGTTTTAATCCAGCATAGCAGCCAGGTAAAAATCGCTCCGGATTTTATTTGAGCAGTACCGCTCAACGTCAAAGCAGGACTAACGGTATTGCCCCTCGCTGATCTGTCCAACACCACAATAAAGCAATGGCAGAGATACAGGCGGCAAAATGCCTTGTGTGCCGCACCACGCCTGTCTGTTCCAGGCTTAAGCATACCATAATTAATTTCCTGTGGTACCATTTTAATACACTCGAGTGCATGCCAGGATTGAATGAGTCTTCTCATCGTTTAAATATAAAATTAGTCATGGAACCACTTTATGTAGCACAGCACTCAAACTGAAGGACTTGTGAATGGGAAGTTTATTAAAAAATAATAAGATGAACTTTCTGACGTTTCATTGGATAGAAAGTTACTTGTATCTACTGTCAAAGTATGTTCCAGTATCACAGAAGTGCATCTAGTCTGCTGTACCACCTGTGTGCTAAATATGCTTTCACATCTCAAAATACACTTTCTAGACATTCTTCTGCTACAGACAACAACAATACAACAACAAAAGAAATCTGTCAGTTTCGACAGAGTACTCCAGAAATTCAGGATCGCTGCAAACCCATGAATCAAGCGAAGTACGATACTAAAACCAGTGCTGTTACAAACTTGATAGCTACAGTCTGCAGACCTGTTATTAATAAAAGATCATTTAAATGTGTTATTATTGTTATTAAAATGGCAATGAGTAAAGGAAACTGATAATTGTAAATGCAGTAAAGTGAGTAATAAATTGACTCCATTGTGATTTAGCAGTTGGTTCAAACAATTTAACAAATGCTGGATTGTAAATAAATATAAAACTATAAAATGGATCCAGAAATAGAAACACAGAGTTTTTCTGCTGGGTTGTTTTTTTGGATGATAATAATAATAATAATAATAATAATAATAATAATAATAATAATAATAATAATAATAATAATAATAATAGCATCAGTAATAAAACAAACTTAAATGAGATGAATGCAGTAATTGCATCATTTAAACATTGTAATTGTGGGGAGGCGGGGGCATGAAAGTATATAAGCCTACATCAGTGTGGACAGAGCTGAGACAAGCTGCTGCTGTGAGAGTGCAAGACTGTTTGGTTTTTTTGGGGTGGCTCAGATTAACAGGGGCCAGGAATAATCGTCCCAGTAAACGTGGATTTGAGTACCTACAAATTGTGTGTGTCTTCTTCCTTCATTTTCCACCGTACCCTACCATAGAATCAACCTGCTTTAATACTACCATAGAATCAACCCATGCCATCTACAGAACGTCATGTCACATACACATTTTAAATAAAAGAAAATAAATGTTTTACTTTTTTTTTTTTTTTTTTTTTGGACGCTTCTTCCCTGTTGAGAACCACTGGGTAAATGTGATGGATTAGATGTGATTCATATAAGCTGCTCATGTATAGTTTACTTTGAGTTTTTGAAGATTCTGATCAATGTGAATTAAAGATTGTTAAATGATAAGCTTGGTTTCTTCTCACCCAAACTAAGCTGTATTAATAACAGTCAAAGTTGTTATAATAGTGGAAAACATTAGCGGAGGCTTTGAGTAAAGTATTGATGCTCATAACATCGATAGATATTGTAACTCCTGAATGTGTCTAAGACTTTTGGACAGCAGTGTGTGTGTGTGAGTGTATATATATATATATATATATATATATATATTATCTATATATATTGTTTCATATTGGTGGACCTCAACTTACAATGTCTGGAAGTAACAAGAGTTGAATACAGGGAGGCTTGGGACCAGGTTCCCTCCAAGGACAAGGCTCAGTGTGAAATGTGAAAATTAAATCTGAAAGTCAGAATGCAGGGTGCAAAATACAAAGTACCCCTTATGATTTTGCTATCATCTTCAACTTCCTTGTTAAAAATTGATCAAACCCATGAGTTGTGAATATCAAACGCTATCAAAATTAATTCGATTGAAACATCAAGGTCCATGGCTTTGAGAAACTGTCATGCAGAGAAACGGGATGCTATTGCTGAGAATCCTGTGAATTTTCTATTATCTTAGCATACTATTGCCTGATAAGAATAAGAAATCAACCCGAACAACATTACGGAAAAGAAGGGCAATTTAACTCAACAACTGCTCAATGGCTTTTGATTTGATTATTTTTTTTCTTTACCTTTTTGCTTTACTCGCTTTTTAAGCACAGAACAGCAGTTTTTTTTTTATTATTTTAATGTCTGAAATACATGTCCCAGGATCATATTTTGGACCTTTTACCTACATCAGGGAACAAAAAACAAAACAAATAGTGGACAACATTTTAACTTTTATTTGACATGTATATGGTGCACAATGTGGATGGTAAATGTTTCAGCAAAGATGCATGATCTGATGAAAATTGGCTCAATTTCTGTCAACAGATTTTTGCCAAACAGCACAGTTTACCCAATTATACATTTAAATGTTGATATGTCCACGACTCTACTTCAGTCAGCAAAGCTCTCCCCATGGGGATCCTTAACCTTGAAGAGAACGTTTCTGCAGGATATGAGATTTATTCAGTTAAGACGTGGAACATATAGTTGCGAAAACCTAATTATTTCATAATAAGGAGATATGAAGTTAGTTTTGACTGCCAGGGAAATATATTTCAGAATGCAATTTCTTACTCTGGCTATGTTGGAGATTATAAATCAGTGTGTTCAGTTTACTCGTTGTCAAAGCTTATTTTGTTAAGTTGTCCTTTTCCTAAAATAATATTTGAGTGACAAACCATATACTGCAATTTTATGATTAACCTTTTATTTTTTTGTAACCTGGTTAATGGGGTTAAAAAACGTGCTTGCGAGAGCCCCTTTCCTTTTCCTTTTGGGATTAGTGTGCCAGTTTACTTTGTTACCTATATGCAGGGGTCTACTTAAATCACAGTAAATTTACAAATTTTACACGGGTAGGTTGCGGAATAAAATTAGGATTTCGCTGACCTGTTTAAATATTAAATAAACCTAAGTAGACAGTATTTCAGAGCACTATAATGCCTAAAAATAGTGGTACTTGCTTCCTTACTAAAACAGAGTGCTGTCATTTGTTAAAGGCAAGCATGCAGCATTCCCCTGCAGTTGCTGCAGACATTCTCTGTCTGGTGTGGACTTGCCCATACATTGAGACTGCACGTTATGCATCCACTGAATTGGTTGGAAGTGTAAGGCAAAGCTTTGCCAAGTTATACAGATGTGGAAATCGATTAGAAACAGTCCCAAAACTGGGTTACCCAAGGGCATCTGGCATACTTTAATAAAGGCAATAAATGCAGCACGTTCGTTGTCATGTTATTTGTCCCATCCAATAATTTATTTTATTAGTACCGAGTCAAAACAAAGAAAATGTGCCTATTCGGGTCTATAATTCCAACTGTGTTTAAAAAGTAAGCAGCAGGTTGTTTGAAGCGAGGTGGCTGTGCTAGATCGTACCTGTAGTACTGATTTAACTTGGCTACAACCGACAGGAATACTTTTTGTCTGCACTGACTTTCCAGTTTGTTTTCTGGAAGCTGTTTATTTTACGTTCTGTTCAGCAGCCTCTGTAATAGCCTTTAGTTTAATGTGTGATTCTGAAGCTAAATAGCGATCGATCGTATTTTCTCCAAAGACACATTACAAGATGTGCAAAACAATACATAGTTTGCATTGCTTGCATGGTGCAGTAGTTCATATAAACACATTTCTTTTTTTTTCTGTCCGTACTTGTCCAGTATGCATTGGCCCCTAAAAGAGGTGAATTTCGCGGTGACCCCTCAATTTCACGATTTCCGTGAAATCGCGATTTAGGTAGACCCCTACCTATTTGATGTGATGTGGTGTCCGAAGAGTTAAAAAGGGAAAGGGACAAAGGTGTTATGTGGTTGTCATTTGCTGTGCTATCAGTTCTTTGATTGATTTTGTAGGGTGAAGTTTAGTTATCAAAAGCATATTTGTCGGTGCAAACGTGGCTGAAACTGATCTATCTGTATTGAGAGAAAAAAATAAAAATTCCCTGGAAGTGCTGGTGAATTTTGAGTAACCCAATTTACGAGGGTAAATCCTATTTTGAAAACTATTGCTGCAATGATCAAAAGATTGCTTGGTTTTATTAGTAAAAATTCTCAAAGCAAGATGAATAGATATCTATTTCCTCTTTTTTCATATGAGGGCTCTGTTTCATTAGCCTGCCCTCACTGGGTTTAATTAATGCCTTAAAAAAAAAAAAAAGAAAAAGCTCTCTCAGGCTGCTCCTGAAAAAGCCAATGGAGGCTGTCTGAGTTCAAACACACCTCCCAAGCACCAGAGAGCTGCCTTTACTGCATACATAAATCATTCAAGTAGCCAGCAGTTTGAGCACAATCAATAGTTCTGCAGTGCTTCAGTCCGCACATCATATATTCCACACCAGGATTGACCCAGGGTTGTATACACAGTATGATATTAAAGCAAGCATCCAGGTTTTCTGTTCCATTCTGGGGGAAACTCGGGTTGATCAATCATTCATCCCTTTTTGCACATTCCATCCGTCAGTCTAGGCCACAGTGCATTTGGAAGTTAATAGCAATAATATGATGTCCTGCCCTCCAGAGGATAGAAGCCCATGTCCTATCAGGCTGGTGCAATCACACAATTTTCCTATTGTGTACTTAGCTTGAATTTATTGACTGAATCTGATAGTGGAGGGCCCTCTTCTGTTTAAACAGTCAGGACTAAATCCCTGGCATTGCAGCTTGCTAAATGTAATCCAATCTCGGTTTGACGGTCAGCTCGGAAACGCACTGTCCCTTCACTGTATCTTGGTACGGTAGAGTATTGGGGAAACCTAAAATGATTTATTCAGCATGCTCAACCTGAGAACACAAACCTTCTGGTTTACAAGAAAATGTTTCTTTTCTTTGCAAACATCCTTTCGTTAGGCTAGGAATTCTGCGTTCATGAGATACTGTACATTAACTCAAGGGCAGCACCAGCTTGAGCATGTTTCTTGAAAACTCGCTACGATCTTTGGGATTTACTAAGCATAACTTTTACACTGCATCCAGGATTATTAATTATTTTTCTTAGCAGACGCCCTTATCCAGGGCGACTTACAATTGTTACAAGATATCACATTATTTTTACATACAATTATCCATTATACAGTTGGGTTTTAACTGGAGCAATCTAGGTAAAGTACCTCGTTCAAGGGAACGCAGCAGTGTCCCCCACCTGGAATCGAACCCACGACCCTCCGGTCAAGAGACCAGAGCCCTAAACCACTATTCCACACTGTTTTTAACATGCCAGTACTGTACTTTATTTGACATGTTCTATGCTCTTTAAGGGAACTCTATAGACACAATCTACAGGTAAGAGAATCTGACATTAAGACATGTATTATGCATGTCACTTGAGACTGATGGCTTAGGGCAACTCATTTAATTGTTTACTGAAAGAATGGTACACAATCTCAAGGCACCAGCCCTGTAGATACTAAAGAGTGTTGAATGCTACATCTGCTAATAATGTTTCTTATTTAGGAACACAGCCCCATGTGGCTCAAGCACTGTTCACTCGGGATTCTAATTAGATCTGCTATTGTCTGAGTCAGTTTATCCTTTAGAATGCTTTGATTAAACAATGTTGAAATATTAATCCTTAACTATACTAACATGAAATCCGTAGTCTCTGTAGTTGGAAGTCTTCAGTTCCTTTACGGGAACTAAATTGCAATCTACCGAAACATATACGCTACTGGTATATATTTCAATATATATCCAATACTGCAAAGGCATTTTGTTTCTGAAACCTATTGTTATCATTAGTCATAAAGGACTAAGGGCCTCATTCACTAAACAGCGGTAACGTGTTTTGCAGGCAGTAAGCCCCTTTACTCCGTGCTTTGTACACCTGCTGTCTTCACTAACCAGTGGCAGGCAACCTAGTGTATGGAAAAAAGCGTGTGGAAAAACTACCACGTTTGAGTCATTTAAATATAATGAATAATGTTAATGGCTGGAAATGTATGCAAATTACATCACAAAATACCGCAAGGGAGTTTATTTGATATGCAAACCATATTCACCTAAGGGCGCTAACCAAACTAGGTGCCTCAGCTGTGTTAAAAGTACCGCTTATTGAAACCAGGTGGTGTCACAGAACCAGCAGAAGAGCTGCACAGAAGAGCAAGAAGAAGGGTCAGGGAGAGCGTATTTTGGACAAGGCAGACGTTACTAGGGCTGTGTGAGGAGGAGGTAATAACTAGATAATGATTGAGCACAGAGATCATACCAACCTTATAAGTTATATGCAGAGCCCCAGAAAATTGACAATGTCATGAATTTCACAGAAATTGTGTATTTGACTGCCGACCGTGAAAAATATGCATTTTATTTTCCTTACAGTATTTTACATGACTCTTCACTTCCCCTGTTCATTTCATACTTACAGTAGCTGTACACGGTTCAGCGTCAATGACGTGCATTTGGTTACTACGGCAACAGGGTTAAACAAATACCGGCGTTATGATTGGTGAAGTCCTCATACTGTACAATGACGTAACATGTGAGTCAGAGGCGGGAAGTTTAAAATGGTTGTTTAGATATTGTCGATTTATTAGCTTGCAGTGCATGATTAACATAAAAAATGCAGACAGCTGACAAGTCAAAAAAAGCTACATTCACTTCAACAGAAGATTGCTTTCAGAGCTACGAAAAGGGGACGTTGCATGCAGACGGTGGATTTTGTTTTGTTTAACTTGTAATCATGAACCTACAGCTTACTTAGTAGATACACTGCATCTTGACTCTGTTAACCACACAGCAGTAGTAGGTCAGGCTGTCATTGTGAAGAATGGCATTGATTTCAACTGTGTGTCTGCCTTTTGTAATAGACAATGCAAGAATGTATGCAGTTTGGCAATTACTATAACTGCAATGCAAAAACGTAATTACTCTCTGTATAATAATTTGGGGGTATGGGTAAATTTACAACACCAGCCTTTTCATATTGAATGCAAGGATAAAACCATGCATAGTTTCTGAACATTGAATGAATGAGGTTCTGGGTCATGTGTATCACAACATCCAAAACTGTTCATTAATGATGGTTTCCACTAGTATTTTAAGCATGTTTGCTGAGGCTGTGTAGGTTATTCTTTAGCAAACAGGGAGCTAAAAGATGACAAATGCATATCTCAACTCAAGCACTAGCGTCTTGCTTCCATCTAAATAATTCACATTGGCAATTCCCAAAACTATTCTAGTCTCCATCACAAGTCAACTACTCAAAGGAGTCTAACAGGACCACAGGAACGAAGGGGGCTTGGTGACTTTCCCAGGAGGGGTCGAGAGGCTTCTAAAGTAAACCTAGAGCAATTTAAAATGTGACTTTCTTAAACTTACAAAAAATAAATACAATCTTTATAAGTAAATTCATTAACAACAAAACAAGATATACCAATATAAATGAGTCCATTTTTCCTCCACTATTTCATTCAATTGCCTAAGGCAGGTCTCTCTATGAAAACAGCTGTAAAATATGGAGGCCAGGTGGAACTGTGTTTATGCCTGGTCAATATTATTGATGTGTACTGCATAATGGATCACCAGTCATCTGTTCTAAAACATAACACTAAAAACTTTTGATGAGGAGTAAGGCACTGCTTAAACTAAAAGCATTTATCATTGCAAAGTGAGGCCAAGAAAACATTAATACTGCTGGTTATGTAAATCACTGAGAAGAACTCTGAATTAGAAAAACACACACACACACAAACATGTGCTAAACTAGAACGGAACATCAATTAATTTACTGCATCATTGATTACTCTTCGTGTTTTTGCTTATGAATACCCCAACAGGAAGAACGAAAAAAATGTTTCATTGTAGCAATATGCTACTCATTTGCCCCAAGAACAGAACCCTCAACAGTTTCATGTTTTAAGAAAATAAATAAAAGGTACAAATCATGCGACAGTATTGCCCCTAAATTGCTTCTCTGGTGTATATGGACCCTATACTGATTGTGACTGACACGGATTCAGAAATTTGTAATAAATAAAAACAGGAGGAAGACAAACTTAAAATGGAACAAAGAGGTGTCCATGGTTACCTAACTAGCCTACCTCGAAAAGCACTTCTGTGAGGCCCAAGAATGATCTCCCCAACAGTGTTCCTTTTTAGCTTTTTGAAGTGAATGGCAATAATACTCAGACAATCGTCCACTGTATGGTGCAGGGCTACAGTTATTAGCTTTGGATGGTTTAAATAAACTATTGGGATGTTATACTCAAACCCCACAGTAGATTACAGTTAATCCTACTTCTCACACAGAAAACAGCTTTAATTTTGTTGTATACAACTCCCTCTACCATACTTAGATGTTTATTTTATGTTGTCACCAACCTTGACCACCTGTTTGCCAGCAATTCAGATTGCAGCCCCTTCTAATCCTATGTATTTTAAAACAAATACTGTTTATAGCTCAATGAAGTGGCTGCCATCTAAAATGTTGAAACAATGTAATTGTTATGCCCTGGCAACAAAAGATACACAGCTTTGAAATAATGCATCCTATCAGCAACAAAATAATTCCATATATTTTTCCAAGCCATGCATTATCATTAACTATTGGTCTCAAATATGTTGTTTTCAATGAAGAAAATATGTACTTATCTTCCTTTTAAAACATGATAGCCGGTACTACACTAGGTTGAATAAATCTGTTTGCTGACCTTGCTTTTAGAAAGTGTTGCCCTTTCATTGTTATGTCACATGGGCAGTGGAACTGGCCCCACCCCTTTAGGGCCTTCTTTCCTGTTGTTAACCAACCAGCTGCTTCCTCTAATGACTGGTATTTGAAAACTTTATCCTAATTTTAATAGTAAACATTTTCTTTACAAACAAAAAAAAAGAAAAAACAGTTTTCCCAACATTATGGCAACGCTTGCTTTTCAAAAAAAGACACACATTTAAGTACCCCGTATCATACGTCACATTTTGCATTCAGAAATCGGAGCTGAAACATCGTTTTTGCATATTGCTGTTTTGGTGATTTAATTAATAAGTGTTTAACTTTGTTGAGCAATATTGTCCCTGAATTAAATAACATTATAAAGCAATCACTATATAATTCCATTTCGGAGAGGAAAGCTGTAAAAATGTAGAATAAATCAATATCGCATTGGTTTAAAAAGTTATATGAACAAATAAGTACATTTGTACAATGAAATGGCAGTCTACAGCACTATTTCACAAAATGCATAAACCTAGACAAAGATGCATTAAACACCTCCCTCCTACCTATAGGAGGAAGCCCTGCATTTATTAAACAAAGAAGCCCAATGACTAATGGATTATGGTTCTGAATTAGTCTGTGATAAATTAATCAGTCTATGACTTGGTTTTGATTCTGTTAGGCAATTTATTATAAACAAGATCTAAAGGCTACCTGATACAACATTCACAAATCCGGGCACATTAACAAAAATTAAAAAAAAATGATTCAGTACCATTAGCCAATCAGCTTCCTGATAGAAGCCCATCTGTGAATCAAATTTGAAATCCAATTGTGCAAGTACCGTTTTTTTTCATTTTGACTTGCCATAATGAAAGCTCGGTTCACAGCAAATACTAAACAAAGGCAATTGGTCAAAATATATTATTTTTGTAAAATCAAACAAAAAATACCAATGTATTGTTCTTGTCTCCACTTACACTACAGGTCAAAAGTTTTAGAACACCCCCATTTTTTCAGTTTTTATTGAAATTTAAGCAGTTCAAGTCCAGTGAATAACCTGAAATGGTACAAAGGTAAGCGGTAAACTGCCAGAGGTTAAAAAAAAAAGTTTAGGTTACCAAAAACTGAAAAATAATGTACATTTCAGAGTTATACAAAAAGGCCTTTTTCAGGGAACAAGTAATGGGTTAACAACGTACAGCTGTTCTGCAGCAATGGAAGTAAATTAAACCTTGAAAGTTGATGCTAACAATTCCTACAGGTGTCCCAACTTTTGTTGATTACTTACAAACCCTCTGTCTGTATAAAAGCAGTGTTGGAACAGACTGTGTTACTACACCCTCTTAAGCATTATTTGGACAGTATTGCACTGCAGGAAGTAGTATATTGCTATCATAATGGTGAGAAAAAGGCAATTAACAAAGGAAGACAGACAGACCATTATAACCCTTAAAAGTGTAGGTCTTTCCTTTAGAGAAATTGCAAAGAAAGCCAAGGTGTCAGTGAGTACAGTTTCCTACACCATCAAAAGGCACTTAGAAACTGGAGGAAACTCTGACAGGAAGAGGTCTGGCAGACCCAAAGCCACAACAGAATCAGAAGACAAGTTTCTGAGAGTCAACAGCTTGCGTGATAGGCGGCTCACAGGACAACAGCTTCAAGCACAGCTTAACACTGGTCGAAGTAAGCAAGTCTCAGTTTCAACTGTGAAGAGAAGACTTCGAGCTGCAGGTTTGACAGGTCGAGTGGCAGTAAGAAAGCCATTGCTAAGATGGCAAAATAAGAAAAAGAGGCTTGCCTGGGCCATGAAGCACCGCCAGTGGACTACTGAAGACTGGAAGAAGGTCTTATGGACTGATGAATCAAAATTTGAAATCTTCGGTTCATCACGCGGGGTTTTTGCGCCGTCGAGTAGGCGAAAGGATGGTTCCTCGGTGTGTGACACCAACTGTCAAACATGGAGGAGGAAGCGTGATGGTCTGGGGCTCTTTTGCTGGATCCAGAGTCGGCAACTTGCACAGAGTGAGTGGCACCCTGAACCAAAACGGCTACCACAGCATTTTGCAGCGCCATGCAATACGCTCTGGTATATGTCTAGTTGGTCAGGGGTTCATCCTACAGCAAGATAATGACCCAAAACATACCTCCAGGCTATGTCAGAACTACCTTAGAAGAAAAGAACAAGACAGTAGGCTTCAAATCATGGAATGGCCAGCACAGTCTCTAGACTTAAACCGTATCGAGCTGGTTTGGGATGAACTGGACAAGGGTGAAAGCAAAGCAACCTACAAGTGCAACACATTTGTGGGAACTTCTGCAACAGTGTTGGGAAGAACTTTCCGAACAATATTTGATTTCCATTGCAGAAAGAATGCCACGAGTGTGTTCGGCTGTTATATCTGCAAAAGGTGGCTACTTTGATGAGTCAAAAATTTAGATTAAATTTTGTTAAACAAAACGATTCCATGATTTCTTTTTTTATCTCCAATTGTTTATTTGTTCTATGCTTTAATTTCAGAGTACATTGAGACATTAAACTGCATAAATTTCAATAAAAACTGGAAAAATGGAGGTGTTCTAAAACTTTTGACCAGTAGTGTACATTTCTAGGCAGAAAATAGAAAAAAATATAATATTTTTTTGCATCATTAACAATATCAGATGGTAAAGTCTTCGCAAACACTATAAAAATGGTTTGAATAATAATTTGCATTTACATTTTTTTTAAATGTTTTTGCGTGACCAAGTTGACATTTCTTGAGGGACCACAATGTTTATCTTGTTGCCATAGCAACACAAATTTGGTGGGAGCTTGGCAACTTCAGTTCCATGTACTCTAGGGGTAGTAAAACATTTTGGGACCAAACACTAGACACTGCATTGAAAAAAAAAAGAAAAAAAAAGCCAAAAAGTCCCAATTTTCTGAAATCACTGATATATCAGATCTCTGGCACTGTCCAGATTAAACTATAAGCTAACAAGTAAAATGTTATTTGTTTATTAAAGTACTTAATTAGGTTAAACTTTTGTCTGTGTAAGGGTACCCAGCGAATCACTACTAAGTTTAAGGTAAATGTAGGGTATTTTGTTTAAAGAAAATAATGAGAACTGTTTTCTTAAAGTGATAGTGCCTTGGCTCAACAACGCATAACTCTATCGCATAGCACTATCGCTTAATTAGAAGCCTCAGAACCTTCATCCACCAATCAGGAAAGTCCATTCCGGGGCACTAGCGCACAGTATATGACCACAGAACATTCAAAAAGTATGTCTAGCTTTTAAAAACCAAAATTCTAATATAATAAGACTAGCCCACAAATGCACCTGGAGTGCTATGTTTATTTTACTTATGAGGATGGAAAAATAATAGACAAACTCCTCAATAACCACAGGACCCTCTGAACATTCAGACAGTATATAGTTTCTTAATGTTTATTTTTTTTTAAATTCTTATAGCAGTGTTTGTTTGGTTGAGCTTGTGAGTTTATTATCTTAACCTTTCCTTGGTTGGTAATCTGTCACTGGTGTGCTGTAGCGGAACAGTGTGGTCAATACAGAACCTTTCGCACGCAATACAATTAATTAGAACAAAACAGGCAGTCAGACAGTATTAGTTCTCATCTTGTATCAAGAGTATTTAGTCAGCATCCAACTCTGCAACATTAAGGGTAAGCATACCTCTGATGTATCTCCACTGAAGCATGAGTTTGATATCCTTTCTGTGGTTTATGTAATACGTTTCTGTCAAGTAACAATGGACTGAAGTATATAACTTAAAAAGAAAAGGTTCAAAGCAATGATAATAGATTCTGGCACTAGATTTCCTAAACCTCCTGCTCCATTTGGCATCATTAAACTCAACAAGGTTGCGGTGACTGCGAAAGTGGACACTTATTGAACTTCTTTTGATTCCTGACCTCAGCGGAGAATTCAACAACTAGCTGTAAATTGTTCCTTTCATTCCCAATACTCTGCCGCTTTCTGCTCGAAAAAAAGTGTTTGCACTGCAGTTTTTAGTAATACATTGTGGAAAAGTCAATTTCACAACCAGCCAGCCCACAAATAGCCAGATTACTTTAAGCGTTGTGATGGTGAATGACTTCAGAGGTCAGCAAAGGTGTTAGATGTAAAACCTTCCAAACAAGTGAACCCCCTCTAGTAACCTTTGAATTATGTTTCAATCCAAAGTTATATTTCTTTTGCTGTTTTTCAAAATTGGACTAGTGTTTGCTAAGGTAAATTACCCGGTATAAATTACCATCACATGATGAATGCAGATTTCAAACTTAGGATTGATAGGAAAAACAGCATCTGGTTACTAAGCAGGCAAGAAGCCACAGTTACAAGATTTTTTTTTTTTTTTTAAAAGCCCTGTTAGCTTTTAGGACATCTATAGACTAACAGCCTGTTAAGTTTATATTTATAAGTGTGTGGTAAACAGAGACAGGCATATAGCTGGACAGAGAGCAAATCGAATAGCGTTAACAATCTTGATGACATAAATACATCTACTGTATACACGTACAAGAGATTATTGGAGCAACTTTATAAAACTGAATCATCTGTTTTAAACCCTCTATTAGTGAATATAATAGATTAAGGTGATTTAATTAAAATACATAAATATAAAACAAACAAAAAACATAAAAATCAAAGAGCATTTAAAAGTTTCCACTTGAATATTCACAGTAAACACTAATTTCACCCGGTAGTGCTGCAGTAATTAAGCATTCAGCCCCCGTAAAACAGCTTGGTTGCTATGATTTTATGACAAATGACCGAAAGCATATCAACCATAAAAACTTGGGCCTGTAAAATTCCCTGAAGCCCAGGAATCTCAATCAATTTGAAATACACAGCAATGTTGGTGATAGCAGTGTTCACTCACTCTGGGCTCTGCAGCAGCAACGTGACAGCTAGTTTTCCACCATTAACTCTCAACATACAAAAAAAAAAGAAAGGGCCAATTTATAGGACTGGACACCTTTAAGCATGAAGCAACGCTGCCAGCAACACCAGGAAGAAAATGAGGGTGTCTTGTGAAACTTCTGAAGCTGACCCCACATATCTGTTTCTATTTACAGGGGCTTGTTATGTGGCCATGAAAACAAGGTAGTACAGTACAGAGTGTTGCTCAGAAGGTAACAAAAACACATATTGAATGGTGAAAGGTTGAAAAGGTTATTGGACTGATAGCAAGATGTCACAAATGTATGGCAGTTTTTTTTGTCAACAGTTTTGTTATAATTTGAAGGGGAAATAAATGTTTACTTCATTAGCTTAAACTTTATTGGCTTATAATGTATTTATAACTTGCTTTTAGTCATTCTATACAATGCTGTTTGTTCCGTTACAAAAAGAGCATTCTGTGAAAGTTTGGGTGTTTTAAAATGATGTATTATACAGGCTGTGAGTAAAATGATATAAAGTTTACAAACCTGTTTATAATTGAAACAAGTTATTTCAGTCTTATACCATAGGTATATAATACAATTAAAATGAAATGCTTTGAGAAAAAGCATGGCACTCCATCAACACCTGGAATTGGCATCATATAACAAAGAACATTAAAAAAAGTGCCACCTCTTTTAAATTAAACTTCTTGATGCGAGTGATTTCGACAGCTGGATCCTTGCCTTCATTTAGATAAAGTTATGGAGGCAGTGTAATTTCAAACACAGTGAAATTCAAACAGAGAGGAAGTCCTGCATGTGCAAAACTAGTCCTGTTAAAAAAAAAGTATCAAAACAAATTTAAAAATGTTATTCGACAAGATGTTTTTAAACACTTGTATAAAGCACAGCACCCACTTCTGCTGATGAGATCAATTTTTAGCTTACCCAAGGCACTTCTTTAATTCCCATCTCCTCTCCTAAGCTAATGTATTAATTAGTCTAATTGATAGGGAGGTATCTTTACAAGATGGGGTATAGCATCTCACTTTGGCAGGCCTGGATAAATTCATAATTTATAAATTCAAGTTTCTAGAAGTCCATTAAGTCACATGTTCTGGTGGTCTCAAGCCTGGATCGACCATTTTCTAGACATAAAAAAAAAAAAAACAATACCACCTGGCTTTGAAAAGTCATTTGTTTTCCATGGAATGTACTTCAAATCAAATGTATTGGAACCTATTTGCAGCAGTAATTACAATTATTTTATTTTTTTGCTTCATTAAAAAATAACCTTTGCTCTCATCCATTATTACATGTAGATAAAAAAGCAAACATGTAGTGCCCTATTTAGCAACGTTTGCAAACCCCTAAGGTAATCACAAAACATTTTTGCGAACAGTTAGCGCACCAGAATCAGGCACACGTGTGGGCAAACAGGCTTTGCCTACATATGTGATTTAGCAACCATGTTTTAGTGCCCACTCAACAAGTCAGCGTTAGCACTGGACAGGGGCTGAACTTTAGGGGAGTGTCCTTATTTACATACAATTGTAGCGATTTAGCAAACCATCAACAGTGTTTGCGTTTGTGTTTCAGTTGACGTGAAAACTGTGTGCAAATTATATAAATACTGTAAATACTGGTGAAACTATCAGGGCAAAGAAAAAAGAGAGAAAAAAATAAAAGAAATATGGAGGGTGCACTGGATTAATGTGATACTTTGTATTGTGATTTTGTAACAATTACGGATAAGGGTGTCTGCTAAGAAATTATTAATAATAATAATAATAATAATAATAATAATAATAATAATAATAATAATAATTTCTATGTGGCCAGATAAAGAGAGGAGGAGGAGGAGGAGATGTTCCTAAATATTTAGAAGTCATCTGTCTTTTCTGAGCCTGTCTGACACACAATGTATGCAGCAATTTCGCCTCAACAGGCAAACAATCACTGACATCTGCCAACTGCTTCAGACTGACCTGGAAGGAGACATGCGGCGAGCACACTGTTTGCCTGTAGCACTAAAGTACATGCACCAACACAGAATAGGCACTTCTATGTAAATCGTAAGGGGACCTATTCTGTCAACGTGCAAGTAGTGTGTGATCTGTGATGCCAACAACTACATCACAAATGCGTATGCAAACTATTGTTGCTCCGCTAATGACTTGTTCATCCTCACTAATTTGCAGGTGGCATCTGTGTTTCAGCGGGATGACGGTCTGAGAGGCTGATAGAAGACAACGGGTATCCCCTGAAGTGGTGGAGTTCTGAAGTTCCAAAGTGTGCTGTACCGCATCCCTCAATCTTGGCAGAGCTCCTATATGTCTGGTAAACAGTGGAGGCCCTGTAAAGAGTTTTAGAAATGTGTTTGAAATTGCAATTACTACACTTTGTAAAATGTTAAATGTCATCTGGGATTTGAGTAAATGTTTTCAAAGTTTTTACCCCAAATGTATTGGGTATTGGTGACACCAAAATAAATGTGAAAGAGTGGAGTCCTTGAGGTTGGATATTTTTAGTGTTTTAATTTGGTATATACTCTGCCTGTCCACTTCATTAAGAGCTGTAAGTAATATTGGGTTGGGTCACCACCTTGATCACAGGCTTGATCACTGGAAGGTAATTCATATTCATGCAACTGTTGCAGAGGACTGTGATGAAGAATTAATGCGTTGTTCAAGTTTATCCCAAACATGCTCAACTGCATTGAGACTTTGGGATTGTGGTAGCCATGAAAGATACCTGAAGTCTCTGTTGCGCTCCTCAAACCATTCGTGCACAATTGTAGCTTTGGGGGATGATATGAAAGTAGCCATTGCCATCAGTCCAGCATAAGTAGGCTTGATCCGCAATGGCAGCAGCTTTATACTACTGCAGGGATCACATGTCGCGTCACAGATCAACATAATTTGCATATATAATAAAGGACGATGTCAAATCCAAATCGGATGGTCAGGTCCTAATTAAGTAGCCAGGCAGTGTGTACTATGCTTGTGGGTAAAAAAACTATGAGATGTACAGGTACTCCCTGGTACCCACTTGTAAATAAGATGTGACATCTCTGTATGGCGATCCTAGCAATTACAAAAGTAAAACTAAGTCCGATAAATCCAGTACGTTCACCTGTCTGTAATTCACACTAGCATTTCTGGTGGCCTCATTGTCGTTCTTGTGTGTTGTGTTTGCGGCCCTGAAAGAACCTGCTTTTATTCATTACTGTGAGGTCATTCCAGCCCAGGTTGTAGCCCAAGACATATTGCTGAGCTGGATACCATCCAAATATGCTATCAATACATCACCCTGATGTTATAAATGATATATCAATATTTTTAATATTTTTCTCTTCTAATGTATTCCAGTGGATCCGAGCCAGCAGCCCAACGAGGAATATGCAGATGTGTGGTGTTGTAGAGGACCCGGCAGTCTAATGGAAAGGTAGCTCTCTGGGGATTCATATAGAGGTGTGATCAATAGCATTTCAAGAAACAACAATATCAATCTGCCACTTCTCCATTGGCAGTTCTTATAACAATCTTAGATGCAATGGCATCTCAAAGCTGCACTAGTTATATAATGTAAATTTGGCTTGTTGCCTTTAAAATCAAATCATACTTAGATAAATATGCTAAATCCTGCAGCTTGAGCAAAGTCTGAGTTGACAAGCACCGTGTTGTGGATAAAGGCTTTTTTTTATAATAAAAATACTAATAATAACGAATGCAGTATGTATTTTATTGATCATTTCACATAATAAAAAGTTAAATTGTATTTTCCTAGCACAGATATTACTCGGTGACAATGGTAATCTAATGTATTATCTTATTCTCTCATATTAATTGGAAAAAAATATATGCTTTTCTTTTAAGCACTTGACAACATAGGCACGAGAGGATTGTGAAATGTGTCCACATTTATTTAAAAAAGAAGAAAAAAAAACACAGCACTATTGTAACCTTTATTTTTGTTGCTATTGTTGGAAAGCTCTGATAGTTGGATGGTAATATCCAAGTTGTCAGTCAGCTGAGATGTTTAAAGATAATTTCAGTAAAAGAACATTACTTTATCATGTATCTGATGAGTGGCAATCTCAGATTCTAATGACTTTACAATTTTCATACTGTTCTGTGGAAGTTAGTTTTCATTAAGAATGAAACACTGCTCAATGCTTTCTGTCTATCAGTGAAGCAGGCTAACAAAAGACCGAAGCAGCACAAGTCTGCAAACATTCATTTACCAACAAGATACACAGAACCACCATATTATAGGCCACCGTTGCCGGGGTGACAGGGTAATCGGCTTCCTGGCTTAATCAAAGACTGCCCAATCAAAATTGGTTTCAGCAGACAACCCCAAGGACTAAGTTCAGAGACTCCTGACTTAGCAAGAGAGCAGCTCAAATATCGGTTCCAAATTATTCTTGGGGCTGTTAGCATAGTTGAATTAGAAGAACAAGAGTAAACAGGCAGCCCCTGCATTAAGGCTGTGCATTAATATAATGAAACATTTCAGAGACTCTGCACTCTATACTTTAACATCAGTATGTACTTGAAAACATTAGCACTCATTGTGGTGTTGATTTTTTTTCCTCAAAAATGTAAGTGCTATTTTTTTTTTAAATACCATTATGTCAACACAAAAAAACAATTACATAATTTTCACACTGTACGTTCCATTTGAAATGGATACAGAGTCCACTGATGATTAGCTGTAGTATATGTTATGGATGTTATCGATGTACGTATTCTTTTTTATTTGAAGTTGCGTTTATTTGATTCAATCTGCTCTGAATGGAAATAGCCATGACAGCCTGTGAAACTCATACATAACATCCTCTGCTGCTAATCTGAATGGTGTTAAATAATAAAAAAAAATCGAATTTCTTTTTTTCTGAAATGTTTTTGTTAAGCTCAATAGTGCTTTCCTAGATCATATGACTAATTCTGTGCCAGACAACATTTATAATCCTTCACTCGAAAGGCTTGCCTGATAAGTTTCCATCACACTGCATATCTCCGTCGTTCCTGTCTGCCATTGCCAATGATGTATGAATTAGGTGGCTGGTCCCAATTATTCAAAGTGTGTTCACATAAAATATTCTCTCCAAAACTATCAGCCAGCGCCTGGGTCCTGTGCCGAAATATTAGAGGAAGGATGTCTCAACTGGCACATTTAATTGCCCTTTAATTATTCAGGATCAATATGAGACAATAGCCCTGAGCTGGATAACCTAAAAGTCTCGGTAATATTCAGACGTCATGCAATTTTCATCTGCAGTCCACAGACCAATTTGTATTTCTTGGTTGAAACTGTATTAAGGATAAAGCTTTCTGAGTACAGAGAAGACAATAAGATAATGCCGTGCACAAACAAGGACAGTCGTGAGCTGGGTTTGCAGTTTTGTTCCACAGAACCATGTTCTATCTAGTGTGATGCAGAGTAGCTAGGAAAACATCCAGGTGACGTCCATTTTAAAGAAGATCCCACTTTGTCAAGTAATGTTAATAGAAAACAACCAGAGTGTACAGCTGGTATTACATTTCTCACTATATAATTATCTCTCTCTCTCTCTCTCTCTCTCTCTCTCTCTATATATATATACAGTACTGTGCAAAAGTTTTAGGCAGGTGTGAAAAAATGCTGTAAAGTAAGAATGCTTTCAAAAATAGACATGTTAATAGATTATATTTATCAATTAACTAAATGCAAAGTGAGTGAACAGAAGAAAAATCTAAATCAAATCCATATTTGGTGTGACCACCCTTTGCCTTCAAAACAGCATCAATTCTTCTAGGTACACTTGCACAAAGTCAGGGATTTTGTAGGCATATAGTCAGGTGTATGATTAAACAATTATACCAAACAGGTGCTAATGATCATCAATTCAATATGTAGGTTGAAACACAATCATTAACTGAAACAGAAACAGCTGTGTAGGAGCAATAAAACTGGGTGAGGCACAGCCAAACTCAGCTAACAAGGTGAGGTTGCTGAAGACAGTTTACTGTCAAAGTTATACACCATGGCAAGACTGAGCACAGCAACAAGACACAAGGTAGTTATACTGCATCAGCAAGGTCTCTCCCAGGCAGAAATTTCAAGGCAGACAGGGGTTTCCAGATGTGCTGTCCAAGCTCTTTTGAAGAAGCACAAAGAAACAGACAGCGTTGAGGACCGTAGAAGCAGTGGTCAGCCAAGGAAACTTACTGCAGCAGATGAAAGACACATCATGCTTACTTTCCTTCAAATCGGAAGATGTCCAGCAGTGCCATCAGCTCAGAACTGGCAGAAAACAGTGGGACCCTGGTACACCCATCTACTGTCGGAGAAGTCTGGTCAGAAGTGGCCTTCATGGAAGACTTGCGGCCAAAAGCCATACCTCCGGCGTGGAAACAAGGCAAAGCGACTCAACTATGCACGAAAACACAGGAACTGGGGTGCAGAAAAATGACAGCAGGTGCTCTGGACTGATGAGTCAAAATTTGAAATATTTGGCTGTAGCAGAAGGCAGTTTGTTCGCGAAGGGCTGGAGAGCGTACCGCGAATGAGTGTCTGCAGGCAACAGTGAAGCATGGTGGAGGTTCCTTGCAAGTTTGGGGCTGCATTTCTGCAAATGGAGTTGGGGATTTGGTCAGAATTAATGGTCTCCTCAATGCTGAGAAGTACAGGCAGATACTTATCCATCATGCAATACCATCAGGAGGCATCTGATTGGCCCCAAATTTATTCTGCAGCATGACAACGACCCCAAACATACAGCGAAAGTCATTAAGAACTATCTTCAGCGTAAAGAAGAACAAGGAGTCCTGGAAGTGATGGTATGGCCCCCACAGAGCCCTAATGTCAACATCATCGAGTCTGTCTGGGATTACATGAAGAGAGAGAAGCAACTGAGGCTGCCTAAATCCAAGGAAGAACTGTGGTTAGTTCTCCAAGATGTTTGGGCCAACCTACCTGCCGAGTTCCATCAAAAACTGTGTGCAAGTGTACCTAGAAGAATTGATGCTTGATGCTGTTTTGAAGGCAAAGGGTGGTCACACCAAATATGGATTTGATTTAGATTTTTCTTCTGTTCACTCACTTTGCATTTACTTAATTGATAAATATAATCTATTAACATGTCTATTTTTGAAAGCATTCTTACTTTACAGCATTTTTTCACACCTGCCTAAAACTTTTGCACAGTACTGTATATATACAGTATATATATATATATATATATATATATATATATATATATATATATATATATATATATATATATATATATATAATGATATTACAGTAACAGGATTACATACCTTCATTGCTAACAAAGTAATATGAAACTTTAGTTTATACTTGTCAGCTAACTTTTTGTATATAGTGCACATTAAGATGTACAGTCAGCACTCCCATATCCAACCCTATAACATATCTTCAGTGATGGTTAAACGAGTGTGACGCATATATGATTATTTCATTTTGGCCCGTTCCAACCCTTGTCTGTTTTTTCAGGGAACACAAAAAAGATACAGTGTCAAAAATACATAGCTTAAAGGACGTGTTTTAAAATAAGTAGGCTTCCATTTAGATGTACTGTAGTTGGTTTTGTTGGTACAGTACTGTACAACAGGAGAAGAAGTATTTTAATTCAGAACGATATGATTCTGAAAATATCACTTGCCAAAAGAGACGACTGTGGACACGTGGTCTGTAATACCGTATCCGGTATATATTGTAGCAATATGTAAAATTCCCCATTATCTACCGAACAGCAAAATGAAATCAAAATGTTGCCCATGCACAGAACTGCGTAAAACGTAAAAGGCAATGCAATTTAGCAAAAGATTAAAAAAACAAAAACAAGTGTTTTCAGAATTAAAACAGTATCCAAAGTCAGTATTCAAAATTGCAGAATATAGTGCTCGTTAAGGCCCTAAGGAGGCTGTGTGGTCCAGTGGTTAAAGAAACGGGCTTGTAACCAGCAGGTCCCCGGTTCAAATCCCACCTCAGCCACTGACTCATTGTGTGACCCTGAGCAAGTCACTTAACCTCCTTGTGCTCCGTCTTTCGGGTGAGACGTAGTTGTAAGTGACTCTGCAGCTGATGCATAGTTCACACACCCTAGTCTCTGTAAGTCGCCTTGGATAAAGGCGTCTGCTAAATAAACAAATAAGTAATGTTACAGTTCACATGAAAATGCACAAAAGCAACTAAACACTTAATGATTAACTTTTACATTACCATAGCTTGTCTCGTTCGCTTTGTTTTTGCTGCATTTTTTTTTGTGAAATTGGAGGAAGAGCGGTGTAACTGCACAACAAAGACTGATTTGGCATTTGAGAAAAAAAAAAAATGCGGGCTGTGACGTATAAACAACTACATTGTAACATTGAAGAGCTGGGCTTTGTATCAGAAAACTGGTGACGGAGTCTAAAATTGCATGTGACGGGTAAGTGCATTAATTTGTAACATATATATAGTGGGGATTGACTTTATTCTTAATACAAGACCGGTAAAACGTGACTGACGTGTATCTGGGTAACGGATATCCGAGTGCTGACTGTAGTATATAATTATATAACCAGAGTATACTGTACACATTGTGTATAGCATGTTCCTGAATATAACATGCCTGAATATAACATTAAAATGTGTAAAAACAGTGTGGTAGGTAAGAAGACATGTAAAGGGAGACAGTAAAGGTACAATCAGTCCCATTACATTGGAACAAACCTACACTAGCTATGGTGTTGCCAGCTGCTGTTCTTCCTCTTTATTCACTGCCATTTGAAACAGATTGATATATTTTCTTGGTTAATAAAAGAATGTCATGAGAAATGACAGTTCCAGGTCAATTAGTCTTGTAATTGATCACCATACTGGTAATCAAAGGTTATTTGTGATTGTTCAACGATCCGTCGGCACAAGGTGTATCTTGTTCGTAATTGGATTTGCACATTTTGATCTTTTTAGTTATGACATTTTCGAGTGAATGGCTGCTCTTTAATTATGGATTACAACAGTGTACAGACTCATTTTTTTAATAATGCCTCTGAAGTTTCATAGTACCTGCAAAAGAATTCTACATACACTTATGGTCCTTACAGCACAGAATGCACAATTCAGTGTACGGTTAGCCATTTTTGGTTAGGAAATTCCAAAGCTAATTTTGGAAATCCGTGATATAGAAGTGCAGTTGCCTCGACAACAGAAAACTATACACCTTTCAAAAACAAAATCTCCTGGGATCTACAATAGTTTCAAGTCAGACTGAAAATAACTAAAAATTGCTAGAAGAATATTAAGCACATCACTGCACCCACCCAAAAAAAAAAAAAAAAAAGAAAAGCAAAGCCACAGCACACAGGTAATAAATATAATCTTCTTGTTAATTTATGATACCCAAATTGCATTGGAGCACTGATTAAATACTGTGCTGCTTTGTAGTTCATCATGGATATATTCCAAACTCCCAAACGGACACCCTCAAGGACCTTATTGCATTTATAATCCAAGTCAAACAGTGGATCTTGAAAAAAAAAAATACATAAATCATGTTTAGGGCAAAAAATGCTTTGTTTTTTTTTATTAAATATCCTTACGCCAATAAAGTAGTCCCATATACAACTTTGAACTACACACTAAGTTAAGCTGAGTAAATTAATTTATTTAATTGAAACATGCAAAAGTAAGTAAATCTTTATTTTTGATATTGTGTACATTGCTATTGAAAAGTTACACCAGGGGGCGAAGTTGAGACGGCCAAGACACTGTTTGAGCAGAACAGAAGTTGGGAATAAAAATAAATTCAACGCTGTCTCGGATTTCATTAATTTTTTAAGGTCTGTGACTGAGAGGGGTGGATAATGTGCAGATGTGTCATTTTGTGGTTTTCTGTAGCATTTACAAACTGCTAAAAATGCATTATTTGAAGTGACGAAGTCAGGGGGAGTGTGTATATTGACATTCCCCAGTTTTGTTTTCATTTACACAGCAGTTTATTCCAGCTCAGAGACTAATGTAGCTTGAAATGTTATATTCTTCTTCATGGGCATTGCTTACATTTCCTTAGAAATCCCTTAGTATTTTATAAAGATTTTCATAAGATGAGCATTTTCCACAGTTGAGACCATTTTGTTTTTGTTTCAGCTGATTTATTTATTTTTTGGTATTTTTTTCCCATCTTCCAGTTCATGTAATTCATCCAAATCGACATGTCTGCTTAATACTTTTGGGATTTTTTTTGCTGGTAATTGGTCACTCAGTTTTATACTTACTGTACATCTGTAACTGTAAACAAGATGGCTACTGGCACTTTATATTCTGGAGGCAGCGCAGTGATTTTGAATATGTAACAAGGCTCCACCTATCCGTATCCATCCAATATACGGACAGCTGGAATATTGCTCGACCAATCACATTGCTTGTTTCATGTTCCATTGCCAGTCCTGGATTTTATATATATATACAGTATATATATATATATATATATATATATATATATATATATATATATATATATATATATATATACACACACAAGGGTTCACATAACTGGTACGCAGGTATGCACGTGCACCAATAAAAAAATGCAGACTTTCAGACTGTTTTTAAGATGCAAATGCGTACCGTCAGTACATTTTTAACAGGAAAGCATTTTTCATATAAGCAGCGAGGGTGCTCACGCTTACAAGGTCAAGCATATTATCTGGCTATGACCCATACCTGCCTAACCTCCCGATTTTCTATTGAGTCTCAAGGTCTCTGGGATCTGTCAAAGATCTCCGGGTAGCTGAGCTTATTATCGCTGACTCCATATTTATGGCCGGAGGGTTTCAATTCACTAAAAGGTCCATCCCTGCTAGTGCTGTCGTTGGCTGTTTGAAGGTTTTATAAAATAAAATGCAGAGCAATAGGTGGAATCACTCCAGTTCAAAACATCAGTAGTTTTCTTTTAATGGACACCTGAAAAAACAATGATAACAGGGATTTCGATTTAGCTGTCCATTCAGAGAAGAGGGATGTAGTTATGGGCAGTGGCGTCATGGAAGCTCGCTGACGCTTCACTTCTCAAACTGAGCGGGGGTTAGAGAAGGTGTCAATGTTTGAGAGTCATTACTTTTAAACATGAGTTTAAAAAAATGTACACACATTATATATATATATATATATATATATATATATATATATATATATATATATATATATATATATATATATATATATAAAGGAGACAGATAAGAAAATATACAGTATAATTTGAAATGCATTAAGGTGATTAATAAACTGACTCCATTGTGATTTAGCAGTTGGTTGAAACCATTTAACAGCAAATGCTGGAATCTTTCTATATAATTCTGTGTAAATAAATATAAAACTACAAAGAAGATCAACAATATTAATCCAGAAATAGGACAACAGGTTTTTTATGCTGGGTTGTTTTTTAGATAATAATAATAATAATAATAATAATAATAATAATAATAATAATACATAATAATAATAATACAATGACAGTACAATACAAATTTCACTTATATAGCGCTCTTCATGCAAGCATTCCAGGGTGCTTTACAAAATCCAGCTACAAATAAACAGACCCAAAAAATTCTGTTTTCAAAAAGGAAAAGATTAAATTGTGCTAGCATCCCTAATATTAATCGGGAGCAAGTTTCAAAGACAAGGGGCATTATAACTAAATGCCTTGGCTCTGACAGAGTTCAAACTAATTTTAAGGAGTGTCAGAAGATTAGCATTTTCCCATCTCAGGTAATGACCAGGGACATGTGGGGTCAGCAGACCTTGAAGATAAGAAGGTCCAAGACCATATAAGGCCTCATAGGTAATAAGAAGAACTTTAAAATACTACTACTAATAATAATAATAATAATACTAATAATACTAATAATAATACTACTACTAATAATAATAATAATATGATGTTAAATATGTGATGAAAACCAAGATTAAGATAAATATTTTAATCACGATTAATTGTTTTAATTGCTTGACAGCCCTATATATATTGTGACACTGCCCCTGTGTTACCAAGCGTGTATTAAGGAACTGTTTCATTTCATTGGAAATATCTGTATCAGAGTTCTGGGTGGTGGAAAGCTAGAAACACAGTCTCAATGAGGACAGTTTATAACTTGTATTAGAAAATGTAGAATTCCTTCAATATGAGGGGTTAAATCTCTGATAAAGGACCTTGAATGTTATCTTTCAAACTATGTTTAAGCACTGTTCCAAATCAATACGTAAATACAGTATTCATGTATTTTATCTTTTTCTGCTTGTTGAAAGAAAATCTGTACACACCCTCTGGATGTTGTCTGTCAATGCGGACTATTCTGAATCCTCGCTGTCCTAACAATCTATTTAAATTTAGCATAGCAAATACATTTAAAAAAAATAAAAATAAAAACACATAGCTAGTCTCTGGTTTGAATGACAAGTTGAAGTCAAACAACTGGTCTGATTACTAGTTTCAGCAACTTTATTTAAGCATCACAGTAACAACATAGGCACGTTGCATCTCTTCTCTAAAGCCAGGAGAAGGAGGCTTTGACTTTATGAACACACACTGTGAACAAGTAACTGAACAAACAGCACGATCAGGATTAACACATACTGCAGATAATTAGATATTTTTTAATTTATTTTGCTAATACTTATTAGGACCTAACAGTAACTTAAATACCGAAACTTACACAAATACTTGAACATGAACTCAAATCCCCCCAAAAAATAATAAAAGTTTGCTGTAATTTTATTCTTTACATGTTTTACAAACAGTTCACAAAACCACATTTGCTTTTCTGTACAAGGTAGTAGAAGGTTTTTTTTTTCAATTATTTGGTAATTGAAAATACTCACAAAGCATCCACCGCTTGGATAAATCCCAAAGTGAAGGCTATAAGAATTCTGAGCAAACTGCATTACTCACAGAATAATGAGGAAAAAGTCCTTATTCACTAGCAACAACAACTAGTGCTGCATAAAATCACGAAAAAAGCAAACAGAGAAAATGTAAATGTTTTTTTTTTTTTTTCTAACGTATCCATTTCCAATAGCAATAGAACCCTCATAAGAGGGCTTTATCGTCTGGTTAGGCCTTGCTTGTTATGTTAAATATACTTGCCTTTGGCTCGGGACATTTTAACACAATGGCAGGCCTTACCAGATGATAAAACCCTCTTCTTCGGGTTATATTGCTTAATTAAAGTTCCTTTAGATAGCTATATAACACTGTGCATTACCAGCCCTTATACCCACAAAAGATTTAAGTCTTTGATTTCTCCCTTTGCTAATTATGGCAGCCTGACACTCTTGTAACACGTTTACTTAAAAGAAGAAAATGGGTTCATAAAAATAAAATTAAAAAATAAATAAAAATATGTTACCTAACAAAAGATTTCACTGTTTCAGCAATATTGCTGATCCCAACTACACAGTGAAAAAGCACAGTATCCCCAGGTGACCAAGGTCTGTGTGCAAAAAACTGCATTTTATTTAATTTCAAAGTTTTTTGTTTTTTGTTGTTTTTTTTGCGGTTACCTGCTGCCCCCTGCAGGAATAGATGTCTCTTACAAGAAGATAAATGGCCAGAGGTGGAACAGTGTTTTCCATAGTTGTTCACCCTCTGGGAATAACATTTCTATGTCTTGTTAAGAATAAACAGCATCCATGATTAATATGAATCTGTTTACCATCGTGTGTAGGACAGCTGCATGTCCAACAATATCTAAGAGATTAATCTAATATACAACACAATGTTTAACTTAGTTTATCTTGCAAGGCTTGCTGATGTTATTCCTTTTGCTATGTTCCTAAGAATGATAATACATTTTGTGTGAACCAGGAGTGTATGAGTTGAGGGAAAGTTTTATCTTGTTCAGCTTCTGTATTTTGCTAAATGTAAATCCCTCTTCCACACAGCAGGAAGTGTGGTAGGAAGAAATGCAGTCAGTCATGCAGAATTCTGTTATACAACCACTGCTGGAAAACTAACAGCCTGGCAAGAGCACTGTGCTGAGAGAACACACTTTCTGGGCCATGTGGGTGGGAAGAATGAAGGCCACCACAGACCGCAACATGCCTTGAGGAAGAACAAGAAGAAGAAACTGTAATAATAATAATAATAAACTGCAAAGTAATGGAAAGCGTCATTGACTTATCTTGTAGTGGTAATAAGCAGAATATCCAGATCTAATAAGGGGAAGGTATAAAGGCTACTCCAACACATTCAACATTACCAGAACAGTATTCAAACAGGAGCAGCCTTTGAATTCAGTTTTAAAACAGGACTGGTTAGGAACAACTTTGGCTTCCTACCCCCATCCCCCAACTGTGACTCCTAAGGGACCCTGCTGATAAATGTCCATGCATTCACTAGCACTTAATTAAACCCTAGTTTTAAAAAAGCAGATCTGGTGCCGCACTCAAGCTCAATGAGTATGTATGTAGCTTATACACATTTATGTTGGTGAAAGCCCTTAGCAAATTACATCTCGCCCATCTCTTAAAAAAAAAAAAAAAACCTTAGCACTTGGCATAATCTGAAAACACAAGCTAGGTCAGCTGAATATAATTTGTTAACAGCTTGTGATAACATTGATAACTGCTCACTGTCTTTATCTTTCTGTTTCATGTTGGAGAATGATTATTATAAGGTTATAATTCTAGATGTTAAGGGCATTAAACTGAAATTAATGCAGTGCTGTCCATTAGGCTTGCATTTTGAACCTCCTTCCAAAATTGTTGTGGCTTCCATGCTTGAAGCAACAAGGAAATTACCAGAAGGCATTAACTCTTGCAGTATAAGCCCACTGAAACCCTATATGAAAACAAGCACAGGTAGTTCTAAAAAAGCAGTACTGCGGTGAAATATGTAAATGCAGAGATCTTCTTGCTAACAGACTGCACTAGCAGCAGCAAATTAAACTAAACCAATTCTGCATCAAGGCAGTATTCCCTTGATTATAGTCTGAATGCAAACCCCTGACCCAGTACTGCTAGAAAATAAGATATTGACACCAGATGCCTGTTTGTCAATCATTTAATGTAAAAGTCAATGGAAGAGCACCGGTTGATTCGTGATGACATAATGCAACTGCAATTGGAAGACGCGAATCTCTGGACACGAGGGATAGCCCACGATTAAAAAGAAGACACAGGGGAAGCATAACAATTAAAATCCTCCCATTAGCCTTATGTTTGTTTTGAATTGTAGCAAAAGCAGTCAACTAGGGAGTAAGAATAAAATTAAGCAATCTCCTGGCTCTATAAATAATTAAAATTTCTTGCCCTCGTTGCTCAAGAATCAGGTAGAGTGGGGATGTGCAGCCAAGTGGGTCAGACAAATTAATATATCCTTACGGCAAGAGGGAGCTTCATCTCGTACAGCTAATGTAGCAGCATAATGAAAGGTTCAATAGACCTGCTGCTCACACGGGCCCTTTCTTTTTTAAATGGGCTGTTAACATCTTCAGACCAGATTCCCTTCAATTAGTTGCTTTTTTTAAATATATATATATAAGCATATTTTTATTAAATAGCTCACTTAATTATAATATGATGTGTCAAACTAAACCATAGTAGTTTGGGTTACTAATGAATCAAAACAAAAAAACCACAGGCCGCATTGCCTTATCGAGCAAAGCCCTGGTGCATCTTAATGTGTTTGCCTACCACATACTTGTATGTCTTTGGCCAGCTGTATTCGGTTCTATTTTGCACTATATCATGTATGTATGACCTTAACCAAGTTATTGATATGAAGCTAAGGATCAAAGTAAACTGCTCTGTGCTATCTGGAAGCAACCAAGAGACACAGGGTTATATCCATATGAACACCACCAGAAGAATTAAACAAATCAAAAAAAGTTTCTACAGTAAATACAACCTTAGTTTTATTTTTATTGCTGAAAGTTCACTGAAACTTAAAGATCCACTATCACGAGTTAAACTTCATAGTATAGAGTATTCTTTTTTTCTAAACAATTTTACCCAACCTGAAAACGTTTTCTTGTTCTCCCATTTCATACAGACCCACCTCCTTGTTGAGTTACGTCCTTGTTGTGCATTTTCAAGTGAAATCCCAGAAATAATATCCCACCCACCAAAGTGCTACTTAAAAATAACATCAACTTGATTTCCAAAGACTGCAGGAAATCAAGATTTAGCTGCTGATCAATTTACCACTACAAGCTTGTCACAGCAGTCAGAAATATCCATTGAGCAGGTTGTCAGAAATAATGTCTGAAGATCCTGAAGACATTTTCAACTCATTACACAACTCTGAGGACACTTAGGCTGCTAGCCATTGACCTATAATTATCAGTTTGTCTTGTAAATGCACACTTAACAAGCCTGATAACATGACAATGTAAAGTTATGCAATGTTTCAGGCAGGAAACTCTAAATACACTTGCAAATATGAACAGTTGATTGGACAGGAAAACCATCACCAAAAGTCAAGCAGACAAGGTAGCATCCACATTGATGTCAACGTTCACTCAGTGGCAGCAACCAATAGTATTCAAGCCAGATAAATTTAAACTCTTTACAGTCAGAGCCATGCTTTGAGTCTACCTCCTCTCCCCCGATCTCATTTCTGTCCTTAACAGAGGGTTGGCAGTTGAACTGCCTCCTGCCTATCTTTCAGTGGCGCCAAGCAAGTCAAAATGCTGAAATGCATGCTTATGTCAACTGTTGTTTTTATTTTCTAAAACATGTGATTTTAAAGGCATAATAGTAGTCATGATTGAAATGCACCGGCACAAATAAAATGACAAAACACAACTTCTAAAATGTTAAGAAAACTTTGGAGCTCTGAATCTTATTACAACAGACCATAACTTTGACGAGCATACTGGAGTGACGGTAATGTGCTCCATCTCAGTGACCTATGGGAGAAAACCAAATAAACATTTTTTTTTTTGCTGCCTAGTGGTTGACTGATACCCCATTTGGGAATTATGTTAGAACCCCCATTAAAACAGAAAGGCTTTCATTCTTGATTTATGTGAGCTCCCTTCCCACCTTTACATTTAATAATACAATTTTAAAAAATGGTCCAGGAAACAGCTATGCTGAAGCTATATTAATAGGTTGTGTTTTTACGATTGTTAGTGAATACAAGTGGGGATTTCTTTAATAACCCATGAGAGTTTGTTGAATAATCCTTATTCAAAAAAAACTTAAGAACTAGAGGATTTTTTTGTACCACCAGGCAGAGAAAAGCTATTATTTAACAAAGCTGAACAACCGTAGACAGAAGTCTTGATCGGTGAAGTGAGAAATGTCAATTTTGAGAAGGAAGGCTTTGAGGATTCTAAGGAAACCTTCCACAGAAGAAGGGCTGCTATAGCCTGGCCTAATCACAATCATCTGATCCTTAAATCGAATCATATTCACAAAGGAGTTCTCAGTTGTCACCAGATAGCTAGTATCAGGCCACAGGAAAGTGTCGCAAGGGGGTTCAAGACAGTCTAGACATGATGACATAAACACATTCTTTTCACAGTGCTCTTAGAACGGGCCCTGTTCAAAAGCATCGCAATCCACACAGTTATTTGGCCAAAGATCAAATAAAATGAAACCTTAAACTCCTATGATAGATTTTTCCCCTCCATCCATTAAAGCCCAGGAAATCCATCTCTCAGGGAATTAAAAAGCTCTTACACTTCCTTAAAAACAGACTATACTGCTTATGTTATTCATCTGTAGATTGTAAAAAAACATTGTTGTAATATGGGTTTGAGTCTTCTGATCCCCAATATACGTGTGGCATGATTTTAAAGCTATAAGACTTCTTGTGTACACTTAGTATGTCAGAACCAATCTGCTGACACATTGTGATCCTGTTGCCTAAAGTGTTCACAAACAGTGTTGCTGAGAAGTTGTTAAATGGATCAGTTTTGCTTTAATGGCCACTCCTGCTGTATAATGTCATTACCTCCTAGGCAGACCCCAAAGGACATAGCAGCGGGTGCTGAGAAACTCTAATTACATGCTGATTTTTTTACTGATTGTTTGTTGGTGCACTAGAATCTCAAATTTACGAAAATCAATATCCCGCTCAGAGAAGGATCCTGCTGTGATGTGATGAACTTTGCAATATCAGGCTGAATCTTAAGTTAGACCTTTTTTTACTTTGCAAGAGTTGGTGACACTAACATGAAATCCAAACTCTATACCTGCCAAACAAAAGCTCCAGGAAGCAAGTAAATTAGGGCAATTAGGGTGGAGAAGCAGCTCCACCTGTCTCACACAGCACAATATTGTCTTAAACGTAGGTTTCAGTGTAGCACAAGGGGTCCACCAGAGTGTAACTAGAAACCTGTCCCACTGCAACACTCTGCTCCTAGTGGACGTCATTGGTTCTATGTGATATTTGTATTTCTTACATCCACTGGTAGTGTTGCAGGGGGACAGGTAGATGGTTACACTCCGGTGTACCAGCTATACTTGGAGAGAAGATATGTTTGAGAGCTCTTTAGAGGCTACACAGGTGATTTAAACTTTTGAATTTAAGGATGTGATGACTGAAACAGAAAACGTTATACACAGTGAATCTACAGAAGAAGAATACATTTGTTAAGCTGATATGATTTTTCATACCCATAGCCTTGAATGCAGGTTTCAGACTTTTGGTGTCATCTGACTTGGTGGTCTAAGTATAGTTTAGATCCAGCAGGGGCAAGTATTGATTTAGGTGCCATCCCTTGATACCATTCAATATAGTTTTCAAAGCTGCTCCTCAATTTCAATTTTAGGTAGCGGATGTACGTTTATACTGCCTGTGTCTTGCACTAGTAACTCACTTTCCTGTCTGCTCTGGGCAGTGACGGATGGTTCTTGCAACCTGTGCCTGATTGTCTGCAGTACCTTACAATCAATCTTACTCAAACCCACCCAAGCCCCAATTGAATCAGATGAAATAGAAGGGCAGTGAATGGCAGACAGAATGTCACTGTGCTTCATTCAACAAGAAAACGGGACCCCTCCTGTCCCAACTCTCGCCCTCCAGCTAATGTGCTTTCAAATAAAATGTGAATGGAAAACAAACAAATCAATCAGCTCAATAAGAGGACATAAATCAGTGACACATGCATCAAATGCTTCCCCAAACTCTGATATTCAGCTCTCCAGACATTGCAAGTAGAAAGAATGGATGATACTGTAAACCCTTTCTCAAAGTTGATGCTTCATCAGTAAAGGGGTGTTTTACTGCATATGAGGAAGAGCCAATTAGTTTACTCTGCTTTTTTTCATATTTTACATTATTTGCACCACCTTTCTTAATATATCAGTATGCTGTCTGGAGCACAACATAAAGTGCCTCTGACTATCTGGAAAATCATTTTGAGTGCAGTAATATCCAACAGCATACATCTGAATCTCCTAATCAGCCAGTAACAAACACAGACCTTTCAAATACGGAACAAACAACCAGATGGATGAATGCATATAGTTATGTTCATGTCATTTTAAAATGTGATATTTCAACTTACTTAAAGAGCAAGCAGCTTCAAATTAAATGTTCTTCTTCTTCTATATTTGTATGCTAAGGGGTTCGTATTGCAATTACTTGTCTGTGTTCAGGTGCTTTGACCATGAGCTCAGGAACTGCTCTTCAGGCCTTCAGGCCTGCCATAGACATCTGTATGTAATATAGACTAGAACAGCCAAGGTGTCTTTATATTAGTAAGTGCCACCATCTTGTGCACAGCACAAAAGGAAACCTGATATTGAACAATTAAAATACTGAAAGACAGTTAGTACCCAATGGCACCTAAAGCGTTAGCATCACTAATGTTATTAGAAGTGGTGTTTTTTTGCCACAGAGGAATAGATCTGGTCCCAAAGGCTTCAATAAAAAATAAAAAATAATAAAAAATAAAATCACGACTACTTGGAACTCACAGAAGCGACAGTTGCCAAAGCATAAGCAGACAACCTTTTCATTGAGGGTAGGACAACAATACCATGTTTAACCTGATAGGCTGCTTCATCGGTAAGACTGCATTTTAAAATAGAACCAAGTTTAGGTTTACCTTGTAGATTCTCATGGCCAGGTGTCTAGATTTGTTTGCTCCCTGGTGGACAAGAATGACATGGCGTTCTATTTTTTATTCTTGTGATTCTGTAAAAAATTACCTAGGATTGCTTCCTGCCGAGAAGACAGAGCTCTGTCACTGGGGGAAAAAAAGCAGCCAGCCATTTCACTCACTGAAATATTACACCACTGACTCCACTCTGCCCTGCTAAACATAAAAGGCAGCATGCAATTAAAAAAAAAAAGAGGAAAAAATGGAAAATGAAATTCTGTATATCATACATTAACAGCATCAGCAAAACCACAGCGAGAGATTATTAAAGTGACGTGGAAAGTCATGCATGTTACCAATAATTACATTCATGAAGTGCAAATGCTTTAAAACATTTATTACAAACTCTTTTAGTTGATGTACTGCATGTGTGTAAGTGGTTTTTTAAAAGCGGCAGTGATTAAACACATGTTTTAACGATGCAAGACACAGCTATTTTTGAAGAGCTTGACATTTGAGATGAGTTCCGGTTGATTCTATCCCACCAGTGCAGGAAGCATCAAAGTCGTAAATTTCTGAGAGAAACAAACCATCGGCTTATAAAACAAGAGAACTATCTGAGAAGTGTTTTGCAGTTATTCAGGGGTTTTGCATTAGTGTCACACAATATTGTGTCTTGGTATTATTATTTACCATCCTTAAAAGGGATCAGCTAAAAAATGTTTTGAGCCCTATACATTACTAAAAAATGCTGTAACTTTTAAAAGGCTATTGTTATTTAACCAAGGTGAAAATATTTTTATTATATATTTGTAAATCTTTTTATTTATTTCTTACCCATAGCTTAATACACTCTATCATGAGACATATAACAGTGCTACAAAGTAATGTAGTAATTAAACTGTTTTGATAGTGGCTTCCCACATGGCTTACATGGTATAGACATGTCCGTGTGATGTGCAGGGCGAGTCAAACAGCCAGTGGAGTGCAGGTGCAATGACTTGTTTTATGGACACAGACACAGACACAGGCACAGATGCATACATATATAGTTTTACTGTAGAAGCACTGGTAAGATATCCAGTAATACTAAAATAAAAGTTTGTTTCAAGCTTGTTTCTATTTTTTTTTCCCAGACGCCTTTATCCAAGGCGACTTACAGAGACTAGGGTGTGTGAACTATGCATCAGCTGCAGAGTCACTTACAATTACGTCTCACCCGAAAGACGGAGCACGAGGAGGTTAAGTGACTTGCTCAGGGTCACACAATGCGTCAGTGGTTGAGATGGGATTTGAACCGGGGACCTCCTGGTTACAAGCCCTTTTCTTTAACCACTGGACCACACAGCCTCCTCGTGGCAAGTGGAAGCATTGGTATCTGCAGATGTACAAAATAGGCCATCATCAAGGCTGACTGGTTAAGCAGTCACCAAGGAAACACTCATAAAAGAGAAGCAATTGTGAAACACACACACACACACACACTTTTAAACAAACCAATGCAAATCCTCATGCTGACTGGAGGGTACCATTCCACGGTTAGCGGTGGTCCAGCTGAAAGAAGAGCATCTCAACCTCCTGCTGTAAGGTCCAGGTTAATTGCCTCTTGTTTTAGCAGTCATTTAAATGATTTTGAACTTCTTTTATTAATGGCTCACTCACAGGGGTTAGTTTAATCGGCAGCCAGCGTTAGATAGATTCTGCACATTAATCTTTTTGTGTGTGTGTGTGTGTTCTCTTAGCCTCCGGACAGCATTAAAAGGAATAAGAAAGGTGTTTTGTGTGCTTTACTGCCCTTTTTTCTCTGTGTATGTGTAGATGAACAGAGCATGTGCTGGCTGCAGAAAATTTAGCACAACTCTCAGTGATGGAAAGTGCTGTGTAGTTCATGACATATTACAACTCTAAGCTTCACTGTGACGACAGTCACATCAACAGTACTCTGGGCAAAGGTTTTCATTAATCAACTCCTCAGATGTATTCTTTATGATGTTTCTGACATTTTACAAGTCATTTCTCATTTTTTATTACCCCAGGGAAAACAAAAAAGGAAGAAGAAGAATGACAAGTCTTTCATTTAGCAAGGCTAAGGCTGTTGTGCATAAGGTCTGTAAATATCCTACTCTTTGATTTCTGTATTATAATCAGCCACGTGCTGATAAAATATGAGCCAGAGCAAAGTGCTAAAGTAACTGTAATTAGACATGAAAATGTTAAATTGTGTATTTAAAAACCGTGCGTGTGTGTGTATGCGTGTGTATATATATATATATATATATATATATATATATATATATATATATATTTTAAGCATGACATTGGGTAGAAGAATTCGGAGTCAGTTCTAGGCCTTCTAGATTAATTACACCGTTTTTACCCCTAAGCACTAAGAACTACTCTGTGCGTGTTTGTGGCTGTAAGTCGAAATAATCAAGTTATAAGGTTGTTGTACGTCATGGCCGGAACAGGGGAGAAGGGAAGGGAATGCAAGCCAGCTGACTGCACGTATTTCTGTGTTCTGCTTTCACATTGTTTAAATGGTCAGTTTGAGAAATAAACTTTGTTCAACAGCTGACCCTGCTTTAGTACAAAGCTCACGCTACATACTGTTTTACATAATGGTAATGTTGCTCTTAAATTACTGTGGCTGATTCTTTCTCTGAAGAGATATTATCAGCTCATCATCTAACCATGGAATCTTGTGCAATTAAATCACTTAATCACCTTTGCGGTCCTTTGTCGGACTCGGTCCGACATTGCAATTATTCCCATCAGGTCCTTTGTCGGACCCTGTCCGACATCATTTTAAAAATGCAAAAAATGCAAAAAAGTCGGTTTTCAACGGAAAAAGCCGAGAAAACCATTCAATGGCCGAGTGGGAACGAAAGGAGCAGAGAAAAGCCGATAAAAAAAAGCGTATCTCATGAATAGTCATACTACCCCCTTGCATCAGATGGGGCGGTCGTATGGAAACAAGCTGAGAGTTACAGTATCAGTGCACAGAGACTATCACGGACATTTTCAGAGCTTTTTTGAGATGTTATAGCAATAAAATAATGACTTGGATTGCATTATTGAGGAGTTTGGTGATAAAACGAGTCATCAGGAGACAATTGATCGGTATGTACGACTATTATTATTATTATTATTTATTTGGTAGCATATGTGAAAGCGATAGCAAACGAAAGGGTGGGGCGGGGCTGGAGATCCCTAGTGAGTGCTTTGTTGATATGCAGGGCCATTTAAACCTGTTTGACTGTGGAAAAAAATACTTTTAAACAGCGCGTCTAAAATTAACTGCGCGCGGTGAAAATAAATTGGACCTGGCGAGCCTGACGCAGAATTAATAAATGGACCGCAAAGGGTTAAACTCCTGACGGTAAACAATGTAACAAAATCTACTGGGATGCAAAACGCAAGAGACGAAAAAAAATCTATTTGTGTCGACTCAAAACTTTATTTAGGCACTCTATGATTTGACTGGCGAAAGATAACATTGGTTTAATGGAGTTCACAAAGATAACTTTTTTCAGCTTGGTACTGTAACCTTTTCACGTCCTTTGTTTAATTCTTGCTCTTTTTGCTGCATTACAGCCCTTCATTAAATTACGTTAAGTTTTCAGGGCATTTTGTTAATGGCACGTGTGCAAGACACAAACCTTAAGTGTATTTTTATTTGTTGCTGTTCTTGTTCTACTTTTCCGAAACAACTGTTCATTTTAAGCTAGTTTTTTTTTTACACAACAGTACTCACACATTTGGTCACCATCACAACTGTTGCAAGAAACTGGGGTTCATGCATTCTGCTGGTGTTAATATACCTGATGAAGACACGTTAGTGTCGAAACACGTTGTTTGTTTTACAACTATGTCCTTTCTTTAAATCAATAAAGAGATTTTGCAGTAGAGACTCTACTTTCATTGTGTGTGTGTGTGTGTTCTTGCATTTCTAACCATTTAAATCACAGTCTGGAGCTCTGCATTATAAGTTCTCATTTTGCTGTGCTTCAGTGGTACAAACAGACTGATACACGATAGTGCGATTGACAGAGCATTGTGTTTTGAGGAATCATATCATCATGAAGTACTGTTGGTGCGCAACAGTGGCAGGCTTGTCACATACCAGTAAAGGCACACGTACCACAGGTTGAGAATCACTAGTCTAGCCGGTCAAGTCCAGTGGCTCCACTACAACAGGTCACATGGAAAACTGAGACGCCCGATTTTAGCAAAAAGAGATTCGAAGAGGAATCGAATCCTGAAAATGGATTTGGGTAATATCACGAGTACCCTATGTCATCCCTAATATATATATATATATATATATATATATATATATATATATATATATATATATATATATTACAGTACTATGTAAAAGTTTTAGGCAGGTGTGAAAAAATGCTGTAAAAGTAAAGAATGCTTTCAAAAATAGACATGTTAATAGATTATATTTATCAATTAACTAAATGCAAAGTGAGTGAACAGAAGAAAAATCTAAATCAAATCCATATTTGGTGTGACCACCCTTTGCCTTCAAAACAGCATCAATTCTTCTAGGTACACTTGCACAAAGTCAGGGATTTTGTAGGCATATAGTCAGGTGTATGATTAAACAATTATACCAAACAGGTGCTAATGATCATCAATTCAATATGTAGGTTGAAACACAATCATTAACTGAAACAGAAACAGCTGTGTAGGAGGAATAAAACTGGGTGAGGAACAGCCAAACTCAGCTAACAAGGTGAGGTTGCTGAAGACAGTTTACTGTCAAAAAGTCATACACCATGGCAAGACTGAGCACAGCAACAAGACACAAGGTAGTTATATTGCATCAGCAAGGTCTCTCCCAGGCAGAAATTTCAAGGCAGACAGGGGTTTCCAGATGTGCTGTCCAAGCTCTTTTGAAGAAGCACAAAGAACGGGCAACGTTGAGGACCGTAGACGCAGTGGTCGGCCAAGGAAACTTACTGCAGCAGATGAAAAGACACATCATGCTTACTTCCCTTCACGAATCGGAAGATGTCCAGCAGTGCCATCAGCTCAGAACTGGCAGAAAACAGTGGGACCCTGGTACACCCATCTACTGTCCGGAGAAGTCTGGTCAGAAGTGGCCTTCATGGAAGACTTGCGGCCAAAAGCCATACCTCCGACGTGGAAACAAGGCCAAGCGACTCAACTATGCACGAAAACACAGGAACTGGGGTGCAGAAAAATGGCAGCAGGTGCTCTGGACTGATGAGTCAAAATTTGAAATATTTGGCTGTAGCAGAAGGCAGTTTGTTCGCCGAAGGGCTGGAGAGCGTACACGAATGAGTGTCTGCAGGCAACAGTGAAGCATGGTGGAGGTTCCTTGCAAGTTTGGGGCTGCATTTCTGCAAATGGAGTTGGGGATTTGGTCAGAATTAATGGTCTCCTCAATGCTGAGAAGTACAGGCAGATACTTATCCATCATGCAATACCATCAGGGAGGCATCTGATTGGCCCCAAATTTATTCTGCAGCATGACAACGACCCCAAACATACAGCGAAAGTCATTAAGAACTATCTTCAGCGTAAAGAAGAACAAGGAGTCCTGGAAGTGATGGTATGGCCCCCACAGAGCCCTGATCTCAACATCATCGAGTCTGTCTGGGATTACATGAAGAGAGAGAAGCAACTGAGGCTGCCTAAATCCACAGAAGAACTGTGGTTAGTTCTCCAAGATGTTTGGGCCAACCTACCTGCCGAGTTCCTTCAAAAACTGTGTGCAAGTGTACCTAGAAGAATTGATGCTTGATGCTGTTTTGAAGGCAAAGGGTGGTCACACCAAATATGGATTTGATTTAGATTTTTCTTCTGTTCACTCACTTTGCATTTAGTATATATATGATAAATATATATATATATATACATGTCTATTTTGAAAGCATATATATACTTTACAGCATTTTTATACCTGCCTATAAACTATTTGCACAGTACTGTATATATATATAATTTAAAGAGTTTAATATATACCAATATACAGATATAGACACAAAGAACTACAATATAGATTACAATAAAAACAAATGTGTAATTCAAAAGCAGTTAGATATTTATTACAATAGCATGTCAGTCATTCAGTATTTAATGTCTTCAGATGCAGAGACTTTAAGGGTGTGGAATATGTATCACAATCATCTAGCGATTTTGTTAAGTCATCCCAAATCAGTGCATCTTACACAAACTGGGCTTTAAACCACAAGGCTATTAAATCAGCTAATCTTCCATTCATCACTGCACTGTCAATACTGCTTATTACAGAAGAGGTGTGTTTATTGTATCTGTGCATCAAAAAAACCTTGCTTGTTAGGCAACAATACATTTGAGATTAAAAATAAAATGAACCGTTCAAATTACAATATTTCTTAACTGTTACTTTTTTAATAGGATCCTCTAGTGCCATCTAATGGTTAAAAGAGCTACAATACAATGCCCTATTTTGTTTAAGAAGGGTACAGAATCTGTCTCTAGACCTAATGATAATTAGGGATGCATGCTTATACTAACGTTTTTCTTCCTTTAGTTTGCAGCAAGTGTATATGCATAAATGGTTTGGCCCCACGTTACACTCTAGCTAATCTGTAGTCAATGTCTATACTGTAGGTCACTGCAATATGAAACACCAGGTTTAAAGGGGACAACCATGTCTTATAATTTGGAAAGTAGTATTGGCAGCATTAAGCAAAACAGAAAAAGTGAAAATCTTTGTGCTTTCAGCCAAATATGGAATTTAGACCAACTGAGCTTGTGAAATGTAGCATTCTGCTGTTATTAAAAATATCAGAGCAATGCAAGTGACTTTATACATAAGTTACAACTAGGCACAAGCAGTGGTAAACTGTAAACCAAGTCAATGGAAACACTGGAGTATATCCCAGTTTCTAGACCTGGGGATTCTGGACCCTGGTTTTCCCAAATCCTGTGGTATGCCAATCTATTCGACAGTGGGACCCACAAAGCAGTACGGCACTAGGGACAAGACTCTCCTCGCCTCATCCTGCATCGTGCCTGTGATGCCAATACATCAGCTCATACATAGTAAAATGATGCTATTGAAGCTGTTTAAAATTCTTATCTTAACAAGGTTTGGAAATCAAAGCTTTCTCTTCTCGTCCTGACCCACAGCCAGCATGGACCTGGCTACAGTGGGAGTGCCTCCTTTCTTTCTCTCTGGGAAAACTCTTTGAAAAATAAAAGCAGTGTAATATCTCCCCTTTGTCTACCTTTCAGACGCCTCTCTTTCATCTCTGCCAGCAGTGCTTATCTCCCATTATCCCTCCGTTTAATCCACCTGTTCTGGATAACTTTATCACCTTATTTGCTAATCTTTTCAATTCCTTGCTGTATCCCTATCTTTTAAGTGTTGCTGTACCCCATTTGAATTTTGTTTCATGTCATAGTTATCAGCTGTACATTTGCATAGAAAGTCTAAAGAAAGAATGTTTGTAGTGCAGTTCATGGGTGATCCCTACAGTAAGGAGTTTTCATTACAGAAATACTAAGACACAGACTGAATTCTGCCATATACCGAGGCATCTTCTCCAGAGAACATGTATGGTAGGGTTGGAACAATAACTGATTATCGGTAATGTGTTAAGTTTTGAAAAACAGACTGAGAAAAAGAGAAAGAACTGGTAACTAGGGAGAAAAATGCAATTAATATGAATTAAACATGACTTAAGTTACAGTGTTAGAAAAAAAAAAAGAAAACTGGTGGGCAACAATATGAAAATGTTATAGCGATATCGTGCATGTATTTCGATATTGATATTGATAATATCGAAGTCTATATATATATATGGCCAATAGTGCCAAATTTAATGCCGCATGCAAATAGCGGTTGGTACCTAAATGCCAATCAATGGAATTAAATAATACTTGTGGGTGGTATTTCTTTGCCTACTTTTTTTAATCCCACAATATCGCGATCTGGAAATTATTATCAATATAAAACAATATCAATATAATATCAAAATATCGATATTGGTGCACACTACAAAAAATATATATATATATATATATATATATATATATATATATATATATATATATATATATATATATATATACAGTACTGTGCAAAAGTTTTAGGCAGGTGTGAAAAATGCTGTAAAGTAAGAATGCTTTCAAAAATAGACATGTTAATAGATTATATTTATCAATTAACTAAATGCAAAGTGAGTGAACAGAAGAAACATCTAAATCAAATCCATATTTGGTGTGACCACCTTTGCCTTCAAAACAGCATCAATTCTTCTAGGTACACTTGCACAAAGTCAGGGATTTTGTAGGCATATAGTCAGGTGTATGATTAAACAATTATACCAAACAGGTGCTAATGATCATCAATTCAATATGTAGGTTGAAACACTATCATTAACTGAAACAGAAACAGCTGTGTAGGAGGAATAAAACTGGGTGAGGAACAGTCAAACTCAGCTAACAAGGTGAGGTTGCTGAAGACAGTTTACTGTCAAAAGTCATACACCATGGCAAGACTGAGCACAGCAACAAGACACAAGGTAGTTATACTGCATCAGCAAGGTCTCTCCCAGGCAGAAATTTCAAGGCAGACAGGGGTTTCCAGATGTGCTGTCCAAGCTCTTTGAAGAAGCACAAAGAAACGGGCAACGCTTGAGGACCGAGACTAGTCGCCAAGGAAACTTACTGCAGCAGATGAAAGACACATCATGCTTACTTCCCTACTCAATCGGAAGATGTCCAGCAGTGCCATCAGCTCAGAATTGGCAGAAAACAGTGGGACCCTGGTACACCCATCTACTGTCCGGAGAAGTCTGGTCAGAAGTGGCCTTCATGGAAGACTTGCGCCAAAAGCCATACCTCCGACGTGGAAACAAGGCCAAGCGACTCAACTGTGCACGAAAACACAGGAACTGGGATGCAGAAAAATGGCAGCAGGTGCTCTGGACTGATGAGTCAAAATTTGAAATATTTGGCTGTAGCAGAAGGCAGTTTGTTCGCCGGCTGGAGAGCGGTACACTAATGAGTGTCTGCAGGCAACAGTGAAGCATGGTGGAGGTTCCTTGCAAGTTTGGGGCTGCATTTCTGCAAATGGAGTTGGGGATTTGGTCAGAATTAATGGTCTCCTCAATGCTGAGAAGTACAGGCAGATACTTATCCATCATGCAATACCATCAGGGAGGCATCTGATTGGCCCCAAATTTATTCTGCAGCATGACAACGACCCCAAACATACAGCGAAAGTCATTAAGAACTATCTTCAGCGTAAAGAAGAACAAGGAGTCCTGGAAGTGATGGTATGGCCCCCACAGAGCCCTGATCTCAACATCATCGAGTCTGTCTGAGATTACATGAAGAGAGAGAAGCAACTGAGGCTGCCTAAATCCACAGAAGAACTGTGGTTAGTTCTTCAAGATGTTTGGGCCAACCTACCTGCCGAGTTCCTTCAAAAACTGTGTGCAAGTGTACCTAGAAGAATTGATGCTGTTTTGAAGGCAAAGGGTGGTCACACCAAATATGGATTTGATTTAGATTTTTCTTCTGTTCACTCACTTTGCATTTTGTTAATTGATAAATATAAACTATTAACGTCTATTTTTGAATTTTTGAAAGCATTCTTACTTTACAGCTTTTTTTCAAACCTGCCTAAAACTTTTGCATAGTCCTGTATATATATATATATATATATATATATATATATATATATATATATATATATATATATATATATATATATGCAGAAATACCCTAATATTTACATATACACACACTTGGGCGTGCAATTTTGCAGCCTGGAAACATCAATTCAGCTTTGGTGCAAACTGATTCTATTACAATGTTCAGCCAAACATGGGGTTCCTTAGCAGTCTTCCACTCGTATGGATACATCATCTGTCACCATAATGGGGTTGTTTCCACTCAATTTGGCTGCATAATAAACCTTTATTAATCTTCTTAATTCACTAAATACGCTTATAGTTATTCAAAAGTTCATGCGGCTTAGGAAAAGAAAGAAATACAAGTTTTATGAAGTTGAAATCCATTCTCTAAACAAAAAGCCTCTCAGAAAAGAGATTTCTGCTTTGCAGCTTTAATGAACAGCTAGGTCAATGTGGTGCTTGCGGGCACTGTGTTTAATTTCAATTCTAACTCTTTCATGTCTGCTAGATACTGCATTTAAATAAGTTTGAAGGTAGGAAGAGCTTTAGGCATAGAGGATTTAAATTATTTTAGCCTCACTCCCCCAGCACTTGGTCTCAAATTGCATACTGTTATGGTCATTTTTTGTTGTGCTAGACATTATTATTATTATTTATTATTATTATTATTATTATTATTATTATTATTATTATTATTATTATTATTATTAACTAAATGAGCAGCACTCAGCTGGCACAGAGTGATCATATTAATGTATACATAATTATTGAGACCATCAGAGGTGGCTTATTAAAGGGCATTAGGTTTAACAGACTACAATGGGGAACTGAAACGACTAATAGCACTTGTATGTTGCGACAATCACTAAATAAATGTTGGTAACTGCTTTAATGAAATGATACTTGATAGATAGCAGCTCAAGATTACATCAGATCAGATCAGGGCACAGGGATCATAATGCCTGTCTGTGCTTGATGAGTGTATCAGTATCTTCTTAATTAACTCACTTAATTAGGTATTGTATTTATTCAAAATATATTTTAGCAGGAAACCGTTTTATGTAAAGCAAGGTTCCAAGACTGTCCATGGAAGTGATGAACAATACACAGACTACACTTTATGTTGTATTACCCAGGCAACAAGTACAAATAAAGGGTTTTTTTTTATATCCAAGGTCAAGTGCAGGGCTGCTTGTGAGAAAACATATTCTTCTCTAAGCTGAGCTGCTCTCAGTGAATATAATAAACAAGTAATTGGCTGGCCTGAGAGCAGCTGTTTAATGGGTATTGCTAGAACCCTGTGAAATTATTTTTATTTTGTATAATTTTTTGTTTTATATTTCACAAATGTCATGTTTTAACTACATACATATTTTTTTTATTAAACATTTTTTTAAAACACAAATAGACCTCACACAGAAAAATAATTTAGTTACCATAAATTCACATTGGCGGCAGTAATGGTAACGTACGTGAAGTCCCCCACTCTTTAATTAACTGCCTATTTACAGTAAACAGATAGTATTGTATTTCAATCCCGTTGCACTGAAGTAGGGCTCCAGTATACAACAAGCTTGGGGTTTCTCAGTATTTAAACACTAAGCAAAGCAGATTCATTCATTCAAATCCATTCAAAACCAAAACAGCATTTGCTCCAGTGCAAAGAATTAGCATACTAATACAAAATAGTGTACAAGCAAACAAGCCATATTTTCCCCAAAAGGAATAAACAGCTAATGATGCTTAACAACAGTATCTTTCGACTCCCATTCCAGCCGACAGTTTCAAAATCTGCACATCATTATTTTGTCACCGTCAGCTGCAGACATCCCCTCATGCTCAAATTTTAGAAAAAAAATGTCTCTTCTCTTCCATCACAATTTTCATTCCCAAACAACTCGCTCCAAATTATACATCTGAGCCTTCACGATTGCAAGTATTTAAAGTATTTTCTGTATAAACCTCACAATTTAAAAATATCACTGTGTTTGTTTTATAATGATTTTTCGTGTTATTTCTTTTTATATTTGCATTTCATTTTATATGTTACATTTTGTGTTATTTCGTATTTGCGAAAAATACAGGGCTGTAGGTATTGCTCACAGTGCTTCTAAGTTTTTGTACAACCTATTCATATTTATATATTGTAAATTGAAGCTCAGGAAGGTATTTACCCAGATGACCCAGTCATTGCCTGAGACAACAATGTTCAGCTGCAGTTGTTATCAGACACCTGAGAGAGGGATATTGCCTTTCTTCTGAACTGAAGAGTTAAAAACTTCAGACATAGTCTACATTTTCAGTGTTACAAGTATTAATAAATACATATTTGAATCAAGCCTAGGCCAGTTTCTGTTAATGTTGTCTGTACATAAAAGAACAGTGTTTTTAAACTGATAATACATCTCTTGTTCACTTTTAATAGCTTTTGCTTCATCTCCAGTAGAACTAATTGCAGAACACTAAAGTTTTTCCAGTATTCGAATCAGCTTGCAATGAACGCAGTAAGTAATATTCCCTGCTTTTGCTTTATCACAAAGCACCACGCTATCAATATATAATTGTATACTGCTGCTATGTTTACAAACCACTGACAAATCATTAATGAAAGAGAGATTAGGTGTCATCTGATTATGCCTACTTCAAAGGAATTTGAGTGGTAAGCAGCACAGCCTCACTCTCTCTGACACACAGACACATACACTGTGCTATGTTGGTGTGGGGATGTTGCGTTTCAGCTTGTCTGGAACACCCAAAATGCCAGGGCTGACAGAGTTGCAAGGTTACAGTCACATGATCTGAATGTAATGAGGAGGGCTGGTAGTCCCAGCAGTTAGGATTCTCCAGACAAGATCAAAGCAATTCAAGTGACATTAAGTCATGGTTTTCAAATTAAGCTGGTGTAAAATATTGCTTGACAGTTTGTGCATATCGACTGTTGCAGTTTGGAAATTGATGTAAGATTATCCCAGTAATCGTCATATATATACCAGGTTTTTCATGATTATCCATGCTTTTAACTGTATAAACTTGTCTATAAACACTTAATATTTCATTATATGATATGTGTACTTATATAAGCTGATACTCATAAGTGAATTGCATTTAAAAATGTTATTTTTAAATGAAAATGTAAATCTTGTCAATTTCAATGAAATGGTCACCCAAAGCAAGTGGATTTCAGTCTGAAGCCCAAGTCAGTTAAAAGTCTGAAATGTGTATAGCACGGTGTTAGAACACTGGCCTAAGTATAAAAGTGTCTTTGTTAGATGTTCTCCGAATTAACTAGCATGTTACCTAATTAACCTTTTGTCACCAATTATTGTTAACAGGTGAGGGTCCATGATTACTATAAATATAGGTAGCAAAGGCACAAGTTTGTCATTCCTGAATGTAAGGGAGCAGAAAATGGCAAAATACGCTCAGTTAAGCAAAGAAAAAAGACAGACTGTAATTACTTTAAGAAATGAAGGTCAATCTTTAAGACAAATCGCAAGAACTTTGCAAGTGTCTGTAACTGCTGTGGCCAAGACCATCAAACGATTTGAAGAAACTGGCACTCATGAGGACCGAACAAGGTCAGGCAGGCCAAGGGTGACCTCAGAATCACAGAACAAGTTCATTCGAGTCACAAGTCTGCGAATCCGGCGCTTAACTACCCCTGAAATACAAGCTCAGCTAAATGCTACTAGAAGTACAGATGTTTCAACATCAACTGTTCAGAGGAGATTGCGTGAAGCTGGCCTAAGTGGAAGAATTGCTGCAAAGAAACCATTGTTAAAAATGCAGAATAAGAGGAAGAGACTTACCTGGGCCAAAAAACACAGAAACTGGACGTTTGAGGAGTGGAAGTCGGTCTTATGGACCGATGAGTCAAAATTTGAAATATTTGGGTCCAACCGCCGAGTATTTGAGAGACGCAGAGAGGGTGAGCACATGAGTTCTGCATGTGTGGTTCTCACTGTCAAGCATGGAGGAAGGAGTGTCGTGGTCTGGGGTTGCTTTGCTGGTGACAGAGTTGGTGATCTTTACCAAGTCCATGGCAAGCTCAACCAGCATGGCTATCATAGCATACTTCAGAGGCATGCCATTCCATCAGAATTACGGCTAGTTGGGCAGTCCTTCATTCTTCAGCAAGATAATGACCCGAAACAAACCTCAAAGTTGTGCAAGAACTATGTGGCGAAGAAGGAAAGTGAAGGACAACTTAATCTAATGACCTGGCCTGCCCAGTCTCCAGACCTCAATCCCATAGAACTTGTATGGGGCGAACTGGACAGAAAAGTCCAAGCAAAGCTACCCACAAGTGCCCTATATCTCTGGGAATTGCTGCAGAAGAGCTGGGAAGACATGTCTGGTGATTTCCTGCTGCAACTTGTTAACCGAATGCCTCGTGTTTGTGAGGCTGTTATTAAGGCAAAGGGTGATTTAGAGACAATTTTCAATTTTCTTGAACATTGCTTTGATACTTATGTTTTGTTTTGTATATTGTAACATGTGTTTTCATTTTCAAGTATTTACAGAAACGTATACGACGCAAAACATTGTCAATTATGAAAAAAACCTAGTTTCCAGCAAGTGTACTCAAACTTTTGACTGGTACTGTATATATATATATATATATATACATATATATATATATATATATATATATATATATATACATATATATATATATATATATATATATATATATATATATATATATATATATATATATACTGCTACACGTCTGTCCTAAAATATTTAAGTATGTTTGCAATGTTTATGTTTAACTGAGCTCTAAAGTCACTACAAATTGTAAAAAAAGACAACGAAACCTGTCATATTAATAGCATAATAATTTCTTTAAATATAATATCAATCTCACAAAATATCGTTCACCTAGATTACAGTTGGCATTCGTCACACTCAATTTTGAAAAAAAGCAAGGAAGAAACTCCCCAGATTTCTGAGTGGATCTGCTCCCAGGACCGCATCAGCTCAAGCTGAGCATTGTACTCAGAGCACTCAGGCCCACTGAAACCAAAGAAGTGCAACAAGTAGTTGCTGCACAGAAGCTTGGCCTCCCTTCGGATGATGAGTCAGACACAGGATGTGAATCAGACTATTTCAGCGATTTTCTTTGTATAATATACAACCATTAAACTGATCTGATTAAAAGCAAATCCCAGTTCTTTTTTCAGCCAGTCTTGTATTGCAGGGGCCTTGATGCTCTAAAAATCAGTGCTGAAATACAGCTCCTTCATTGCACTAATGTACACTACCATTTGGGGTCACTTAGAAATTTCCTTGTTTTCCATGAAAACATACATGAAATGAGTTTGAATAGGAAATATAGCAAAATGAATAGGAAATATAGTCATTGACAAGTTTAGAAATAATGATTTTTAATTGAAATAATAATTGTGTCCTTCAAACTTTGCTTTCGTCAAAGAATCCTCCATTTGCAGCAATTACAGCCTTGCAGACCTTTGGCATTCTAGTTGTCAATTTGTTGAGGTAATCTGAAAAGATTTCACCCCATGCTTCCTGATGCACCTCCCACAAGTTGGATTGGCTTGATGGGCACTTCTTACGCATTACACGGTCAAGCTGCTCCCACAACAGCTCAATAGGGTTGAGATCCGTGACTGTGCTGGCCACTCCATTATAGACAGAATACCAGCTGACTGCTTCTTCCCTAAATAGTTCTTGCATAGTTTGGAGCTGTGCTTTGGGTCATTGTCCTGTTGTAGGAGGAAATTGCTCCAATCAAGCCGCCCACAGGGTATGGCATGGCGTTGCAAAATGGAGTGATAGCCTTCCTTCTTCAAGATCCCTTTTACCCTGTACAAATCTCCCACTTTACCATCACCAAAGCACCCCCAGACCATCACATTGCCTCCACCTTGCTTCACAGATGGCGTCAAGCACTCTCCAGCATCTTTTCATTTGGTCTGTGTCTCACGAATGTTCTTCTTTGTGATCCGAACACCTCAAACTTAGATTCGTCTGTCCATAACACTTTTTCCAATCTTCCTCTGTCCAGTGTCTGTGTTCTTTTGCCCATCTTAATCTTTTCTTTTTATTGGCCAGTCTGAGATATGGCTTTTTCTTTGCAACTCTGCCTAGAAGGCCAGCATCCCGAATCGCCTCTTCACTGTTGACGCTGAGACTGGTGTTTTGCGGGTACTATTTAATGAAGCTGCCAGTTGAGGACCTGTGAGGCGTCTGTTTCTCAAACTAGACACTCTAATGTATTTGTCCTCTTGCTCAGTTGTGCACCGGGCCTCCCATTCCTCTTTCTATTCTGGTTAGAGTCAGTTTGCTGTTCTGTGAAGGGAGTAGTACACAGCGTTGTACGAGATCTTCAGTTTCTTGGCAATTTCTGCATGGAATAGCCTTCATTTCTCAGAACAAGAATAGACTGACGAGTTTCAGAAGAAAGTTCTTTGTTTCTGGCCATTTTGAGCCTGTAATCGAACCCACAATTGCTGATGCTCCAGATACTCAACTAGTCTAAAGAAGGCCAGTTTTATTGCTTCTTTAATCAGCACAACAGTTTTCAGCTGTGCTAACATAATTGCAAAAGGGTTTTCTAACGATCAATTAGCCTTTTAAAATGATAAACTTGGATTAGCAAACACAACGTGCCATTGGAACACAGGACTGATAATTGCTGCTGATAATGGGCCTCTGTACGCCTATGTAGATATTCCATTACAAATCAGCCGTTTCCAGCTACAATAGTCATTTACAACATTAACAATGTCTACACTGTATTTCTGATCAATTTGATGTTATTTTAATGGACAAAAAATTTGCTTTTCTTTCGAAAACAAGGACATTTCTAAGTGACCCCAAACTTTTGAACGGTAGTGTACTTTGTCAGACACTACAAGAAAACCACTGCTAGTCTAGCACATGCTTAAACTGTGCCAAAATGGGCCATAATGCACCATTTTAATCCCCTCCCACAGTCTCCCTCCCTCGATGAGACTGGTGCTCCTACTACCTTGTAAGTGCCACATACTTTAAAACGGATTGAAAACCCTGTTAAGGTTATTTACATTTTACCATCTTACAAGCCCTACAGTGAGTTCACTACCATCTGCTTCAAGCCTGCATGATTCTTTGCAGTTAAGACAGAATTTCAACAGAAGCTCAGGTTGTAAATACAATCTGGTGGCTGTGCATCCTCAAGTGGGAACCAGCAGCTTTCTAGAGATCATCCAAAGACAAGTAAATGGAAGTAAAGATTGTGCAAACTCTGCACTTGCAGAAAACTCCTGGCTAGGCAGAACTTAACTGTAGGACATTTAAAGGAAACCGAGTATTAAAATTACCCAACCTGGGTCTCTTTACTACCCGGTAATCGATTATTCATTTGAAAATTTAAAGAAAATGTAGAAAATATGACAATGCAGTTGTAAGCGTGGGTCTCTGGCCAGCGTAATAGTTGCAGATAGAAAAATTAATAGAGGTAGTTCCAGATAGAAAAATGTAACAATTTACTATCCATGTGTTTTTAATAATAAATGTGTACCTGCAAAGTATTTAAAGTATGTATAATAATAAACACATAAACACAATATGTTCACTGGGAACAAAGAAACAGCAAAGTTGTAAATGACCTCTACCGCTAAATACAGTACCACTGACTTTGCCATCTGCTTAGCAATCAGTCCCAATTGCACACACACACGCAGGCAGACTGTTCAACAATAAACAAAAATATAAATGTCTGGCTGGCTAATCAATCAGTCAAGTATCCTCCCTTACCTCTCAGCCTTTGTTTCTAAAGAGATGCCAGTTTTATTGTATATCAAAAGTTAATGTAAACCGTTCTTTTCAAGTTCAAAAGCACAGTATAAATAAACATACACAATATAATACATATATTCATTAATTTTGGCTGTCTTGTTCTTGTTCCCCATCATTACCTATTGCTTGTGGAACTTAATTACAAATTATTTGAACTGAGGAAAACATTCTGCCAGAACATTTTCAGGATGCTTTACAGATACAGATATCTCTTACAAAGCGCTCCCAACTAACTCATTTATCATGCCTTCTGCAAATAAGCTTGAAATAACTTTTTTTTCCAGCTACAGGTAGTATATACCTTAACACATAATACCATACATGTATAGTAATTAATTTAGAAATACATTGCTACTGGAGTGAATGTGTAACACAGTGGGCTTTACATGCTTTGAGGTTCTGCTAACAGATGCTTTTGCTATTAGTATTATGATTATTTATTTCTTAGCAGACGCCCTTATCCAGGGCAACTTACAATTGTTACAAGATATCACATTATTTTTACATACAATTACATTATTTTTGTACACATTATTTTTACATACAAGTACCCATTTTTACAGTTGGGTTTTTACTGGAGCAATCTAGGTAAAGTACCTTGCTCAAGGGTACAGCAGCAGTGTCCCCCACCTGGGATTGAACCCATGACCATCCAGTCAAGAGTCCAGAGCACCTAACCACTACTCCACAGTAATGCCCACTGCTATGTAGTGGTGCTGGTTTCTTCCATTTACTGTACAGTGAATCTTGGAAATTACTGTATATCACCAGCAGAGGGCAGAGCCCTATTGACCACAGAATTAATTGTGAGACTTACTGTATAAACTGAATTAGAAGAAAAAAAAAGTACAAATAGGCTCTAGTCAATAGGGCCTTTGTTTGTAAAAACAATGAAAACCTCTCTCAAAAAGAAGAGAACGTAATCCATTCTCCTTAACAATGCAAGAGAAGTTCATCATCTACAGAAATGTAGCCTGAGCCTTAATCCAACGTGCAGTTTCTAAGTTTATATTGTACACTGTATACTGTTTCATTGCTTCCAGGGTGCATCAACAGCTAAAATCTATTGGCAGGTTTGTTTAATTTCCCTGCATATTATCTATGTTGCTATTGTTGCTGCTTATTTGCTCACAGTAACACAAGAAAACAACAGGGATTATTCATACTGGCTGGTTCAATCCTGCCTAAAACCACTCAGTTTAGTGTGGAAATCAAACACATGCTTTTGTTTCACCCGAGGACCTGTGGGGGCTGTATTTTGCTAAAGCAGTAAACCCAAACACTCTGCATGTAGGAAATCATAATGAAACTACAATTCCTCTGCTTCCTGGGGACTTTCATTTCTAGTTCATGCTGCTGGCAGTATCACAATAGTGAGATTAATTCATACAACTGGGAGACACTGGACCAACAAACAAATATTCACCACAAATAGAACGGCATAGTCCACAAATATACTCTCATACATTATGTATGTTTAACCTTGGTAACACAGCAAACAAGACCCCTTCCTATCATACCACAGGGATCAGTATTAGGTCCTCTGCTATTCCTAATCTACATTAATGATTTAAGATTCTGGTATATTAAGCAAACTTGTTAAATTTGCAGACACCACAAAAACAGGAGTGGCAAACACCGTTGCAGCAGCAAAGGTCATTCAAAATGATCTAGACAGCATTCAGAACTGGACAGACATGTGGGAAATGACATTTAATATAGAAAAGTGTAAGGTTTGCACACAGGCAATAAAAATGTCCATTATAAATACCATATGGGAGACACTGAAATTGAAGAAGGAATCTATGAAAAAGATCTAGGTGTTCATGTTGACACAGAAACGTTTTCATCTCGACAATGTGGGGAAGTTATAAAAAAAAAGCCAACAAAATGTTTGGATATATAGTTAAAAGTGTTGAATTTAAATCAAGGGAAGTAATGTTAAAATTTTACAATGCATTAGTAAGACCTCATCTTGAATATTGTATTATAGTGTTTTTATCAGCATGAACTACACTACACTTGTTAAAAGCATGCAACTATAAAAAAAACTTCACATCGAACAACCTGTTTTACCTTTTTTAATTTTTAGAAATAGTACAATATTTCACCACCAGGTGGCACTATGTAAGCATCCCATTTGTATTCGGCCCTGGATGTATTCCAGTTTGCACCTCAAATGCACGCAAGCCAGGTGTTTTTTTAATATTATTTATTTATTTATTTATATGGGAATTTAACCCATTGAGACCTAGATCCAGGAAAACATCGATCAATTTGTATCTATAGCCCAGGGTGCGAATGCACTTTCAAACACTGATGAAGTTGAGCTTTGGCCAAATATATAAGCCAACTATTTGATGAATAAGAACCAGGTTTAATCTCCAGAGAACAATGTATGGAAGATTCCCTTTTTGAAACACAAGTGTACTTTGGTGTTCAAATTCTCAAGAGAAGGAGATCTTAATAAACCACCACATGAATCACAAGACAATGCATGTGAAGCACTGCATTACACAACACGCTGGCTATCAGGCCGAGACCCAAATGCAGGACACCATAGCAGCTGCTGGACCCCAGAGCACAATATAACTAAATATAATGGTTCTCTTTTTGAGACCAATAAGCACCTAATTGCACTATGCATTACCCTCTGGTTCCATATGTTCTAGCTCTATTGTTCTCCCGTCCTGAAGTTACAGTCTCCTAACTTTGAAAATGAAAATGTGGGACTAGTTGCTGGAGTTTCCCATCCAACTTCAGAAACAAGCAATTTTTCTTGATCCCAGCCCTGTCACAGCTAACCCTGTACATCAAAATCTGAAAGGGTACCTCTGACTGGCTAATGATACACAAGCAAGTTTTTCAAGCTCAAATGGGGTCAGGTATTATCGCTTCAAACATTAAACACATATCTGAATAACAGCAGCTAATTCAAAGATAACGCTAATTCAAAGATGACCTATTGTAGTACGAATCATGCATGACGAATGCAATCATTGCCTGTCCGTCATCTTCACACAAACTGCAACCAGGCAACCGACGTGAGGAGCAATCTACGCTGGATAGTTTTTTCAAGAGAAAGGACATGCAATTACTGTATTCAGCATTCTTTCCTTTTACATTTCTTTACTGTTTTCTTTTAAACATTCATATAAAATTAGTGTAATTTATATGTGGAAACGGGTTTGTTTTGTGTGCTTTTTGGAGTTGTTATGTTTGATCAAATGATTGTTTACAGACAGGTGCTCGATTGAGACTTGCTGTCTGCTTGTCTTCTGTATGTGTCCTCTGTGCGTTACCATTGTTGGTAGCGTCACATGACCCATTTGTTTACTTTCTGTTTTGTGTTTAATAAATCCTGTGTGTCTGTGCCGGCGTTTCAACTCCAACTCCCATGTCTCTCTGTCTTGTAATGCGGTTACCCACACATGTGGCACGAGTACCTTGTCACAATACCATTTAAATGTTGATCAATGTGAAGGAATCTTCATAAAAGTACAATATATTGATGTTCAATTCAAATTTGCCATTTTGTCATTATTCAGATACAGAAAAATGCTAAACCCTATTATAGTGAACACCCTGATACAACAAACATTTCTCCAGGTCCCATAGGGGTTCGTTATAGTGAAGTTAGCCTGTAGTTTAATCTTAACTGTCTTGCTGCTTTTTAAAAAAAAAATGATACAGGAATTTAACCCATTGAGACCTCAATCTCATTTACAAGGGGGTCCTGTCAACAAACATGTACAATAAATCAACACAATATCATGTGTGGTACTGACTTAATCATTTTTGGAGTATTAAGCAAAGGACATTCACCCAAACATGTGCGGATCCTTAACCAGGATCAAAACATTTACAATTCACATTTACTCCTTATATCATGGTTAAAAGAGTTAAAAGTTTTTGGGAGCCAATAGGCAAAGAATATTTTACCCAGACATGTGCCAACCCTTGAAACGACCAGGTTCCCAGGAACGCAGATTGGTATCATACCTATTAACCAGAGCTAATACAAACTGCAGCATGACTAATACAAAACTGCAGCATGAGTTGTAAAATACGTCTAGTTTATGTAAAGACTGAGTAGAAGTGAACTGGTAAATGAAAATCACCATAATCAAGGACAGGGAGAATAGTAGTAGTCACCAATGTTGATCTGCTAGACTGAGAAAAGGTCCTATTTCTAAAATGGAAGCCTAATTTAGGTCTTACCTTTGAAATCAGTTTATCAATATGATGATTAAATGTAAGATGCTCATCAATCCATATGCCTTAAGTATTTATAATAAGGAACTTTCTTTATTATCTCACTTGTCAGTGTAACAATAGTCCAAGATGGATTTTTATACTGCTTTCTATTAGATCAGAATAACATAGTTTGCATCTTAGATACATTATATCTTAGTCCAGCCTCTTGCTGTAAGTTAGTCTTTTACTCCTGCAGTTTCACTTGATCAGGCAGTTCAAAAACTCCCCGAAGACCAATTTGTGTGGACAAAACTCCCCCAAAGTACCCTGCATCATGTTCATTGTTTTTTACATTTATGACGAGGGATTTCAGCTTGATTATATCATTTAGCACCGTGCAAAAACACACCAAATGTGCACCATATGGGCAGGATATTGTATTGCTTACGTCCAAAAAAACCTGGCAAACCTTAAAGTGGCAGGGAATCAAACAAGAAATTCTCTGGGATGACTAAAAGCCAAAAGTTTTTTTAATCAGAAATGTTTTCTTTTTGTGTTTTTCTCAGTTTGATTGCTACTCTTGGGAGTGTAGATAAGTGTGCAAAAATATGGTTCCTTTTTTTTTTTTTTTTTTTTGAGTCACCTCTGCAAAAAGTTATAGGTTTACTTGTAAGTTGATAAAACAAAAAACAAAAAGCCATACAATTCACATTTTTACACATGTGAATTCTGTTTTATCAGTTTATTGAAAGTTGTTCTGGAATTGTGGGAAATGAGGGGGCGTGTAACACAATACAAATAGGTAATGTGTTCAATTGTGTTTAAGGAAATGTCTCATTGCTCTGTGTTATGTAAGAAGAAACATTGTTATCCTGTCATCAAACCCAAGCCAATAAGTGAATGCCAACAGCAGGGGCGTTTTACAAAACACAGATTATTTTATAATCCTTTTTTATTATACAACTCCTTTTCACATAAAACAAAAACATATTATGCATGACTAAACACTTAAGCAAAAACAGAATAATGTACCAAACATTAATGTACTATGTATATTGCAAACACAAATAAAAAAAAAAAAAACATTCTTGTCCTACTTTAAAATTAATACATAAACTTCAGTATGCTGCAATTTGCTTTTTCGTCTGATTAGTACGGAAAGTGAGAAGGTTCAAGATTAGTGCAAATCGAGGTCTGTGAAACCAAGCCTTTTTCAGTAGTTTCTCAGGAAAAAAGCATTCGAGTAAGTACACACAAAATGCTTTTATTAAGTTTATTGTGTGCTTTTTTGTAGTAAGACTGCAGTTACTTCTTTAAAAAACAAAACCCCATAAATACTTCAGTTTAAAATATGTTTGTTTTGCAAGGAGTCGATAAATGTACAGGCTATGTTCCAGCAATTGAATAATGATTAAGTCTGGGATCTGATCTCACAAACCACTGATGAAAGAAAAAGTAAAATACAGAAACATGTGTTTTATGAAAGTACGTATGTTTGGACATTCAAGACATTCAAGTACAGTCCTGATGTAAAGGTTGATCTGATATGATAATCTTACTGCAGGTGAACAAATAGCAGAGGATATTAAAATGAGCAAACCAGAAAGAAGGAGATGGTAAAATGCAGACTGGCACTCTATAACCTGCCAATCACATCACTTGACTACCTAATTGTGTGTTTTAAGTGCCTTAGTGACATTAATAAACCAGGCGAAGACAAACCCAGAATACCGCTAACACCTAGAAACAGCTGTCTGCTACTCAACTTAATTTATCTTCTGAACTTAGGATAACAAAATTAGGGATCTATCTTGATATCTTATAGCATTGGGGTAAAGATCAGTCATTTCTGCCATGCCAGTCAAATAAAGCTATAACTTTTATTTCTACAAAGCCGCTCCATAAAATTAAGGACAGCAAAGGGTCACTATCTCGTTTGTAATAAAAGAACCATTTCCCTCCCGAGAGTTGACATGTGTCTGAAGGTTCACTGATTTTGCTGAAGACTGGCCAAGGTAAGAGCAAATAAAAAGCGTTGATCCCCTGCTTTCAGCCTGTCACAGAGAGATAAACTCTGTATTGTGTCACATATTTTCAATTTTTCAGAGACGCTAGTGCGTCAGCCCAGCCTAAACCCCATGCTTTCTCCAAGGCCACAGTGCATCTGGAACATATTGCCTGCAGATTGTATTGATCTGAGGGATATGAAATAGAGAGCGCTCACCTCTGTCATTGTCACGGTTTGGTTCAATGTATTTCACCAGTTGCTCGAAGCACTTACTTGTGACAGGCAAGAAGAACAGCACTGGCTTGAAAATCTTCACTGTAACCAAGGGCTAAATGTTTTTAAAGACACGTAAGTCTTGCCTGCAATTTTCATGATATAAACCCACCATTAAATCAGTATCTGATTGCGGCAGACTAGGAATCCACTTCAGAATATTGGTCCATAAAGACCTAATCTTATAAAACAGGGTACAACATGCTTTTCATTATACAGGAAAAGTAAACTGCTATTGTTTTTTTTGATTATTATAATTTGTACAGAATCTGCACAGTTCTTGTTATAAGCTCTTAGTGGATGCACTTCAGACTAATCTAAAGTAACTCTTTAGGATTATTCAAGAATGTCGGTGGTGCATATATAACAATAGTTAATGTTATTTGAGGGTCTTAAAACAATTATGGGAACATGTTCCACACTTTTTAATGGCAAACACTGCAATTGCGGTTTCTTTCAAAATAATTTTATGTAATTGTGTTTTTTGTTTTTTAAAGCAAGATTCAGATCAGAATGGTCTTCAAACCCATGATGTACATGCATTTTGAAGATTAGTCTCTTGTATATTATTGAGGACATCAAATGCCCTATTTATCTCCTTCTACGTTACCTCTGCTTTACAACACTACAATGGTATGTTAAATATCAAATAGATATAATTCATATGTAAATGTACATTTACAGATTTAAATGCAAGATCCAGCCAATCATTGTCGATATTCCTAGAGACAGTAAAATCCATGCTGAAGACTGTAATTAGCGTGTCACAGTCCTGCTATTTTCACTGTGTAATTATTCTGTAACCTTGTTCCATGAAAGGAGGAATATTGTGATCTTTATTGACAGGTGTCCTTTGCTTTTGTATGAAATTACTTGTTGAACAATATGACTTTCCATTTGATAAAAATGGCCTCACGTTTATTATTATTATTATTATTATTATTATTATTATTATTATTATTCGTTGAGAGCAAGTCATTCCGTCTAAATACAGACACTCCAAGGCAAGGCCAGTCTCTCTCTTTTTCGAATATCTGTCAACCTCAGGTCACTTCAATTCCATTTTCTGAAAATGACCAATTACCAGTTTGGTTTGCTCTAAACACTGTAAACACTAGCTCGAGAGCAATTGTCATTGCACAGAGAGTGCAAATCTGTAATTATATGTCATTGTGGAAGGCTTGAGTGTACAGTAATATAACTGACATGATTATCTTTCTAACTAGAAGATGCGCTGTGTTATATCCTCTGCAGTACATCAATCTCATAGCACATTTGAAAGCTTTGAACAATAGTTTAAGTAGCTGGTGCCAAATTCATAATTTCCATGACAAACCTGTGCTATTTCCTCATCTGTTAATAACTCATGAATATTAAAGATAAAGCGCACTTATAAAAAAAAACAAAAAAAAACACATTTGAATAAATCTCTACTGTCAGCTTAGGTCTTTCTTTTTGTCATTTTTCAAGATTTTTTTTTTTTTTGTATATTAAAATGTTCTAGATTTTTGTTCTGTTTTCTGCAGAAGGGGCACTACAATGATATAGCGAATGGTATAGATAGATTCATGTATCTGCAGAGCGGGTTTGAGTTAGGGAATGGTACAGACAGATTCATGTCTCTGCAAAGTGGGTTTGAGTTAGGGAATGGTACAGACAGACCCATCTCTGCAGAGGGGGTTTGAGTTAGGGAATGGTACAGATAGATTCATGTATCTGCAGAGGGGGTTTGAGTTAGGGAATGGTACAGATAGATTCATGTATCTGCAGAGCGGGTTTGAGTTAGGGAGTGGTAGATAGATTCATGTATCTGCAGAGGGGGTTTGAGTTAGGGAGTGGTAGATAGATTCATGTATCTGCAGAGGGGGTTTGAGTTAGGGAATGGTACAGATAGATTCATGTATCTGCAGAGGGGGTTTCAGTTAGGGAATGGTACAGATAGATTCATGTATCTGCAGAGGGGGTTTGAGTTAGGGAATGGTACAGATAGATTCATGTATCTGCAGAGGGGGTTTGAGTTAGGGAATGGTACAGATAGATTCATGTATCTGCAGAGGGGGTTTGAGTTAGGGAATGGTACAGATAGATTCATGTCTCTGCAGAGCAGGTTTGAGTTAGGGAATGGTACGATAGATTCATATATCTGCAGAGCGGGTTTGAGTTAGGGAATGGTACAGATAGATTCATGTATCTGCAGAGCGGGTTTGAGTTAGGGAATGGTACAGATAGATTCATGTATCTGCAGAGGGGGTTTGAGTTAGGGAATGGTACAGATAGATTCATGTCTCTGCAGAGGGGGTTTGAGTTAGGGAATAGTACAGTATAGATAGACTCATCTCTCTGCAGAGTGGGTTTGAGTTAGGGAATGGTACAGACAGACCCATCTCTCTGCAGAGCGGGTTTGAGTTAGGGAATGGTATAGATAGATTCATGTCTCTGCAGAGCAGGTTTGAGTTAGGGAATGGTACGATAGATTCATGTATCTGCAGAGTGGGTTTGAGTTAGGGAATGGTACAGTACAGACAGACCCATCTCTCTGCAGAGGGGGTTTGAGTTAGGGAGTGGTACAGATAGATTCATGTCTCTGCAGAGGGGGTTTGAGTTAGGGAATGGTACAGATAGATTCATGTATCTGCAGAGTGGGTTTGAGTTAGGGAGTGGTAGATAGATTCATGTATCTGCAGAGGGGGTTTGAGTTGGGGAATGGTACAGACAGACCCATATCTGTCTGCAGAGGGGGTTTGAGTTAGGGAGCGGTACAGATAGATTCATGTATCTGCAGAGGGGGTTTGAGTTAGGGAATGGTACAGATAGATTCATGTATCTGCAGAGGGGGTTTGAGTTAGGGAATGGTACAGACAGACCCATCTCTCTGCAGAGCGGGTTTGAGTTAGGGAATGGTACAGATAGATTCATGTATCTGCAGAGGGGGTTTGAGTTAGGGAATGGTACAGATAGATTCATGTATCTGCAGAGGGGGTTTGAGTTAGGGAATGGTACAGATAGATTCATGTATCTGCAGAGGGGGTTTGAGTTAGGGAATGGTACAGATAGATTCATGTCTCTGCAGAGGGGGTTTGAGTTAGGGAATAGTACAGATAGATTCATGTATCTGCAGAGGGGGTTTGAGTTAGGGAATGGTACAGATAGATTCATGTATCTGCAGAGGGGGTTTGAGTTAGGGAATGGTACAGATAGATTCATGTCTCTGCAGAGGGGGTTTGAGTTAGGGAATGGTACAGATAGATTCATGTATCTGCAGAGGGGGTTTGAGTTAGGGAATGGTACAGATAGATTCATGTATCTGCAGAGGGGGTTTGAGTTAGGGAATGGTACAGATAGATTCATGTCTCTGCAGAGGGGGTTTGAGTTAGGGAATGGTACAGATAGATTCATGTATCTGCAGAGGGGGTTTGAGTTAGGGAATGGTACAGATAGATTCATGTATCTGCAGAGGGGGTTTGAGTTAGGGAATGGTACAGATAGATTCATGTCTCTGCAGAGGGGGTTTGAGTTAGGGAATGGTACAGATAGATTCATGTATCTGCAGAGGGGGTTTGAGTTAGGGAATGGTACAGTATAGATAGACTCATCTCTCTGCAGAGGAGGTTTGAGTTAGGGAATGGTACAGTACAGACAGACCCATCTCTCTGCAGAGCGGGTTTGAGTTAGGGAGTGGTATAGATAGATCCATGCCTCTCTTTCTGAGATTACCAACAGTAGGCGTAATTGGCACTTCAACCATGTGTTGACCACCCTGCTCATCTTGAATTTTTAAAGTCTAAAATTCTTTTCTGAACCAGTTTTCCAGTCCTTTCCTTTGAAACATTGTATAAACATGTCCCTGGGGCTCTCAGGAAGATGTTATATTAAATTGCTGGAAAATGAAATGGGCACCTAAATGAATTATGTCACAGAGCGGTTACATTGAACTTGGATATAGTCTGTCAATGTTGGCTTTCCAACTTGAAAACTGTCATTATTTAATCATTTACTGAGAATGGAGCAGTAAGCATTCAAAAGCATAATTTTAAAGAAAAAAAAAAACGATCTTTAGGATCAGCATCAGAAATGAAAACAGTGAATAACTCTTCTGTCAAATGAAACCATTTGTATTGTTGATGACTAATGTACTTCTGGTATGTAATAGTACTGGAACAGCATTCTTTAGGTTCCTTCTAACAGAGTGTTCAGTTTAAAGTGATAATGTTCCATTGTCAACTGAAGAGTAACAAAAGCTGTATTTTAACAAAGGTACGCTTGCAACATTCTTCGAATACAAGCCTTTGAATATCTGGCTATCTTGAATAAAGCAAACAAGGGCAGAGATATGTGCTTTAGAGCTTTATATGAATAAATCTAGATATGATCCATTGATTAAATATCAAATTAATTATTTTGACTTCAATACTTGGCGAGGACATAGACACACACCTACATTTCTTAACTTCCAAGACATCTGTGAAACCCGTGAACATTTAACAGTGCAGAAAAAAAAAATCTGAAATGTAGATACCCAAACAGCGAAATAGCAAATGCATCTGGATCAATTTGACATGGTTTCCATTCAAAATACACATTAAAGAAAAATCAACAATCTATAGAAGAACGAGACACATTAAATAGAAGCCGCCAGGGCCTCTGTAATTAAGGGCCATGCACACCGAAGCTGCTTCCTTCTCTGAAGAAGACTTCAGTAACCCTGCCAACTGTCTTTACTGCCTCATGTTTGCTAACATGCCAGTCTATCAACAGCACACAGCTTCCCAGCTATAATCCTCTTCAACAAACGCAATACATGAAAGGCACTGAACACACAGAAGTGTAACGTTTATCTTTTACTCACTGTGCTGTCTTCTTTATTTATGCAGCCGCTACAATCAGCTTTAGGATCCTGAAAAAGAAGGGATTTATCATTACTTAAGTAAGACAAAGAAAAACAAAAACAAAACACAAACACTTTAAAAAATACTCGCTGTGTAGTTATTTTACAGCAGATACATACATTCAGTTATGTATGTTGTTATGTAACTTCTGACACATCAGTTTACATAGGGCTTCTGTATTTTATCGATGAAGGCCAGTTATGGATGGACAAGCACTGCAACAGACTTTTTGTATTTCAGTATTATCCTGGGTAGTCTTTTTGTAAAGTCAGTATGTGCTGAGAGAGTTAATTGTAGAAGTTACAGAAAGGGACATCATATTTCAAGCACTTTTACCTACAGATGCAATTCTTACAAAATGCACCAGAGGTCTCTGCATCACAACAGTGAAATGGAGTAAAAAAAAAAAGCAATGCTTATAGTCACTGCAATGTGATGGATTTAAAGCACTAAAACAACACAGTTTGGGAAGAGCAGCCTATAACAACTAACAACTCTTATCACAGATGAAATGTGCATCTGAAAACGGGGTTCTCATTCAGTAATAGAAAGCATACTTTACTGATGTGTCTGCTAAGAAATAAATAATGCAATAGTGCAATAGTGCAAAAACAAATAAATGAATCAATTCAACAACATGTTCTTCAGTGCATTAGATCCTTGACTTTTTTCAAGTTTTCCCTTCCTCCAGAATTAATGAATTAAATATGTAGTAATATCAAATGACAATACATTCCACACTACATAAACCCAGTTATGACACAGTATATCATTTACTAACATTGATATATGGTGGACATAGATCAAATACACGTCGCTGCCTTCCCTAAAGGAAGTCCACCTTCCCTAAAACATGTTTCATAATATATTCCTGTACCACTGCTGTTGAGTTCTAAGTCTTGTGCTCAGGGCCGCCGAGAATGTTTAGAGGTAACACTCAAACTGACAGGGCCTGGAAATGTACCGATCTGACTTCAATTTAGGACTGTTTGACACCTTTAAGTCACAGCCTAAAACACAGTCTTTGACAAGTTTCAGCTCTGGGAAGGTTAAACAGAATCTCCCATCCTCTGGAGATCTGAGTGGTCAGGCTGTGTTAGCATGCTCACTGGCTACTGTCAACACAGCAGGTCCATCGATCCCATCAGGCCACTTTTAGATGAACTAAATGAAACTTTGAGTTGACACCTTCTGTCCACCACAAAGTAATTAACAAGCACATCCTCAACAAAACTTGGAAAGGGGAAGTAGACAAGCACAAAACTGTAAAACAAGTCTGTGAATGGAGGTGGTGGCTTGGGGTTTTGTTACAAAGGACAGGCTGGCCTACCCTGGTAATACCAGTGGGGTAATGTATAGAAGGATGTCTACTGTTGTATTCTCTATGTACTCCATCCCATCTGAATGTACCCTACTTGATACAAACAATCAGTACTTCCCATTTGTAAATGTAAGGCAGTAGGGTTCCCAGCTAAAATTGAACAATGCTTTTACTGTGCATTACTCCATCTAGACAGCAGATGTCAGTCACTACTAAGATAAAAGCCAAAACAGTAACCTGCTGTACTATAATGAGGTACATTGTTAGAATATAACGAGGATGGACATAGACCTATAATTTTAAATGTATATATTCATCAGAAATTATGTTTGTTCATTGGTCATTCATTTGTATTATTAGAAAACATGTGTTATGCTGCAGACAGTCACCAATAATATTGCAACATGCATTTTTCACTGAACATTATCCCAGATTATTATAGTCATGGATTCATTGTAGTCATGGATGCTTCATTACAAAATACTGTATTACCTTCTGCCTAATGCGCAACCATGTGTTATTATTAGCTTCCAACAGAAATAATATCCTGATCAAATGTTCAGGGATCAAATAAAACAACTACAGCAAACAACAGAAAAAAGTTGTTGTAAACATTATGATTCACTGCGATGTTCTGAACAGTTTCTAGGCTTGACTAAAATAAGATGGGAAATTATCATGTTGATATTATCAGTAGCCTGGGTTATTGAGGTGAACATGGCTATTTTAGATGAACATGGACTTTTCTATTAAACTATCATTTATCATTTTCACTTCATGAAACTTCCTCAATAACATAATCAATATTGTATGAATCTGATGTATTTAAAGCACGTTCAGCCTGTTTCAAAATCAGCTGTGTATATCAGCTGTGTATATAGGACACAGCACTTCCAGGACCTAGGCCATTCATTGTGTAGATCCTGTATATTTCTTATGGGACAATGAAGGCACCAGATGAAAATATCCTTGCAAGTACAGTAACTTCTGCAATTTATAAGTGCCTTAAGGGAACCTTGACTACTAAATCTTGAATAATAAATGAAGTACTCTGCAAGACTTACAGGTGAACCACCCATGCCAAACAGAGTTAGAACCATGCTGTAGTCACCCAGCAAGGTTTTGTTGTTATTTGGGCACTGTCTAACAGTAGATGAATGCATACTTAATGAATACAGTTACAACAGTAACAATACAAAAAGCGTTGAAGGTATTAGATTTAACTTATGAGTTATGTAAATACTGTTTTTAAAGTACATTTTGATAACTGTCAAAACTCTTCCAAACTGTTGTTAAAGAAGGTTTACATAACTCATGTGTTAAAGTTTGGAACAGACTATGAATAAGTTCCAAATTTTCTTATAATATATGTTGGAAGCTATGGACATATGAAGAAAAAAAAATCTGTAAACATGCATTTGTGTTTGCTATAAAACGTGTTAATAACCAATGCACACCTTTGAAATGGAATCAGCAATGACATTGCTTGACCACACTTCTAGCAATACCCTTATCAGCAGGATATGTGGAGTAAGCCTCATGATACTGGACTGTCCAAAGTTTTTTTTGGTAGCTTTGACAATAATAGTTATAGTTCCCAAAAGCGCAGGATTAGCCAGTAAGTACATTTTTTACTGACTGGATCCAATGTCCAATTATTTTTTCCACCCAAGCAGGGAGTTCACTTCACCAGATGGCAAAACTGACCCAAGAGAGAGTCAGTCCAAGAGTTGTTGAGAGTATAGACATCACCCAGTCACTAATGTATTTTGCCCTTTGATGCTTAAAACTTAAAGGTCTTCGGTCCTGGCAACGTGTTTCCAACATGGCGTTTATAATCCCCTAGCTCTCTCCTGCCAGGGCCACAGGGACCCTTGTATACAAAGCTAAAAAAGTAAAGACCTTGAAGCAAGACCTCGACTGTAATTACATCCCTGCATTTTTACAACTCTTCATTCTCCCATTGACAGAAAACTCACATACTAAATAATACATTCAATAAAATGCTTAAATTAGCCAGGTAAGCGCCATCTAGCAATCCTAAGAGGCATCTGATGACATACTAAAAGATTAATGCAGTTTAAGCTATCCAATTTCATAAGACTTTGCATCTCTATTTAAAGACGCAGCAATCTTTTTTTTTTTTTTGCTGACGATTACGTTGGCCTAGTTTAGGATTTGCAGCTAAATTAAATAATACATTGCTCAGAATCGCAAGCTGTCACAGACGGTGCTAATATTGTTCAAAGTCTGCATTAGGGAAGAGATTAGGGAATGAACCATTTTTTTGTAATGAGGATCAAGAGCCATGGCTATGCTTTCTCTCAAAGGAGGTGAAAGACACTTAATGGACTTACATATTAGGTTGGTTAAATGGTAGACCATTGCGTTTTAATCACATTTATTTCCAGGCTGGGCTCAGAAAACCTAATGCAAGATAACAAGTTAGTAAGAGATAACAAGCACATGCACATTGTCTAATGTAGCAATGATTCAGTATTCCTGCACAGTCATTTACACTGTCTTTAGAACTTGTAAATTAGAATCATTCCACAGCTGCAACAGCTTGGGCTTGCCTAGGAACTAATCCACTAGATGTTTCAGGAATTAATATATTGCAAAGCCTTCAACAGAGCCTGCTGTACTGTAGATTGGTATCGCCCTGCCCAGGAGTCAGCAACTGGATTAATGTCTACTGCAATGTTCTCTTCTAAAAGGACCAGGTACTACCAAAAGGCCCATACCTCTATCCATGAATCAGTCTTAGTGGATTTTAACATTTTCCCCAAAGCAACATCATGCACCAAATGCAGGGATTGAATGTGAGGGTAATCTAGAAAAGCACAGTGTAACAGCGATTCTGGTGTTTAAAATACAAATATGGGCCAAACTGGAAATGTATTCCCATCAGAGAACCTTCTAAATATAAAAATACCTTCTAAATAAGTTACATACAGTACACTGACCAAACAATTATAGTGTGTATTAGCCTTTATAGTGTGTAGGGCCATGTGGCTCCTGATGCATTGTTTGAGTGGAAACAGGTGTCTGCCTATATCTATCTATCTATCTATCTATCTATCTATCTATCTATCTATCTATCTATATACACACAGTATATAAAATCATAAAGAGATTCTACAAACACATGATAATCAAGTTTTGTGGGCTGCTGTGTAAAGGCATTAGAAGATATTTTTTCTTGCAACTTGGCAGCATCAGAAAATACAAAATGCTGGTAAGGAAAGCTGAAAAAAAGGGGAAGAGACACTTTTATGAAAAATGTCCTATCTATATGGCCTTGCATATTTAGTAGCCTACTTCATTTTTTTATATATTGGTAGCAATTAATGTATGGCTTAGCCTTTTCTCCTTGAATGTACAGATTTTTTAATTTTTTTTATAGCCGAGTTATTAGTAGAACAGATATTAATAGTGTGTAATATCACTCCAATCCAAGTCTACATTGAACTCTGTGATCTGTTTCTACCATTATCCATTATTAATGAATTCCTTCAAGCTGTTAAAATTTAAGGGCAGCATTTAAAAGCTCCAAAGCTGTGTTTTTTTTTTAAATTCATTTTTCATTCCCGAACATGTGTTCCACAGTGACCTTTCCTAGAAAACCCTGTGAATTGTATAACTATCAGTACAGAAACACGTTGTTTGCCAGTAGAGCAGAGACTTCCTCATTTAGTGGTCAATCACCCAATAGGATCAGCTATAGAAGTGCTACACAAGCAAAGCTAGTTCTTGCGACTAATATAATAAAACTTGACTATATCCATTCATTTCTAAACAACTGGGTAAAAACGATCAGAAGTACCAGGTGTTTGTTTTGTTTCCCTGCAAGATCTCAACAAATACAATCCAGTGATAGTACTGATTTTTTCTAGCAACTGGGTAAACAAGATATTTTCGATTTAAATGTTGTGTGTCTTTTCAAGGTCTTTGATTGTAATTTGCCTGCATCTCTAGGAAAGCTTTGAAAATGAGATGCGTTTCATCTTCAAGGTTTCACAGCAGCTAACGGAGAGGTAGATAAATAAATAAATCAGATTTGAAGTAAAAAATTGTGTTTGTTAAAACAAAGGCCGAGTGCTTCACATGGTTTTGAGTGAGATAAAAACAAAATTGTCATTTTTTATTTATTTATTTTTTTTTCTTGTTTTCCTTGGTTGGAAAGTAATTAATAACAGCCAACAAGGAATAATGCCCACTTGCAACCTGAAAAAAAATGTAATTCCACAAACCAAATATTATTGAATGTCATGGACCTAGGTAAATGTGAGCAGAGGGTCTTGTTATTTACCAAGCCACTAAGTAAATAGTGACCGGCTTCCATTGCCTCCAATTGCAGAAGCTAGGCTGATAACTGATTTCCTCTGAGTTTTGAACCAGCTCACAAAATGAAAAAAAAAAAAAATTATATATATATATATATATATATATATATATATATATATATATATATATATATATATATCTGCTGTATATATATTTTTTTTAACTGAATATAAATTTAGAGCAAACACAAGGTACTAATGCACTTTTTACCCCTGTTACATTGAAGGGTATAGCTTACATAGCAACCAATCACACATACATTCTTATCTGTGATTCCAAAATATGTATGCATGAGCTGCCAAGGTCACCATGCCAGGAAGAAAGATTTTGGACAAATAGACTTTCTCTACTTTATTTTATGCTTTCTGTTTCATTTGACTATTTTAAACATAACTTCCTTCAAAATCTTACAGCTTCCCAGTGAGAACGGGACCAAAGAATTGTATAGTGATTTTGACATCAGCACTTTTTTTCTATTTCTTAGGCCTGGAATGTAATTATATATAATAATGTGTGTAATTACATATCCAACATGTAAAAAATATAGTTTCATAGATAATGCATGTTTCTGTTGTGCTTATGTCACGTTACAGCAACAAACAACATCTGTTGAGCTTCTCATAGCAACAAATAACATTGGTTGGGCGTGTAGTTTCTCAGCCAGTAGTTTTTTTTTTTTAACACTGCACAAAAGGTGAAATGAGTACAAATATATATATTTTTACTTAAAATAGTTTAAGTCCTATCAAGACCCTTATAATACAAAACAAAACCATCAAAACAAAAATAGGGGAGCAACAGACTAAATTTGAGAATGACACAAAACTTGAACCGATTAAATACAGCAGTGCAGCTCTGAGAGCAGACAGCACATGTAGCAATCACAGGGCTCCAAATCAAAACAACAATAGAAATCGGAAAGCATTTCACACATTTTAAAGCTGTAAAAAAAGTTGTATAAAACACATATTGGTGGCAGTATTGTTTGAATCCCAAAGTGCAGGGCTGTCCTGAATTTCATATATACACAGCTATGGCCAAAAGTTTTGCATCAATTTTAGGATTGAAACATAATTCAACAACAAACCAAAAAACAAACAAACAAAAAAACTATATGAGCATAATTTAGATCTTTTATTTAACATAATGTAATCAAAAAAGCTACAAAATGATATTGCAAAAGTCTACCGGAAGCCATGTTAGCAGTACTGCTTTTCATATTAGATTTCGAAATGTTCAATTGTTGTTCGTGAAGTATAAAACTACAAGGAAACCTACAAAGCAGTATGTAATTCAATATGTTAACGTAACATTATTCAGCAGGTTTCATTAGACTTTATGAAGCACAATGAGTTCATTCTATACAGTGATGCAAAACTTTTGGCCATAGCTGTGTATAGCAAACTATTTTGGGTTGCTAGAAGTGTACAGATATGACTGATAAAATAGTAAAGGTTAACTTTACTCTAGACATATAAAATGACCACAAACATTTTTTCATAATCCCAAAGTGGTCAAAAAGACCCTACAAAAGGCCGCTGATTCATCGTTAGATGGCAAAGCCAACTGTAACTTACTGTATGTAGACAAAAAGAAGACAAGGGAGGTTGTGCAGGCTGAGTCACTTGTACACCTATGATTTCAATTTTACAAACCTTGTTAAGGATGAAATAAAGGATGACATCATGGACCATGAAAAATATACCTAACTAGCCAAGAAGGATTGGCAATTGTGCTGTGAAGACAGCAATAGATAAGGGAAAGCTATAGTATATGTACTGCGAGTAAATTCAAAAGAAATTACAATGCTTCCGTAATCAAAAATGTAGTCAAGCGTAGAGTCGTAACAGTATGGGAAACACTAGGAAGTGTGCAAAATGATCAAATCGAATTTTCACAGGGGTCAGGTTGTTAAATCCTACGGAAATGCCCAATCTTTCTATGGGGATTGGCGTTAGCTGCTCTGCTCTCTGCCTCTTGCTGGAGAGGAGAGAGATGCCTCAAGCAGTGAAAGTCCACTGAGTGTTACTGTGCAGTGCAGCTGTGCCCTGCCACTAGAGGAAAGAAAAATGGGATTGAAAAAACACACACAAACGCACACACTCACACTTTATCAAATCGGTTTTTATTAGCTGAATATAGTGTAGAAGCTACAAATTAAAACACTGTCCATTAACAATAAACATTTTGTATGTATGTTTTACAAGTTATTAAAGAAAGGAAATCATGCTTTACCCAGTAATGTCCAATGTTTACTTTTCTTTGGAAAATAATTGATATAACTATAGAGATACCAAATATTTTTTAAAAGAGGTTACTGCCTCAAACCCAAAAAGTTGCTATGGGCTTTTGAGGCTTCTTTGCAACCATGAGATTATATAGTACTGTATCATGCTCAAAGCTCTACATCCAATAAGATAAGATAACAAACGTTCTGGTATGCCAAGAAGGAAGCAAATAGCCCAAACAACTCAAAATTATGGCATTCTTTTCTCAGTACTGACCATCATTAAAATGCTTTTGTGTAATACGAGCACTGAGCCTTACCACGCACACACACACACACACACACACACACACACACACACACACACACACACACACACACACACACACACACACACACACACACACACACACACACACACACACACACACACACACACACACACACACACACACACACACACACACACACACACACACACACACACACACACACACATTCTGATGCCAAAGTGCTGCTGCTGCTACCTTCTGTCAGATTTTTCCAATAACCTGTGGCCGGTTTCCTTATTCCCCAACAGGTCAGGACATCACTCACTCACTCCCAGCAAGCCTATCAAATGGGACTTTTTCTGAAGCCCCTCAGTGACACTGGGGGCAAATCAAACTCTGAATAATACATTCAATGAGCTACTTAATTAGCAGGGTGAAGGTGAATGTGAAACAGCTGAGCCAAATAATGAGATGTCAGGCTCAGCAGCTCAGTCCAAGAGGGGATTTTAATGCTCTGCTCCTGTCAAAAGGAACTGTAGGATTTTTCAAAGCGATAACATTAAGGGGAAAGGGGCAGGAGAGGGGCTTATTTTCTTTTGAGTCTTCCTGGAATCATCATATTTTCTGGTGAAAAGATAAAAAGCTTTAAATAGAATTAATGGTAATGATGTAAACTTACAGAGCATTCCTAGCATAAAAAGGCAAATCATTGAGTTCAAGAAGAAAAACACATGCTAGAAGCTATTAGGAAAAGTTTTAGACAAGTAAATGCTGTGAAGGCAACAGAAAGCATTTTACTCTTCTGTATTGCAGTGGATTGAAAGTGCTGTCATCATGACAGCTGGTGAAAATGTACCTGCTAACATTCCCAGCAACACATATCCTTTAAGATCGAAAAGAAACATCTGAACATTTTTGCAATCAAAACTTTCGTGGAATTAGCTTTGTGTTTTCATTTTAGCTGTAATATTACACAATGTTAAACCACCCCATACTTATCCCTATTGACTTCAGCCCTTCTTATCTCTCTTGAGTTTGAATTAGGCATATTATGTTGCGTATTTCCTGAAAGCAGGAGAAATCAGATATCTAATTCCGGCCTGTGTGGATACATTTTCTATCCATGTACTTTTTTTCTAAAATATGCCAGATTGTTTTGCTATAAATAATTTAAAAAAAAAAAACATCTTCCTAAGCCCATTCATCAATAAAAATCTGTCTCCATTTGTATACTGATACGCAACAGTATATCTGGAAGCTATTAATAGATTAGTGATTTTATTTTACATTAGCATTAGACATGAAACATGTAGTTTCCAAGAAACAAAGCAAAATCTATCGTACGGTGCTTCTATTATGAGTCCTCTTTCTAAATCTTAAGCCTTTTTTGTGACAACAGTCCAAATAAGAACATATTTTCCATTGGCAGGAAAAAATTAATATATTCCACAGTCGTACAAAATATCACTGACTTTCATTTTCTAAGAACTTGTCTAACCCACATATATGCATATTACAATCTGATTTATTAGACCATTTGTAAGATGGTTTCAACAGCATATGAAATACATAAAACAGAAACCAAACCTTGAGGAATCCCGCTGCTAATATGTAGCTGTGAGGAACAGCTTGTTAATGGTGACAAACTGTGTTCCATTCGACAGATATGACCTACACCATTATAAAGCTGGTGAATGCCTGAGGCTGAAAGTTTCTCTATTGCATGTTCAACCATATTGAAACCCTTTGTCAGGTTCACAAATAATGTTTCCATCGACCATAATCACTCATCAAAAAATAAAAAAGACGATGGTAAGTCTTACTGGTATGACATGTTGAGTGTAAAAGTCCAGTACTGATTCCGATCTAGTGGGCATAGCTGAAAAAAAAAAAATCAGTGTAACTGAACCATAACTGGGGTATATTCAATTGATCTAAATGATAATGCTGCAATTGAAATCCCAATTGCTATACACATACACTGCAAAGATTCACATGCACTGTTGGAGATCATGAGATCAATTGACTAGGCTCATTTTCCAGCATGTGGTTTCTGGGATTTCTTCCCTTTGGGTTATAAAACGTATAATCCTACAACGTTTTGAGATATAACAAAATGTTCCCATGTCATTCTGATATCTTAACCCAGTATTGAACAGAAAGACAGACTGCTCTTCAAGTTGTAACGGAATATGGCCTCCACAATAAAACTATTTTCACCCCCTTAAAATTCTAGTCATAATTCTTGTTTCTGCAACCAATTGTGTCAGTAATTACATTCAAATTCAGTAATTGTCATGCACGGGTAAGATACAAATAGCTCTTGTCAATTTAATTTGGTATCTGGATAAATCTTTCCACCCCAACTTCACCTGTGAATAAAGTGTCCTTTGTGGAAATGCTGTGTTTATGTATGTGTGTGTGTGTGTGTGTGTGTTTGGGTGGGGTGTGAAAGTCTTTGAAAAAGTTCCCTGACCAATTATACACCCATTCTCCCCATAGCTCGCCATAATAATGCTAATCAGCATCTTATTTCCTCGCTTACCTTGACTGAAGCAGCCTCTGTATCTTCTGTCAAGATCTTCAATCAGAGTGTATAATTACATACAAACCAGGCCCCCTATTCATTATCAACCTGAACAATACCACTGGAAATGGATTGCTGCTGCCTTTTAATCTGCATTTAATTGGACGTCTCCAAAGGCTTGATTGGTTCGTTAAAATGCAGTCAGTGGATAATTTATTCTGGTGTGATGCTTCCAGGACACCCTTGGAAATGAACCAGAATGCCCGATAGGCATTGTGGTGTTTTTAATTGATTTAAACAGTGGCGGATCGTAATACCACCATCAACTGAATGCAAGACCTACTGTTAAAACATAATAAAATACACTAAGTTAGCTGACTTGTGTGGTTGTTAGTTGCCACTGAAGAGATTACAGCAGTGGCGGTATTAACATCCAACATCCAACTCTGTTGCACTTGCAACCAGCCCAATTTTATGATGCATACAAAAATAGTCTCATTAACAATGACCTGATAAATTAGCATCTTGCTCCTGAGATAAAAACAGCTTTGGCTCAGATGTATTGAAAAATAAATACTGCAAACCCACCAAATACTGGATTTTACAAACAAAAACACTCATAGGCTCTAGATCCAAGGCCTTTCCATATACGGCTAAATAATAATTATACAGACATATCAATCTGCCACAACTGTCAATAACACAGAATAAATTACACAAATGTTAACCTATAGGTGGGGTTCAGGGGGAGGAGCTAGGCACCAACAACCTATCATCTGCTGTCATCAATTAAATCTTCCTTATTTAAACATTAGTCACCTCTACCTAGCTGTCTTGTGTTTTTTCGTTTTGGCATAAACCTAAGCGATTTCAAGACCCATCAACTTTTGTATACCTCAATAATGGAGTACTTACAGCAGTTGTCATCGGATTCAGAGGATTCCCAGGATTTTCTGTCATTACCAGATCATTCTCCTCCAGCTTCAATCCAGGGCCCATCCAGTCTCCGTTTTTCTCCCCTTCTGGCATTTCAGTTACATCTGATCAGGCTCCCGATCAGGTTCCAGTTCAAATATTGCCTACCGTTCCTGCCACCCAAACATCGAATCTGCGCCGATCCAAGCGACTTGGCCTCAGGGCGCCCTCGGATCGATTGTTTTGGAAGGACTGGCCCATGAATAAATTGATAAAAACCCTCCTTAAAAGCGGTAATGCGATTCCGGCAGGGAGTGATAGAGAGTCTCTTTTCATTCTCTATTGCAATTCAGTCTCAGCAGAACCAGTTTTCCTCGAAAAAACATAATCAGCAGCCCAGCCATTCAGCATCCTAAAACAGACAGCAGGCAGTCTATTCGGATCTAACCACCCCCACAACTAGCACCGCTAATCAGCAGCCAGCCATTGAAATCCAACATTCGCAAATATTTAAAGAGATAAAATCATTTATGCAGCCATTTTCCGATACTCTATCTTCGGTCAGTTCTCAACTGTCGGATCTAAATAAAAGGGTGTCTATTATCGAACAGGGAAAACAATCTTCAGCGCTGTCATTAATTTCAGCATCAAACACTGCAGCGCCGCCTACAGCTTCTTCTGGTCCAGCCCCAATTTCAGCCAGCGAAGCAGATCCTCCACAATTCAACCTCGCTACTGCATCTACATACGGATCCTCCTCTCCAACTGCAGCTAGGCGTCACACTATATCTCCACGAATCAGGCGTAACATTCTCGAAGATTTCCAAATTCCACAGTTTACTGCCTACAGCTCTGCAATATCCAGCAGCAACGCCACAGTTCAATCAGCTGATTTTCAACTAAATCCAACTATTAATAAACTTCTTATTTCAGCTCAAGATTACATGGCATCAGCACTTGCCCCATCTACCAGATCCTCGTACTCTACAGGTTGGGCATGTTATGTAACTTTCTGTTTACAAAGCAGGATTAATCCTACTCCATTCAACCAGGACTGGATCATGGCGTTCATAGTGCATGCAAAGGACTCTCTACATCTGGCACCAGCTACAATCAGACTATATTTGTCAGGAATTCAGCATCAATTTCGCTTGATGTCCATCAATTCCCCAACTCTATTATCAATTCCAGAGGTTCGTCTCCTTTTACGAGGAATTTCCAAGTGCTCTCCGGCTCCTTCTTCTGCCTATTTCTATAGACATTCTCAGTAACTTGATTTCAATTCTCCGCCATGGCTGTTTTTCTCCATTTGATGACTTAACTATGGAAGTCATATGTCTATCTGCATTTTTTGGGTTTTTGAGATGTTCTGAATATACAGTTCCTTCCATTGCCAGCTTTCCTACCCTCGGTATCCGCTGCAGTGACCTCAAGCTCATCCCAGATTCTCATTTCATCTTATTTCTTCGCATTTCAAAAACAGATCAACTGCGGCAAGGACAATGTATTCAGCTTTCTAAGATCAACTCTCCTCTGTGTCCCTTCACGTCCATGTTGAAGTACATTGCAGAGCATAAGGCCATTTCATCCTCCGACCCTTTGTTTATCAATTCAAGCGGTCCATTGTATCAAGGCATTGGTTTTCAACACACCTTTCCACCGTGGTGTCCAGAGCAGGTCTTCCTTCGCAATTCTACACTCCTCATTCATTTAGAATAGGGGCAGCTACTTCAGCTGCAAAAGCCAACATTAACCAGCATTTAATTAAAAATATGGGGCGCTGGACTTCATCAGCAGTTGAAACTTATATTCGTTCTTCATCATCTGAAATATCCTCCGCACATCAGTCCATTGCTAGTATGTCCGGAGTGGGGACGACCTTTCTGCCTGGGCCTCCAAAGATTTCCCCCTAAGAAATTAAATTAAAAGAAAGGGGGTTTTTTCTTTCCACTGTGCAGAGGGTCTTCACATAGTCATTAGGGTACAGTCTACTAACCCCTTTGTCACGTTAAGTGTTTGTTTTCTTTCATCTAAATGTTTTCTCTTTTCTCTTTTCTCTTTTCTTATGCATTGGCGGTTCTCTCTTTTTCTTCTTCACGTTGCGTCAGCGGGGAGCCGGGGGTCCATCTTTTGGGGGGTTAGTGATTCCACTTTCTCCAACCCTTTGTTAAGCTCCGCTTCATTTACCTCATAGAGGAGGGTTCTCCATGAGTCAGAGGGGACCCCCGGCCAAACCCTTCCATCTGCATGTATGTTTCTTTTTGGGATTCTTCTTTTGGGATTCTTCTTTCAGGTCTGATGCCTCTATGCGAGGGTCCCCAAGCGGTGGCATCCCTCATGTTTGTCGGGTCTCCTCAAAGACGGTGGCCCCTCTCCTGTTTGTCGGGTCTCCTCAGCGACGGAACCCCCTTCTATTATGTTGGGCTTGAAGCGGAACACCACGCATTACATGTTTTAACAGATACTAACTTTATGTTTTCTTTCGGTTCGCGAGCCTCTTCGTATGTCGGGTAACCTCGGAGACGGTGCCCCTCTCGTATGTCGGGTCACCTCAAAGACGGTGGCCCCCCTCCTGTTTATCGTGTCTATCGATCAAGTAAATGTTGGGCCTTGAAGAGGCGGAGCCCCTCTCTCCTTGTGTATATGTTCACTAACTCTGTCAATAAACACTACCAGGTGGCATAGCTCCGCCCCGTGAATTCCTGAGTGAATTTTACCTTAAACAACAAGACAACTGTGGAAACCTCGTTTGGCAAAGAGCATTCAAAGACAGAGCAGCCAGGAGACCAGACAGCACCTCTCAATGAGAGGAAAAAAAACATTAAAAAAGACACCTGGAGATCGACTCTGACAGAATCTGGCAGAAATGAAACATCCACGAAATGAAAAACCAACAGTCAAAGTTTTTTTATGACTGGGTGAGTGAGAGTAACACAAATATAGACTTGAAAACTGTCACGATAGAACACCTTAATACAGTTATACGATAATTGTATGCCTCTGTCAGAAATAGCTCCGGAGAGTATGGCATAAGCAGTTACGTGGGGCTCAGATCAGGCTTAAATAGACACTTAAATGAACCACCCCTGAGCTATAACATTAATATACTGTCAAATTCAGAGTTCCACTCTGCCAACAATGTGTTCACAGCATGCATAGAAAACTTGAAGTCCTATTCTTATTAACTCACTTTAAACAGAAATAACACTTTAGTAGATCTAGTAAAACGTCATAGTGAATACTGTTCTACAGTTGTAAATGGAAAACAGGCTCTTATGAGGCAGAATGTTATTTCCACATTTGTCTAATTAAACATGAAATGAGTCTTAATTTTTTAAAGTGTGAGCCATTGTATAATAGGAATAATGCACTCCAGGCTGTGTGTTGTGCTGGGATAACATCACTTCTCTGGTGCTGGACGCAGTCAGCCTGCGGCCTTGTGCCCAACCACCCGAGGCATGATGTTATCCCAGCACAACACACACCCTGTCATGCATTATTCCTTTATTGAGACCTGTAGAATTTATTTTAAAAGACTACTAATATTGATATCCCTTCATTTCCCTCTTTCATGTGCTATTGGTCAATGTCTGTCACTATGTTTTTTTTTTAAATTTTTGTTATGAATTTGAAACTGTGCTTTTATTACTTTATTATCAACTTTTACAGGGTCTTTGGAACATGGATGTAATGAATATATATGATCTGCAATGTCAACACACACTTTCTAACGGATGCATTATTTTTTTTTAAAAATCACCTGTTAAAGCAGTAATGCATTTCTGATGAGAAACTCTTGAGACATAAAAGCAGAAATGGCTCTTGACATCATCTGTCTTGAGTCAGTTACTTTAATTTACATATAATGAATTAGAGTTATTATTCTGATTAAAATACAGATGTCTGGAGTGTTGAATTTAAAAATTAAAGTTTGTTATCTGACTTCTCTTCCTCGTATATCCATGAGTAGAAATAATTGTGATGCCGAACTCCATTGTAGATTTCAACAAAGATATTTTATTAGATACAGTACAGCAGCTGTGGACTCTATTTTCCTTAAGCACGTTATAATAGAATCAACAAGACAATACAATGCTTGCATTAATATAGGCTTCCCTTATGACATCACCCCTTTTTTCTTAACCTATCAGAAAATACAATTACATACTGATGCAAGTTTTACAGGCCTCCTATCAACCAATAATATCATTGACCACATGGGTCCTCTTTCTTTTTATTACTTTAAGTGAACGTAACATCAAAGCCTCTTTGATGTTTTACTCACAAAGTCATAACATCATAAAGTTAAGGGAAGGAAGGAGATTGCCAGTCTTTGAAGATTTTAGCCCCAAAATGTTATCTCTGAGAAAACACAGGGTCCCCTTTAAATTGCCATATGGTACATTTCAAAGCTTTCTCCTTGCCATCTGCCTTTCCTGCTCCAGCAATCACTATTAAACCCAAAATTGTCGAACTAACTTAACTAACTCTAAAACCCAAATACTAACTCAATCTAAAACCCAGTTAATTTTGTTAACTATAGTTTCTCATAAAATGTATGCTTCTCCATCATGGAGGCTTTGAGTTTACATTTCCTAAAAACAGAAAGGTTTTACAACCTAAATGTCGCATTGTTTTTTTCTAATGTATTGTCAAGTCACAGCGTGAGTGGCAACTAAAGAATCAGGATATTATTAAAATCCCCAATGACTCAACAAAATAGACATAAAGACAGATTCTGATGACCCTTTATTACATGAAATCTATCTCTCAGTTTTATTAGAAGCCACCTCCATCACATGCATTACAGTGTTATCATCTGGGACAGGATTCCTGCCATGAAAGCATTAATGTATAATCCCTAGATACATGTATCTGTATCTAGTTAAAAAAAAACAAAAAAACTGTTTCTTTTTCAGTTTAGATTTTCTGTCTATACATATATGTGTATCCCACAAGACCTCATAGAAATAATAAGTGGAACCAATGCCAAAATCTAAGTAAACAAACGGTAAAAAAATTGGTAAAATCTTAGTCAACCATTGTGGCAAATGCAAGCGTTTGGCATTTTGCATGCTCTTGAACACTGGGAATTATTAGGTATCGGGACCAAATAAGTCCTTCTGTTAGGTACAGTATTACTATGGAAGTAGCAAGAAGGTGTCAAGGGTGGAGACGTTTGTCTCGATAGTTTGGGGCTCCTGAGTGGCGCATCCAGTAAAGGCACTCCGGGTGGTGCAGGATGCACCCTATAGCCTGGAGATCGCTGGTTCGAGTCCAGGCTATTCCACTGCCAACCATGGACGGGAGTTCCCAGGGGGAGGCGGCGCACAACTGGCTGAGAGCCACCCGGATGGGGAGGGCTTAGGTTGGCCAGGGTGTCCTTGGCTCACCGCGCACCAGCGACCCCTGTTGACTGGCCAGACGCCTACGGGCCTGCCTGTGGGCCTGCCTGCGGGCCTGCATGCAAGCAGCCCAGAGCTGCGTGGTCTTCTGACGCTGTAGCTCTGAGGTGGCTGCATGGCAGGCCTGCACAGTGAAAAGAAGTGGACGGCTGACGACACACGTTTCAGAGGACGCGTGTGTTCGTCTTCGTCTCTCCCAAGTCAGCGGGGGTTGCAGCGGTGAGCCAGGCTTAAAATAGGGCTTTCACATTAGGCAGAAAATGGGTTAAAAAAAACAAGTGGCGATTCCAAATTAAAAAAAAAAAAAATGGTGACAGTTTAATTTAACCGGAATTATTTCTAAAATATGCCGTTATTAAAATAAAACAAAAAAACGAAAGGATCTTAATTATTAAAGAGAATTAGAAAACAACAGAATATTCCACTTTGTCATGTTTATCTCTCTTTAAAGATGACTAGGGAAAGAGCCAGGGCTACTTTGTCAAGCAAATGGATTTCTCTGCCAAAAAACTTCCTCTCCAATTCCTCTTATCTCAAGTAAAGTTCGCTCATTTCTTTGCAAATCAGGCCATGCTTAGAGTGACATGTTTTCTAGCCCAATCTACCAGGAAGGCTTTTTCATGCATTTACATTTGAGCTTCTATTTACTTTCTCTTTTTTTATGTGGTGAATGGTGAAAGTCATTATTCCTTTTCTGTTCTTGAGAATTAGTAATACAGCTGACCCTCATGAAAATCACATGTGGAACACTTACTGAAATGCCATCATTTATCATTCACTTCCCTCTTTGAATAATTTAATGTTGCATTCACCGGACATGGGGGAGGCATATTTCTCCATAGTACTGTGAAGGATTAACAAGAATATAAACTCAAGCCATCATTTTCAGAGCATGTAGGACAAAGGTAATTAGTGACAAACACACAAGCCACCCATTAGATACTTACTTCTCAGGGTGGAACCAAAAAGAGGCTAGTATTGACTGTTTTCTTTATTTACTGTGTTTTGTGCAGAATATCACAATGGATGCTAGATGGAAAAACACGACCGGGTGGATAGACAGTGATTGCTGTAATACAAAGAGATGATATCCTTTGTTCTACTTTGAGACCTTTGCTATTCCTATTATATTTGCCCTGATTGTGCCTTTAAATGATATGCAAGCCGCACAACTTTTTAGTTTGGCATAGACTACCAACATTTAGGGGCTGATGTAAGGATAGACGCAGCGCAAACAATTGCAAATCCAAATCCAAATTGCCAAGTGGCCAGGCAATTATTTTGCACTGCGGCCTATGTAAGCTTAAGAGCAATGCAAATGACTCAACACGCATAAATAATGAGCTGCAATCATAATAAGGTTCGCAATAGCGGCCACACTTACAGCCCACAGGTGAGGTGAGTTAGGAGTACAGAGAGCAGTAGGCTTTACAGACCTTTTTAGGTGCATACATGAGGGCACCCCCCCAATATGGTCCCGGCAGCAAAACTGACTCTTCAGGATGCCAAAAGTTCTCTCCATGACAGGTCACATTGCTACATGGTCATGGTAGTAGCAAATTTGAGCTTCTGTTTCTGCAATGTTCAATAGTGTTATCACCCAGAGTCCCAGGCCATAGCCACTATCCCCTAACATAGAAAATGGTGTTGTATTATGTTATAATTAGGGACAATGTGAAAATTCCATTTTTGGGGCGTCCATCGCTAAAAACTTATATTAAATAATGCATAAACATTTTGCCATATAAATTATGTATATACAGTTTTTTATTTTGTCTGATAAAAAGAATTTTGAATGTTTTGGTGCATTTTTAAAACTGTTTTCTTAAGATACGCTTTGATTAAATGCAAATTAAATACTGAAATAAATAATTTCTTTTAGTAAACAAACTTATAAGGTAAATAATTAATACAAAATCTCACAAGCTTTCCATCAAGGACATTAAACAGTACTTTGCAATAGAGTAGAGACCACCCGACGTTACTGACTTTATCCTCGCAGTTTTGCCAGCCTGTTGCAGGATTTATTAAAACCATTAGTTTGTTAAGTCAGAGCATTGTCCTCTATAACGAAACGACTCATTTAGTTTTGGCTTGCTTACATGTATACACCTGGGGTTTTATGGAAGATTGTCACACTGTTTTTTTTTTTATGCTTTTTCAGCTGAGACTGTCTGAAGCCTACAAATCTCACAGAACTATCTAAAGTGTAAATGAACAAGTACACAGAACAGTCCTGCATGCAGTTCAAGTTCAAATAATGCGATTCATTGAACATATTGTCTTTTATAAACTAAGTGTATGAAGCATTAAAAATGCTAAGTACTTTTTTTATTACTTTTATTTTAATACTCTGCATTTTGATATGCATTTTTAATTCCATGTGCAGCTGTCATTGTATTGCATTTATAGCCGTGCTGTGTTCATGAAGAATCACTGCGGTGCGGAACGCTTAAGATTTTCCCTGTCCCAGCCTAATTTAATTAATATGTTCTTTACTGTGAATTATCAGCATTTATTTTACAGGTGCATAGACATTACAGAATGGATAACCTTGCAGAGGTGCAAAGTTTTTGGAGGGTCAGTAATTGTCCAAGTGCAAGACTAAAGCCTTACATCTCATTATGTTTGCATCCACTTAGTATTCCAGATCTCCACTCAATTCCATGCTCTTTTCTTTATTTGAAGACTTTTCAATACTATTAAAATGGGTTAATGATGGCAAAGTGCTAATTTGATAGCGGGTGCAAAACGCCAGGCGAAAACTATTCTTTACATACGTCACATTTTTAATGACCTCTGAAGTCCCACTTTATGCCAGCTAAACACGTTTTTTGCCAGAAATATCAGTGTTTTCCAGCCGCAAATCACTTTGCACGTGTCCTTACATCGGCTCCTTAATGACAATTCCCAATTTCCAAATTCTTCTACAGTACATTAGGCGTACCTTTTGTTTTATAGATGTTCTAAGATTGCAAAGTTATTCTGCTGCAAATCAAAATGCATGAAAAGGCCAACAGTTTTATTGACACTGCTTGCCCTTTCAGTCTGAAAACAACATCTCCCATCAGAAATGTGTGGTCTTTAGTGTCAATCTCTTGGCACTAATCAAACAGATAAAATATCGATCGGAGCAAAACTTGCGTGGGTGAGGTGAAGTCTAGGGAAGGGATTCAAACTCAAGAGTTTTCATGCTTTTACTTTTTAATTAAATCTATTCGGCATACTCTCTTCCAAAGCCAACCAGTGCTTGGTTATTGGTCAGGGCCTTTTGGACAGATATAATTAATCACAGCTTGTTTCTCTTCAGACAGAAGTGAGAATATGTCCTTGGGAGTGAGGTGCTTTGTTAATGAGAGGAATTCAATGTTTTTGGTAAATAAAATCATAGTTTTATTTTTGTTTGTTTTCTGGGTAAAAATCACTGTTTTACAAGCAAAACTGAAATTATTTACTGGTACTTAGAAGGCACTGTTCCCCTTTACAGCTTCTTCAGCGATTCCACAATATTCTCTAAAGAAATGAAGCCAATGTTGACAAGAAGACAATAATAAAAGAGGGTGAACAAATTCAATCAAAAAATAATTAAAAAGGGCAATGTTGTGCTCGTTCTGTTTTACTTTTTGAAAACTGGATGAACTGATTAGATCTGGTACATTTAATATGAAACCTAAATCACAAATATTCTTCAGTTTGATGTGTCTGGGGCCAAACCACTGCATTGTTATATAAATTAGGAGGTGGTAAAATTGTAAGAAAGCAAATCAAGTGGACAAACCTTTTGGCTTGATGTTAGAATGATTACCTTTTGAAAGCTGAGATAAAAATGTCCATTTTGATGACCCTTGACTTTTCTCCATGTGGAGAATAATCAACACAAATAAAGTGCAAAAAAAGCTCATTTGTACTTCAGCTGGAACCAATTGTTTTTTTGGCCTTTTAGAATCGCAATATATAGAAAGTATAGGTTATGTTTTACATAGGTCCCTAATGGGTTAAAATAACCAGCTGCTGTATAGGTTAATTTTATCCGAGCTTTGTGTGGCTGATACAAGATGGATGGCTATATGTTTTAAAAGTGTTTGGGCATGAATTTGAATAATCATGCAATTTAAGAAAGAACCCTTTTGATTAGCCCTGCAAGTCAAGTGAACAGGATTCTCTCTATTCAGATCATACAGGATTCTCCAAGGGAGAAAACATGCTAACAACCACTGGAGATGAACACCTTTAAAATGAGCCATTGTGAAAACATCATTAATGCGTTGATAAGCACCATGCTTCTTTCTCCAGGATTTAATCAGAACGTCTTCTCAATGGAGGGTTCTTTCTAGCCATTAGCATAGATAAGAGGGTCCAAACTATTGCTGTGAGTATTATTATTATTATTATTATTATTATTATTATTATTATTATTATTATTATTATTATTATTATTATAGGTGACAAACTTTCTTAAGTAATACAGTAATTCATAATATGCCTTCTTTCCTTGCAGCTTCAAAAATGTCCTTTAAAATTATGTACCAAAAAAAAAGACACTACAGTCCTAAAACACACTTTTTCATTTGATGTACTTTCTTTGCTTCAGTTCCATGCCAGTATAACCATAAAAATATGTTATCCTTTGGGTTAAGTAGCAGACCATGTAAAAGCCAGAGCCTGGGTAACTAATTCTAACAAGAAAAGATCGAGCGGAGTAATTAAAAAATAATGAATACATATGGGCCATTCTACAGCACATTGAGCTTTTGTGTGCCAACTGGAACAAACAGTGAAGAATATTAATGAAAGCCCCATGCTTACCCTCATGAGAACGCAATTAAGAAAAATGTACTTTTAACTTCAACAGACTGTGCCATCTAGAGAGCGTTGGTTTCTGCCTTGCTCTGTAACCATGCAGAAAAGAACGAGTTCATAATGCTGTATTAAATTACAGAGAACGTCACTATGATTGCGGAGGAGTGGAAATGGTATTAAAACTTAATGGTAGGGTATTTTAAAACACACACACACACACACCGATCTCAGAGACACTTCAATCTGCCTCACTATGCTTTTACTGTTCATTACAAATTCTGTATCAGTCCACAACCCTTGAATGACTTTCAACACCAATGTGTGTTTAGTAAGCCCACAGTTATAAACTATCAATTAGTTTATATTCTGTTAGACTGTTTAAATAGCTCTCCTTTTTACTTGTTCCCATAAACATGGCAGTAGTGGTAATCACAAATCAGATCAGTTATAAATGACAAACATATTATTGTGATACTACTATTTGATCGTGGCTAACAATTAAATGTGACCATGGCATTTTTAATTAGTAGTGTTAAAAATAGTGGTGACTTAAAGTTCTTGCCTTAACTGTCTTAGACACAACTGCTCAGCTTCCTTCAATCCCAGTAGTACAAATGTATTCACAACATGACAGGGAAACGTTGCGGCCCATGGGATCACAGCACACAGCTGGAGAGCCAAATGTAATACCTGCCATCCGTCTCGTAAGTGAATCATACAGTCTCAGAAAATGACTGTTTATCAAGAAGCATATGAAATCACACAATTGAGAGCATCAATCAGAGCTGACCACCTCCACATGCCTGGCATTTATCGCACAAAAAATTGAAGACAACAGGCACAATAGAAAACCATACCAGAACACACTTTGTTACAATCGACGCAGGCACACTGTAGGCTTCTTGGAGATAGCAACTGCTATGCTTCCCATTTAGAACACTGTTTATTATTAGTCTGGACACTGTGATTGGGTTGCCCACTTCCACAGATTGCGTAGATACCGCTCTGGATTGCTTGAGGTGCTAACCTGGCTGCAATCAAGACAAAGGGTGTAACGCTGTAATCATGCACTTCTGCATTACACTTCTTCGATGGGATGGTAAACAGTTATCATCATTTCAAACTTGCAGTCAATTTAAGAACAAAAAATGTTTGCATGTTGCAGTGCCTGTTAATGTGGGTTCTGTTTTTAATGGAAGTCTTCTGAATGGTATCTTGTAACTTGGGGTATGACCCTTTGTTATTATACTATATTGCAGAGGTGGCTGGTTCAAGCGCGGCTCCCGGTGACATGCTGGGTGATGCACACAAATGAACTGAAGAAAGCATAATAAATGAAAAAGAGAGACAGTAAAAAAAAAGTTTATTATGTTTTTCTCTGTATTCATTTGTGTTAATTATTCTTTCTTCTCTCCCAGACTGAAAGCCGGATGTGCCATTGAATGTAAATTTCATAATTTTGAATTAAGTGCTTGTTCGTTTTGTGGAGATAATGACATGCAGCAAACCATCCCTGAGTAACAAACAAATGTATGAGGCTTTAAAACAGACTGGGAGAAAGAGTTTGCTTTCACTGAATACAGTGGTAAACCTGTGTCTCATCTGCAACAAATCGTACAGCCTGTACAAGGCGAGCAACCTCAAAAGTCATTATGAAACAAATCAACACATTTTCATCGGAATATCCTCCTGGATCAGACTTAAGGCAGATGCTCCTTTCGGCAAAGAACCTGACTTAATGATTCAAGCAAGTTTTGTACGGCATGGAATATTGCCCATGCCAAACGTCCTTATTCAGATGAATGAATCTTTTTATAAAGTGTTGGAGCTAGACTAGAGAATGCATGTTTAAATGTTATATTGCAGGTCTAAAATTAATATTATATTTACATAGCTTATGTATTGTCATGAGCAGGTACTGTAATCCCTTTCTAAATAAATACAGTGCATTTGTCATCCACAAAGCCCACAAAAGTATTTAATACACGCAGCAGTCATACAAAAAAAATACAAAAAAGATTTTGGTGAAATCAGGTCAATTATTGTATTTTGCTTCATAATAACTGAATATATTATATTTAAAGTGTGTATTACATACAGTACAAACAGAAATAATGGAAAAACACCAGTGTGTTACATGTGAAGTTGAAAACACTGTAGATCTATGTGTAGGATCTGCAATGTTCTATCACTTGTTCTTATGTATTTTGCTGCCATCAAGAGATAGCCTAACTACTGCACTGCACAGCAATGCTAGTATTTAAAATGTCTTGCTCTTGCAAACATGTCATGTTTTACAGTGTGTGTCTTGCGACTCTCGACCGAATAGAAAAGGAATGCGACTTGTAGGGTCAGAAACTTGGCCACCCCTGCTATATTACTTGGCATTGACATTGAAAATAAAATCCCCTGCAGGCTCAATGTTGCATGGTTAAATGGGGATTGTATGTGGTGCTGCATACACCACTGCACTCCTCACCAGTATAGTCAAGTTAGTTCAAATATATATTTCTGCAATATTAAATAATTTGGGGGGCTAGATGCTAGCAGTCTTGGGTTTCAGTAACCAGACTGATGTAATAAAAATAAAAAAAAGATTTCATAATGAGATACCACATTCTATTTTATCCTAGACAGTTGTCAGACAGAAGGATTGCCTATTAAACATGTTATAATGAAATAAACAAAGGTCAGTGCAGCGAAACCATGTGGGGTGGTGCCTTTACTAGGTAAGCCAACATTGACAACACAAACTGTTGTCAATGTTACCTGATTAGCATAACATCAGCTGTAATATTATAATATATATATATATATATATATATATATATATATATATATATATATATATATATATATATATATATATATACAGTACTGTGCAAAAGTTTTAGGCAGGTGTGAAAAAATGCTGTAAAGTAAGAATGCTTTCAAAAATAGACATGTTAATAGATTATATTTATCAATTAACTAAATGCAAAGTGAGTGAACAGAAGAAAAATCTAAATCAAATCCATATTTGGTGTGACCACCCTTTGCCTTCAAAACAGCATCAATTCTTCTAGGTACACTTGCACAGTCAGGGATTTTGTAGGCATATAGTCAGGTGTATGATTAAACAATTATACCAAACAGGTGCTAATGATCATCAATTCAATATGTAGGTTGAAACACAATCATTAACTGAAACAGAAACAGCTGTGTAGGAGGAATAAAACTGGGTGAGGAACAGTCAAACTCAGCTAAAAGGTGAGGTTGCTGAAGACAGTTTACTGTCAAAAGTCATACACCATGGCAAGACTGAGCACAGCAACAAGACACAAAGTAGTTATACTGCATCAGCAAGGTCTCTCCAGGCAGAAATTTCAAGGCAGACAGGGGTTTCCAGATGTGCTGTCCAAGCTCTTTGAAGAAGCACAAAGAAACGGGCAACGTTGAGGACCGTAGACGCAGTGGTCGGCCAAGGAAACTTACTGCAGCAGATGAAAGACACATCATGCTTACTTCCCTTCGCAATCGGAAGATGTCCAGCAGTGCCATCAGCTCAGAATTGGCAGAAACCAGTGGGACCCTGGTACACCCATCTACTGTCCGGAGAAGTCTGGTCAGAAGTGGCCTTCATGGAAGACTTGCGGCCAAAAAGCCATACCTCCGACGTGGAAACAAGGCCAAGCGACTCAACTATGCACGAAAACACAGGAACTGGGGTGCAGAAAAATGGCAGCAGTTGCTCTGGACTGATGAGTCAAAATTTGAAATATTCGGCTATAGCAGAAGGCAGTTTGTTCGCCGAACGGCTGGAGAGCAGTACACGAATGAGTGTCTGCAAGCAACAGTGAAGCATGGTGGAGGTTCCTTGCAAGTTTGGGGCTGCATTTCTGCAAATGGAATTGGGGATTTGGTCAGAATTAATGGTCTCCTCAATGCTGAGAAGTACAGGCAGATACTTATCCATCATGCAATACCATCAGGGAGGCATCTGATTGGCCCCAAATTTATTCTGCAGCATGACAACGACCCCAAACATACAGCAAAAGTCATTAAGAACTATCTTCAGCGTAAAGAAGAACAAGGAGTCCTGGAAGTGATGGTATGGCCCCCACAGAGCCCTGATCTCAACATCATCGAGTCTGTCTGGGGTTACATGAAGAGAGAGAAGCAACTGAGGCTACTTAATCCACAGAAGAACTGTGGTTAGTTCTCCAAGATGTTTGGGCCAACCTACCTGCCGAGTTCCTTCAAAAACTGTGTGCAAGTGTACCTAGAAGAATTGATGCTGTTTTGAAGGCAAAGGGTGGTCACACCAAATATTGATTTGATGTAGATTTTTCTTCTGTTCACTCACTTTGCATTTTGTTAATTGATAAATATAATCATTTTTTCACACCTGCCTAAAACATCTGCACAGTACTGTGTATATATATATATATATATATATATATATATATATATATATATATATATATATATATATATATATATATATATATATATGTGATAAAGTATGGGGAAGATATATATAACCCAGAATAATGCAGTGTTGTTGTCTTTAAAGTAAAGAAAAGGAAGTAACTGAGGAAAGGAAAATATAATCCTGGTTGTTTAAGGAAAGTGACCATTAAAACCATTAAATATTTTCTGCTAAAAATGCAGTAGCAATTCAGTAAATAAGCTTGTCTGCTGAGGTGCTAAGAATTTTTAGTGAAGGGCTGGGAACAAAATAAGGAAAAAACAACCCTATATATATATATAGAGAGAGAGAGAGAGAGAGAGAGAGAGAGAGAGAGAGAGAGAGAGAGAGAGAGAGACTTGACTTTTAAAATCCCTTTATTCTATAAATTAAAATATAATATAAAAAACTAAATAAAGCCACAAACAAAATACACTGGTGCAAAATAACATAACAGATCCAACATTTCTCATTTCATTTTCAAACAGTCCAGTTCAATGGGATCTCAGTCTTTCAGAGTGTTTCTCATATGAACAGAACAAGCTGCCCCTCCTCACTCACGGCACACCCCACCCTCCCCAATGCACCGACGCCTCTCAAAACTGTCCAGGTCATGCACCATTTTAAAATAAGCAAACTCCATCTTGATCCTGGAGACCATCAGGATCCTAAAAATACTAATAGGATTTATAAAACCAGTGGCTAAAATCTTATTTTTTCGGGATTTTAAAATAGCTAATTTCGCCTGACCAAGGACAAAGTTAACCAATGACCACCTATCCCTCCGTGCAAAACTATACTTTACACTAAAAACAAAAAATGTTTCAGTAAAAATAACCCCCAAGGAAGCCAGCAGGTTCTCTAAAAACAAAAAGAAGGGCTGCAGCCAAGGGCAATCCAAAAACAAAAGGAAAACAGACTCCTCCGCGGGACAGAAGGGGCACTGGACACTGACCCCCGGTTCCACTCGGCTCAAATAAGTATTTGTGGCAAAAATGCCATGCAGCACTCTCCACTGCAGGTCTCCGGAGCGCTTAGGCAAGGGAAGCTTATACAGCACCCTCCAGACAGGAACTTCATCAACAGGAACACCAAGGTGAGCCCTCCACTTAGTGTCCACCAGGTCTTTCACCTTATTAAAATGTCTGGTTTTCACACAGATTTCATATAGTGTCTTTTTCTAAATTGTGTGGAAAGCCACCTCAGTGACCCTTCTTAAGCGACAGCAGCTTTCCAGCCGGCTCCTCCTCCTCCACTGTCACTGAAGGGGAGACCAGCACTGCGGGGTACAGGGGTTCCTGCTCTGGAGCCACGTGCTCCGCCAGAAACCTGCTCAAAAACTGGGAGAGTGCCAGACAGAGGGATGCCTGGAGATCACTCAGCACCTTCTCCAGGAAACGCTCTGATCTAATATGCAGTGCAGGGGTTAAAACCCTGCTGGCTTTCCAACTAAAAAGGTTAAAATCAATTAAATGCCCCAGTTTAGTAAAACTGGATAAAAAAACAAAGCTAAAAACCTCACATTTAAAAATGGGGTTAAAAAACAGGGGCTCTTCAAAAACCCACTGTGTGCTCTGTGATTCTTCTGACCTTGTGATCTTTAAAAGTCTCCAAGCATTTAACAGATTCTTATAAAAACCCTCCATCCCTGCATCACTAAAACAATCAAGAGATATTAAAAACAAATGTCTGTCAAAACCCAGCCTCCCTGCCTTCTGCAATAAACAAAATGCTAGGTCTCTCCAGCTCAGCTGTGGGGTGTACAACAGTCTCTGGGCAGCCTGCAGCCTAAACGCTGCCATCCTGCTAGAGATATCAATGAGCCCCTGCCCTCCCTCCTCACGGGGGAGATACAAAATAGCGGGGCGCAGCCAGTGATGCCCGCTCCAAAAAAACTGCACCAGGCATTTCTGTATTTCATTTATCAAAACCAGGGGAGGATCCAGGCACACCAGCTTATGCCAAGAGAGAGGAGCCACTGCCAGATCTGCAGCCTACCCTTCACCCTGTCCAGCAGCCCCTCCCAGTTCTGCTGCATGAACTGCTCATTCCCAAAATAAATGCCTAAAAGTTTGACTCCAGTTTTATTCCAGCTTAAAACTGAAGGCAGTAATGGACAGGGGGTATCTTCCCAGCTGCCAACAAGAAAAGCTTCACTTTTTGCCCAGTTTACTCGTGCTGAGGCCTTTTCATACATTATAATGCATGACTCCAGCACAGTGACGTCTCGGTCAGTTGTGACAAACATGCTGAGATCATCAGCATATGCAGAGAGCTTGATATGGGTTGCATTGGGCGCAGCTGGTACTGCCAATCCAGGCAGTTTCTCCCTCAGCTGGTGTAACAAGGGCTCTATAGAGAGGGCATAGAGCATCCCTGAGAGGGAGCAGCCCTGCCGTATCCCCCTCTGCACAGGGAAGCGGACAGTCAGACCGTTATTAATTTTCACAACACTATAAACATTGTGATAAAGGAGTCTTATAAAAGAAGTAAAAACAGGGCCAAAACCAAAAGCTTTTAAAACACGAAACAGATACTCATGGTCAACTCTATCAAAAGCTTTTTCCTGATTAAGCGAAATTAAACCAAAATCAACATTATAAACTTTGGACAAATTAAAAAGATCTCTTAATAAAAACAAATTATCAAAGATCGATCTCTCGGGCACACAGTATGACTGATCTGTGTGCACCACTGATCCTATGTTGGTCTTTAGGTGATTAGCGAGAGCCTTGGAAAGCAGTTTGTAATCGGAGCACAGCAAGGAGACAGGGCGCCAGTTCTTGATGTTACAGAGGTCTCCTTTCTTGGGTAGCAGTGTTATCACTGCCCTGCGGCAGCTCTGCGGCAGCTCAGCGGCAGCTCTCCATCCCGGACGCATTCCTGCAGGACCTGGTACAGGTCCTCACCAACACAGTTCCAGAACTTCTGATAAAATTCTGCAGGCAGTCCATCTATTCCGGGAGCCTTCCCTTTGGAGAGCTGTGCCACGGCAGCAGTGAGCTCTGGGAATGCCAACCGAATGTCCAGTCCGCTGCTCTCCTCCTTGTCCAGGCTGGGGAGACCCTGGAGAAACCGCTCCATCTCTCCCAGGTCGCAGCCCTCAGCCTTGTAGAGATCAGAATAAAAGCTCACTGCAACACGCCTGAGGTCCGCAGGGCTGGAGACCTCTCTCCCCCCGGGCAGCCTCAGACAGCACATTGTCTTGCGCTCTGCTGTCTTCCTCTCCAGGCCGAAGAAAAAGGCTGTGGGGGCGTCCATATCTTTGAGTTCAGTAAAGCGGGCTCTGAGCAGAGAGCCCTTCACCTTCTTCTCCAGCAGGCTGCCCAGGAGCTGCCTCCTCTCCTGCAGGCCTGAGGTGTTGGAGAGCCCGTCCTCCCATCCATCCTTGTCCGATCCCGCCGATCCGTCCTTCTCCTCGTCCGCAGAATCTCCATCAGCCGCCGGCATCTCCGCTACCGACCCAGCAGGCTGAGGAGTCTCATCACTGGGGGGAACGCCAACAGGGCCTACCTGAGCCCCGAGGCTATCCACCCCAACACCAGGTCCTCAGACACGAGATTCATGGGTTGAGGCCCGCCTTTCTCTTGTTCTTCAGACCCGGCGCAACGCTCCACCACAGCGGAGGGTTGAGACCCTACACCGCTGTCTTGAGAGACCATAATGGGCCCTCACACAGACTACTCCTCACCCGCAGCCACGTTGGCAGCAGCAGGAGATGTTCTTTTTTTAAGTTTTCTTTTTTTTACGACTGCAGTGTACACCCCCTCCTTGTCTGCGTCGGCTGGCGCTGCAGTCCCGGTTCGGCTGCAGCCGCTGGTACCCGGCTCTTCCGGTCTCTTCCTCCTGGGCTGCGGCTCAGGTCTCGGCGGCTCCTCAACCTCCGCTCTCCGAACAACCCCGGCCGCCTCCCCATCACCACTACTACTACTTGTCCCTGCTTCAGTCTGTAGCTTGGGGCAGGTCCTTTTAAGGTGCCCCTGTTCCTGCAAAAAAACATTTAAAAACCTCCATGTTGGCAAAAACAACATAATCCCTGCCCTCTACATTAAAACGCCAAGCTACATTTAAACTTTTTTCCGGGTTATCAAGCAGTACAAATAGTTGTCTCCTAAAAGACATGACATGTTTAATTTCTGGATTTTTACATCCAAGGGGAAGCATTTTGATCGGTGACATTATTTTACCATATATGGAAAGTTCTCTTTCAATCAATGAATTATTAATAAAAGGGGAATATTCGACAATATTACTTTGGTAAGAGGCATAGATAACGGTGTTACAGTTACCAAAGAATCATTCAACATAAATCCCTCTTCTACAGATTTTCTTGATTAAGGAAAACGACTATAGCTTTGTTCATCCGGGAGGTGGATTTGATCTTTTCAAAACCAACCACCCGCCCCTCGGCAAGCAGCACATCTTCAACAGAATCATTATTTTCGGAAAAAAACTTTAAAACCGTGGTGCCTAGTAAGCCCCCAACCCACGGAGTGGGAGCCCATCTTTGGGCACACACTGGCTAAAACGTTTAAAAGTACTAAGATTACAAAAATACTTTTAAAAAAAAGTTTAATAAATATATAATAAATAAATATAGAAGTAAATGGCGATAAGTTCACCACTACCGCTCTCACACAGCTCACAAACCCTGCTTGCAGCAGGCCCCTCCCACAATTCGAGAGAGAGAGAGAGAGAGAGAGAGAGACAGAGAGACACAGAGAGAGAGAGAGAGAGGGGGGGCTTCAGTGAGTTACAGGAAAATAATTCAATCTAGGGTTTCTGTGACATCATAAATTACGAGACCAAAGGTCTCTACTGTGGTACTATGCCTTTTTTTTCGAATGGCTTAGGATGCAAATATAACTTTCATCCACATATCTATTTCCACTGATATGCATATAGAAGCACAGCAATTTAAGGAACAATTCTTCTTTTAATGGAAAACCCTGCAGAATAGTCTACCACTTTGCTGGTAAATGTGCTTTTTAACTCTTTCCCTTGACTTTTAATACCTCCAGTTAACAACATGCAGCCTGCCCTCTGAAAAAGCCTGATCAACAGAAAGTCTAATATCAAAAGGGTAGCAATATTAAAGGTCTCTTACGGGTTTGGGTTGTGCTACTTACTGCTCAGGGAATTACTGTACTGTACGTGGCACTGGCTTCAAAGAGTAAAATAGTTAATGCCATGAGACTAAAGTTAATCACAAAACACAATGAGTTACAATAGATTACATAATGGCACTGAGTCACCGAGACACATCTTTGCAAATGTGTAGCCTTGAGAAATGAATGCTGGTTGACTGTAAGATGGAAAAGCAATATAGCAAACCAGAGATGTTGAAAAGGACAAAGCAAAAAGTTTGATATACTACAAATGCTATTTAGAATCTACTTGTATAGAATAAAAAACATTTTAAAACTCAGTTCCTGCAGAAAGGGGATCTCTGGAGACACCACTTAAAATAAAGACAGCTACAGTAACTCTGTACTCCAAGAACAGTCTCTTCCTATGTCAGACTGGGTACTGACACTTGGCTGGGGTATAATCAGTATCAGAAGCTATCAAGAGTAAACATGCAGAAGCCATACTTTATTTTCTGCAGGCCAAGCTAAGCATTGTCATCTTCCCAGAACATGGCAAATAATAGGCAGCATTACAGGATCTGTCCCCTTTACACTCAAAAAAATTCTGAAACCTTTGTCTCAATGCAACAAAGCATTGTCTAGCGATGTAGCTGAGCGAAGAATAAATTGTGAGAACACATGCACACACGTAAAAACATCCAAGGTTTTAAAAAGCTTGAAGGTAAAGATTAAGGGCCTCATTACCATCTGGCAGGGAGAAGCCACACCACGTGCAAAAATGAACCTGAGGTAACTCTATTCACTAAGCTAATTATATGCACAAATAAAGCGCACTAAATGATTTGCAAGTTGCAAGTTGTTACAACACGCGGAATTCAGCACACAGTGCTGAATCATCGAGAACATTAACTTCAATGAAACATTAAGGACAAAATAAATGCACTCCGTAGGAGGAGGGCGGGGGTCTTGTTCCAAATCACAGTGTCCTGCGAGACAGTCAAAGCTGAGAAAGAAATTATTAATGGAACATTTATGTGTAACTGCAAATCAAATAAATATTTGTTTGTTCAACTTGATCAACCTTTGATTTATTTTGTAATATTAATCAGCAAAGCACTCGCTCAGTCAATTAAAAGTTCACTATTTACATTTCAAAGGGTGCTTGGCGAAATGTCACTTTTTTAACATTAGATGCCGTTTGATTGCTTGTATTTATGACTGCACCTCAACTCGCACTCTGTGTGCATTCACTTATTGGACATTTATAGTTTCTTTTTTATATTTTAAATCATTAAAAATGAAACAAACTTTTGCTGGAAACAAGAGCTGTTTAAAATGGTCTGTGTTGGCTGCAAAAATAAAAGTAAAAAGCAGACAAGGTTAAAAACATTTTTATTTTTATTAAACCTTGAATGACATTTTCGAGTTTTGAAAACCTTTAAAACGTATGTTGACACATTAATTACAATGACCGTGTAATTCCCATAGACTATTTTACTGCTTTTAATTCCAAAATATTAAAACACGGGAGAAACATTAACTGCAAACCTGAAATAGTAATGTCTGCCTGGTCCAAAATGCTCTCCCCCTGACTCTTCTCATTCTCCTGTGCAGCTCTTCTGCTGGTTCTGTGACACCGCTTGGTTTCAATAAGCGGTACTTTTAACACACTGAGGCACCTTGTAAAGTTAGCGCCCTTAAGTGAATACGATTTGCATATCACATACCTCCCTCATGGTATTTTGTGTTGCAATTTGCATACATTTCCATACATTAACATTATTCATTATATGTTAATGAATTGAACACGGTACTTTTTTCACGCGCTTTTTTCCACATGCTAGTTTGCCTGTCACTGGTTAGTGAATACAGGTGTACAAAACACGCAGTAAAGGGGCTTACTGCGTGCAAAACATGTAACCGCTATTTAGTGAATGAGGCCCTAAGTCCACTTTTAATATTCAACAGATCCTCAGCAAGAAATCCTCTCTCTGTTTGTGTTTATGGATTACATAGGCTAATTAATTCCTGTACAACTCCACAGTGATTCATTTCATAAGACCAAAAGGGCGGTATATACAAGTCAAAGCTTATGATGCAGTGCTGTTATTGATAACGCTGACCCCTCTGCGTGTGTGTAGTATTTTGATGTTGTGTCTGGATTGTTAAGAACTACAGAATGCAAAAGCTGGCAAGGCTAATCAGCACAATCATTCATATTAAGGTCTTACACACACACACACACACACACACACACACACACACACACACACACACACACACACACACACACACACACACACACACACACACACACACACACACACACACACACACACACACACAATGTACATTCTTCACAAGGGAATGGTTAAAGTTTAAGGGAAAATGAAATGGATTTACTTTCCCAGTCATTTCTGAAATGGGGATCTATACCTGCATGTTGTCCCCTCCTGCTGTTCCCTATTACCTCTGGTTTGACAATCACACCACTTTCTCATTGTAATGAGATTATAGTTGCTGCTTTAGTGAGTTTCAGCTCATGCTGCAGAGTGCTTCCAAGATCCAACATTTTAAAGTGAACTGCTCTTTTAACTGTGTGAGCAAACCACTAAAAGCAGTCAGAAACCATAGAAGTGCCCATTTATTTTCATGGAAATTTAGGAAAGACGGAATGTGGCTCTTATAATACAGTAAAATCCTTGAGAGGCCAATCTCTGTATTCGAACAAAAGGCTGTGACATGCTGTTTTAGTGAGTTAGTGTGACAAAGGCCTGCATTGCAAGCTATAATAATAATAATAATAATAATACTAATGATAATAATAATAATAATAATAATAATAATAATAATAATAATAATAATAATAATAATCTGGATTCTATATAGATAGCTAAGACTATAGGCATGGTAAAAGCTAGCTATCACACTTTACTAAATGATGTAAAATAAGTCACACACAAACACAAAAAAAACCCCACATGTTTACAGCTGTGTAGCTCTGTTATGGAGTGTAAAGAATGAGGTTGTTCATTTCTGTTCAAATCTGCCCCAAAGGTCTTTATTTCATTAAAACACACGTCAATCTCCATTCATTCACAAAAAAACAGGGTTGCCTGAAACTCCACAATCTGACTAACACTGTTATGGATGGAACTACAGTACATTTCTCCCCAGGGATGAATGTGGCAAGGAGTGGGGACAGGGGGTCCATAAACACGCATCAAAAGACAGTAAATCTGCCGCTCATTACATTTGAAACAGCCTGAAACACAAGATTCGATGGGTGTATAAGAGGCTATTTGCATGATCTTTATCATGGGGAACCAATAAAGCAAAAATAAGAGGAATGGATGGCCCAAATGATTAATGCACACCTGTACTGCCAAGACCAGCCTCCCTCTGAGAGGTGGCAAGAAAAAGTTATGTACAGTGAACCATAAGCGCTTTGTCTAGTCAACACCTAAACTTGGTGACAAAAGACACATAAACTCGTTAGTGAATCTCCTATTGCTATCACCTCTGATACAAGGTTACTAATGTATCTTTACTTTCTGCAGTTATTAAATCTATGTCAGGGTCAATTTCCATCTGCACAATTGAATTGGTTATGACACACAAACGATGAATGCATCAGGATAGAGTAAATGTTGTTGTTTTATTATTATTATTTTATATGTCAGTGTGAATGTGTCCCAGAGTTAGCCTGTTTATTATATATATATATATATATATATATATATATATATATATATATATATATATATATATATATATATATATATAAACATATATATATATATAAACATAAGAACATGGGCCATTCAGCCCATCTTGCTCGTTTGGTTGTTAGTAGCTTATTGATCCCAGAATTTCATCAAGCAGCTTCTTGAAGGATCCCAGGGTGTCAGCTTCAACAACATTACTGGGAAGTTGGTTCCAGACCCTCACAATTCTCTGTGTAAAAAAGTGCCTCCTATTTTCTGTTCTGAATGCCCCTTTATCTAATCTCCATTTGTGACCCCTGGTCCTTGTTTCTTTTTTCAGGTCAAAAAAGTCCCCTGGTCGACATTGTCTATACCTTTTAGGAATTTGAATGTTTGAATCAGATCGTCGCATAGTCTTCTTTGTTCAAGACTGAACAGATTCAATTCTTTTAGCCTGTCTGCATACGACATGCCTTTTAAACACGGGATAATTTTGGTTGCTCTTCTTTGCACTCTTTCTAGAGCAGCAATATCCTTTTTGTAACAAGGTGACCAGAACTAAACACAATATTCTAGGTGAGGTCTTACTAATGCATTGTAAAGTTTAAACATTACTTCCCTTGATTTAAATTCAACACTTCTCACAATATATCCGAGCATCTTGTTGGCCTTTTTTTATAGCTTCCCAACATTGTCTAGATGAAGACATTTCTGAGTCAACATAAACTCCTAGGTCTTTACACTTTTCTCAATTAAATTTCATTTGCCATGTGTCTGCCCAGTTCTGAATGCTGTCTAGATCATTTTGAATGACCTTTGCTGCTGCAACAGTGTTTGCCACTCCTCCTATTTTTGTGTCGTCTGCAAATTTAACGAGTTTGCTTACTATACCAGAATCTAAATCATTAATGTAGATTAGGAATAGCAAAGGACCTAATACTGATCCCTGTGGTACACCACTGGTTACCTCGCTCCATTTTGAGGTCTCTCCTCTAATCAGTACTTTCTGTTTTCTACATGTTAACCACTCCCTAATCCATGTGCATGCATTTCCTTGAATCCCTACTGCGTTCAGTTTGAGAATTAATCTTTTATGCGGGACTTTGTCAAAAGCTTTCTGGAAATCTAAATAAACCATGTCGTATGCTTTGCAATTATCCATTTTCAATGTTGCATCCTCAAAAAAGTCAAGTAGGTTAGTTAGACATGATCTCCCTTTCCTTAAAATTTGTTTATTTTAAGAGCTCCTAGTCCCTTTAACACTTCTGCCTCTGTTATGCTAAGGTTATTTAAAATTGGATAGGAACAGGTCAACATGTGGGACATGTTGTTCGTGTCCTCCTTTGTAAAAACATGTGAAAAGTAATCATTTAATATATTTGCTATTTTTTTTTCTTCATCTATGATTTTGCCATTTGTGTCTCTTAGACATTTAACCTCCTCTTTGAATGTTCTCTTGCTGTTATAATATTGGAAAAACATTTTGGAATTGGTTTTAGCCCCCTTAGCAATATTGATTTCTTAGCAAGATTGGTTCCCTTTCTGTTTAAGTGCAGTCCGTCCCACCTATATAGATAGCCCTTGTTGTAGAATGTGCGCCAATGTTCAAGAAAGGTGAAGCCTTCCTGTGTGCACCACGATTTCAGCCATGCATTTTGATTTTGTATTTCCAGCTGTCCATATGGTCCTTTGCAAGGTGCCGGCAGTATCCCAGAAAATACCACAGTTTTGGTCTTGTCTTTTAATTTCCTTCCTAGCTCTCTGAATTTGTTTTGCAGGGATATTGGTCTGTCTCTTCCAATGTTGTTTGTACCGATGTGGATGACTACTACCGGGTTGTCTCCTGTTCGTTCTAGGAGCCTGTCCACATTCTCAGTGATGTACTCGACAGAGGCTCCTGGAAGGCAGCGCACTGTTGTAGTAAGGGGGTCCAAACTGCGAACTGAACTTACTGTGTTTGTCAATATGGAGTCCCCAACAATCATGACCTCCCTTCTTTTTGCTGCCTGGCCAGCAATGTTTATAGGGTCCTGGATGTTGTTTCTTTCATTCTCTTGATGTTGGTTTTGGACATCTAAATCTTGAAGTGGCTCAAATTTGTTGGATATCTGGATTTCTGGTGGTTGTGTTTGACAAAGTTTCTTTTTTTCCCTGCTTCTGCCTATCTGAACCCAGCTGTTTCGACTCTCTTCCATCTCCCTGGTGGCTTTCAGTCTGCTAGGGGTGCAGACTTCCATGAATTGTGGGTGTGTCAGCTCCTCAAGCTACTGTTGCTGTCTCATTTCCTCCAGCTCCTTTTCTAGCAGGCTTAATCGCTGAAGCAAGTTCTGGATCGTGCGGCACTTTACACAAACTTGGTTGAGCTCTGTTGGGTTTTCTCGGATTTCCCACATAATGCAGTTGTCACAGATTACTGGCTTGAAGACCTTTTTTTCTTTTTTTTTTGGAAGTTTAGTTTAGCTTCTGCAGCTGTCAACCTGCTTTCAACTGCTTCTAACTGCGTTGTACTTGTCCAATCGTACTTCTCCCACGATGTCACTTCCACACGCTGTCGCTAGGAAGACTGCCTGCCTTTTGTTTGTTTGTGCTGCGGCCTCCGGCCCTCCCCCGTGTCTCAGAACGCCGCAGAATTTGAATCAGCTGCTCCGAGTTTCAGCTTGTTAGCAGAAAAATTCACGCAGCTGTAAGGCTTTAAGCTGCAATGTTTTCTGATTAAAGCAACTGCAGATTTAATTTAAAGATGTAATTTCTCCTTTCTGCTTCTAACTGCGTTGTACTTGTCCACTCGTATATATAGTGTGTGGCAGAGTGGGGGTATATAAGCAGGTCAAAAAAAATGTTAGTACGGGGCTGTCTGAAGTCCTATGTGGGCTACTGAACGTATTGCGTGAACCTTTATATTATTGAATTTGTAAAACAGTGTTAAATACTGTTTTGGCAACCGGTAAACTGCTTAGCCGTCCAGTTTTATAGTTTAGGGATTTAAAGAAACGTTTAGATTAGCACTCCATGTGGGAGTTAGGTTTTTGTTTGTTTATTTCTATTTATCTCGGGTCAAGGATACTATATGGAAACAAGTTATAACTATATTTAAGTTTTTTATTATTATTACCAAGAATTCGGCACCTAAACTCTGTTGAATATTCAAGATTTGGAACACAAAATAAGTAATATTCTGTGATGCTTATCAGAAGGTCAATCTTGGATATGAGATACCTGCAGACCAATTCAAGAGCAAGACCCCTGGGGGGTTTGATTTACGGGCAGTGCTTATATCTAGGCTCCCAGCAGTAGTATCAGAGGCAGAATAGCAAAACACAATTAAACAGTTTTCTTTTGCATTAGTAAAAAAACAAAATCTTGAATATACTGCTATTGAAATCCAATTTTGAGGAGTTAGTTAGGCAGTGAGTTATGCTCCTTGAGGGGAAGCAAGTAATTATCAAAGTACTTTTTTTTTTGCAATTAATAAGAAAAACAAAGTTATAAACAAATTAACAACAAACGGTGAGGTGAATTAGTAATGGTGTCATACAATCGCAGCACAGAAAGACTCCTCGACATTATCTTGTTTGTGCTTGTCATCCCCAACCTGATCAAAGCATGACCTTTCCATGGATCGGGTACCCTGGTAGGCACTTGCCTGTGATTTCCAAATGAAACTCACAGGTGCTGTGAATGTGTGTGCTTGTGAGTATCTAGCAATTTGCGAAGTTTATGTTTTCTTACATTTTCCATTTGTATTTTATCGCATATAAACTCTTACACTTATTGACAGTGGAAGCAAATTCAATCTGTCAGTTTGGAGCCTGATGTGTTTGATCAGTTCAGCAATTTGGATTTTTTCTCAGTTTTAGTTCCAGGTTTCGACAGAATTTGACACTCCTATTTCCCCTATGCTAATTGTGGAGGACTGGCCTAGGGACAATCTGGTATGGGTGCAAAGTATTCAGACAGGAGTCCGAGGTCTGGTGCAAAACACTACAAAGACATTGTTTTATTTGAAACTGTTCACATGAACATTGTAGGCACACACATTAAGCTGGAGGTCTCTGCTGAAAACAGTCCAAACTACAGTACTGTGCAAAAGTTTTAGGCAGGTGTGAAGAAATGCTGTAAAGTAAGAATGCTTTCAAAAATAGACATGTTAATAGATTTTATTTATCAATTAACTAAATGCAAAGTGAGTGAACAGAAGAAAAATCTAAATCAAATCCATATTTGGTGTGACCACCCTTTGCCTTCAAAACAGCATCAAGCATCAATTCTTCTAAGTACACTTGCACACAGTTTTTGAGGAACTCAGCAGGTAGGTTGGCCCAAACATCTTGGAGAACTAACCACAGTTCTTCTGTGGATTTAGGCAGCTTCAGTTGCTTCTCTCTCTTCATGTAATCCCAGACAGACTCAATGATGTTGAGATCAGGGCTCTGTGGCGGCCATACCATCACTTCCAGGACTCCTTGTTCTTCTTTACGCTGAAGATAGTTCTTAATGACTTTCGCTGTATGTTTGGGGTCGTTGTCATGCTGCAGAATAAATTTGGGACCAATCAGATGCCTTCCTGATGGTATTGCATGATGGATAAGTATCTGCCTGTACTTCTCAGCATTGAGGAGACCATTAATTCTGACCAAATCCCCAACTCCATTTGCAGAAATGCAGCCCCAAACTTGCAAGGAACCTCCACCATGCTTCACTGTTGCCTGCAGACACGCTCTCCAGCCCTTCGGCGAACAAACTGCCTTCTGCTACAGCCAAATATTTCAAATTTTGACTCATCAGTCCAGAGCACCTGCTGCCATTTTTCTGCACCCCAGTTCCTGTGTTTTCGTGCATAGTTGAGTCGCTTGGCCTTGTTTCCACGTCGGAGGTATGGCTTTTTGGCCGCAAGTCTTCCATGAAGGCCACTTCTGACCAGACTTCTCCGGACAGTAAATGGGTGTACCAGGGTCCCACTGTTTTCTGCCAATTCTGAGCTGATGGCACTGCTGGACATCTTCCGATTGCGAAGGAAGTAAGCATGATGTGTCTTTCATCTGCTGCAGTAAGTTTCCTTGGCCGACCACTGCGTCTCACGGTCCTCAACGTTGCCCGTTTCTTTGTGCTTCTTCAAAAGAGCTTGGACAGCACATCTGGAAACCCCTGTCTGCTTTGAAATTTCTGCCTGGGAGAGACCTTGCTGATGCAGTATAACTACCTTGTGTCTTGTTGCTGTGCTCAGTCTTGCCATGGTGTATGACTTTTGACAGTAAACTGTCTTCAGCAACCTCACCTTGTTAGCTGAGTTTGGCTGTTCCTCACCCAGTTTTATTCCTCCTACACAGCTGTTTCTGTTTCAGTTAATGATTGTGTTTCAACCTACATATTGAATTGATGATCATTAGCACCTGTTTGGTATAATTGTTTAATCATACACCTGACTATATGCCTACAAAATCCCTGACTTTGTGCAAGTGTATCTAGAAGAATTGATGCTGTTTTGAAGGCAAAGGGTGGTCACACCAAATATGGATTTGAATTAGATTTTTCTTCTGTTCAGTCACTTTGCATTTAGTTAATTGATAAATATAATCTATTAACATGTCTATTTTTGAAAGCATTCTTACTTTACAGCATTTTTTCACACCTGCCTAAAACTTTTGCACAGTACTGTATATCCAAGCCCTTTTGGCAGGGGCTGGATTTCTTCAAACCAATTAAACAAAACACTGTGCAAAGGGACTTAAGAACAAAGGTAGATACAGAGAGGTTTTACAAAGGCCAGACAAGGTACTTGCAGGTGCTGTACAGTCCTTAACTTCTCTTCTGCTGTGTCGTGAATTACCTGGCGAGACCACAAACTAATAAATACATTAAAAAAAAAGAGGCCTGTGGAGGGAAAAAAAAAAGTAATTGAATCCTTAAATCCAATGAGAAAAAACATCCCATCCTTATAATTAGGGAAGAGTATTAAGTGGCGTTGTAATCAATGTGACAAATAGCACATGGTACCTCCACTCAGCCATCTGTGTGGACTGTTTCAGTGTAGGCTGAAGCCACGCTGGGTATAGTTTTTCAAGCAGCATTGCACTTTTGCAGCCAACTTTTGCCAAAAGGCCCCATTGTTCTCTTTCTGACTACACAAGTCCAGCACCAGTTAAGCTCGCAGAAACTTCATATGATCTTTCATGTGATCTGGTCTAAACAGACAGTGCTTAACATCACCTATATACCCAGATACAGTCAGTCCAGCCCAGGGGTGAAATTCTCAAACAAGTGCAGGTATACTTATATGCACAGCCGGGTGTAAACATTTTAAAAATGGAGACAATTTGAGTGCCAATGAATAAATACTTAAAAAATGTATACATATCGGTACACGATACATTTATGAATACAAAATAAGCCTTAAAAAATAACTGATCACCATACACAAGGAAGCTGAAAATACTGAAAGTGTTGTACCCTCTGCATGTATCAATCACTCAGTCATCTACTGTAATATAACACTTAAGTTAAACCTTAAATGATAAGCATTAAGAAATATTACACTATGCGGTAACTGCTGTAGAGAGGGAGTTTTGTTTCAAGATATCCTAAAAAAGGGATGATGTTATAAAAAATGGTATAAAAAAACTGTGCTATGAAAAAACGATACACAAAGGTCTAAGTCAAACAATGCACAACATGGGCTAAAATACCCCTCCATTTTTTATGTAACAGGCACTACTACTATTAATGATGCACATGACTTGGCCATTTTAATCTCCATAGTATTCTCTGAAATCATCCCCATACTTTTCAGACCCTGGGTACTCACCTACAACAGGACCTGGCCATGCTACAATAACAGCCTTGGGTTAGAATCTATATGCATGTTTCTTTTATGTATTGTACACGCAAGTAAAAACTCACATTTAACTTGAATAAACTCTTCAAAATGTTTTAGAAAAGGGGGCATTGTACAAAGAAAAAACACCTCACTGTTTTGGTTTTCGTTTATTACGGTCCTCATAACAGAAAATACTAGGATCACCACAAAACGTTGATCACTATACTTAACACATACCTTGCAAGTTGGGCCCGTGTTTGAAAAGCATGAAGCACACCTACATCTGTAGCCCAATTCTGACTCGCTTACCAAAATCTGAAGCAGCACTTTCTTGATCCTATTTTTTAATGTTAATCCCTACTGTCCCACACATCACTTGCCATTTTAGAAACTTTCATGCAAATACTGGCAATGTTGTAAATCGTTGCAAGCAAAACGCGTTATGATAATTACTTCTAATATTTATCAACTATGCAATTTATGGAGAACACTGATGTGGCTTTTTGCCTTCAAATTAAATGTGCAGCAATGTTCATTTTGAATATTTCAGATAGTTTCTCCCCCGCACTAAAAAAAATAATTAATACTTCATAATAATCAAAATTACTCCATACTGCTGTCTTCACGTTGCACTGCTAAGGTCTTCTCTCGTTGATCAACGAATGAGCACTGACACAAAGTGAAATGGGCGGAGATTTGTGAGTCATGACAAAATGAAATCTGATCAGAATGAAAGCTCGGCCAATCAACATACAGTGGTTACTGACGTTAATGGTGGCCAATAGCAGCTAATAGAAATAGAATCCCGGTGAGTACAGGCAGAATTTCACCCCTGGTCCAGCCTGAGATTACCTTGTTTTAAACATGGTCAGAATCTTTGTGATTTAGTTTATTTGGCAATAGGGCAAGAGCTATGGAACTTAACTACAGTTCTATATGAAAATTCACACCCTTTAATTCTAAAGGTTAATTCTTTGGTGGTGAACAGGTGATGTCAGTTTACAGTTACATCGTTTGCACTATAAATAAGAAAAATAATGCTTACTTCCAAAGAAAATCCCTGCAGTTATCCACCGTAAAAAAAAACGGACAAGCAATTACAACACATTATCCTGATATTATAACTGTTGCTTGTCTTTTAATGATAAAAAATGATCAACATGTACTACTCGACTCTCTGTTGTCATTTCATAAGAGCAGATGAAAATTGCTGGCAATTATATACCTCCATCCCAATTCAGATATTGCTAAAATAGAGAACTTTATGTCTCCTATTAAGCATTTTCAGAACTATAGCTCAGAAGTAGTAGCTGCTGGGAGGCATAATTAAATGAAACCTGTTTCATGCTATTGACTATTAATATAATTAGGGTCACATTTTTATAGTGACGCAAAAGCATCTGAGTGTTAAACAGAAGCTCATCTTTCAAAGTCCAGAGCATACAAATACAGCAGTCGAAATATGAGATTATCTCTCAAGTTTAAGTGAAGGACAGATTATGAGCCTGTTTCCAGGTAGTGCAGCAAGAGACAGTAAAGAGTTAAATATCAGGCAGGTACCAATGGAGTATGCATTTGATACTGGGCTAGATTCTCAAAGCTCTTTACTCCAAGGGGTGTATTAACAAAGTAGCAGTTTTCTCAGCCAAGCCTCTGTAGTTTCCACTGGATTTCATTAAAGAGCATACTGTATTGAATGTTATCATTAGCAGACACTGTGTGACTCTTAGACCCCAAGACATCTTCACATCCAAGGATATGATCCCCAGGATGGTCTGAAGATGGATGAGTTTGTTCAATAACTTATTGAACAAACATACAAAAATCTGTTAGATTTTTTTTTCTTTTTTTTTTTTTAAATCAATAATTCAAATTATTACTTCTGAGAAACAGATTTCTCAGAAAGAAGAGGATACAGCACTTAAAACATAGCAGAGACTCATCTGCCAAGACATTTACAATCGGGACTAGTGTTCAAGATGTACGATTCAAGATCCTATAAAGCTAAAACAAACAAAAAGGAACTACATAATAGGAAACACCACACCAACTGAAAACCCTTGTAAGTGGCACAGCTGGCATATTACAGTAACATCACTGTGAATTTAAAGTTTCTGACCAACCGGAGCACCTAAATATGAAAATATCCTTAAATGCTAAAAGAGACTTCATAGCCAATAGGGCTGGCTTTTCAATGAATGTGATTAAACAACAAATATAAATGTTTACAGAGATGATACTTCTAAAATGAGCTTTTTCCTGGTTAACACACTGTTTAAATAAATGGACACTTGAATGATATATGTTGCCTCTTTGATCAGCAGGTAATCCTTTCCAGAGGGCCATTCTAAAGTGCGAAGTGCAGCAGAAGGGCACGCTTGATTAACCTCTCAGCTCGGTGTCTTGGATTCGAGTCCAGAATTGCCCCAGGCAAATCCAAGTGACCCACTTCCTGCCTACGATGATTTACTGTCTCCGAGACACTGACATTGTTACTGAGCAAGATACTGGATAATTAATGGATAACAGTCTAGGGTAAATTGAGAACATTTTAAAATTAGAAAGATAGAAGTTTTGAAAACTGGCTATTAAAAATTACTAACAGTTAAAGCAAAATGAAGTAATCCTTCCCCTACTCTGAATGGCAGTTTATATACCGCTATCACAGCCAGCACCAAATTTCTCCTTTCTGAGGCAGCAAGGGCAGAACGACACGCAGCTGATGCAACAAACAGTGCTTCGGGAGACCAGAGATGAGACACATTTGATGGGATTCAGAAGAAGCTATGTCTCTGTCTACATTGTTTAACTTAATAAAACACTTTATAATTAGCAGTACTACATTTTTAATAAATGTATTAATAAACAGACAGATTGATATGCTGTTGAAGTAGAAAAAAAAGTCGTAGAATTGGATGCTAGAATGCTAATCAGCATGAGTCATTCGTGGCTTATTATCACATATAAAACACGGGCAAGGGAAAACTATTTAAAAGTAAAGGGTTCATTTGTAAATATACGGCTTCGTGGTTAAAGCAAAGAACTGGAAACCAGGTTTGAAATTCTGTTCAGTCCCTGTCCTTCTCCGCAGTAAACTAAACTACAGCAAGAAATGGGCTGGCCTTTCTGAAGTACATTTCTAAAACAATAAAATGAATATACTGGGTACTGTAGCAATGCATCTGCGAGCTGATAGGGCAACAGTGTATTGCATCACCCTGTTCATTGGTCGGTGAGCACTGTTTCTATGCACTTACAAGCTGCCTATAACCTATTAATTGTAACATTCAATTACAACTCTGGTCACTTAATTTACTTTCCATCCAAGCCCTGTGAAGACCACGTTAAATTAATCTGCCGATTCCCTGGACAGTGAATACATTAGTGCTGGTTGAAAGTACAGTGACTATGATAACGGTCAGAGGACAGCAAAGGGCCTTATTTCACTTTACTGCATCATTTACTTTGCTTTGGTGAATTGCAGCTGAGCATTATCTACGTTTACATGTAAAAGGATAGAAAGTATGTATCTACAGTGCAGCAGGCAGGCTAAACTGACAAAGAGAAAAAAAAAAATGGGGAAAGCAAAGTGCAGGTATTTTAAATGGAACTGGATCTCTTTGCTTATCTTGTGTACTGTTGGTCATAATATATGTCTGAATTGTGCAGGGTTTTTTTTTATTTTTTTTTAACAAAATCCACGAGCTGAATAATATAAAAAGAATTTTAATGAACCCCAATGGTTTGTAACACGGTGCGCGTTTTACGCAGATTCAAGATTACACCAAGATATATTTTATTAGCAATCCATGTGAAGAATAACATGGATCAGAACAGGTCATTTCTGTTGCAGTGTAAGGACACACTGGCAGTATCAGACAGAGAAGCCCAGGGTTTTAAATCCTGGACTTCAGAATAAAATACAAATAAAATATGCAGAAGATGAGGACTGTGAATATATTATAATGTCAGGGAAATATTGGAGGCTGGTGAATTAATTTAGAAATAGCAATTATGCAAAAAACTTGATACAAACAGGTGATCTTTGACATTTTTTTTTTTTTTATAATGCCTGGTTGCAGATTGGACTATGGACTGCAGATGGAACCGACTGCTTTCAGAGTGCAGATGGATATGTGGCCAGAGGCAATCAATCATTTACAGAGATCATCTAGTATCATGCATATCTGAATAGTACTATTAGTTGGTTGATTATCAAAATGATCATTATGCATTTCTATCTGTTTAAAAGAATAACTGGTACTGTTCCGAGATTAACTTGCAATATTTCATTAAGTTTGTCTTCACCTTTCATTTTGTGCTGCTTTTACATTGTATATATGCAACCTCATGAGACTTTTACTGTAACGGCAAGCCAAATTATCATTTACAGATATCTTGAATTGCATTTTAAGATATCTTGAAATATTTAGAGATATCTCTAAATCATTTTAACAGGAAATTATTTCAAGATATCTTAAAATGATTTAGATATCTCTAAATAAACAGGAAGTTATTTAGAGATATCCCTAAATGATTTTGAGATACAGTATATCTAAATTAACGGGAAGTTATTTAGCGATATCTTAATTATTTAGCGATATCTCTAAATGGCCAGGAAGTTATTTAGCGATATCTCTAAATAATTTTAAGATATCTGAAAATGCATTTTAGATATATCATTTAAAGCTCCATTTAAAGATATTGGGAAATCATTCTGAGATATCTCTAAATGCAGTGTTCGAATTACTCTTGGGAGGGTCTGTTTAAAAAATAAATAAATAAATAAATAAATAAATAAATAAAATTTGCAGACTTTACACCCTAGCTTTCCTTCGTTGCAAAACAACCATGGATTATGTTCCTTCCATTCCTCTCATTGTTTATGTCTCCAGATGTTCGGTGTTTTCAGTGTCGGTGTCTACATTCTGTATTTCAGCTTCTTTAATCAAATCTGTGCTTAACTGGCCAGTTGAGCTGCATGATGAAATGGTTATGGCCTGACTTGCGCCAGTCTTAGGTTTCTTTGTGAAATCGAAATCTGGCAAATCTTGCTGTTTTCTTTTAGACATTTTCATTCAACTACTCATTATGCGCTAAACCTTTATTTCCGATATTAGACCGAGGCGCGAAGATAAAAAACGATCGTGTGTAGATGAGCGTTCATTTGAATGTGATAACTCTACACAGCACCACCCGTGGTGCGGCTGATCATGACAGGTCCACCTGAGTGAAGGAGCAATAGGCTATGGGGTCGGAGACCACCCCCAGGTTTAGATTTTTAACTCTTATAGGGGGGCTCTCATCTTTTATAGGGGAGCTCAGCCCCCCTGAGCTCCCCTGTAATTCAAACCCTGTCTAAATGTATTTTAGATATCTTAAAATGATTTAGAGATATATTAAAATATTCAAACATGGATCATACTAGGAGGATGTAGCAGCTCTGCACCATTTACCAAGTACAGTACACCTTTAAACCAACACAAATTTAAGAATTCTTCCATTTACAAGTAGTTTATAGCAGCTGGAACACCACTCTGTTTTCTTAATTTCCTGCCTGTTCTACTTCATAGAATAGTAGTATGTTTAAGATAACTAGCCAATTTTATTGCATTACTATAGCATGATTACAGTTTTACAATACAAATCTCAGTTGAACGTTTTGGGACTCAAGCTTTGGTAAAATATGATTCTAAGCTTGTACAGGTCTGTACATGTTTTAGTGTTATAGATTATTTGTGCACTAAAGCTAAAATGTATACAGTTATAAGGACAGCAGATGGCACCATTGTGATCCTTTACATAGAAGCCAAATTATTTAATCACTGTATTTTTTGTCACTGTACCACATTTTGCAAATCATAAACAAACAATTCAAATGATATCCGTAGAAAAATGTAAACATGACATTGGTTCAATAGCTGCACAAAGTTACTGTCTCAATAATGCAGATTGTGTTATTTAAGAACAGATTTCATAAAAACAAAGTGTCCGTCAGCAGTATTTTCTGGGTCTTACCACCAGCTGTACCTCATTTAAATTCAAATACATTATCAGAGCTATACAATCAAGGGTTAAGTTGTGTCAGATCGCACTGGATCCCAGATCCAGTACCTTTTTGTCCGACAGGCGAAAATTATAGCTTGCAAACAATAAACCATTGCAAAAAAGAACGCTATGTATATTACATGTACAATAGTTAAAAAAATATAATAAACATTAGTTGGCCCACCACTGGTATTGAGCAAACCTAAAGATTGTAAAAACATGGCAAGGCAAAGGTTATCATGCAGCTATCTACACCCACAATAAGATACAAAAACAACAAGCAGATGAGAACCTGAAGCCTACATGGAAGCTAAATGCAACCCAAGGTCAGTGCATTCGGTCTAGAAACAAAAATGTTATCCTTCTTCCTTAATTATAAGATTAGGCACCTTTTTTGTTTACAAATTAACCCTTATATGCAATAACAGAAATAAATACTGTATATACACCAACTATAAAGCTAGCTTCATCGGTATTCTAGGATATCCAGAACATATTATATTAAACAAGTTAAGTATGACATAAATCTGTGTATAGGAAACAGTCAATAACATTGTTGGGTCTTTAGAATTCAGAAATTCTCTTCATGCCAAAGCAATGGGTATTTCCTTGTTTTATAATTGGAAATGAACTCACCCCAACAGAGGGATAAAGGGGAGCCTATGCTAACCAGGCAGAAAAATGTTTCTGATTTTACAAAGCAGTTCTCTCTTTCCTTCATGATCCTATGAAGTAAATGTTCAGCTTGTGTTAATGTATATGCAAACCCAATTTCCAGCTTCTAGGAATCTGCGCACACATATTTAGCAGAGCAGAAAGTAGAACTTTTGAAACTTTGTTGTAAAAGTTTTATAGCTTTGTGTATTTTTATTTTAATTAACTGTATGTTTCACAGTAGGGTTAAAACTCGGCATGCTAAAACTGGTTGGTAAAAACAAGAGGATCTTCCTTATTAAAAATAACCAAACATCATAACATTTATTGAAAAATCCATGCCCTTTAATAGGAATGGTTGAGTGATTTGTCATCAACAAACACTGATTAGGATATCATGACCTTTTGCTGAAAATGAGCTGTTTTTAGCAACAACCTTTTCCATGTTTTACAGTAAAATGTTACACTAACATAACACACTGCATAAAAAACAACCCTTCAGGAAATTTAAAAAACAACATCTTGCTGTCTAGAGTAGGTTGTATACAGATTATTCTTATTTCACAGAACACATATTTTAGCCATAGCAAGTCTACAAAATAGTCAATATCAAACTAACATTATTCATAAAAAAATTGCTTCAAACTACTGTAGTTCTCATTGCAATTACTCACATTTTACATGTATCTAAGCAACTCCTGAAAGCACCCTGACACAGACTTATGTATGAAAAAATAATGGGAAAAAGTGATGCAAACATCATAAAAAGTTAAGGAGAGTACTAAGATATATTACAGTAACACCAGCTCTCAGTAGATTTTTGGTTGATGTAATCAATCTGCACCTTGCCAGGATACACCACAGCTGGCTTGTTTTAGAGCATTTCAGATTCACCTTGATTATGCCTGTGTAGTATTCCCTTCCCTAAAAAACAATACAGTATTCCAGTTACTTCAATCAGATACGGTTGCATTGCTACAGACTAAATGTAGCTTAACCTGGATAGAACAAGTACAAGGAATTTATAATCATTTTAAGCATAGCCTTCGACTATGACTAGAACAGCATTTTAGCCCCACTCTCAATCTTGATCTTGCTGGACAACAATCCAAAATAACCTTGTACAGTCAGAACTCACATATCTGATCCTATAAAAATGTGACTTCAGTGACGGTTAAACGCGTGTGACGCACATCTGATTATTTCATTTTGACGCACATCTGATTATTTCATTTTGGCTCGTTCTAACCCTTGACCAAAGGTCTGACGTCACAGGAAATAGTTTGCAAAAATTATTTAAATCCATTAAAACTCTGAATACATCAAATATTCCCCTAAAATGTTTGAAGTAGACACAAAAATACATTTACATATATCCACAGTGAATGTGCTTTAAAAAGCGGGCAGCGTCACCAAACCAGCGAGGGAACACAGTCATATTACATCAAGTAATTATTAAATAAAACAAAAGCTAGTAAATAACTTACCATTGTCTAGTTAGTAACAGGGTAAGGCGTTGAGGCTTGCTGCTGAATATTGTAATTATAGAGTTATAGTCCAGAGAATCGCACACGTCTCTTTCAAACGACTGGAGAGACAGCATGTTCAAGTGACTTGTGAGCATTGAGGCTTGTGCAGCTGTCTTAATCCTGTTCATAGTGTAGAAGAGCCTTAAAAGTGTGTGCATATTTGGAAAGACAATCAAGTGGTAATCATCTCAAACTTAAATTAGGGTTGGTTCATTTTCCCCCCAGTCGATTGCACTTTATTTGTTGAACAAAGACTAAAAACTTCACCTTCATCCATATTAACGTTGTACAACAAAGTACATGTCAGTAGACTTTCTCTATTGCCAAATGTGTCCAATGTTGGCTAGCATGCAGACGCGGCTTTCATGAGGCCACATCACATGTCTCATTTTGAAAGCGGCTGTTCAATTCTCAAAGTTGACAATCTAGTAAAATATGATTCCACATTGATCTCAAATCTTCAACAGAGTGCTCCCTGGTTGACTTTCCCAAAGATGACGTAACAAACAAACCATCCAGTCAATTTGGCAATTTTCTCTTCTGACATTTATTTTCACATGTTGCCATTTCCAATGCTGAAGTAGATGAAAATGAATAATTTGCAGATTTGGGGGAAGAGGTTGATATGTGAGTTGCTTTTGTGGCTTCATTATCTGTCCGTTGTCTTTAAAAAAAAAAAAAAAAATACTAATTTGTTTACTAATTTGTTTCGCCATGTTGACCACCGCACTACTACTAATTAGCCTGCAAGTTTGCTTAAAAAACAGCACATTTTAAATAAAGCTGCAATATGGAAACGTCTGGGACTTAAAAGATCCTTGCCAACTGCCTCACGAGCTGTCAATCAAACACAGCTTGCACATGATTCGTTGTGTAAGAGGAAGATCCTACCCAAACATTGCATCACAATGATTACTTTGCTTTGATTGGCTAAAGCCTGTGACATTTTCTCTCTAGCTAATTCCTCGGAAATCACGTGTGACGGGTAAGTGCATTCAATTGTTACTATATATAATGGGGATTAATTTTATTCTTAATACAAGGGCAGTAAAACTCAACTGACGTGTATCTGGGGAACGGATATCCGAGTGCTGACTGTATTACGGAGATTCTACAAAGCCGTCATGCTACCCTAAAAAAGTTTGTTTTGTTCAGAGCCTAGTCAAAGATTCACTTTCAAAATACATCACCCACGTGATCCAGACCCCTGTTCTCTGAAACACTTACCATTCCCAGCGCATTAAAAAATCAGGGATGGAATTGTGATTCTCTTTGTTTTATCGCTTTCACTTAAATTGATTGAGGAGAGCATACAATTTCAATTCAGCGGCATTCACCTCCTGCCATCATCTCCGCATAGGAATGAAGACAGCACAGGCTCAGCAGCATCTGGTAATTCTGAAGAGATAGTGTCACTTTTACAAGATTAAATAGACCATATTTAATAACATTTTACTCTGAATGACTAATGTTTCCTTTCTCGTACATTAGCATTTTGATAACCAGTTGTGGGGGGGGGGTTCTAGCTGAGATAAGGAAAGAAAGCAGAGTGGCACAGACAGCGAACAATAATTGGCACACAACTTGAGAAGAGTCAGCATTTAGTGCTCACTTATATTAAAGTGCCTGTATCCTATTTCCAATGAGTATTTTCTAAACAAAATGTACAGTTAACTGCCTCTATCACAAAATGTTTAGGCTTAAGTTCCATCTTAACCATACCTTCAAAGAACAAAAGAAAAACGTATGATTGCTATTGCTGAAGTACAGTGGATTTTAGATGCATCCACATATGGTAAATTTACATAATCTATAACCATGATTCATAAACTATTCTAGCTTTTTTCAATTCTTTATTAATACATTTCTTTGAGCTCGGCCATGCTTTTGTCGGGTTGTCCGCTCTCATTACCATGCACACGTCACTAAAGCTCTCCACACTTGGTATTCTTCAGCAATATTTTGAAGCTTTAACACATTTGTTTCTGACCTTGTCAATAGCTGGTACAGTAAATATGGGGCACAACCCTCAATCAATTATCCAATGGGGTTAGCATATCACAGCCATTTTGGAAGCATCCTGTTTTGAATGAAAAGGTAGACACACATTTCTAGGTCTTTATTATCCAATGGAACCTGACTGCAAGTCTGGTCTGAAGAAACAAAAAGCCCTCCTTAAAATAATCAACATTGTCCTTTCCCCAAACACCATCAAATTAGTCATCTAAAGAAACAACATATTGTCTCAACAGATCTATCCTGTATAACTTGGCATCAAATAAATAATTTAATGTTTATATGCAACCATGTAGCATTTCAGATAGGGGAACATTTTAAGGACCTCACAGTGCCTTTTAAAAGAACCAGATACATTCCCATCCAAGCTATTTTAATGTGCTTCTCCAATACAGAGACAGAATCTTACTGACAGGAAGTCAACTTAAATGACTTCAAAACATTTGTACATTTAAAAATACAAAATAACCATGAATGTAACACTGTATAGTCAATACATGCCTTGTCATTTAAACTGTATACAATTCCACCTTCTAGTTTTACTGTAATTTATCCAAAAATGACCATCTGTTTTAATTAAATAAAACCCACTCAGAGAATTTCTTATTCGTCTGATACTTAAAATTAAACCTCACAATCATGGAGCCTGGGGCTTAACATTTTAATTAGCGCAGAATTCTGCAGTAAACTGCTAAAGAATGAAACAACTTCACCTTCAAACCTCATTGCAAATGTTTAAAGAATAAGTAACTTAAAAATTCATTTACATCGTCCTTAACTTTTTCTGATGTGTGCAGTCGTACTGAATAGTTACTCCAACATTGTTTCTTACTTCGTGATTTATTCTGTTAAGGTGTTTTGATCTGAGCTCAGGAGTTCAGCGAGGCCCAACATAATGGGCGGACTGTGCTTCATGCCGCAGTCCCCACTGCTTGTAAGAGCGAAACAGGGCAAACCCCACTAGGACTATACAATCCAGACCGGCAGCCAGACACCTCTAGCGGTGAAGGATCAATTTTAATTTCCTTGCACAACAGGGTAATCACCAGGGATCCTAGTTTACCGAAATAAAAAAGAAACTTATCAGATAAAAAAAAAAAAATGAAATTCATTGACACAATCTTTAGGGGTGATTTTTATCATTTTCTGCATCTTTAAACAGCTTGTTCAGTTGTAACAATGCACTGGATACTGAAGTAAACTGCAGCTACGTTTCAATATGAATGTGACACTGACAGTGCGCCTCGTTCAACCTTGACCTCTGTACACCAGAAGCAGTTTTACTGAAGAAGTATGTTTACGTAAATTTAAAGCAAAATTGCTTGTGTTGATGATATATATGACAAGTGTATTGATTTAGTTATCAAACAAACAACAAAAGCCTTGCATGTTTTTTGCCCCGCCCCAAGTGTAAAACAAAAAATTCTCAGACAGCACAGAAAATCATTTTTTTTCCAAGTTATTCTGCAACAAACAGATTATTAGGATCTCTGGTAATCACTAACCTCATCATCAAGGAGAAAAAGCTACTGCCATATACAATTCAATGCATCTCTGGCATCCAAGGATGACAAGCAGAATTGTATCGGAATTCATGACCCAGAATAAAGGGCGAACGTGCTGTGTATGATCGTACCTGTTAATATGAACTATTGCAGTCCAGATCCCAAACCATAGGCAAAAGTACGTGATGTAGTTTCTTACATTATGCACTATTGCTAGGGGTCTATAGAGATGCCCCTGTATCCTGTCGATGCTTTCTAAGGAACCATGCGGTGCTTTGCTTGTTTTTGCAGATAGTACAGTGTTAACTTGATGGCATTTTAAATTCTTAGGAACACCGTTCACAGGCCGAAGATCCATATTAAGCTATTTAATTGACTTCTTTAGATAACTCTTGACACATTAGATGGGCTAAATACTTACATGCAGTTAAGTTACTCTTATAATACAGCCTGTGTTACTGGGGTGATCCATGGAAACAACCTCATAAGCTGCTCCAATACGTTGTTCTTGTTGATGTTCAGTTGAAAAAGGTAATTAAACACAAAAATCTACATTTTACTTGACGGTAAGAGCTGACAATTCTGAAAAAGACGGGAAATTGTCTGGTAAGGCCGCCACTGCGTTCTTACCTGACCCGTGTTCTGAAAAGGCTTTCCAGCAGACACTGCTTCACTGGTACAGTAGGTGGGTTCACTTCAGATAACATGTGTAGAGACCAGTGGGCATGTGAGGTCAGGTCTAAAACCAGAACAACCATGGCTGTTTTCATGTTGTCACAGAATCATATGTGAATTGAAAAAGCTCATTTGAATAGTTGGAATATTAACAAATCTGGAGTGAGACAAGTTATTTATTCAATACGTTTACAAGTATACAAATCTTTACAACTGTCATAAATATTTCAGCTTTTTTCTTTCTTTTTGGGGGTTTTGTTTTTGTTTATGATGGACACAAAAACATGTGTTTAATATGGTGGAAAATAAATTTGATGTATGTGCGGCACAGTAATATACGGAACCATTAAAGGTACATAATGTAAAAATTTAAATGCAAGGCTACCACCTTGTGCGCATGACTTACTATACTATCTCGTGCTGACGAGATAGTAGCCTCCCTTTTTAATTTACACCATGTCCCTTTAGGGGCTCCGTATTAATGACATCATTGAAAGGAGACAAATAATATGGTACACAAGCATTTTCCAACCAATTAATCCATGAATTTTATACATCTGTGTGTCATTTAAGGAGGCAGTGTGGTCCAGTGGTTGAAGTCCAGGGCTTGTAACCAGAAGGTCACTGGTTCAGATCCCACCTCTGCCTCTGACTGACTCACTGTGTGACCCTGAGCAAGTCACTGAACTTCCTTGTGTTCCACCCTGTGGATGAGATGTTAAATCAATGTCCTATTGTAAGTGACTCTGCATATAATGCACAGTTCACAGCCCACCTCTGTAAAGTGCTTTGTGATGGTGGTCCACTACGAAAGGTGCTATATAAAGATATTATTAATATTAATAACTAAAAAAGGCATGAATTGTCGGCTGACGATTAGACGTTGTACTTGGTGTTTTGTTTTGTGTGGATTTCTATAAGACTTATAGCGGCTTTAACCACTTCAGGTATGTAAAAAGAGCACTTGCAGGATCAAGCCGTACCTGCGTACGTCAAGGTTTGCCATCTATTCTTTCAGTCTGGTCTGTCAGTATGCGTGCTGCATAGGCTCTGTTGGTGTTGGAATGGGGTTTGGGGGGGGTGACATTTTTATCGAGAACACATTTCGTGCAATCATCCCTTGCATCTGTGAATTGATCGAAATTTGTATATATTGTATTTATTTTAAATTTTGTTAGAGTTGACTTGCAGTATTACTTGTTTATTTGTATTTTATATTGGTATAACTTGCTTGCTATTAAGCAAGATGATGATGAAGACATGCAGAAGAAGCCATCCTGTGATTTTGCTCCACAGTATTTGTTCACATTCCTCTGTGCGCTTGCACCAACAACAAACAAGCGAGTACGCGCCATAGTAATTCATGTGCATGTTATTGTTTAGAGAAAGTTTATTTTTATTCTTCAGAAATCTTGTGTTTCGTATGTATTATACAGTTTACAAATACATGGTTTGTGGCATGCATTGCTATTTACAAAACAACTTTTTATTGTGTATGTTGTTTGTGTTATTCTTTTCAAAAAGAAATATTTTTTATTGTTAAAAATATAATAAGTGCATAGCAAATACGTGCGTCTTACTATGTTTGACTGGCACACAGTGGTTAATGAAAAATGGTACATGTATATTTGATTTATGTTTTATTTTCTATACAATTGTATTTTATAGCAATTTCTAAGGCAAAAACAGCAATTAAAATTATTTCAAAATCTGGTACCCAACGTGCACTGTAATTTTTAAACCTGGAGTTGAAGGGGTTAATGAGCTGGTAATTGCTTCTATTTCAGATTTCATCCCACAGACAGCACTAATGTCTTATAATAATATATGTATTAGTATTCTGTGTAATAACTTCTGTGATACATTGTGGAGTGTGTTCTTATCATTACTGTTCCATATTTTATCAGCGTATTCATGTACTGGGCATTACTCACTGTTGCACCATCTTTGTTGCATAATTCTCCTACTGTGTCTTCGCTATGGCTTGCAGAAACTGACTTGTCATTTTATTAGATACCGTTTGTGTACATACATTCCTGGCAAATTAATACATTCCTGGCAAATTAAATGGTGTTGTAGATTGGAAGATTTAATCTTGACCTCTGGTATCCTCCCTCATTCCTACACTGAACTCATATGAATTATTTTGTATACAAGCATGTAAAACAACCAACCACAGCTCTCTACTTTACCGACTACCTAAAAAAGAGCTATGCCCTCCACAGGGAGTGGATAGAAGCACAGCATACAGCACTATACGAGGGATCACCACAACACTTTCCACAGCCCTTCATTCTCAGCAGATGATTGCCTTTTACAGAGTTTTATGGAGAAAGTGGGAGTTGAGATCATAATAACATCCATCGGATACACTTTGGAACTGTCTAGTTTTGTAATCCTCAAAGCAAAGTAGATTTCGCCGAATGATTAATGAGCAGAGAAGTACATGGTTTGGTTTACTATACAGGGTTTTCAGGGTGTGGTTGTACGGACACTTAATGGGATTGAGGAGTGATTGATTGGTGTGGGTCCAGCAGGTCGGACTGCACTGAAAACTACAGAGCGATAAAAGCACTATAGAAAATGTGAACTGACTTTCAGTTCAAATTCTACAAAGCATTTGTTATGTAAGGGAATAATCTACATTTTTATCAGAATACCTTTGCCGATTCAACTTTGTTGGTTTATATATATAAACCGTAAACATTCTCCCAGATGGGTCTTTCTTAATTACCACAGCTGCCTTTTGACACCAGGCAAGTTAATGAAGCCTAAAACCAACATACAGCACTTAACAAGACAATAATAATAAGAGAATAAATGACATGTAAAAATGAATAACTGAGCTACAGGGATTTTGAATCCTGTCTAAAGGAATTCAAGGCATGGCTAAGTGCTACTACATTTTTTTTTTTGCTGTCTCAATAAATACTACAGTGCTGATAACAGTTATTTTTACTTCCAATAACTAGCTATCCATCAAAAACCACACTGATTAAAAAAGCTGTATTCTCCCATGTAATGGTGCCTGCATTATTAAATGCATAAAACTGAATATGTAGCAGGCCCCATCTTATATTCTTTTCATATTTTTTCTATGCATTCTTTGCAGCCATCATGAGGATGTCTGTATTCCAAAAACAGTTATCTTTTAATGGTCACATGAATGTAAAAGTATAGCACCCTCATTTAGAAATGCTCCTAATGTGATCTGTTTGATAGCTGTATTAGCCATGAAATTGACCAAATCAAGTTATTTGGTTCTCATACCAATTGTTGAACACAAAGTATTTTTGTTTGTTTGTTTAAAACAGTAAATACATTAATTTGTGGCATTTAACCTGAAATTATAATTATTATTATTTATTTCTTAGCAGACACCCTTATCCAGGGCAACTTACAGTCGTAAACAAAAATACATTTCAAGGATCAAAGTCTGCCACGATCACCACTAATATAGATTTTTTAAATTGGCACTAGGAGTAGACATTAAAAGGCCTTGATTAGAAAGAATTAGCTCACTAGTGAATGTCCTGCAGTATTGCATTTTTACTTACACCCTGCTACTTTATGAAATAAAAACCCATGTACAAAATGCAGTTTAACTTACCCTTATGCTATACAATATATACTGTATATATATATATATATTATATTATATATATATATATATATATATATATATATATATATATATACACACACACACACTGCTGTGCAAAAGTCTTAGACATGCTGCATTTTTCTACTCTGATGCATTATGAGCATCAACAACTTACTCAAAGACTCCACTAGTGTTTTCTACTATTATAACAAACTTGACTTGCATAAAGAAGGAAAAACATTGAGTGAAACAGCTCATATCACTTGATTTTCAAAGTGTGGTATCCAAAGCATAATCAACAAGTACAGAGAAACATCATCTGTAATTGACAAACCCAGGACTGGAAGACCCAAAAAGCTGTCTAACAAGGAGGAGCAATACTTGAAGATAATATCCTTAAGGAATAGAAAGAAGACAAGCATTGAATAGACAACATAACTGGCAGAAAGCACAGGTGTCGTTGTCCATCCATCAACAGTCCAAAGCACCTTTGACCATTGTTCCATAGTCCAATTTCTGTGTTCTTGTGCATATTTTAGCCTTTTAGTCTTCTTCCCATTTCTTAAGAGATATTTTTACTGCAACACATCCTTTAAGTCCTGATTTCAAGAGTGACCTTCATACAGTTATTTTGATGGATAACCTGCCTTGTACCGATTTTACCACATTACCAGAATTTGGTAAGCGAGTCAGAATCGGGATACAGATAAAAGTGTGCTTCACGCTTTTCAAACACTGGCCCAACTTGCAAGGTACATGTTAAGCGTAGATTTGGAATCTGCAATTATTTTTTGCATTAAGCGCAGAGCTTCTCTGCTCCCCTCAGGTCTGACTCACTGAATGTGTATGTGATTGAGCTCACCTTCTCCCCCCTGCCCCGCCCCCTGTGAGTGTTTACTGATGGGATTGAATCTGTGCAGGAGTCTTCAAAGTAACAGAGCAAGTTAAGAGCAATGCCTTCCGATGTTTGACAATTATTTTCTTAAGTAAGATGGCAAGAAAGTCGGGTAACACAACTAATTTGTAACAAAACTCCGGTCACACAACTAATTTGTGTGACCATTTAATGAGATGGCACCCTGCAAAACTTCAAACAAAATCCACATTTATTCATCTGAACTACCCCTGAGTAAAAATGAAGAAAAACAACCAAGATCGTTCCTAACGTTGTATCTTTGGTCAGAAGTAAGCATCGCGGCAGATTGTAAGCAAGTGTCAGTCATCGCTTAAATTAAAACAACGTGGACACTACATGTCCCTTAGCACAATTAAATATAAGCCATGGACAAAACTCTTGTTACTAAACTGCTGTGGACAGTGATCCCTTTTTAAAAATGAGTTCTCTTCTTTCTTTTGATTGTGTTGTTTCTCTGACACTGATTTGGATTTTGCTTTGACCCCCAACTGGTACAAATCAACAAGAATAAGGTAAAAAAAATAATTTCACATATTTTGTAATTACCATATGTATAAACAGATGTAATCAATTTAATATGCATAATAGTTTTGAAAGTGTTACTAGCAATATTACACGGTAATCCACAGCTCTACATGTATTACTGCAGATTATTTATTTATTTATTTTTTTCTTTTCATAACGTCGATAAATCGATGCATCTGCTTTTTTGGAGAACGATATATCGATAGTGAAAAATTAGGCATCACCCCAGCCTTATATATACCGTACATAAAATCTCAATAGGGAGTTCTTACCAAATCCAGCTACAAATGCGTGAATGACATTAAGTTTTGCGGCACCTCAGAATCCTGGAGGTGTATTGACCTAAAAATAAATTAACCTTTTAACCCGTTTCCTTACATTGGTGTCTCAATACTCAGAAATTGAGACATTCTGCATTTTGTTTTAATTTCATTCCCAATATTGTTTTCCACTAATAACTACTGGATGATGGCAAATTGTTGTTGTTTTTTTATTATTATTTTTTATTGTCTAGGGGAAATCTATGTATTGAATGAACTTCTGGAATCTGTTCTTTTAGATGGCTAGTAAGTTTTGTTTTAAACCTTTATTATCTGTTGTATGAAGTACAATTCAGACTTAACCTTTTAAAAAAGAATGAAAAATGTTGCAACCTTCAAACAGAATATCAACTGTATATAGTATATAAAGCAACACTAAATGTTACGTTCATACAAGAGAGTCGGCTCCATCGGATTTAAACAGATACCCATATCTCTAAAAGACTGTGTTGTGAATGCTTGCAGTATTTTTTTTTTATATTACTTAATTCGAAAACTCTGAAATCAGTTTCCAACTCATCCTAAGCCGTCTATTAGCCTTGCCCAAGTCAACAGACATCTAAAACGTCATCTTCTAAATACTGTTTTACCTCTTGTTTTTCTTCAGCTCGATTTTCTCTTTATCAACGTCATTGTTATTCTCTGTTGCAAGTCCCTATGTCTGTGTTTTGACCCATTATGACTTTTGGTAGTCTGCAAATAATATTTTCAATTCTGATGGCTTTCCGAGGTTAAAAAAAGCTTCTAATGTTTGCTCTTAGCCAATGGTAATTGCAATTTCTGTAGGGAAAACACTGTTGCTGTATTTTTTAAGATGAGGAAGGGTTATTATTCTCCTCCAGGTCTAGTACTACATGGTCCAACTATCATTGTGTTACATTCTGCTATGAGTATACCACATTACATTTCAATCTACAGTTTATTTTTCAACACAGTCATAGTGTACTGTATAACAGATATGTGTTAGACAATCTACTTACAAATTAATTTCACCTGACTAAGTATTTTAAGATTTTTTTCAGTCCCTGATTTGTTAACCAATTTACTATTACCAATTATTTACAAACAAGAATTATTTTTTAGTTTTGCTGGATTTTAGTTAAAATGCTTTTCCTCAGGTCTTCCAGTTCATAATATAGTCATGATCTTTTCCAGTTTCATTTATATATCTAAGAATAATGGACTTAAGCTGCATAATGTTAATGGCTGGTAAAAAGCCAGCTTCTGGTTATAGTCACGCCCATAACTCTGACTGAACTTGCTCAAAGAGAATGTAAAATCACTGGAGGCTTTATTAATAAAAGGGATCAATGTCTGTTTGGATTTTACTCCAAAGGTGGGTTTAATGGAAAAAGGATGAAGTAATGTTCAGTTCTTCCCCTTGTTTTATAGACCATGTTTGTGCGTGAATGGTCAACAGTGTGGCTTGTGCTGTCCTCAAGGACAGGGTTTAATCCTGGCAAATTGTCTTTTTAAAGAAATAAAAATATTTAATTTTAGTGCTGTACATGTAATTGCTTTACTCCAGTTAATTAACACCCTGTTTACACAGGGTAAACAGCCTGTTAACTACAATGTAACACCACGCTAATTGCATTATCTTTAAAGGTGGGTATTTAATACACTATTAGATATAAGTGCTAAACATGTGGTTGTCTGGTGAGAAAACTGATCATTATCCCTTTTGTGTGGAGTTAATATTTAAAGCAGAAGAGAAGAAAGGAAACCCAGACATTGTGATCAGGAATAGGAACCAGAAGGTGCACAAAATTCAGAATTGGCATTTACAACATTCTTTAATGGGGTTACAAAATACAAATAACATCTGTCTTCAAGAGTGGTACAGTGTGCCAAGTTAAAAAAAAAGAAAAAACAAACCAACAATCATTTCTGACTTGACTTGATCACGTTTTTCATTGTTATATTGTTCTTATCTATGTTGTACTGAACTAAACAAACTTATTTAATACTATGCAAATATATTTCATTCAAGTGGGTAAGCTACAACTGTACTGTAGCATGCCGTAAAACTGACTAATTAATTTTAAATTGACAAGTGGTTCTGCGTTATGGTTGTCCATGCAAAGCTCCAACACCTTAATGCTTTTGTGACTATCTGTTTACAATAAACAGTTTTGGTTGGGCGAGAACACTGAAAGATAATTAGAAAAAGCAGCATTAAAACAGATAATGATTATATCCTATTAATGTTGGCAGAGAAACTTGGCTGAGCTGTTGAAAGAGATACTTAATTTGTAGTTTTAATTGGATTTAGCGAAAAGGCTACGCATTCATTACTGCATTATCACAACTGCCAGGCAGCCACACCACTAACATTAGGAAAAACAAAACAGCCATCAGGCTCCAGTATGGCTCCTTGCCCAACAATATTCCAATGTTGGCCCCCTTACATCTAACCAAATCAAGTAAATTATGTTTTACTTCTTCAAGATTGACTTAGAAGTACTGCATTTTCAAAGGGGTTATGCTCTGTATGTTCTGTGAGGACTTGGGGACAGATTTTTTTTAATCATTAAAAAGGAAAAAACACCTATAACAATTATAAAACAAATCAGAAGACAACCTAAGACAACTAACTTGAATGTTTTGGGGTTTTTTTTTGGTAACTTTATTGGGTTACTAATGATTTGGAATACAAAAACTTTCAGGTATCTATTGTAGGGCAATATGGTCAATGCCAGTGCTACTCGGATCAAAGCAACCAAAGGTTTAGTTTTTTTTTTATGTTGCATTGCAGACAGCATCTCTAATGTCTTGATTCCGTCTGCATAGGGACAGAGCTGAATTGGATTTGAAATCTGTCCTGCAAGATAACACAGCATGAAATTTAGATTCTGTTAACTGAATCAGGATTGCAGACTGGTAAAACTCTGTTCAAATTTCAGACTTTTAGGTCCTATTATCATTAATATTATTTAAGGCTGGGGTGATGCTTAATGTTTCACTATCGATACATCGTTCTCCAAAAAAGCCGATGCATCAATTCATCGACATTATGAAAGGAAAAAAACAAACAAAAAACCCACAGTAATACAGTGTAACATTGCAAGTAACACTTTAAAAACTATTATGCATTTTAAATTGATTACATCAGTTTAGTAAATAAATATATTAAATTGTTGTTTTCTTACCTTATTCGTGTTGATTTGTACTAGTTGGGGATCAAAGTTGTTTAAATCCATAACCAGTCAGAGTAGCAACTAATCAAGAGAAAAACTACGCAGGACATTTTAATAAAACGCAAAACAGTAACAGCAGTGCGTTTCTAAAACGCAGATGTAAAAGACAACATTTCCCTTTTTCATCCCTGTCCAATAAGTTAGTTTATATTAGAAAGTAGTTTTATGCAATGCAACGTGTAAAAATGGTTCCACTGCTCCCTGCATCCTCTGCTTGTAGCGTACCAGCAGACAGGGTCAGAACAGAGGGCAGACCAGCAAACACTCTCGTCTAAGTGAGGATCATCTAAAACATGACAATTTCAATAAACGCTCCTGAGAATTATTAAGACTTTGATTTGGAAAGGGCATGAGTATTTTTTTTTTTTTTACTTGGGTGCTAAAAGAAAAATTAAATACATTTTAAACATCAAAACTGTAAATAGTTATAATGCTGACAGCTACCCACAGAGACATTTGTATATGTTCTAAAACACTGATTTTTAAGTCGTGAAGGGGGGACAGTCAAAAGATTCGTTGTATGTCTATTTCTACTACCTGTTCCGTTATTTATACAGTGTACAGTTTTGCATGTTAACTTTGTTAATCTGAAATAGTTACACTGGAAAAATAATGTTACTATGTTGATGCAATATGTAAAAACGCAGATGTTGTGGTTGAAAATGCAGATTTTGAGATGGTATGCTTTTTACAAATGCACATTTTTAAAGGCTAGCGCGACCTCTGCATCTCATTAAATGGTCACGCAAATTAGTTGTGTTCCCGGAGTATCCCAGACATTACTTTCTTTACTTTTCTTTCTTGCCGTCTTACTTTAGAAAATAACTGTCAAACACTGAAAGACATTGTAGCTCAGTCGATACAGTATTTGTAATTCTAGCACAACGCTCTTAACTTGCTCTGTTACTTTGAAGACTCCTGCACAGATCCAATCCCATCAGTAAACACTCACAGGGGGCGGGGCAGGGGGGAGAAGGTGAGCTCAATCGCATACAGATTCAGTGAGTCAGACCTGAGGGGAGCAGAGAAGCTCTGCGCTTAATGCAAAAAATAATTGCAGATTCCAAATTTACGCTTAACATGTACCTTGCAAGTTGGGCCAGTGTTTGAAAAGCGTGAAGCACACTTTTATCTGTATCCCGATTATCTACTTCCAAAAAAAGAGGTTGCTTATAAAAAAAACTACAGAACCCTTATTCTAGCGAATTATACCAATTGACTTGACTTTGTAAGAAGACACGGACACCCGTATTGGGCCAGGTGGGCAGAACTATGTCTGCAACCAAATTTTGTGCAATGAGATGCTGCTGATTCATTAAACAGCACACAATTCTGGCCAATAAGGTCACAGGTCACATCTGTCTTTTGAGGACACCTGGATCTACTTCTCTCACGTATATCTCAACATAATGTGTGGGAGCACATTGTACCATCCAACAGAGTTACAAATCCAAGGGCCCATCTGCTTTTCAGATAACAAAGTTCTCAGGGCATGTGTTAAAGACAGTAGGAGCCACTGCCCATGGCAAAATTCTGCCCCCTAAGAAGCATAGGCTTTGTCAGTCCTGGCATGAGAACTGGGTCGCTTTGTAAACAAGACTGCACACTCAAATGGCTGCCCAGCATGAAGAATTCCCATCAATTAATCAATCTGTCAATTTTACTTTAGCCTGTACAGTCAGATTAACCACCAGAGTAGTAGCAGCAACTTTAAGATCGAAACACCCATGTATTCAGCATTTAAAGTGACATTGATCTGCATTTGACTTAACGGGGCACCTCTGGTTTAATTTATTCAAGGCATATCATGGACCTATGTATAAACTGTACATACATCAGCATAGTGGGTCAACATACAGCACAGCATTGATCCTACAGACGGGAAGGTCAAAAGTACAAGTTCTCTCTTCAGCCTAAAAATGTACTCTTTTAATGTATTCCCATAAATTAAGAGACAGACAAACATGTCCACAATAAAAACTGTCTGGGATCAATGCAAACAGAAATCCAATCCAACATCATTGCTTGGAAACCAGATGTTATTACTTTACATTGATCTGCTGGATGGGTTCCAACAAAGACCTGAATATATATAGTTGGAAATGTAATAGAGGATAAACTATTTATGTTGAATCCCAACATACTAAATCAGGTGTTCAATATTGATGTGTGTAGATATGACATATGAAACATTCTCTTTAAAAATGGCATGATCTTTGGGGGTGCAATGTGTAATATAAAGAGGCACTTAAATGCCTTAAATGTGATTCAAAACCAAACCAGAATCTCCTTACAAAATGCTATACCTCCAGTCACATTTAAGACACTTTTTTTGGGACCAGATCCAAATGCAAATGAGTGTCATAAATATATGAAGAACATTAATTCAGCACATCACCAGGTTTGGTCTTATTTCTCTGCTTGACTGCTTCATTCAATAGTTATCAACAAGCACCAGTATTGATCACATCGGAAGGTCTTAATGACCTAGGACTGGAACAGCCACCATAAATGTACAATTTCTTATTGCAAGTGAAGTTATAGTTTGCCCTACAAGATTGCACAATAAATCACCTGACCAATCAGCCCGCTCTGGGCTCCTGGGTCACTGAAGACATGTTGGTAAATTACAATAATGATAACTCTGGATACATCACACCCTATCGATTTCACAACGAAATCATCCCAATTGCTTCAGATTACAAGTTTGTGCTGCAACATCATGAGCCACAAGGGGAACATTATCACACTGACAGTACTTTTCCAATTTGTAAATGATAAAACTGTAAAGAAAACTTCAGAGGTCAAATGAAATTAACCCGTGGTACTGTTTACAGAATAAAATGTGCCACTTAAATAAAATTTACAACCTGCAAGCACTGTCTGGTACTTTGAAGGCTATAAGGGTACAGTATCTGTATGGTGGATCGCAAGTCAAGCAACACGTTTTTATGCAAGACCATGCATGGCAAGGTGATGGACATTAGGTGGCAAACCAATACAAACTTGCTTTAAACATGCTAATTGATCAGTAAATATGTATTAGAAAAAATGTCAGTCAGTTGACAGATGTATTGTTGTTTTAAAGCTTATGCAATTTTATCAATTTTAATACACCGACAGTATACCAAAACAGAAGAATCTAAATTAATGTGTATTATTATTTTCCATTACATAGCAATCCCAATATTGTGTGCAATCTGTATAAAGCACACTCAATGCATTGCGAGGTCAGGGCCCAACCAGTGGCAACACTATTTCAAAACCTTCAGATTCAGGCAGTCAACATACAAGGGCACAGCTATCCCATAACTGGTTTTTGTATCAGGTGAGACAAAAGACTCTGCGTCTGCAGCGAGCTTTGTCTTCCACGAATTTTTTAACAAACATGCTCAACAAGACAGTACCTGTATTTTTAAACAACCATCCGCATACTGGTAACGGAAAGATGAAGATTACAAAGAGGCTCTCTTGCAAAGAGATCAGTTTGTTCTCCTGTCCATGCAATATGGAGACTGGGAGTTCACTCTTTGTGTGGAGTTCATCATATGAGGTAAGGAACATATATTACCAGCTTTTCTCCCAATCTCTGACAGGTCGTCATTATGTATCTTGCATCTCCCTGTCGTTAAGATTTTATGAAGCACTCTCATAAACATACGTATGTTCTTGTTTCCAACACTTTGTACTGTCACTGCAACAGATGGCTGTACAGGGAAGCATAATATACTAAATACTTTATAAGCTCAGTGAGGGTTGACATGCATGTGCATCTTGATAACTGCTTTGCTACTGAAACAGTCTAAATATCCCGTTAAACTGGAGAATAAAAACAGCTAAAGACTTCAGCAGATATAGAAGTATAGAATGTATCAAACTAATTTGTCCTGATTATATGGCAGTTATTAAATCATGTCAGATTGGTAATCTATAAATTCACACCTGAATCTTCAGATGCTTAAAGCATCTATCCCTGTTCATTTTCCATTTTACCCTTTAAAAATCTAGGAATTACTTTATAATTCAACCCCAGCTAACAATAGCATTGTCACATCTTCCATATAGAAATTTCTGAAGCTGGGTGACTCTGCAGTATGCATATCCACAACCCTCATGCCTATATAATGTGATTGTTATTGCGGTCAGAATTTCTGCAAGTTGAACAGTGAAACCTAACACTTACAGCTAACAGTTATATGCAAATTAATATTAATCAATATGAGACAGGTCAAGCAGTCGGGTGGAGATGCCAGCATCTCAGTTTGGAGGTGCCTCAAGGTTCCAGCTTGTGATCATACTTGTTAAAAAAACAGCTCGGGCAAAAAGCAAGCAATCTGATAAGCTGAAAGGATTTTGAACCTACGCAATTGTCCCAGTACAACTACACAGGCTACACAAGAATGTAATGCACTTCACCTTCGATCTTAAAGCTACTTACGCCTGTAATACCTATGATTCTAAGCTGATGGAGACCATAAAGTGTATTCTTTGACAGCCAATGGTTTTAAGGGAGATTGCTTCAGTGCATTCTGTACTCTCAAAGCCTAGACACGCATGGAATATGTAAATAACTGTCATAAAGAATAGGGGAGTTTAAGCTACAGGAACAAATACATCTCCAAAAACTACTTCTGAAAAAACTCTTGGACACCCACAGAATTGAAATGATTAATTCTGGCAAATGCACATGTATCTCATTCTTCTCCTACCTGTAGTGCTTTTTAATTTAAACAGATTCATTTTGGCTAATTGGTTTCCCACTGGTTTAAATGTGCATTTTAGCATTTGTTTGCAATACTGTGTGAATTGTTTTTGTGTCCTTTGGTGCCAACCACTTTCCGCAGCTAAAACAAAACCCCTACAACCTTTTAGGCATGCCTGCTGCTGAAAATTACTGATGGATGTTTCCATGTTCTTCTTTCTTGAACTGTGATGCTATGTAATTGTAACTCTAAACACCCACCCCTTTTAGATAAACTGTACCTTCAATGTACAGTTCTCTTAATCCAAGATAATGGGCAGTCCTACTGTATGAAGCCGTGTATGAAGCACACACTTTAGTGTCAATGGGCTGTCCATCAAATGTGATTCAGATCTAATACAAATGGGGCATGTATTTGGGAATATATGAAAGCTGCATAATGTTTTAAAGGTGTTTCACCAAGGGATAAACATCAATAAATTAGAGGAAAGTAGATATATTTTAACTTTATTAAGACAAAAAAAAGTCATTTAATGAAGTGTTAGACTGGATATCTATAAGACAAAAAATAGTAACAAAAAATGAAATCCTTAACTGATAGGTTTTTTTACAGCCAGTCAGAGCTCTAACATTTTTATGTCTTTAGATAAATGGGGGGAAATAGGATTCAATTAATAGATTGTTCAGTGTTAATGTTCATTATAGCTTAGATCCATAAAACCAAGCATGTAAGATTTGAGACAAATAATACAGTTCTATTTTAAAAGGCAATTCGCAGTGGTATCACCAAAATGAAAGTTGCACATATACTATTTTATCACTTGTGTAGAGAAATAAAATCACAAAATCTAAAAATATCACAAAAGCATTTGTGTAATTGCATGAAGTACGACAACTGTATGCCATGTACTATACAACACACAACTCTAAAATCATTCCTTTCTAAGAATCTTAAATCTGAATTGTGAAATGTATCGAAAACCAAAACACTATTGTCTATTATTATTATTATTTATTTCTTAGCAGACGCCCTTATCCAGGGCGACTTACAATTGTTACAACATATCACATTATACATTATACAAATATCACATTATGCAACCAGGCTGCCTGGATCACTTTTACCCCTTCTACACTGGCACATCCGATCCATGAGGGCTCGGTACGGTATGGGTACAGGTGGTTCTCCACTGGATATTTGTCAAGCTGAGCGAGAACCAAACCGTGAAACTCTGGTCTCACAAGACATCTGAATCCAGCTGCGAACCGAGCCGGGCCAGGGGCGGGGTTAAGGATTTTCGTCATTACATTGCAGTCATTACACTCAGTACACTCAGAAAGAAAAACAACAAACAACATGCCGGGCAGCGAGTGTGATGAGAGAAAAATACAGCCTTGGGATGCTGAGGAAGTGCAGGCTCTAGTTTCTCTGTGGGCAAAAAGAAATGTTCAGGAAGATCTGGAGTTGTGCATCAGAAATGAGGAAGTTTATGCCCGAATTTCTGATGATTTGAAGCATATGAACATAAACCGTGGGTACGGTACACTTAACTCACACACTCAAAAACACAAAAATATAGTCAAACAAAATACTGTACCGCTGTACCATACATACAACTACGGCTCTTGTGCGCAGCTGCTTTTTTTTTTTTTTAAGCAAACAAACTTGAAAAAACAACAACTATCCTTAAACGGGATATATTTGGCAAATCATATTTTTAAAACCTTCTTTTTTCCCCCCCTTTAACATAACTAATTGAACTTAAGTAATTCGATATAATCAGTAAAATTTTTCCTAAATATATTTGCGAGATATATATAGCGATACAAGATACAGCTGTACTGTTGGTCTATTAATTTTTGAACACCATTTGTTTGTGCATCATTTAGCAAACTGAGTTAATTAATAACAATAATTCATAACAACTGTCTTTCGTTGCGTGTGACGTCATTAGCAACCCAGGCTCCCCTTAACTGCACTGTGAGGGCTCGGTAAGGCCCTGGCGTGGCATGGTTGTACAGTGGAAAAGAGGCATTTCTGGGCAGGATTGTCAAAGACAGCAGGTAGTGGCTAACACACAGCCAGTATACTTCATCACAGGGTCACTTTCGTGGACTTGCGGGATGAGGAAATCAGCTCACCAGGCACCTGTTGGCAACAGCCACCTCTGAACAGGAAAGTCTTCTAATGCCAACACATGATGCCAACTATCTGATCACTGAAAAGCAAGCCGGCCACCTCACATCTTGCCACATTTCCTTCAGTAGTAGCAACTTTGAGATTCCTTTTTTTTTTTAAATGTATTTTCCATTGAGATCCCCTTCCTCCAGCAATAATCAATCAACCATTACCTTTCTACTAACAGGATCACAACAATACATTTTAAATTGCTATTGCTTCTCCACATAATGCATACAGACAGTTATACAGATAAAGATTGGGTAACACTTTAAAACAATGCCTGCAAATTCATAATGAACTCTGACTGAATACCACATCCTCACAATCCCCTGGTGGGTGAGTATGAGGATATGATTTAGTGAAGAATAAATTCCTAAATAATTTATTTAGCCAGAATTTATTATGACGTTGCGTCCATTATTTTAAAGAGGACACACCGGGCTGATTTTATACATGCAACCTCAATAATGTAGAACTTTAAGGACATGAGCTATCTTTGAGAATAGAGTATTCAGATTCAGAAAATGACAATAATGAACCTCTGTTGGGCACTGCGGCTCTGTTAAATAGCAAGAGTGAAACCTAAGGATCTGCTTAGCCAACATCTGCACTGGTGTATGAAAAGCTAAAGAGGAACTGGTGGTTAAAGTGGTATACTAGAGTAGCAGACAGACTGCTTCACAACCCCCAATTGAGCTGCTAAACAGATTTGTTTGGGCGAGGAGCTATAGAGCTTACTATTACCAGGCTGGGTTCAGTGTTGACTGTACTTGCCATTGCTTCGTCCTGCATTCGAATAGAACACCCATTACAATGTGCCTATTGCACAAACGACTTAAGACATTTTGAAAGAGACAGAATGCCAGTTCCATGAACACATCTTGTTCGAGGTTTATTGCAAGGTCATGACATTAAGCGCACCCTGTACAGCAGACCAGTTAGAACCAACACGGAAAACACTGGAATTCTGTTTCATAACCTGTAGTTTCATATGAACTTTGCCTTTGCATTCAGCCAACACAAAGAGCAACTGAAAATTGCTATGGCTTTATAAAGGAATAACCGACAAAGTTGTTCAAAAATACTATTTTACTCTGAGAGTTTTGCCTATGTAATAAGGATTCAGAAAGGAGCTAGTCTGATAAAATTGGGAGGTCTACTTGCAAAAAAAAAATCAGTCACATATTGAACATAAACAAATACATATAGTATGTTTGACTTTGTTTTGGTATCAATAGTACAATTTTAAAAAATCCACCCACATATAAATTAATATGACTACATGTACAGTATGTACTTTTGTCTTATCTGTGCCAATACAGCAGATCGTTTTAAAATGTTGAGGACCCCCCACCCCTCTGTTAAATAGCATCTGAAGGCTTTAGTGTGAAATTAAAACACACCTGAGCTTGTTACCTACTGTATATTGTGTGGCCAATTGCACTCAAATTAAATAAATGACTCTATCTGCTCCCATGCATTTACTGGGCCCCTGATTAAAACAAAAACATAACACATGTCCACCAATCATGATACAAAATCTAAATACATTTAAAATAGTAATTTAAAAAGGAAGGAAAAATGATATTCTTTTGATTGACAAAATTGCATGTCAAATATCTGCATTATATATGCATTGCAGACCGCTGAACATCATATGTTCAGTTTAACAAACAACCAGCAAAACAAAAAAAACAAATCAATGATAATAATGTAGAGCCAGAACTGAAGTTGTGAAAAAAAACCTTGAGCAAATACAAATATAAGAAATTGGGATTATTTTTTTATTCACCCACACACTCAAGTAGCTTTTCATAACCCAGTGCTATCAGGAGTTAATGAGCTGACTTGACAGTAAAACCCCAGCACCTGGATAGTTTTTTTTTGGTGAGATGAGGGTGTAACTTAATTTAATAGAAATATTTGGAAAGAATTATCTTGGGAGGAAAACAGAAATACAGCATGTATTTATTCTTCTGTTGCACTTTGTGAATTTGAAATTCATATTTCCCTCCCTGTAGAACAAAGCTGTGTGTACCACTACAGCCACTAATTAGCCTCAGCTGCAAATCAGCTCACTTGACACTTAATGAATGAATCCCTTTAGTTTCATTCCAACTGCTGTACCTATACATTCCTCTATTGATTTCTATGTGATGCTACATGTGCTGTGTTACATTGTTTTATTCATATATAGAATCGTGCCTTGGCCTGATGCATTTTACTTCCAAATAGGGTTGTGGTATGTAAAAGTGTGCAGTTTAAAACAGTGGCTTAATGGTGTTTTTAATGCTGTACAGGCAAAAGAAATTATACATACACTGCTCTGCAAAAGTCTTAGACATGTTGCATTTTTCTACTCTGATGCATTATGAGCATCAACAATTTACTCAAAGCCTCCACTGGTGTCCATCAAATCAACAGGACAAAGGGCACTCTTGAAATCAGGACTTAAAGGATGTGTTGCAGTAAGAGTACCTCTGTTAAGAAAGGGGAACAAGACTAAAAGGTTAAATATGCAGAAGAACACACTGCTCATCCTTGTTAGACAGTTTTTTGGGTCTTCCAGTCCTGGGTTTGTCAATTACAGATGATGTTTCTCTGTACTTGTTGATTATGCTTCGGATACCACACCTTGAAAATCAAGTGATGCGAGCTATTTCACTGCAAGCTATTTCTGAAAACTGAATTGCAGAAGTCTAGCACATTTTAAAAAGTGTTTACGTCCCACTCCTATTACTTCTGATTGGCTAGCTGTGTAAGAAGCTGATCTTCTGTTGGTTACAAAGAAACAAAGAAATGACTGCGATGAGAGCCTCTGTCAAGACACATGCTAGTCTTTTAAACTTCAGGTATCATTTACGCTTTGTTTTTTTTTGTAAATGAGCAATTAAGTTATACTGCTTTCTTAATACACAAACCTGACATTTAAATGCAGCAATCTAGTAAAGTTACAAAAAAAAAATTAAAAAATACACCAGTCGCTGAGGTATTAGCAGATTCGAAAAAACCGTGTTGTGTAATTTATAACACATCGTGGTAAAGCGTGCACTTGTTGTGAATATGTTTTTTTTTTTTAAAAAAAACTAAGTTTAGTGTTTAGAAGCATTTCAAGACAAACTTTCCCTGGCAAAAAATGTAATATTTTATTTTTCTTTTGATTTTAGGTTGCTAGCCTAGTTTGCTATTTACCATATTTACATATATATTTTTTTTATATTTAAACGCTATATATAAAGGTGAGAGTCGTATGGTTAAGATTTCACGTGCAGTAATGTAAATACTGTCGATAAATATTAAAATATTCACAGTTAGTTGATACCAACTAAAAGGAGTACAATAAAACTGAATATCTGACAACTGGATCCGACCGAAGTTACAGAAAATGACTGGTATGTACTACAAATAAAATACCAAAACAGCGTCTTGTTTAAAATAGAAAACTGGTTCGTAGTGCAAATCAATATAAACTGGAAGATATGAAACCTTGACAAGAAACCTTGATGTCTTCAGTATCTCCCATGACAGCAGGTATTTTGACAGGTGTTTTCTTTGATTTTGGTGGTGCCATGATATGTGGTTAGTACAGGTACAGTGATTTGCCTTTGTTCCTAAGTAGTTCCTAATCGTGACATTGTGCTGGATATTGTAACGGCTTGGAACACTGATGGACCAATCAGCATGCAGCATTCTAACAATCAGTTTTATAATTATAAGTATAGTATTGTACTGTTAAATAAAATAAATAGATCACAGAAATAAACAAAAGAGCACTGCGTTATTTGATGGAGCCTATTGTAAATATTGTGTGCATTTTGGTAGAACAGTAAAAAAAAAAAGAGAAACTTGACAGGTTATACACAAGTTCTTTATAAATCTGGGGTTCAGCAGTTATAAAACTATTTACAGTAGAACGTTAAGAAAATCAGAATTCCACAAAGCAGCAGTAATAGTTGGCAATTAATTTGTGTCTGTGATGCAACAAACTAAAACACCTGTACATCAGAAGTTGAATTCAGCTTATAAAGATAGAGTGGAAAAAACAGGCAGAAGCTATTTTTATATTTGAATAACTCCCAAGTATTGCTTATTATAGTTGTACTCTTAGTATGTTACTTAAATGTACTAGCAAATGTGTTCCAAACTGCACAAAGAACATTTCCTTAAAGTATGGTATAAAATTATATTATAACAGGCATTAAATCAGTAAACATTTCCAAAGTCAATGATGCTGGTACCAATGAGTCACTAATCCTCTTGATGATTTTAGGGGTTATTCAAGGTGGTTTTTGCTTGTTTGTTTGTTTGTTTGTTTGTTTTCTCTGTGGATTTATAGATTTTTGCTCCATTTTACCATTTCTGGGAGGCAACAACAAAAACTTTTGCTTGCAAGAAATCACTCCATTACTAAAAGATAATAATTGCGTGCACTGTGCTAATGAACATTCTTAATACTCTCTTTCCTACAGCACTGTAGGGAAGCATGACAAAGATCACTATAATAGAAAGGGTTTAGACCAGGCAGTGTAAAAGTGCATTTGGAATTAATCTTGTACAATAGACCAGGACATTCTATATTAAAAAGTCTGTTTAGCTTCTTGGACTTATCAAAATGTAACAAAGTATGCAGTAGTAAAAAATATACCTCATTAAACATTTTTAAAAAGCTGCATAGGAACTGTACTCATGTTCCTATATAAGAATTGACTGAGCAATGTATATGGCACCAATAGAAAAATGCCCAGTATATATTCAAAACAAGGGTGCAAGAAAACCTATTACACTGCATGCCCTTTTGCCTAAAACTCATTGTCAAGTGTTCACAGAAGCCAAAATTAAAAGTCGTGCTGAATGACAATAGTGTCTACAGTTTTATTAAGCTTCAATGGTTTGAGTTTAGGAATGCTTAATAGAAACGTAGAGTCCAGGGTTCTTTCTAATGTCGGAACTGCAGCCTTTCATTTCCACTTATTGCTGCTGGCAATACTGTGTGCTGTGCGACTACAATTGGGAAGAAGCGGAACGAACAATGCAAGACCAAGCAAAGAAAATGCTACAGAAAATAAAATTTCTGTCAAGAGACGGGTCTGATGTTTCTCTCTCTCTTTCAACATAGCTCCACAAACAAATCAATCCCATTATGAGGCAATAACAGCAGCAGGGCATCCTAAAATTCAGCGCCACAAAAGATTGAGTTTAATTTTATTGCATCACACCTATACAATAATGGTATTCTACTTTATTATGTTTGCTCCGTGTCAACTGCTGCTATGTAAAAGTCTTGGCCTATGGATTTTGTTCCATTTATTGAACTTAGGGGTCAGTTTGATGAACCATTACCCCAACACCATGGATTACACACAAAATGTTTTCAGCTGGGCTTAGGTTTAAAACATTTGCAAATACACTACCGGTCAAAAGTTTTAGAACACGCCCATTTTTCCAGTTTTTATTGCAATTTAAGCAGTTCAAGTCCAGTGAATAACCTGAAACGGTACAAAGGTAAGCGGTAAACTGCCAGAGGTTAAAAAAAAAAGTTTAGGTTACCAAAAACTGAAAAATAATGTACATTTCAGAGTTATACAAAAAGGCCTTTTTCAGGGAACAAGTAATGGGTTAACAACTTACAGCTGTTCTGCAGCAATGGAAGTAAATTAAGCCTTGAAAGTTGATGCTAACAATTCCTACAGGTGTCCCAACTTTTGTTGATTACTTACAAACCCTCTGTCTGTATAAAAGCAGTGTTGGAACAGACTGTGTTACTACACCCTCTTAAGCATTATTTGGACAGTATTGTACTGCAGGAAGTAGTATATTGCTAATGGCGAGAAAAAGGCAATTAACAACGGAAGACAGACAGACCATTACAGTCTTTCCTTTAGAGAATTTGCAAAGAAAGCCAAGATGTCAGTGAGTAGTTTCTTACACTATCAAAAGGTACTTGGAAACTGGAGGAAACTCTGACAGGAAGAGGTCTGGCAGACCCAAAGCCACAACAGAATCAGAAGACAAGTTTCTGAGAGTCAACAGCTTGCGTGATAGGCGGCTCACAGGACAACAGCTTCAAGCACAGCTTAACACTGGTCGAAGTAAGCAAGTCTCAGTTTCAACTGTGAAGAGAAGACTGAGCTGCAGGTTTGACAGGTCGAGTAGCAGTAAGAAAGCCATTGCTAAGATGGCAAAATAAGAAAAAGGGGCTTGCCTGGGCCATGAAGCACCGCCAGTGGACTACTGAAGACTGGAAGAAGGTCTTATGGACCGATGAATCAAAATTTGAAATCTTCGGTTCATCACGCAGGGTTTTTGTACGCCGTTGAGCAGGCAAAAGGATGGTTCCTCGGTGTGTGACACCAACTGTCAAACATGGAGGAGGAAGTGTGATGGTCTGGGGCTCTTTTGCTGGATCCAGAGTCAGCGACTTGCACAGAGTGAGTGGCACCCTGAACCAAAACGGCTACCACAGCATTTTGCAGCGCCATGCAATACCCTCTGGTATACGCCTAGTTGGTCAGGGTTTCACCCTACAGCAAGATAATGACCCAAAACATACCTCCAGGCTATGTCAGAACTACCTTAGAAGAAAAGAACAAGACGGTAGGCTTCAAATCATGGAATGGCCAGCATAGTCTCCAGACTTAAACCCCATCGAGCTGGTTTGGGATGAACTGGACAGAAGGGTGAAAGCAAAGCAACCTACAAGTGCAACACATTTGTGGGAACTTCTGCAACAGTGTTGGGAAGAACTTTCCGAACAATATTTGATTTCCATTGTAGAAAGAATGCCACGAGTGTGTTCGGCTGTTATATCTGCAAAAGGTGGCTACTTTGATGAGTCAAAAATTTAGATTAAATTTTGTTAAACAAAACGATTCCATGATTTCTTTTTTATCTCCAATTGTTTATTTGTTCTATGCTTTAATTTCAGAGTACATTGAGACATTAAACTGCGTAAATTTCAATAAAAACTGGAAAAATGGAGGTGTTCTAAAACTTTTGACCGGTAGTGTACATGTTCTGTATACCCTGTATAGATAGGCAAGCACGACAAAGAGAAATGCATGCATTGTCTTTAAAAGGTATAAAACCAGCTCACATGTCAAAATAGTAACCAATTTTAAGCATTTAAGTACAGTATTTATGGTACTCAAAATCTATTAATTACTTTGCAATAACAGTATCAAATGTGTTTTCCCCAGTTTTAATAAAATAGTACTTTCACATAAAGCTTATTTTTAGTGATAGCTTGTTTAAGTATAAATAAATACGCAAGAATAAACCAGTGACTGACAAATGAACTTCACCTTCTCACACCCAAGGGAGATAATTCCCAGAAAGCTTCTCTAACCTTTATAAAACACTGTGAGAGCATTGTTTGCCAACTCCAGTGTTTCCCTCCCTTGTGCCTCCAGAGGGTCTTGAACTTCTACTTGAGTTTAAAAAAAAAGCGTCTGGGTTAGTCAAGAAATATCTGTGGAGGTTTACAACGCCACCTGGAGAACAAGCATGTATGCAGCTGTACAGATTAGATGTTTCTCACAACGTATTTTGTGTACAACAGATTTAAAGACTCAGATAGAACTGCATCTTACTGGAAAAACTATTCTTCAAATCCTGACAAACATTATTTCCAGCACTGATAACTGCACTGTTAATGTTATACCAATCTAGGCATGAATTTCAAACACATGTTATGCAACAAAGGGTTAAGTTCACACACAAACTGTCATTAAATATCTAATTGTGAAGCATCTATAAAACTACATATGAATAAGTGTACCTAGCCACTGTACGTCTATACATACAAACATACACAGAGCATGCACCCTAGCCTAAAACAGTTTTTGGTACAATGTACATGAGAAACCAAACCTCAGGATTAAGAATGGTTTTAACATATTACATTTTTTTTTTTTTTTTACTTTGTTTAAAAAAAAACACACACACAAAACAAATACAGAAATATTAACTTTTGGCAAACAAAACACAACCCCTTCTTTCAATAAAACGTTATGACCCGTTAAGAAGAAAATAGCACACATAAAACACTGGTGGATTTTATTCTAAAGTGGAGCTTCTTGGTGCCACTGGGAGACAGGGTGAATATGCCTGTTTCGTTTTGAATACAACACATGCAATCATTGACAAGATAATTAATTGGCAGAGACATTTAAAAAATAACAGGGTTCGCTTCGTCTCAGAAATTAATTGTAGTCTTTATTATATTTGCCAATTGCAAAGCTGAGAATTAATGAAGGAAATGTGAAATACTGGAAGACCAAATTATATTTGATATTTTTTCGCCTCCTATCAGAATTTACTTATTCATATTGCACAAACAAGCGTATGCAAAAGAGCAGTCACAGCCATTGAAGGGGCAACTGTATCTGATTTTACCAAACTAAAACTAAACTGTCCACCATGACAGTAAATCTGTGAAAAATAATTAACCACCAATGTAACCGACCAAAGTCAATCCATGAATAAATATGAACAAGAATTCCTAAAAACAGAAGCCTCAAAAACATATACAGTATATATATATATATATATATATATATATATATATATATATATACACACACTATATATACACACACTATATATACGCACACTATATATATATATATATATGACTACTGTTTAGCATTTCCGGCACTCTCAAAAAAAAAAAAAATGACAGTCCAGTTTGTTAACATTCCCCTAAAACAGAATTAGCTAAAGGAACACAGGCTTCCTCCTTTATGAAAGCTTACCATTACAACACCCTGCAATCCAGATACACATGGTCCTAAAACATTTTGCAGCTGTGGGAGGTTATACATTTCAATATAGCTCAAAATAATCACAACACAAATTTTTTTTAAAAAAAGGTTACTATTTTACTGCTAACGTATGTTTTTTCAGTACAGTGCTGATATATTTAGGATTATAAGGGAACAATCTGTAAAAGTTTTAAAAAAAACTGTTTGCATAGATGGTCGCATATTTTTAATTGCATGTTAAAGGTATTCACTCTTCAGTACGAGTGTGTTGTAACAGGCATAGTGTTCCACAAGGTTATCGTGATTTGCAGCATTTTTAAATCAATACAAAACACTTTTCATGTGCATGATAATTGGTGTTTTTTTAAGCTGTTAATAGAGGGAAAAGGATGACACTAACTAGGTCTATCACTTAATGTGAGCAATAGTCATTCATAATCACTGTTGCTGTAATCCAAAGAGCTGCATGGTTTTGTCCAGTAGCTTATTGTTTTCAAAGGAACAGCTCTAATTTGGTAAGGATTTATCTCTATGTGATGTCATGCTGAGAGGAAGACATCTGACCCTATACTGTGTGAAATGTCAGATTCATGCAAATGGTGAAGTATAAACGACAAAAAAAACGTTTTACCAGCAAAATAGGCTTACAGTAAAGATTAAGGCTATAACAACTCTTAAACATTGACTCTGTGAAGGGCATATATTATGATGCATAAAAGCATGTAGAAGAAACTGCAATGCTCTTCACATACTGGGTTTGCATGCAAGTACAAAGTGCATGTGTAAAAATGCCAGCTGCATCCCTTACCTTGTGAGGAATATGAAAAAAAACAAGGTTAATGACTGCAAATGTGTAATATTCACGCTTATCAAAACGAAAACTAAAATAAGGTAGCGTTAGATAAGTAACATCTACATATGTATGTTTCTTTTTATATATTATATATCTAAAACAAAGTGCACTGACTTTACTACAGTGAGTGTGACCCCTTAACTGCCCCAAAAGGTTTAGTCAAAAAAATCGATGCGTGGCCTTTCCAAATGCAAATAAAGTTAAAACCCATCATGACATAATTAAGGTAAGTATAGAGTGGTAGCAAAACGTAATTACATAAAGCAATATCTGTCTTGGAAATACCTAGCGTAAATTAAAACAATCACATTTTATAATAATGTAATTGACATGCACCATTAAGCGCAGCAAAAACTGCTTTTGTAATGGCATTTACAAAATCGCCCATGTATCTTAAAATGTCTTCAAGCAGCAATGTCTTATGCAAATTATAAACAGCTTGCCGTCTTCAAATTAAAGAAACATAAATAATGTTGACGTCGTAGATGACAAACAGTATACCTTTCTCTCTGAGGTGTACTTTAGTTTTAATTAAATAACACTGTCTGGTCTCAGCTGTACTCGGCGTCCCTCGTCCCTACTGATAGTTTAATATAACTCTTTAGAACATAATAATAATAATAATAATAATAATAATAATAATAATAATAATAATAATAATAATAATAATACCAAATTATTTATTTTATTTACATCTATTCTGAAAGTTATGGTGAAGAAATAAAACGGAACACATTTAGCCACTCAATTATTTGAGGGTCATTCGAATAAAATATTCCCCTAAAGTAACAACAAAGTTAAAACTTCACGACGTGCTCAGAACAAAAGGTCTGTTATAATAAACTTTATACACAGATCGCATGTATGAATAACACACGTAATGTTTGCTGTGCTTGTACCTGATGAGAACTTAAGGAAGCATTAAATAACACACCAGTGCCACAGCATCTACAGTTAAACCCCCAAGGTGAACAATAATGAAATATGCTGTGCACTCCTACACTTAAGACGCGATGCAAAAGCACTAGGCATGTATTTTCAAATTCAAAATCTAAAAACAGGGTTTGCTTGAAAAACTGTACTTCAACGTGAAGCTAGTTTGTAAACCTTTCCTCCACTAGATATACCTACAGTTTTGATGAATGGGGTGTCATACATTCAGCACCTAAAACCTGTTTCCATTCAATAATCGCAACAGAATTCCTTCACACACTCATACAAATGCCCAGCGTCCACGATGTAAGCACTAACCTTTTTATGAAGTAAGGTGCTACCGAAAAAGGAAAAACGCCAGCCGTAGAATTTACAGAGCAGTGCGTTGAAAACATCCCACGTTCCTTAAATCCTCCTCTTACAACGCGCTTGTTTTCCCTTCTCCTCCAGCTTGTGTGTGCCTTACCTGAAGGGCATCTCCCACGACTGCAATTAACTGCCAAGATTTCATTGTGGTCGGACTGAAAAAAGAACTGCCTCCTGTTTCCTCGGTGGGGGGAAAGCGAGCTCAGAGAGAGAGAAAGAGAGAGAGAGAGAAAGAGGGGGGAGAAAGCGAGCACTAGAGAGACACAGCGAACTGTAGTGAAAGCTGAAGAACCGTACCCACGTGCTGATAATATAAATGACCACAGACATCTGTCACTGTGCTTGCTTAGTCCGTTCGCTGTGCAATTGCATCCCTTGTCTCATCACTGCTCCCCGACTCCAACTGCTGCTGCTGATTAGGTCAGGTGCAGAGCAATGCCCCTTTATCGGGTGCGTTTGTATGGAGACTCAAATAGTCAGAGGGGGCGCTGGCTGGTGTCCAGTGGCCAAGCCAAGGTGAAGTACAGTAGTTCCAAACCTTTAGAAGTATGCCTTCTGTTTTTACTGCTAATACAGAGCACAAAGCAACACACGTGTTGGATTTATTTGTGTTTGTATATGTTTATTTGCATAGTATGCACAGCATACTACTGATTGTTTAGTTGCATCTGTTATCAATTAAAACGCTATACATGTGCTTGACGACAATGGTGAAGGTATAGCGCGGCACAGTTCATTACACTATAAAGATGCACTGAATGTGTCTATCTCTTGACACACCTACACACTAAAAAAGGTCGGAGCGACCTCTTGCTAATAACCTGTTTTTATCACACGAGCAAAAAGAGAATGACAGTTTACAGGTTGGCAACGTTCGGGCGACAACATTTTGTAATCCAATCATAAACATGTTTTTGGTCACGTGAATACAAATGTCATCGCGAAGGAAGGCGGTTGGTATAAACGAAAGTGAGCAAAAAGTGAAATAAAAAGGCGAAAGCTCTGGGTTCATGCTTGGATACTGAAGTGACAATCTAAGATGATTTTAAAAACTTAATGTTGCAGTTTCAGAAAGAGGACATCGTTGTAAGTTATTGCTTCTTTTTGTGTATGCGGCAAAATAGATGTGTGGATTAATTTTTTTAAGTTTAAAAACGAAATATGTTAGGTACATACTTCATTCCTGACATTGGTAGTTTCTTAGTGCTTCTGCTTGCGCGAGGTTGACAGGCTCAGAACAACAGGCGGTGATAATGCTCCCATGCTGTACTGCGCAACACCTGCACCCGAGCGACTAGTTATAAAGATATTCTGAAATCGGAATCTTAATGACAAAACGTAAACGGAATACACAAATAAGCCTTAACTCATGTCGTCTACATACGCTACCTTTTGACAACAGCGCAGTTGTAAGTTTATCATACCCCATACTAGAGCTAATAACACGAAAAACACGAACTTATATAAAATACATATAACTTGCATATACATTTAGTCTGCCATTAAAAAGGAAGCGAATATATTTTAAATTCAAGTGCGACTGAGAAAGGCTCCCCAAATTCATGGGACCGGTTTTGAAAAGTGGTTCCCGTTTAATTGCTGCTTTTTGTTTGCCATAAAATTTAAAAAGCGATTTTCATGAACCATGCGCCCAACTCCCCATATTTAAACACGTGATTTTGCTCTGAAGCAGGATTGGCTAGAATACGGTTTGTTGTCTGTCGTGTCACCAAAAAAATACGCGCGTTCAATAAGCAGAGCGTTCTCTCGTGGCGACTCGTAACATGTTACCAGTTATTCGGGCAGTTTCACAATAACTGGCGAAAAAATTATGGAGTATAATTCGAGCCCAAATTAAAAATAAATAAATAAATAAATAATAAATAAATACATAACGAAATAAATAAATAATACATTACATTTACTTAGTTATTTTAATCTTGGCACAATGTTTTTACTAGTATTTCTCATTGAACGTCAATCATACTGGAAGGGCGAGACACTGCCGCCTGAGTGTGTTATATATATTAGTATGACATTGTATGGTATACAAACGAGCCGCAGGTTTTTAGGGTAAACAAATTACAACTACTGTATATAAAAACAAATCAGTTTATATTTTAGTGGGTCGCTGTGGGATGCAGGGCATATGGTTTGGCAATAAAAAATGCATACATAAAGAATGACATGGATGTATGCAACATTCTTAACCCCCTACACAAACCTGATGGTGAAACAAGCCAACAATCGCATTTGTATTTAATTCTATAAAATCGGAAAACGACTTTGTGTTTTTTATTTTTTTATTTCTCTGCTCACAGAGCTAAAACAAAAAACACAAATTGTTTTCCAATTTCCTTTTAATAAAGGAAAAAACGATTCGACCGAATATACTCAGCCCAAGCAACTTGCAAGCATACTGCAGTCAACGCCCCTACACAACCCCCAAGGCAAAGTTACTAGATCATCGATTCACTTAACCACTAGGGTGAAAATATCGTGCCAAAATTTAAAAAAATAAATAAATAAATGAATAAATAAATAAATAACGAAATAAAAAATGAAATAAACGAATTTAAATCCTTGGTTAGCACTCAACAAAATCAACAACCTAGGAACATAGATGCACTCTGATAATGCATTGGGTATCTGACTACACCGAGAACCAAGAGTTTGTCTTTCTAATAAGAGGTTATTATCGTCCTCTCTTTTTCCTGGTAATTGTAATTTTAAGGGGGTTAAGCAGAGTCTATCTGATATTTATTCATGTATATTAGAAAATGTAACTCAATGACATGGGTATACCACTAAGTTGTTTTCAAAAGAGTGCAGCTTTCTCTTTAAGATCCTTTGTACATTTGAACACCCCCCACTGGATGCTGTGCAAAAATCCAAGTAATCATTAATAAAAATTAGGGCTAAAAGGGATTTTTTTTGTAATTAATCTTTTTTTATACATAATAATGATTTTACACATTTTTGCCTATAGCCCCAAAAGCCTATGTACACCACTGGGCATATGTCTTTTAAATACCCGTTCCACTGAAGCAGTATACAATACTGTATATCCCCATGAGTACAGGCAGGCCTATATGAGGTTGGCTCTGAAGCAATACAAAAGCCCTCATTGCCAACTTTAGGACTAACAGGAAATAAAGGTTCTTAATATATCCTTTGACCAGCAGCCCAACGAAAACTTGTATAGTATTCATTGTAATTCAATGTAGTGTAACCTCTCTCTCTCTCTCGCTCTCTCTCTGCACACACACTCACACTACTGCTCAAGTCCCTTGCCTGTTCTCTCAAGCATTAAATATGTACCACATGACAGAATAGGGCACCTTGTACAGTCCTGTGTGCCCTGATATATATCAGGAGAGAGAAAGAGACAGAGAGGGAAGCAAGGGGTGGAGTAAAAAGAAGGGGAGCGGTTAGGTTAGCCTCCTATAAGCATCAAGGGTAATTTATGAGGCTTTTACGTATGCATAATGTCTGTAATAGGTTGTCATTTATTCATGGTTCCCTGGGTACTATTCTATACATTTATAGATTTACAATAGGCACTCAATCTTTTTATTTTCCCAATGTCATTTCCAACAGAACCTGGTTGCTTAGGTGATTATTTATTATGTTTTGTTATTAGTCTCTGTCATGCACAGAAGTGAAAGCAATGCAGTCTAGTTGCAGAGCACGGGAGGCATTTACCTGCGGTGAGATGTCATTTTTATTTGGGTCTCATTTTCATTTATTAATTTTTTTATTTCAGAGGGACAAATCTGATGCTGTAGGAAACCATGGGGAGTCAATTGCACACTATAATTTAGAAGCGATCATCTCAATTTCATTGGAAATGTGGGGTTTCATTCATGATAAATTGCTCATAGGTTGAGGAGAGTTAATCTTGCTTCAGTTGTAAAAAATCTATTACAATCACCAAAGGAACCTAAAAGTGAAAATGTTGCATATTGCTAAGTCAAAATTCAGTATGTCTTCCTGAGTTGTTGCATGGGGAGCACTAAACTCAAGTCAAGAGTAAAGTCTGCAGTGGTATATTGCATGAAAACAATTGCCTCATACTATTCACTGTGTGTATACTAGTGTAGTATATATCATTTTGGCATCATGTTATTGAGACTTGGAGGGTGCGAGTAATTAATATGTATATCAAATCTTATATCTGTACTTGCTATATCATATACTACATTCTGAACATATTTTGTATTTTTCAGGTGTAAGTTTTAAATACTGTATGATATGTATATCTTGCATATCTAGGGCACATTCCATCACCCTAATGTGACCCAATACAAAAATAACCCATTTAAAAGTTTTTTTTGGCTTCTCAATACCGATAATACCAGCTGCAGCAGACATTAGGCCTCATTCACTAAAGGCTGTTATGCTTTAAGCCCACCTTTTCACCTAGGATAAGGTGCGCGCTACTGAACCTCTTATTCATCAACCCAGATAAGGTGCACCTTAAAGCATAAGGCGCACGTTAACACACAAAGAGGTGATGGGTTGATTAGCATTTGCTGAATATGCCGAAAAGATAGATATATAGTTCTATACAGTCAACCTCGGTTAACTCGTCACCTTCACTTAATTTGACAGTCTTGGTCCCGAACTGTTAACATGTAGGAGGCTGTGTGGTCCAGTGGTTAAAGAAAAGGGCTTGTAACCAGGAGGTCCCCGGTTCAAATCCCACCTCAGCCACTGACTCATTGTATGACCCTGAGCAAGTCACTTCACCTCCTTGCGCTCCGCCTTTCAGGTGAGACGTTGTTGTAAGTGACTCTGCAGCTGATGCATAGTTCACACACCCTAGTCTCTGTAAGTCACCTTGGATAAAGGCGTCTGCTAAATAAACAAATAATAATAATGTAGAGTGGTTAACATGTAGAAAACAGAAAGTACTGATTAGAGGAGAAACCTCAAAATGTAGCAAGGTAACCAGTGGTGTACCACAGGGATCAGTATTAGGTCCTCTGCTCTTTCTAATCTACATTAATGACTTAGATTCTGGTATAGTAAGCAAACTTGTTAAATTTGCAGACGACACAAAAATAGGAGGCGTGGCAAACACACTGTTGCAGCAGCAAAGGTCATTCAAAATGATCTAGACAGCATTCAGAACTGGGCAGACACATGGCAAATGACATTTAATAGAGAAAAGTGTAAGGTACTGCACGCAGGCAATACAAATGTGCATTACAAATATCAAATGGGAAATACTGAAATTGAAGAAGGAATCTATGAAAAAGACCTAGGAGTTTATGTTGACTCAGAAATGTCTTCATCTAGACAATGTGGGGAAGCTATAAAAAAGGCCAACAAGATGCTCAGATATATTGTGAGAAGTGATGAATTTAAATCAAGGGAAGTAATGTTAAAACTTTACAATACATTAGTAAGACATCATCTAGAATATTGTGTTCAGTTCTGGTCACCTCGCTACAAAAAGGATATTGCTGCTTTAGAAAGAGTGCAAAGAAGAGCGACCAGAATTATTCCGGGTTTAAAAGGCATGTCATATGCAGACAGGCTTAAATAATTTAACCTATTCAGTCTTGAACAAAGAAGACTACGCAGCGATCTGATTCAAGCATTAAAAATTCTAAAAGTTATTGACAATGTCGACTCAAGGGACGTTTTCGACCTGAAAAAAGAAACAAGGACCAGGGGTCACAAATGGAGATTAGATAAAGGGGCATTCAGAACAGAAAATAGGAGGCACTTTTTACACAGAGAATTGTGAGGGCCTGGAACCAACTCCCCAGTAATGCTGTTGAAGCTGACACCCTAGGATCCTTCAAGAAGCTGCTTGATGAGATTCTGGGATCAATAAGCTACTAACAACCAAACGAGCAAGATGGGCCGAATGGCCTCCTCTCATTTGTAAACTTTATTATGTTCTTATTTTCTTACAATAAATACTGTACAACGACTCCCTCGTTTTATTGTGGGCATCAGGGTCCAATATAAATCCTCTATGCAACCTGCTTTTTCTCATTTTTCGTATAAAAAGCAACACACCTTTTAATTTGTACTGTGGAGGGTAATTGCTTCTCATCAACTTAAGTCAACAATTGCCCAAACCGCTGCATTGAAAGAATCCATTCCCAACACAGGAGGCTTGTTACTAGGGAGCTGACGTCACTGCCCTGTGACTTCTGCTAGTGCATTGCTTAAAAAACTGCTTCAGCAAGTAGATATTTAATTTGCTTTTGTTGTGCAATGCATGTGTATATGATAACAGTACAATGTTAATGCTTTGTTTTTAATTGTTCTGTATATTTTAGTTTGTGATGCACAGTACAAAATAAAATAAACAATAATTCTAAGTGAAATTGTCTATGTATAGTGCAGCTAAGGCATGTGCAGTTAGACTGTAAAAATGGGGAGCTTTACATATATGTATTGATCACATATGTTAATGGAACACGTGTGTGTGCGTGTGTGTATATATATATATATATATATATATATATATATATATATATATATATATATATATATATACACACACACACAAACACACAGTAGATGTCGCTTTTTAACAACCTCTTGGTTCCCAGCAAAAAGCTGTCATTAACCGAAAGTTGCCAATAAGCGAAAAGCCAGTTTTCAAGTGTATTTATATGGAACAACTATATATACTGTAGTTGTACAAATATGGCACTTACATACATGTTTTAAAATGTTAGTCTTAAAAAATTAACATGAGAAACACGAAATACCCAAACATACAACTGTTTACTTCAAGTGTGTGTAAAACAAAAAAAAGGGAGTAGGCTTAAATAGTACTACATAATGATGTACTATAATTGTCCTTACAATGAGTAAAGCAAACATAAAAAATATGAGTTTTACTTACAGTCAATCCTAAAGAACACACTTTTAAAATAAGAAATTGTCCAATGTTGTCTGCTTTTTACAATGTACCACCTCCTGCTGTAAATCCATCTCAATTTTGCGTGCAGCTTCTTAGCCAGTTTCAAAGCCACGATTCTGCCTCAGTCCAACAGAAATACACAGTTACGAAGTCAGTGTGTTATAAAAGCTGCATGAAGTATGTGTATAAATCATGCAAGTGCGCTCTGTAGCTCTGGCAACTAGTAATAAAGATGTCAATAAGCAGCGTGCAGTTGCTAATATCAGACTTTCTATGGGAAGGGATTGGTTCCTGGGAAAATGTTGTTAATAACTGAAAGTTGTCTTTATCAGGGTTGCTAATAACCAGCATCTACTGTGTGTGTGTGTATATATATATATATATATATATATATATATATATATATATATATATATATATATATATATATACTTCTTAAAGCACTTTTTTGTATTCAGCCGATGAAGGAGTTGTAGTCCGAAACGTCCTGATAATTGATTTGTAATCAATTATTCTACCTTTTTAAGTACCTGAAATATCCTTTTCTCTTTTTTCTTTTTTTTTCTTTTTTCTTATTGATCATTTTGGTACACAGGAGTTTTCTCAAACACAAATGTTTATGTACCTGAACTCTGCTGTGTTTCCTCAGGATCTCTATCTGTGTCTATCAGCCCTGGTAGTCCCTCCACTTGTTCTGTGTGCAGGATAGAGGCTATCTATCTTAATAGCCTTATCAGGTAAGGCATGTGCTATGGTATGCTAATTAATTCCCTAGCGCACGCCTTAATAAGGGGCACTCACTTGAGTAAATACCACCTTACTTGTAGAAATAAGGGACTGTGCTAACACGTGCCTTATTTCTATTTTTGAGAAGGTTTAGTGAATGAGGCCCATTGTCTTAATTAATTGATTGGCTTAGCAGGTTTTAATTGGGAGGAAGTGTTCAGCTCCACCTGTACATGTTGTCAGGGATGTAAACAAATGGTCCTTTTTTGACTTATAAAGGATGCAAAAATAAGACACCAAGGAATAATACTGGAATAATAAAATCTTAGTTTAAAAGTGAACCTGATTTTGGGACACTGCAATCTAGCAGGTGAGTGCTCTGGTGGAGGAAATGCTTTATGAACCATCAGCATCTATCTGAATGTATTAAAAAGTACACAGGTATTATACCAGGGATGTGATTTCTATTTCTCTTAAAGGTCTCACAACCGCCACTGGGTGGCACTAGATGGCAGCACCGCAGACTATGCAAAAAATCATGCTTAAGGAGAGGTATTTTTTTTCAGAATAATCAGATTTTACACATTTTCCAATGGCACCGAAATATACCTACTGGGCCCTGTCTTTTAAATACTGAAGCAGTGTACAATACTGTATATTCCCATGAGTACAGATAGGCCTATATGAGATGGGCTCTGGAGCAAAACAGAAGCCCTCCTGGCTTTTCTGCTGTTGAGGGCTCCATGCCAACTTTTGGACTAAAAGGAAATAAAGGCACTAATATATCCTCTGACTAGCAGCCGAACAAAAACTTGTATAGTATTCACTGTTATTCAATGTAGTGTAACATCTGCAGCTGAATGAAAATCCTAGTCTGCCATTAAAACACATCGGCATCCTTAAAATGAAAAAACAAGTAGTAACGGAAGCTTTTGTTATAAGGGGACTTTATTTACTAACTTTGTTGGATGCAAAGAAGAGAGCTATACTTCTAATCCTTATATTGCTTTGCTTTGGTAAGATTTATTGCTCCAAATTCTTTTTTTTTTAATAACTATCTCTGCAGAAGCATAATATGCTCTCATTTTTACGTTCCATAATTAACCATACTAATTCCACGAATAAGAGTGCTGCTTTCTGATATCTAAAGCATTACAATTAAGCTCCTATGTGGGGAAAAATATTGCCTTGCTATTGGGAGATGTATATGTGTATATAAAAAGTAAATGAAGTTTGATCAAAGTCTTTTGACTTTATAAACTTTTGTAAAGTCGTTGGATGTGTTCTGCAAGTACACCCTGCGTGATTAAAAAAAAAAGCATTTGTAAATCCTATTACTACAGTTTGTTCTTTTATTTAATACATATCTTATCCTTTAACTTATCTGGTAAGCCTCTGCCAACACAAATTCAATTTTCCTGTTCTATGGTGAGATTCCATGAGAGAGCCTTGTATAACTTCAAATGTCAATGAAACGACTTTTTGTTTTTACTTTTCTCTTCCTTTTTTTAATATGTGAACATGGGACCTTGCAACAATGTCAACCCCATCTATCTCTATAGAAAAGGAGGGCTGTCAGAGGTCACATTGTCACATGATCTGAGTGGAAGCATTTAGGATACTTCAGACAAGCTCAATGCCAAATCAAATGTAGGCTTACAGAAACGACGATAACTCATCATTAGAGCAACCCAGAACTTTTCAAAATGATTGCAAACACCACAGATAGTAAGAGATTGTTAAAAAAAGGCATTTGAATCTTTATGGCTTTATAGAAAGTTAACATTGGTCGGTGGTATGGAAATCATGCTTTGTGTTGGATGTACTTTATAGCTCACTTTGTATGCTTCTTTTCGTGTACCTTTCTGAGTCACCACTGTTTTAATGCATTTTAAAGTTGCGTATCTCATTATGCAACAGGAGCATGTGTGAATATATTTCACTAATGCTTATATTCTGGAGCTCTCCACAGTTCGAGCCTTCAAATTGAGTCTGTTTGCAGCTACACAACAATTATTCTTTGAGATCTAAATGGCATTGTGCTATTAAGACTCTGCATTACAAATGTAATTCTGATGAGCTCATGTTTATATATATATATATATATATATATATATATATATATATATATATATATATATATATATATATATTGCTATCTCCCTGTTAGGCACTCTAAAACTTTCATTTAGTTTTAGCACCTATCAAGCGGTCTCTTTCCCTTTATCACATTGCAGCATTTTCTTGGTTCACCTGAGCATAATCCAGCCTGTTATGAGATCTCTACATTGGCATGATATAAAAGTGCTATTGTTTTTTTTCTGTGTGTGTGTGTTTTTACTAATGGCAGGTGTTGGACTTCATTTTACTATGCCCTCAGGGGGCCTCTCGACAGATGCCACGGGAATTGCAAGCAGAGGATGAATTTGTCTGCAGTTCTTTACCACCCAGATCAATATGTTGCTGCAATAGTACATATCCATATACCGAGCATCAATTAAGCAATTAAGCATCAATCGAATTAGCAGTTAATAACAGGTGTAACCAAAGGCGTAATTTCCGATGTCTATGGTCTCAATACTAAACCATATTTTCTATTTGAACATTGGGACATCTTATTATTACTGTATGCCACGGCTACAGAACCTGCCACACACACACATACACACACAAACACTTTTGAAACCAAAGTTATTCCACAGGGTGTAACCAAGGAACAATTTTATTGGAACATGCTTATTTACAATACAGAACTTAAAAGTAGCATTTTAATATTATCAATAATGTCAACTGCTTAACTGCTAGCATTATTCTTATACTGCCGGCCTCTAGTGTGAGCTAGTTGACACTGCAGGACTTGCATTGAATGAAGTGCTTTTCACTGACAAGGAAAAGTCAGCTGCCTTAATAAGCTATTAAACTGCATCATTTGCATAAATGCTACATTAAGGAATTACTTTCGGTATCTACTAATTTCATCCCTTTATCTATGCTTGTGTCAAGGAATAGGATCATCTCAATTTTCATTTTACATATAGCTATCAACTAAATGCTAGATTAAGCAACAATGATTCTTGTTACAGCTTTTTATATAGAAGTCATTGGCTCAATCAATAAATTTGGGGCCAGGATTTTCTAATAGGATAATAAATAAAAAAACATGATCATCCTCTGCTGGTAAACTGTACTGGTATCACACCCCCAGTTAAACCTATTCTACAACAATGTTTGTATGTTCCCTGAAAAACACACAAGCCATGGAAATACAGGATATCATTCTATCATTTAAAAATATAAGTAAATGCTATAGATATAGTTTTTGGGTGACTTTTTAGTCCTAGGTAAGAAAGAGGATATCAGAGATGTTGTACATTTAGGGCATCATTTATGAAGGAGCACTAAATTTGGAATTAGCGTGCACGTAAAGTAGTGAGAATTCGGTCAGCAAATTTGGACATGGTGACTGGAACGAGAGGGGTGACGGGTGTCGAATTTGCAGAGAACAAGAACTTATTCATCATGAACACCTTCATCCAGAAGAAACCCATCAGGAAATGGACATGGAGAGGACCCAGTGGAGTGAAGAATGAAACTGACTACATACTCACCAACAAGAAGCACACTGTACAAGATGTCTCAGTACTAAACCATTTTAACACAGGAAGTGACCACAGAATTGTGAGTTGCAAAATACACATAAACACAGCACCAGAGAGAGCAAAACTCATGATAATGAAATCCAACACAATGCAGAAATGCTTCAGAAGCAAAGCCTGGCTTTTCAACTGGAACTGAAGAATAGTTTCAGTGCTCTTCAAGAATCTGCAAAAAGATGAAGCAATCGAGGTAAACAAAATCTATGAGGAAGTGACTCAAATAATTGCAGAAACAGCAAAAAACATTGCAGGAACACAGAGTACAAAATGCGACCAGAAGATCACACAAGAGACAAAAGACCTCATGAAGAAAAGAAGGGAAATGAAACAAACAGCAGCGAGACAGTAAGAAAGCGCATTACTGAGTATATATGGTTGTTCAACTGTAGGTTGGTAGAGAAAACCGAAACAACCGAAGCATGAAGAAAGCAAAATAAAGATTTTAGCAATCAAACAAGAGGACGGGACTGTCATCAAGAACTGCAAATTGATTTTGAAGAGAGTCGAAGACTTTTACAGAAATTATATCAAGATGAAAAGAGCAACGTAGCAGATGACGAAGAAGAGAAAGAAAAAATGCAATCCAAGGAAGAAGTTTCAGATCTTCTACCAGAAGAAGTGAAACATGCTATCAAACATATGAAGACAAGAAAGGCACCTGGAGAAGACGGCATTACGTCTGACATTGTGAAAGGAGGTGAAGAACTGACAAATACTGTCGCATATGTTTACAGATTGTATTAAGCAAAAGAAAGTGCCAAACGACTGGAACAACGCATCGGTGATACTTCACATAAGAAAGGAGATAAAGAAGACCTCAAGAACTACAGACCTATTAGCTTACATCCTATAATCTACAACATTTTTACCAAGATACTCACCAACAGACTTCAAGATAAATTTGACTCGGCACAATCAAATGAGCAAGCAGGATTCAGGAGTGGATTTAGCACAATGGATCATCTTCAAGTTGTACAGCAAGTGATTCAAACCAGCAATGAGTATGAACTACCACTTTGCTTGGGATTCCTCAACTATGAAACATTCTTTGACTCTGTTTACACAAGATCTGTATTAAGCTCTCTGAAAAAACAAGGAATTGAGAAAACTTGATCAGCACCATATACAAGAATGCAACATCCACAGTAAGACTCCATAAAAACAGCGACAAAATCAAGATTAAAAAAGGAGTTTGTCAAGGAGAAACAATTTCCCCAAAGCTCTTTACGACCACCCTAGAAGACATTTTCAAAACACTGGATTGGGAAAATAAGGGGCTGAAGATCAGGGAGCCTAGTTGAATCACCTATTTACAACATGCTCAGAAGAATTACAAACAAAAATACAAGAACTACAAGAAGCTAGCATCAAAGTGGGTTTGAAAATTAACCTGAAGATGACTCAAGTCATGTTCAATAAATATACCACTCCACAGGCAATTGAAGTCAATGGGAGAAGAAGTCAATAACTACGTATACTTAGGACAGTTAGTTTTGGCACCGGAGAACCAAATGTGCGAAATCAACAGAAGAGCAAAAATGGGCTGGAGTGCCTGTGGAAGATTAAGCATGGTTAGGTAATTCTGAAAGGGAAACTACCCTTATGCCTCAAGAGGAGTTTTCGACCAATACATGCTGCCAGTACACACTAATTGCAATTGTCATGCACCATAAAGTTTAGCACCCTTTTGTAAATGAGGCCCAATGTCTTTACTCCCGGGGGATCATTTCTATTTTTGTCAGCCATACCATTATTTTACATGCAGGAGTGGATTGATTGCAATGTGTTTTTGTGAGTGGCTCAAGGGTTTGTTCGAGACACTGATTAAGAGAAAAGTGCAAGACAGCATTGTAAAGTTACATAATTCAACATTATAAATACACCAGCATATTACCTTGCTGCCAGCAGGTGAGGTCATAGTTTTCCAGAACTAAAACCATATAACAGCACCTGAATGTGCAACGGTAATATTCTTCCTCCGGGTGTCCCTCTTTGCATAACAACCCTTACCAAATAACCTTCAATTGTAACAGAGCAGAACTATTTGTGTAATATGTGTAAAGGGGAATGATAGCAGAAGGGTATGATCAGCTTTTTTAATATTGTAGTTCAAAATGGTACCATTTTCATTTTTGTTTTTTAAATTTAGAATCTCCAATTTGTACCCCTGATTTGTCTCCCAATTTGAAATGCCCAATTATTCAGTGGGGGTCCTCTGATCCCACAGGCCAAACGGCGTCTTTTTACACCCAGGAACTCGAGAGCGGATGTCTGCAGGCTACCGGCCTCTGGATGACAAAGACCAGCCTGAAAATCTCTGTCCCCAGCAGTCTAAGCCGGATCCCACCTCCCCAACCCTGGGAGTGTCAAAGGCAATGCGACGCCTCCACGGAATCCCCAATGAAGACCAGTTGCATCACACTTGAGATCTCTGGTTGTATGACTCACCTTGCAAGCCACGCGGCTGTGTTTTTACGAGGTGAGCCATTCAGGGACCCGTACATTTTAATTTTGTAACAAAAGGATGGACCAATATAATACAACCAATACCACATTGATAATGACATTGATTACCAATGTGTTCCGTTGTGACACCATTGGTATATTCCGTTCAACCAAAAATAATTGTAGCTGGCCTTGTGCCACCACTGCCCCTTTATACAGAACAATTGCATTTCTATTGCCGTGCCACTGCATAGCAATGAAAATGTATTTAATGAGGGCAAATGCAATGGATCAAGCACAGAACGAGTATATAATACTCCAGTCTAGTGTATACATACTTACATACATACATACATACACCTCATTCACCTTTTCCAATAGCCCTACTATATTCCAACATGAATCCTTTATCAGAATGGATATCAACTTTTACATTTTTCCTCTTGAGGTCCCGTTTCTCTGCAGCACCTCCTGGTAGAAACCACACATATTGTGACTTCATGTTTAATACCAGGTAGCTTAATGGTTACAATAGACAGATGTAGACTAACCCCAATCCTTGTACCTAAAAATGTAGACCCAAACCTTGCTTTTTACCACATCTCTGTCTTTAGAGACTGAATTTGGATTTCAGCCTATCCAGTATCCAGACAACCTACTAACTGCCCAGTGCAGACAGTCTGTCTGCTCCTGCATTTGTCAAACAATGATTGCCTGCTCTGTGGTAAATGGTTTCAAACAGCAGCCCCAAATCTGATAAAGCTGCTCTCCCACTGGCTATTTGTTGATCCTGGGTAATCAAAACCTACAGCCCTGCTTTGGAAGTGACGATTGTCAGTTTCGTCCTTGGGTTTGCGTTAGATATGTATGTATCAAAGGCATCGATGCCCACTGTGCTGCTGTATTCACAATCTAATATGGACTCCAGTTCATCTGCTTCATTACTACCATGGAAGTGGCATTCTAATTCACTAAGGAAGGTCAGAGGTGCCTGTCATTGCATTTACAAAAAAAGCAGTGGTTGTGGGAGAGCATATGGAACCTATTATTAATTCATTTTTGCCTTCCTGCTAAAGTAATTTAGAAACAAGTAAATTCACGAACCAGCCACAGAAGGGAACAATATTCAAATGGCAAACAAGGCTCCGTTCTGCTCCTTATTAATAAATTGGAAAAAGCAACCCTTTGTAGGCTTATTAGAAGAATACAATTGGGTTTTGACCTTCCTCGCATGCTCTCTCTCTAGAATTTATTCAACAAAATATTATTTAAGGGGGATTGCTTGGCTTCTTATTCGCTAGCAAGGTTGAAGTGCAGGAATAGATCACCTATGTGCTATGCACACAATGTAAGAGAATGTAACTCATTGTATAGAAACGCTTGGTTGCAAAAGGAGCATAAACACCAGGCCAAACCACTATGCTCTAAGCATGGGATTTAATTGCCCTCTCACCAAGGTGTTTAAAATGTAAATCCTTTTTCAAGGGTCTGGATTACTCAGTAGCACAGTAGAGAGTCAATTATCTGAACTAATTGGGACCGATACTAGTTCGCATAATCGATTTGTATGGATAATCGAACAGGTATTAATAACAGTTAATGTACCTTTTAATAATGTATAGAATAAAGTTAACATACATAGTACACATGATCACGGAAATCGTGAATTTGAAAAAGTCAGTGAAATCTTGGAAATGGATGTAAAAACACATTTTATAAGGCGCTTCCTTTATTTCCTTTAAAAAATGCAGTATGTCATGCATTGAAAATACAAATCTGTGAGTATCTGTAAATCATTTGGGTGTGTATGCACGCAGCATTTACATGTAGCTATGAAGGTCAGCAAATGAGCCCTTTACAACTGTAGGTTTACAAGTTCATATTAAGTGATCTGGTGGCTATTGTGGGCTTCAGTTTCGGGTAGAGGGCTCTCAGTTCAGGTTTCAGGTGCAATGTTGTGTGCATCATTGTCACTAACATGCATCTTCTCAAGTGCATGGAAGTTCACATGCCAGGCAATGACATATGTAATACAGTTTTAGTGATTACATTGTAACAATATAATTATTATATAGCCACATGTGAAATTGCACTCTAATTACAGTGTAATAAGAAAAACAATGTACAGTGCTATAAAAAATAAATGCTTTTATTTCTACTTATTCCAATGGTGTGAATTGCCAATTCTTTCAGCCAAACAGACCACTACTATCAGATTGAACAGCAGCAGTCGATCGTGTTTCTGGGACACCAATGCATTCATAGTTATAATTTGCGGTCAGTCATCTTAACAAGAACCTGAGAGGTCTGGTGTACCTGTCTTGCATTTGGAACTTTGAGTGTTGTAACTATCAATGGAATTGTATACTAGATATAAGGCCATGAGCACCAGCTGTCGACTGCCAGATAGAGTTAACCAAAGGACCACGTAAACAGCAAAGCTATCTGTAGTTAAATCATATGAACCTACCATTGAACTGGCTGTTCAAACTGCAATAATTAGCATATTAATACAAATATAAGCAAACAAGCCATATTTCCCCCCAGTGTAGGTAAAGTTTCATTGTTTCATTGATTTCAAAGCATAGAAAACAGCTCGTTAGGCAATCTTTCTCTTGTGACGGCTTTGATATACTTAGAGCCCCGTGTTTTTCACAGATACAAAATAGCACAAATAAAATTAAATTTGATCTTATTGTATTTTTATAGAGGGTATGGGCAGTATTTACTGTAAATAGCAGTTAATTAAAAAGAGTGGGGGACTGTACGTTACCATTACTGCCGCTAATGAGAAATTATGGTAAGTAAATTATTTTTTTGTGCGATGTCTGTTTGTCAAAATGTTAAAAGCGGATCATTTAATAAAAAAAATATGTATGTAGTTAAAACATGACATATACTATACTATTGTTATTGAGTTCATTAATGTGTATTTGTAATAAAACAAAATTTGTGAAAAATAAAACAAAAAATTATAAAAAAATAAAAATAATTCCATGGGGTTCTAGGTATATTCACCAATTAGGTAATGGTTACATTTTGACTTGAAAGGGAACGTTAAGTTATTATCATAACCCTGGTTCCCTGAAATATAAATGTAACCATTAACCTTCAAGGCCACTGCGTCCATGATTGCAGCAGGCTTGAAGGAAAAATGGGGCCAAGATCTGTGCGCACAGTGCGTTTGTACCCTCGGGGGCAGGTATGACTGCATCAAAGGTGCGGCCGAGCAGCTTTTGTATATAATATTGAGGTTTCGGCATCTTTAGGAGATAAATACCCAATAGGCAATGGTTACATTTCTATTTCAGGAAACCAGGGTTATGATAATAACTTAACGTTTCAAAGAATTCTACAAGTATTTGTTATTTGGAAAGAAACAAACGACAAGGCACATTTTCCAGTACTTAAATAACTTATTACTAATTTTTACTTATTACTTTTACTAATAATATATTGAGTTTCTATCGTACTTCAAACAAATAAATCTGTTATAAACCCCTTATCAAGTACCAATTAAAGTAAAACTAAGAAGTACATGTTACCAAATACACTTGGTACAACTAAGGCCTGGATTAAATCAAAATGACGGTGATTATAAAGTATACTGCAGCTATGGCACCTCCATGTACTTTGATTTCATGATGAATACTTTGGTCAGAGAGCTTTATATTAGTAATACAAGAGGAGTTAGAAAAATTATTATTATTAGTTTATTTAGCAGACGTCTTTATCCAAGGCGACTTACAGAGACCAGGGTGTGTGAACTATGCATCAGCTGCAGAGTCACTTACAATTACATCTCACCCGAAAGATGGAGCACAAGGGGGTTAAGTGACTTGCTCAGGGTCACACAATGAGTCAGTGGCTGAGGTGGGATTTGAACCGGGGACCTTCTAGTTACAAGCCCGTTTCTTTAACCACTGGACCACAAAGCCTCCAATACCTGTAATTATAAGTGAAAATTTTTTTTATGTTGCATTCAATTTTAATGGCAAAAAATACACACGGTAAGCAACCTCGAGCAAGGCCCTGTGGTGGACCTTATACAGATACGACTATGTTGTGCTTTATTATACAACACAATTGAGACACTGGAAACCTAAGTAAAGTTATCACTGTGTTTATTAGATGCTTCCATACAAACTCTTTTGTAGTACTGCACTGTCATGCACTTGCGCAGTCTTAACAGTATGACGTAACTAAAGAAGCTTAACTCTTTGCATACTAGTGCTCTTATAACTGAACTATAGAATTGAACTAGATACACTGCAGACTACACTACATGTATCTCTGGCTTGTGCATTACTCTTCCTTAAGCCAACATTTGCAAATCAGAGGCAACAACAACATGCACCTTCATATTTATCACTGCGCAATCCAGACTTCATTATTTTAACCAAGAAGCCTTTCATCTTCCCAATGTCTTCATAGTTCCCCTGGCATGGAGCCTTTTAAAATCTGGTTCCTGCAAATAAGAGAAGTCTGCCTTTGGATCTCAACACAATAAGTTGTGACAGTTAAAACAGATACATCTTCATTTCTCCAGATAGCACTTGAGTTAATATGAGCAGCAGTCTGGATAGTGCACTGCTTTAACTGGCAGTTCTGACTAATGAGGGATTTGCTAGCTCAACCCTTCCACACTGCAATTACAGATTCATTTTGAAGGAGAAAATCCTTAAGGCTGTTAACCCCTCATGGGTTTAAAACTGAAAAGTCGGTAACACTTTATTTCAAGTTATTTTGTGACTAATGTACTTTCATTAACTTCTTGGAATGTATTATGCAAGTAATAAGGACACTTATTTATATTAAAACCCAAACTTCATATTAAAAATCATTATATCCACAGATTCTGATACCCTCTATAGCTTGTGCTAAAGAATGCCATAAGTTCAATAATAACTGGATATGCAGTTCTCTAAAAGGTATATTAATAAAACTTAAAGCATTTTATATATTTCAGAACAGAAGTTATTAGATATACATAAGCGCTTTGTATGACGAGGTTAGTCTGATAAATGGCTTAATGGTGCACAATCTAAGGTTCAAAGTATTGATAGGTCTGACCTTTTAAAATCTCGTATTAAGCCTAAAATACCGTTTTCGGTATTTTTCTCCTCTACATATAATCCTTAGTCATGCTTTACAAAAGATTGTGCGTAAACATTGGAGTATCTTATCTACAGATATACGTTTAGGTTCTATATTCAAAGATCCTCCATTCTTTTCTTTTAAAAGGGATAAAAATATAAAAGACGTTGTGGTTAAAGCAGATTGTTCCCCCTCCCCCTTCATTATTCCTCTTCCGCTATCCCTGTTTAGGCTGTGCTCAGTGGAACACACTTTGTAAAACAGAAACCTTACACATCCTTTAACAGGTAAACGTTTTTCCATCAAACAAAGGATTACTTGTATTACATCTAACGTAGTCTATCTATTAATTTGTCAGTGTGGCCGTGGATATGTTGGCAAAACCCTTAAACCTCTCAGAATCAGATTAAGCGAACATAAAAGGGCAGTAAGGCGCAATGACCCTACATCCCCGATAGCCAGGCATTTCAGTGAGTTTGCGCATAATGTAAATTAATTGAAATGCATAGGAATGGAAACCATTTCTGTAAGCAGAAAAGGAGGCGATGTTGCTGTTAAATTATTGAGAAGAGAAACATTTTGGATATTTAAACTAAACACATTAATGCTCAAGAGACTCAGTGAAGACTTTGAATTCTCCATATCTCTAGTTCGTTTAATTTGACGTATTGTTTCGTTTTGGTATGAATGAGTGTCTTTACTGTTTAATATTCAATAACGACTTACTAATTGTTTAGTTGTATGCATTCAGCTCCAATCTATATTCTCTGGGTTATCAGTATGACTCTTTTTAACCTGTGTTAGCCTAAGTATGATATTGATATATTGTTTGATAAATAGATATTGTATAATATGCCATTCATTTTTTGTTCATGTAACGAATGACTAGAATTATTTAAATGTAAAACATGTTGGGTTATATTGAATATAATATGTTATTGATTGTAAAATGATGAACATCTCTGCTAATTGAGTAATTATACATACTTAAAAGGTGCCAGTATCACAGGCACCTGTGAACGCTGATGAAGCCTAGAGGCAAAACATGTTCATGACTGAGAACTGCACATTTTTCTAAAAATGTTTTTAATTTGAAATAAAGGAAATAATTTCTAATTTTTGAGTGTGGACCTTTTTTTGGATTTCTTTATATATTTCAATTAGAAAACTGCTATAGTATGTTATTACCATGGTATACCACAGTGAACCTTTATAAGGGTAAATGGTCTGTTTTGAAATGTTTAATGTTTATAACTGAACTTCCCAAAAAGCTTCTTAAATTGTAAGAAATCACAGAAAAGCATTTTGCCCTAGCCTCCTTAATACAGTTTGCCCTAGCCAGAACAATGCTAAATCCTAGCCTGGTCTCTCATGACTAACTCTAATGAAAATGATTTTGTTATTTTTATGGGGTTGGACTTTATACATTTATCAGCAAATATTGGATTTCCCCAAACCATTCTATTAGACCACCAAACCAATCATAAAAGGAAAAAAACAAACATGATTCTGCCTTCATGATTTGATTGCGTGCAGGGAATTCAGTTTTAACCCTTTAGGAGATATGAAACTCAAATGCTATAGATAAATAACAGCATTACTTCAGTATTTGAGAACTGTAGGTATGTAGCAGTTTGCACCAAGTAAAAAGCTTGTAGTACAGTACATTGCATATTTAACAGTTACATTACAGATTTAATAGACCATAAGAAGAGAGTTTAAAGTACATTTTTCTAAACCTAAACAAATAAAGGTTATGCATTTTAAACAAATTAGAGTTTTAAAAAACAACAACTTTGACATCAAAAGCTAATAAAAACTCACCTCTGTACAGTAATTACCAGTTCTATCCCCCGGCATGAGTAATTACTTTTGTCTACTTAGCAACACATCATTGGCCCATATTACCATTCTGCATTGTTTCAAAGATGCTGGTATTGGCTGAAATATGAAACAAGGCATATCAAACTACATAGGAATTAAGAATAGCAGTGCACAGCCAGCAAACAAACCCTATTTGCCATGCATAAGGTTAGATGATTAGATTGTTGATAGGCAGGACACATTTGATACCTACCATAACAAAATCTTAATTCTAAACTCGTTTGTGAATTAATTATAGTATTTGTTTAATTTGTGCCTGTTTCCATGCAGATTGCACAGTGTGTCTCCAAGCATGTTTCGACATGGCATTATCGGATGCTATTTAAATATACATGGTGCTTGGCAGTAATAATCAGGCAGGAATGCAGCAAGCTATTTGGGCACCCCAATATTTCAACTCAAACGCACTACCTAACGGAATAGCTGGAATCTTGCACACTTCAAAATGATAATGATTTTTTTTTTTTTTTTTGTTATGTAACACAATTGCTACCTGTTGTACACAAGTGTCAAATGTAATTCCCTCGGCTCTCACTGCGCCCTTTTGATGACTGTAAGTGATAAAGGCTGTGAGCAAGCACTGAAGAAGAGAGGTGTAGATGTAAGAAATTAGTTTTGGGAGTGGGAACCCCGCCATCCGTATGTAATATAGTGCCACAAGTAAAGGTCCCATGGCCCATGTTGAGATGGGTAGCCACTGCAACTTTTCAATGACTAGCACTGTACTGGTATAATCTGATATCACGGTTATAAAAACTGGAACCTAGTATGACCTGTACACTTAAAAAAGGAAAGCTCCTACAGTTGCAAATGTTATTTCTCAACTAAACCACCTATTTAGCGCCTAGACAATTGCTCTCCAATAAGATGGTGCCTATCTTGCTGCATGAACCAAAGGGAGATTCATTACAGCTTCCTCAAGCTTGATATCTTGCTCTAGGAAACTCAACTCAAGGGAAGTTTTTAATGGATAAGGGGCTGATAATTAATTAACTGAATTAAAACATGTTTTGTTTCACCTGTAATTTATTTGACTCTGATGGCTTGCCGCAATTTCACTGCCAGACCATTGCTCTCTGTTTAACATTATCATTAATTGTATAAGGGTTCATTTATTTCAGCTTCCACTTGCCTGACACATGCTCAACCAATCAAGCTCAACTGTAGAATCCTTAAAAGCACCACAATTCAACAGAGTTTTAGCTTCAGGTACACCCATATTTGAACCCTAAGAGAAATGTGTTATGCCCAGCTGGCAATAATGATAGCTTGTATTCATTTTGTCTCAATATTGGAGCAACTGAACCACTCAGGATTATTGCAAACACCATACAATAATACAGGGAATGTAAAACAAGAGATTAAAATGACACTTGGAGATACTCACTCTTTAATTTTGAGCTCTGCATCAAAAGTGGTGGTGTGGGTGCTATGATCTGGGTCTTGAACTGTCAAACCTATGTAGCAGAACTCAATATCACTGCTCTTATGCGGCACATACCCCCTGAACAAATTGCATTATTTTTTTTACTCCAGAAAAAGAAATAAAGGTATTCTCACAACTATTATTCTGCCAAGCAAAATTAAATGAGACTAGATCTTTTAAGAAGTCGAAGGAAGCTTATACTTAATGCCTGAATACTTCTTTCAGTGGCTTGATAGACAATTTCCTAGCTTTTATGAAGACTGCTGTTAGCTATATAAGAACAGCAGGATCCAATAATGCGCTCTTGAATTATGCATCATTGTATCATGCATATGATAAATAAGCTCCATAAAATATTCACAAAGTTTGCACGCTTTCTTCCCGTTTGCATAAGCTGACAGCAACATAATTGAGAAAGTAACATTTATCATTTGAAAAAATGCACCGCTTATATATTGTTTATCCATCTCCTTCTAAAACAATAGCAAAGCCCAGAGTCAACATCCGCTTAGCTCTGCGGTGAAATTCAAACAGTACCTTTATGGAGCTACAAATACACTATAGTGTAGCAGCGGTAGTAAAGGAGAAATTTCTTAAAAGGTCAAATAAACTTTCCCGGAGCAGACAACCTGTCACTCTACTCTACCTAACTGACAGCTTACGTTTCTTGTTATCCACATTTCATTCCAGGATCTTTGTCTATTTCACCTAGGGCAGCTCCAAAAACCTGTGCTCCAAACAGTTTATTTTAAAAAATGCATTTGCACCCTGTTTCTGATGGCCTTTAATACAATTAACAGGCACAGCATCACCACTTTTCATTTCTCAATGTCTTTTTGCCTCCCGGAACTCTCTGAGAAACAGTTATTTGTTTGATTAACATTTTGTGAAAATGTCCTGCTCCTTACAAGACTAACACATTTGGTATGCAAATCCCTGACATGTTTCCTGCAAGATATAAAGCTGCATATCCCTGATGTACCAGTAAGTCAGTATCAGTCCTGACAGATTCAGAGGTTTGATAGCTGTTGTTCAGTTGGCAGGTGCCACTGTATCCAATACTGCACCAATAACTGATGTTTTGACGAGATTTGAGAACAATTATAAAACAAAGGTAAATATACTATCTACAAAACATATTAAAAAAACATTTAACACATGCTTTTATTCATTTTGATAAGTTAGATGATACATTTGACAAATTATAAAAAGTCTGATGTTCTGACAGTTGGCATTTCCAAAAATCTCAATCCCTTCAAATTACTTGCAAATTTAACTGACATCCTGAGAAACAAGATTTACAACCCTCCACAAAACAAACAAACAAAACAAAACAAAACAAAAAGCAATATGCTGAAGGACCGAAACATTAATGTAAACGTGTAATGCTTTAATGCAAGTGTTTGAATATGCTTTACTATTTTCCACACTTCACCAATCTGGAACCACAATGTTAATACTGCACCAGTTGGAGTTCGGCTTTGCTCTGAGTAGCACAAAGATGATTGCTCGTGCAAAAGAAAAATGGGGCTGTCTTGTGCAACAGCCAACCTGATTTGCTGAGCCCTGAAAATGCTGACTAGCATAAAACTAATGAGTGTTGATTTTCAACAAGACAAATGGATTCCCAACAGTCCATGGCTGATGGCTGCCATCCTTTCAAAAGGGATTGCTTGACAAAGTAGGAGTCAGAGACAACACAATTGTCATAAAACTTATAGCTGCCAGAGTTTTTCTAATGGTCTTTGGGCACACAGTACAGATCGGCAGGCGTACCTGGAAGGGCCCAGAGATACCAGCAAGAAGCCTTGACCAATCAAGCAAGTTAATGGCACTTTGCAAAACAGCTTGTAGTTTCACTGCAAATGGTTACAATACAGGTTATACATTAGAAATAATATATTCAACATCATAAAAAAAATGCAAAAAATGCAATACTTTACATGAACTAGGAAATTGTGAAGCAGCAATTGTTTGTATAGTGTTTTTGATGTATTTCTGTGTTGTATTCCAAAACCACTCTCTATTCATATCAAATGTTTGCACTACTTAACCTTCAACAGAAACCGTATGGAAGATAACAATTACAACACCTCAGGTCTTCTTTTCAAGGTTAAAACATAAATAAAGTACAAAAATAAATAAAGTACTATTAGAAAACCCACAGCATAAAATAAGGACAAGTCCACCCACCTCCTGACAGTACAATTCAGGGGCAAAGATCATCCCCTTCCTTAAAGGACGCAGATGATGAGCACCTGATATTTATTGGGTGGCGGGGGCAATGATGTACTAAATAGAATTGTGACGTTTACAGTAAAGAGTTGCCATGGCATTTGTGATCTATACAATTGAATATTACTTTTTTTTTTTTTTTAACTCTGCAGGGATTAAAAATACAGCACAGTATTCACAACCACTTTTTCAATTTCCCAGACTTGTTTACAGTACGCTCAAAACAGCATGCTTGTAAAATAACTTATATTTAAATACATATCTGTGTACTTTGTTTTTTGATTATCAATATGACACTGAAACTATTGAATTAGTTATTCTTGGGTAGTTGTTTTGTAAAGTTACTTTGTGTTGAAAGAGTTAAGATCTGCTACCGGAGAGATCATTCATTATACGATAGTAAATGCATAGCAAGTTGACGTAAAGGTTGCAAATAAAATGCACTATAAATCATAGGCAGGCATGGTAAAGAGCAAGTACAGTAAAAGGAGAAGCATGGAAAACTAATCAAATTTGATAAATGCATAATACACGAAACTATAGAATTACTGTGAACATGTACCTCATGTTATATTGGTGTTTCCTGTTTAATCCCCAAAAAGAAATCTGCTTTTCTTTAAGCGCTCTAGGACACTAATGATATCCTTGGATAATCATCTTATCCAACTATAGAGGGATGCGCAGCAGTGAAACATTGGTCTTTTTCAAAAATGCTTTAGAATTATTTTTTTTCAAGAAAAACATCAGATATCAGTTACACTATATTGTATTTGTTATAAATAATCTAATGCATCTATTCCTGAGTTAAAGGTGGCTACAAACAATATTTTATAGCAATACAGTGTAATAAGAACATGCTACTAAAGTCTTTTTAAGAAACCTCATAATGTACTATACATGGCATACTGCTTTATACTACTAGTGTGACATTGACATTGACAAGCTTTTGCAATAAACTGTTATTCCTTGTTAATAATCAAGCAATGATCTTTAGATATGGATCCTCAAGTTAGTGACCCAGGCATTTGCAAACAAGCCACCGCTGTGTATGCAAGTTTCCACAAGGATATGATGAGCAATATACGGAGCAGCAGTGTGGAGTAGTGGTTAGGGCCCTGGACTCTTGACCGGAGGGTTGTGGGTTCAATCCCAGGTGGGGGACACTGCTGCTGTACCCTTGAGCAAGGTACTTTATCTAGATTGCTCCAGTAAAAACCCAACTGTATAAATGGGTAATTGTATGTAAAAGTAATGTGATATCTTGTAACAATTGTAAGTCGCCCTGGATAAGGGCGTCTGCTAAGAAATAAATAATAATATGTCTGAGCAGAGCAATTAGACCAGGCAGTCTTAACAAAGATACTGCTGTAAATTGACTTTTGGGGAAACAATGGCATCTCACAACAATATTCATCAATGTAAGCTTGTCTTGAGGAGCGAGGGCAGTCAGTGTCAAGGCAAGGATAGATTCTGAACTCGGCTGTAACTGTAACTTGTTTGACTTAGTGGGCAGGATTTTCAAAAACCTGTGTTCTTGTATCGAACTCGCAGTATAGTAACGACAGCTTTAGTAGCAAGTGATTTTCAAACGAAATTTGTTAATAAAATCAATCCGTTAATGCTTTGAAATTGAATCGATGAGGTCGTTAATGAACGCATTTCTTGTTAAAAAGCTTAATTGTCGCAGGTCACGTACATCACTGCCTGTCTCAACAACTAGATAAGGGGAACTCGTTAATCAAAATTCATGTTAACAAGAAAAAAAATGAATTGAAGCATAATTCTCTGTTATGGAAACTGCTAGAGTACAGGGAGATGGCTCTCCCACCAGCGAGCAGCAGCCAAATGGAAATGAAAAATAATTTGTGTATAATTTGTAAACTTAATTTAAAATTGTTTTGTCATGCACCATTTGTTCTTTGCCCAAACTATATTCTATATTGGGACCATACCCCTTTAATAAATAGCGTTACTGTCCTCAATGTATTTACCTGTAATTCCAAACTTATCACACAGCAGTGTTCGCTTGATGTTGGGGGGGCTTTGTGTGTACCACATCTTACATCAATCCCCTGCAGTGCCCTAGGCATACTTAATCAATAAATAATTAAATAGCTCTGAGCAAAATGAAAACCACAGACGATGTTACAACATTTGGCTGAGACTTGCAGACCGTAGAATTTAAAGCATGACATCTTAGACTCATTTTAAGAAGTTCAGCTTCTTAAAATCTTCAAAGGTTCAAATAGCCTTGTGGGCCTGATTATGACCAATCACCCAGAGACTGATAAAGCTTTGAAGGTTGAACAATACACACTTTATCTGTGGGCATAGCTGGTATAACAAACACAAAAAAATTCAAGTGTATTCTGCACAGCTGCCTATGACTTGAGGAAATCAATCCAAATGCCTGGGAAGACATTCCTTACAGCAGCACTCACAACTAGAGTACAGAATACACCACCCGGAGTACATCATCTTCAGAATATTTTAAGCATGGACTTTCTGCAAAGTGGAGATTAAAATGCCCTTAGACAGCTATGCCATGGTGAAAACATAAGCATAGCCCATCAAGGTGTAGCAGAGAGGAATATGGTAAAGCTTAGTAAAACACACATATGCACATTTTAATTGCTGTGGTTTAAGCTATTGTATTGTTTAATTATGTCTTTCTTAGACTCCAGCGTCTCCAAACAGGGATATCTGTTATCTGAACACCTGTATCAGTTAGCACAATTAAGGATTGACTGTCATTCAAAAAATCATATTCAAGCCAGAAAGTCTGTTAACAGATGGCTAGACAACAGTGTTTTAAGTACATAGAAAATAATACAAATGTTGAATCATTTAAAAGAGAAAAACAGATTTGAAAACAGAAAACGGCATTATTTATCCACAGTAGCTGGACCCCAAAGGGTTCAAACCAATGACATGATAATAACCATTTCTGGTTAGAAGTACAGGTGCATGCCACTTATAATGGATCCTGTTAAAACAACGTATTTAGGAGGCATGTCCCTGTCAAACAACATGGGCTTTAATGGGGAATTACTCTGGATAAAATGGTTATAACGTATATACCGTTTAATACGTACAGTTCCACAGGCGCAAATAAGGTACATCCAGGACAGTAAATGACAGTCACGCTGGCAGTTGTGACGTCAGGCAGGAAAGACAGTTGTTTTTGTTGGCACAGTCATTGTACAGTTTAAACGTACAACGTATCCAATTTTAATTACATTTAGCAAATATAAATTTGTAAAATGTTATTACTTATTACATTTTATGGCCCACAGGAGTGTGCTTTCTACAAATAATAACCCCCTGTTCTTAGGCAGTTAAGCTTTCTTGTATTGTTTGAATTTAAGGTACTTATGTTCGCAGTTACATACAGCATTTCGAATTGTTTTTACTATGTACTTCGTTTATAAAGTACTGATTTCCATTGTTCCTTGGAGCCCATTATAAGTGGAGTGTGCCTGTAATTGATGACAGAGTGACCGAACGAGTATATGTTATTCTGCGTTTGAGAAGGGCTTCTTTCCCATGCATTGAAACAGAGTAAGGAAATTGGGTACCTGCAGTACCAGTGGAATGACCACCAGAGGTCATTGGTCTGCAGAGTTTAGGATACTCAGAACAAAGTGATTTAAATGTAAGAAACAACTGTTAATTGCACATAAGAATAATAATGTGATCACATCTGAAATAATGATAATGGGTAACAATATTCCCTGAACTTCCCTTCTTACAGTTCACATCCCTGACTAATAAAACAAGCTGGAAAGAAAAAAAAAAAAAACGTGGCCTTCTGTGGTTACCGTGTCAACACACTTGTGAAAGAAAATATAACATTTTAAATAACAGAGAAGTTCTCTTGACGAAGGTTCTCGGTTCAGATTGGGTAGTTTCATGGATTAGATTTCCATGGCATTCTTTTTAAGTCCTTATTCTGAGTTGACACACTCCATTCTGGGTTACATAAACAATTCTGCTGTAACACAGCTGAAAACTGAACCTGATTTATGCCAAGGCTATAGACATCTAATTATTCAAAAAGAAGCAGTTGACGGCAAGAATAGTTAGAGCTAAGATGAATCTTGTGATACTGTGACAAGTAGAATAATAAAGAAGACCTTTTGCAGTCTAATTAATATACAAGAGAAGAGAACAAGCGAACAACGTACCATTTAGATGTCACCGTAAAAGGCCAGTTGTATCCAAAAAATTTAATGAAGAAACAGTATCTGAGGAGCATGCAACTACAATATTGGAGAGTCAGTGTGACAGTGAGAGGGGTGATTAGTTTTGATATCAGAATGGTGATGTTTTTTAGTTCAGTTTTGTACAATAATGATTACTCTTGGGAAACAAAACCATCTGTTGGAACTTACAGTAGCAATACAATAGAATGAGCCATGGTTTTGTATATAGTGTTGTGACAGAGAGCAAATTTATCCGAATCAACAATCTCCCTCTCGACACAGGAACTGTGCACCTCGTACTGAATGCTTGGGCAGTTCATTCCAGGGGCAGTCGGAAGCCGGCCATTCAGACCATGAGACCATGGGAATTTGCCTGTTCAAAAATCACATTGTAAAATGTTCTCACATACAGTACTAACATTTTTAATAAGGTTCAACTGGTAAGAAAATCAGAAAATACAAATGGGTTTAGCTTTCGTTCTATTAAATATAATGCAATCAGAATATTCAGCTATCAGACAGCATGTAAATATCTATTAAAATAAAGATTTGTGATTTCTGAAATACAGTATTACGGTGCTACCCCATTATAATGTGGTTGTCGGGATCCATAATTAGGAGGCTGCGTTATTCATGTTTCGCCTTATAACGAATATTGCCATTTTTGTTCCTGAAATGCTTAACAATGCCCACAAGCCAAATTAATATTGTAGCGTACCATGGAAAACGAAGGAAGGAGACACACACAATTTGCAGGTACTCGAATGCACGGTTTATTGGGAAGATTATTCCCTGGGCCACACCAAAAACAACAGTCTTGCACTCTCACAGCATCTTGTCTCACTCTTTAGCACAGAACATTTTTTTTCCTAGAGCAGCCCTCTTTGGAGTCAGTCTTCATCTTTTAGTCATCCACGCAACGGAGATTCTGCAACATTTATACATTTTGAAACTGCTGCTCAAGTCTCACCTTTTCTTACTCTGTCCACTGCATCGAGTTTCATTTTAACAGAGAAAGATTTTCGTTTTTTGCTGTCTGCCATGCTTCGTACTGTATATCTGGAACATTCACCCAACTTTTGCGAGTCAAACTGCATTATGGGGGAAATGGGAGCCATAACCTTACCATGTTATAACCGATTCCGCACTATAACAGGTTGCGTTATAACAGGGCAGCACTGTTTAAATACTTTTTTATTGGAATAATACTGTTTCTTATGACACTACCGTGGTTGTAACTAGAATACTTGTGAAATAAAGATCAATAATTGTTTAACATTTCTGTTCAATATGCTGCCATCTTAATGAGCCCTACAATATAAAAATGTTCTCAACATTCCAGTATTGTCATCTTAAAAAGAACTTTGGACCTTAATGAGTGCTCACTTAGGCAGAACAGAGCATTTTAAAAAAAGAAAAAAAAACATAGAAATCTTGCAAAGTGAGTCCCCATCACTGTAAATGTCAAAGATATATTTCCAAAAAACACCTTTCAAAGGGCTGGATATTTCACACAACAGCAGATTTGCTATGAAACGGTGACACGTAACCCTAATGTGCAATGTGGGAGTAACAGACAAAACGCATTTTGTTTTAACCTCTGACCGGGAATGAAGAGACAATTCATTCTGCAAGCTGGCTGCACTCTGTGCCTCTGTTTTATAAATGGCACTCAACTTTCTGTCATGTTCAAGAGAAGCTTTGGTGCAGGTCTCCAGGATAATACAAGGACTATAATAATAGCCAGTAATTCAATATGAAATAACCAACAAGCTCTGCTTAAGCAAACAATGCCTCTGCCCGGTGTAAATTTATGAGCAGGCAATGGACAGCCACATTATAAAGCAACCCACTGCACTACGCTTACATTTTTAAATCAATTAAATAAATAAACCGTATAATACTGTTATATTACCAGCGATTACCTAGAAGAAAGCCCTTCAAACATATTGGAAGATTACAGAATTACCAGCAATGGCAACAAAGTGAAACAAATTGCATAGTGATCCATAAAGATAATACACTACAACCACTGATATGGTATCATGTCACTGCAATGGCTTACCAATGTACATTGATTTCTGTCATTGTGGTTGGGTAAGAATGTTATAGCATGAAAATGCTACAAATGGCACATATCGTTGGAGCTTTCCCAGGACATGATTACCCGACCTCAATGGGTATAGCACCAAACCCTGTTAAATCTGCTGTCTTTTCTGTTGTGAGTGAAACTGACTTGCAAAAGGAGGATGCAGCTTTTATGTATTACCAAATACACAATGTTAGAGTTATTTGTAAAGCGTGTGCTATGTATTGTGACAATGTCAGTGTCTATAATTAATGTATTTTGTATTCTACTGTAGTAATGAGTAGTTGGCAGGATATATGTGAGACTACCAAATACCACAGCTTATGATTCACAGGGAAACAAGCAACTTATTTGGGATTTCTGAAATACAGAACTGTAAGAATGTTCACTTTCTCTTAAAGCCTTTGTTTTCATCCACAAAATGGCCAAACTTTAAATCAAGGTGTTTTTTTTTTGTTGTTGTTTTTTTTTGCAATAATACTATATTATTGTATAATAATAATACTGTATTATTGTATAAACTATGTGTAGCTTGACTACTTTAAATATTTCTTGTTAGAACTGATTTTTCTTTTAATGCTTGCTTGTTTTTTTTGTTTATTTTTGTTATAATTGTTAAGAATCTATAAAAAAAAGTAAAGGCATTAAATGAGAATGGATATCTAATACTGTGTCTTTTGTTAGGATAAAGTGACTTTCAATACTGAGTCCTGAGTGCCATGCTTCCAGAACTTTCTGTGAGCACTAAAAGCCATAACATTAAATTAAAGAAACAGGTCTGCACTGCAGATGGAATCACCCTAAGCACTTCACAGCTCAGATCAATTAAAAAGACCCAGGAGGTTTGCACATACATTTTGTGTTCCAAAAAAATTAAAAAGGCTAAAGTCTGCAGTCTGTAATCCCATCCATGTTTGCTCTTGCAGCGTGTAAACAGCTTTGCCAGCTGTGTCCAGGAGTTAGCAGGTCTCCATACAAGGTTGCAGACAGTCACAAGATATTCAATTAGCATAAACAGATGCAAAGACTACATGTGCAGTGCATAGTACCTTCAATATGGAGACAGTTTAGAGACTACAGACCTTCAATCATGTAGTCTCCTAGCCGGATTGAAACCAGGTTCTAGAAATTAAGTTACCCATTTTGAAAAAGCATAAGTGCCTCGTATAGGACACCCACATGAACTTATATTTAACATGAAGGATTTGGGGGTAAAGAGCTGCAACACGTGTCTCAAAACCAAAGAACAACAGTTACAGGAGAATTGAATGTATACAATTCCCCTTTTTAGTACAAAAGAATATTCAGAAAAATGAAACAAACAAACAGATGTCTATAGTTTGTTTCTCCAACCTGGCTCGAGTTTACAGTTCTAATACAGCTCGCAAAAATGTTTACTGTGGTTTTAAGACATTCAATGTCTTTTTGCCTTTTATTTCTTTATGGAAACGATATATTGACAATGTTTTACTGATATGGTTAGGATCCAACTCACAACTTGAACGGTTTGTGGGTTATATTAATTCAGTGGATAGCAATTTATAATTAAAATGTGAATCAGATATACAAAAAATACACTTTCTTGATTTAGAGATTCTTAACAAAGTGAAAAATATAGTATTTGACATTCACTTTCCAGCTATACAGTAGTTCACATAAAGTAAAACTACAAAATATAACATATATATATATATATATATATATATATATATATATATATATATATATATATATATATATATATTATATATAGTTCACATAAAGTAAAACTACAAAATATAACATATATATATATATATATATATATATATACAATGTACTACTCAGAACTGATAACATTGATGCAATTCACATTACAAAACCCAACTGAAATCCATAATAACTTTCTTTCAACCTTTTACATATCTCATAATAGAGGCATGATCTTTAGATCACCTCAGGGCGCTTTGCAGTCCCAGTATGGTCATCAGCTAATGATAATGGCCATTGTTCTGGATTTTATTGCTTAAACAGCTGCCTTGATATAGCATTTACAGCAGTGCTTGATTGTCTCTGCTGCAGCACAAGGAGAGTGGCAGTAACAAGAGGTGTCGTGCTTCTGCAGATCCCACACTGTAGTGAGCCTCTGAATCAGGCTGTAGGATCCTGAAACTTCGCCCTCAGTCGAACATTTTTTCAAGGGAATTATGGAAGGGAATTTAAGTACGTTTTATAATTAGGTAGGTCCCACATCTTGGAAATCAGGACATTTTTAAATAGGTACATTAGGGTATGTTTGAGCAGGGGGTAGCAGGAACATTGAGCCTGTTTGCACTCTGTGTTCCAAGAAAGCAGTCAATGCCAAGGCTACTGTAGATGCTTGATAACATATTACTGAAATATGATCTAGTACCAACCTCTCCCTGTAACACTTTGAGCCATGTGTTTTACAGGACCTCAAATGAAAATCTAGCATAGATTTGACTTGCTCTCCTAGCAGAGTCTATTGAGCAAAGCGTTAACAGGAGTGCTGCGTCTCAGAAACCACGTCAAGTTGATTGCAGAATGATTTCCCTTGCCGCCACTGCCATCTCTGGATCCTGCCTGCATTTGCTAAGCGCTAATCTTATGGGCTGATCAGTTTATTATGTGGATAAAACATAGAACAGTACATCATCATGTTCTTAATGGGCTATACAGTATTTATTATTTATGCACCCAACCCAACCTGCACCAGATAAGGAGTGTCCAGTAGTTATGTTATTCTGGGGAATCCGATAAACAATGCTCCTTACTGCAATGTGCTAAAGTCTTTGTCAAGTGATACTATCTTCACAGACCAACCTGCTAACACAGAAGGTTCACTGACACAGTGAAGAGAATAAGTGAGCAACTGGATAGCATCCAAGGGAAATAATGTTCAACGACAGAACATTGAATTCAGAACTGACTGCATAAAGAGAAACATAAGAATATGTTTAGCTCACTGACAGTTATGAACAGCCAGCAGTGTTTGACATTATGACAAGTTTGCTTCCCTAAAGATAACGGTGATAATATCAAACATCTTGTACAACCATAACTTTAAACATGTAATCATACATGCTGAGCTAAAACTATGAGACACAAAGCAAACAGTAATACTAAGTAGACAGTGCTATAAGTCCTTAATGTAGTGCTACATACAAAAAATGCAGAACAGACCTAACACACATTTGGATATATAGAAATATGCACAGAAAATATTTTATTAGGTTTCAGGAGACAACAAATGGACAAAACAAGCAAGCAAACAAACAAACTTTCCTGGCAGCAGGTCACAGTTTCTGGTCAGTCACCTGCAAATAAACTACCAGGTAATTTGGTGTCCTGATGTTTCCTTAGGAGGGATTCTATAATAAATGCATGTGCACTTGATATTACAGCTGTCTCTTCTGCATCCCCCCATGGTGCTTACAAAAGTTCAGCCGACCTTTAAGTACAGCTTGACATCATTAGCTGCTGCAAACTGGCTTCTCCTGTAGCTGAAGACAGTCCGCCCTCTTGTGACCTATTGCACCACAGCCGGGTCTCCATCATCATTAGGAGCTTAAGAATATTTTCCCAATTTCTGCTGCTCGACATTTTGGGGTTGTGGGTCTCTAATTTCCTGTCAGCCTCGTCAGTACAGGTGTCCATGTCTGGGCTTCAAGACGGGCTTCAAGACACGTGCAGATTAAAAATAATCTTTCCAAGAACCGTTGTAGACCACATGCACTATGCCACCGGCCATTCTCTCTCTCTCTCTCTCTCTCTCTCTCTCTCTCTCTCTCTCTCTCTCTCTCTCTCTCTCTCTCTATCTCTCTCTCTCTCTCTCGTGTCTGCCAGCTGTAATTGTGTCTGCAGCGCCCTAACTGTAAATGAAAACCCTAGAGCCATGTTTTAGCTTCTCCTTTTCCCTGACTGGCCATATCTGTTCATTTGCTCTGCCTGTCAAAAAGTAAAGGGTTTTATGCAGCACTAAAAGGAAGTGGCAGAAAGTCTTTATATAATAAAGAAGATATAAAAACACCCAAGAAAACTAGCAATAGCATGCCCCAGGAGACTGTGGTGTACAAAAAAATATACTACCAGCTCAACAAACGCTTGCCCCCCAACCCCACCCACAAGAATGGGTTATATATACCTGCTATAGACTGTGGTTCCTAAACCCTGCATTCTGTTTCAACCCTGGCCTTGATGAAAATGTTTTTCTGTTCTTTTTACTATTTTTTCACAGTTGTTCAGTCACATGCTTTGCTTCAGGGGGTGGTGCAATGTTATAGACAGAGAGTCCAAATATGGCAAAGTCAAGGTTATACCTCAAAGGCCACCTCCCAATACACAATAGTAATTGTTTAGGAGATTAAGAGATTACATAGGTCATTCCTCATGGGTTTTAGTCCTGGTACAATTTGTGACAAAAATCCTTTGATATCTCACATCTCAATCATGCTGGCTTTAGGCTGTTCCCCAGTAGATGGGAACCAATTGTGCCTGGGGCAAAACATGAACTTAATAAGCTATATCCCACATGGAGATATAGTAGAATGGCAATGGCTTGTAATGATGTCTTTCACCTTTAGGTTACCAGCATACAAGGTCATTCATATGGAAAGAAAGTAATTTTGTTCTTAAGACTAAAATGAATTATGGTGGTCTGAGGCCAGTTCTTAGTGGGCAACAGTCCATGTCACAAAAATAATTTGCATTGTACCTTACAAAATGGAGTGATACTGCTAAATTATTACAGGCAACAATTGATAAATTATTTTTTAATGTATCAAAGCCCACAGGTGTGATTAATTGATTAATAACTAATTGATTATTATTATTATTATTATTATTATTATTATTATTATTATTATTATTATTATTATTATTATTATTATTATTAGCAGACGTTCTTATCCAGGGCGACTTACAGTCGTAAACAAAAATACAATCACAGTACAAGTAATAATACAATTAAGAGCAAGATAAAAATACAATGACTTTGGTTCTAGCAAGTACAAGTATATGACAAAATACGATTCAATAACGAAGCAGATAACAGTGTCAGTAATAGTTACATCAGGATATAATTAAATACAAAATACTACAGATTAAATAACACTTGTGACAGATTACAGTGCTCTAAAGTACAGGATTAAAACTCCTAATATATATATATATATATATATATATATATATATATATATATATATATATATATATAGCCTCAAATAGAAAAAAAAATAATAATACAGCAGACAATGAGGTAAGTAGGTAGGTGTCTGGTACAGGGCTGATTTATGAGAGTATGTTCTTTCGATGACTGATGTACTGTAACGCACCAGCACAATCTCACAGAGGCTTACTTTCTTTTATCAAGGTTTGTGGCTGCTTCATTTTTCTCCTGGAAAGATTAATGCCCAAACTACAACCTGGCAGTGTGCTGTTGCTCAGGGGAAGAGAAACACACTTAAGGTTTACTTAATTTTATTTTTTTATTTAGCTAGCTTCTGTTTGCTTCTTTGTTGGTTTCTTTAGGCTCCAGTGAGTCTACCAGAACTCACGTCACTGAAAATAAATTTTCACTATTTCCACCATGCCAGTCTAACCTTGCATTATTCCTGTTCATAAACCTATGAGATTAGTAGTGAAGGAGACATTTCAGAGTGAACAGTACAGTCATGTTCAAATCCAGCACAGGGGACAATGGCAGCCTAGTGTTATAGTTGTGATCTTGGAACTCCATATCAATAAATACTAGTGAATAATTCTAAAGCAGAAGCATTATCAAATCGCAGCATCACCAGTAACAGCGACATAGTGGATTTGAAGAAACCACCATGAACTTCAACCTGCTCTGTCCAATCTGTGGATCTCTATCCTGTTGAGCTCTGGGACTAACTTGTCATGCCAACCAGTGTTTTGACAGAACAGCTTGTAAAAGAATTCCTAATATGGCCATTTTGAGGAACTGATAGTGAAGGTAGGACAATTCCAAACGTTTAGGAAGAAAAAAAAATCACCATTAGCAGTAAAAAATAGCCACCCATACTCTTAACACTACCAAACACCATAGCAACATAAATGATTCTAGGCAGTAATGTAGTGTCTGGAGCACAGATGTTTGGGAGGTAGGAAATAAAAAGTTGGAAAACCAACAATACAGAACTATCCCTTTGCACCCCCTGAAAACCATTGCTTTTTTTTTTTGGTTGTTCAAGGTTCCAGTTCTTTTGCAAGCTGCTTTCACGCTCATTCAGCAGTTTGGTGACACAGGTGAACTTTGGGATATCTGCTGTCAATCACGCAGCAGTGGTTTCACCCTGGTAATCTGACACTTGCGAAATAAGACCCATTATCAATCAAGAGAGAGTTTGGAGGCTTTTAGGGAAGTAACAGGAGCCCACATGCCACAGCTACTCTTCATCATTTTTCGAACCGCCACTTAATATTCAAAGAGGATTGCAGGCAGCACACAGAGAATCAAGCTCAGTAATAAACATGGATTCATTGTGGGATGGCCATGGAATACAAAGCTCAGGCGCGGAACTCATTGAAGATCAGTTTGGTGTCATGGGGACCTGCATTCTTTAGTAATAGGCCTTTGGAGGGATGAGCAAATGGAACTGGGATAGAAGGAAGACTGCTTACTTTTCACAGCAATTATTTTGAACATGTTGGGCGGGGGGGTGCTGTCTGGACTTGATATAAGAGGACATTTTTAGGGTGTGATCCTATTTTATTCATAATTCGTTTTTGTTTACTTTACTCTCACCTGGATTAATCCAGATTTCTAGCCAATTGCTTTTATGTCAAGGTCTGCTACTGTAAAGTACAGCAAGGGTGGATATTTATCGGTGGCCCAGAAACCAAGCCCCCTTCTATACCTCTACTCCAAACTCCAAACTGACAATTTGACAAGCTCTAGAGAATAAATCGGTGCTCTACATATTGTGTATATGAGAGATATACAATTCAGAAAAAAACACTCAAGTTTGAAAATAATACCACTATTATCCCTGTTGAAACCCTAGCATAACAAGAGCAAACATATACTGCACAGCATTTTTGATACAGTAACACAAACCTATTGATGGTTTTCAAAATGTTATTCTGTTTGACCTGTGCATATTGTTTCATACCATTGTGATGTCAACGTATGCTACCGCTGTGTTACTATTCAACCAATGACTATGCCATCATTAATTGATGGCTTCTTGAATATGGTCCATAAACAGGAAAACATGACACATTCCAACATGGACAATGGCAAAAGCTATCTCTGATTTTTCACTAAAAACAGACAGCGAAGGTATATTTGTACTTGGAAAAAAAAAAAAAGATCTCAGCACCAAACATATTTTTTTTTTTTATGAAGAAATGATTATCAGTGATTCGGATACATTTTTATTTAGTTTATAATTAGTGTTCATGTTTGAGCCCAAGCTTTACAAGCTATCCATTATGCCATCTTGTTAAAGACAAGCTTTGCAGTACCTATTATTTCTCTTCTATTCATTTTACAATTTGTTCTTCTTAACCTAAATTCTATGCTGCTGGCCTTTTGGAATAACAACTGTTTTCGGTGTTTGATTTCTTTAGTTCTACAAATAGCATAATTTATTAATAGATTTCCCAATTAAATGCTTGCAATAGTCACAGAGAAGACATCACTATCACTATGGTAACACACTGGAATAAAACCATATGATACATATTTAGCCTGTTCTTCTGTCTGTCTTGCTACAGTATCTATACACTTATTGATTCTCTGTATTAAAGTACATTTCCTATCACCATTTAAATGTTTTCCTAATAATTCACAGCGATTATGCAAATCACCACCAGCATCCACAAGCACATGGCAGTTGATATATTATTGTCATGTCATGTAGCTGATGGCCCCTTTACACTACAAGCACCTGTTTGTATTAGCCAGCCTCATTTGCATATTTACTGGAAATCGTCAAGGAACAATTCTGTACTGTAGTGATACTACTGTATGTCCAAGATACAAATTAAAAGCCTTAGCCTTGAAGGAAATCTAGGTCATTTATAAAAAAAGAAATTCCAGCCACATAATTCTCTCGGTGCTGGCAGCACAGGAGCTCAGTATTGTAGCATATGCTCACATTCTTTGTAGTGCAGAGAGCTCTATCATCTTGGTCCGCAATGGGTGAGAGTGACTAAAACTGTTTTATCCATCGTGATTATGCAAAAGGAAGATAGTTTTACGTTTTACAGAATAAATATCAGGGATGATATACCCATATACAGTGCGCCGTGCTTTTAATAAGATTTTTTTAATTACAATTTTAAGCTTGTAAAGAGATCGTGTTTCTAAATTAAAGGGGAAGGGAATTTAATTTATCATTCCAATTATCTGAGTTGAAGCATTCACGTCATTGTTTGAGCCTCAAAGACAGGTTCCGCCTTTCAAATCAGTTTCTTCTGCCCACTTTAAACCACAGAGATTTGATTTACTGAGGAGCATCTGCGACCTTGCTATTTAAATTAGACATTTAGAACAACCAGATTGCTAGATTTTTGGGGGAGATTATAATTTTAAAACACACCACTATCCTCTGTTAAACATCGGCTTTATAACATTAGGTAAATGACCAGCTTAAAGTAGTTCTTATCTCCTAATCGGTTCTCTGAAATAGCCTTTTTAAGTTATTTTAATTGAACTCAGATTGATATCTACTATGTCCTTTGGATAGGCTACAGTGAATACAAACACCCAAAACTTGAATTATCACCAGTGTGAACAGCTTTAATAGAAATCTGACTGTGCTGTTCATTCTGAATTTAAAATAAAAGTAGATGCCTGTGTTATACTGTATTACAATACTGCAAACCATGGGCGTTTCTTAGAAATTAACCGATTAATGGTGCTGGCAGCTTTTGACACCTAAAACCCAAGTTTTTACTCCATTATTACTTTAATAGTACATAATTTTAATCCACTAACTAACCACTACTAAGTATATACACTGATGCCAGCTGTTAGACATTGCTTAAATGTAAAGAATGAATAAAGTTGGAGTATAGGTAAATCTATAATGTAATTGATTGCTAATTCTTGGATAACTGGCAGATTTATCTTCCAGTTGAGTTTAATTAATGTCTAATTAATATCTCAACTATTTAAGGTAATATTGAAAGTGGTGATGTAACAAAACATGTTCTGGTTTTCTCACGTCTAACAGTCAGTACTTTGACTACTGTAATACTGTCAAGTTTCACTGGCTTTCAAAAGATACATAAGCTACACTGGGAGCTCACATTGCAACAGGAACTTTGAACAGATGGCACTCTAAGATGGTCCCATATAAACACAGTCATGTTGCCATGCTTATACATGCAGTATTGTAGTTTACCATGGTATACAGTACTTTACTATTCTTGCTATTTTTTTGCAATGCAATCCAAGTAAGACTGATGGAATTGCTTCATTAGCAGTATAACTTTTCAATAACCAGACTCATATTTCAGTTACAATGACCACAACAAATATTATGGAAATATTACAGTGACTTTGGGATTAACATTGTAATTTTTTTATTGTAATTAGATTGTTTTTCCAACCACATCTTGCAAACCGTAATGTAGCTGTGCCAGGTTAAAACTTGGGTTTACAAATTCTGCATTGCTGCAGTCAAATCACTGCCTCGAAGGGACATCCATGCGAAGACGTGATGCACTGTAGTTAGTTACATTTGCGGTTTGCTATGGCTTCCGAATGTCATATTAAGCACTTCTCAGTTGCAGTCTGATTATCTTAACGAATTGATTTTTATAAACACCTCATGGTTCCAGTTATTTGTGGGAGCGCATGGAAATGAATTGGGACAGGAGTTCTTTGATGGTAGAACTCAGTGGCGTGCTGTCAGGGCCTTCAAGGTATTCTCTGTTGACCAGACAGTGCCAAGTAAACCGTCAGTCAAATGACATTACGTTGCCTCACTAAGTTGCGTACAGTGTGCTTGCTTATACTATGAACCATACTACTCTAATTATTATTTATTTGTCTGACGCCTTTACCCAAGATGACTTACAGGGTTTACTATAGGTTAGTGGTTTCCTGAAGGGGATGTGATCAGCCAATAAGAGATCTACATTTCCCCCGCATAAGTCTAAAACAACGACCAGACGCTAGAAAAAAAACAGTTGTGGGTATTCTCCGTTTCAGTTGAAGGCTTTGAGTGAGTTTAACCAATAGGCGAGTCGAAGAATCTCCTTTTTTTTAGACAGACGATCAATCAGGACTGAGCAGAGGCGGGCCATAAATCTCCCAGGTGTATTCTCTGTCTCATTTGAAGGCCCTGCTTTAGCAACCAATGGGAAAGTCAAAGCTCTGACAGCTGACCAATCATTAGTGAGCAACCCCAAAACATGAATATTCCTTGGTTAGCACTGCAGTTAGGAGGATAGCTGGATTTTGCACAATATTGCTTATAAATATACATTGATACAAAATAAACAAAATGTGAGAAAACGGAGACATCATAGTCGATTTGGTTACAAATCCTTTTTCAAGGAGAACGTTCTCTGAAAAATTGGAGATTGTTGAAAAATGGAGATATACACCACAGATCCCCGAGCTGACACAGGAAGGGAAAGGATATACTCGGCACTTTCAGAATTCAAATTATGAAAGGTATCTGTGGCTTATAGGTAGCTGACACTTAAAAAAAGGAGGGGCAGGGGTGGGGAATAGGGGTAGCGTTGTGACGACTCTGCTACCCCAGTCCATTTTGTCACGGCACACCACTGGTAGAACTTCGGAGCGCGACTTGAGAAGAAGCATTTCGCACAATTAGCACCATCTGCAATCTGAAAGGTCAGCACTCAGCAAGCAAGGATTTGCCAAAATTAAACATGTAAAACAAGCTCAGAGGAGATAAAAATGTGTGATTTCACTTGCTCATCAGGTCTGTCACATCTTAACAGTGAAGAAGACATGCATGCTAAATGCCTGCCAGTTTATTAAGCCTCTTCTTCCTCCCACAAGCTGGAGCCTATCTCACTGATGAACCAAATGTAATTTATATTTTCCTGCACTTTACCTGTCGTAAAGGTTGCTTTTACAGTATTAGCTCGACCCTGTATAAATAACACTTTCAGGACAACAAGTTATCTCACTGTTATACAAGATGCTCCAATTTGTATAATTACTTTTTGTGATTTATTGTGTTATCTTCCTCCAAGTTCTACATTCTGCTAATGTGCTGTCAATGTAATTAGTCGTATCTAGGTGGAAATCATTTATTTTAATCAAGGTAGTAACTTTATTGTGGAGAGGGGATGTATTGCCTTTGGAATTAAAATAAGCCTAAACTGACCCCTGTGTATAGACTATTATGGGCTTTTCTCGGTATCACTAGCAGAATACTAATGTTATTGTTATTGGCACATCCATTAACACTAACATTGGCACCATCTGAGGCATGATGTACCTGTATAAGGGAGGGGGCAATCATAATTATAATTTTGTTTTTTACAACCCACATTTTTTGATTAAATTAGGCTATTAAAATCAGCATCCCTTTCTGGTTGATTAAAGTGTTGATGATATGAATGTGTGAAATATAAAATGTATTTGAGCAGGATATTATGTTTCTGAAAATTATTAAATGAACTGTTGACCTTTGCAAACATTTTCTACTTTGTTGATGTTTTATGCTGTTCCGTGATGTGGAAATAAACTGTATTTTACAGTAAAAAATACTAAATAAATAAAATAAATAAATAAATAATACTAATACTGTGACTACTACTACGACTACTACTAATATTCATGATAATAATAATAATAATAATAATAATAATAATAATAATAATAATAATAATAATAATAATAATAATAATAATTTATTATTATTATTATTATTATTATTATTATTATTATTATTATTATTATTAAATGGCTGTTTACTTGTTATTAAGGCTGTAATTTCACGAGGGATTGCATTTATTGTATTTGATTATTATAATAAAGAGTGGCCATCACTAAAAAAAGGTCTTGGACCAGCTCTAGATGAATTTAAAGTGCTTTCCTTTGCAACACTTTATTAAACATACCATGAAAAATAAATTATGACTTCACCCCTTTGAGAAATAGATTTGAACATCATGGTACCGTATGTCTGTAGTCCAATGCAGGAGACAGTGCTTGTAACTGGCATTAACCTCACTTAAACAAATTCCAGCTGCATTTTCTTGTACTTGTATGATGAGAATGACAGCCTATCGAAGTGGGCACTCAGCGATGACTGAAACTCCATCTGTTCACAAGGACAGTTAATGAGATTTGACTCACTGGGGAAAAAAGTTACTAAAATACCAAGTTAGAGCTGTCAATAAAGAGTACCACTGGCACAGATTAAAACATGTTCTTTAGCCAGGATTGTGCTTCAAAGAACAACATGTTCAACATTACTTGCTCGTTGCTCTACTCAACACTGGTTGGCTAAATCAATAGACTCAATAGACTTAATTCTTTACTACTTGCCATTGTGAAGAGTCATTATTGAGGATGGAAGTTATTCATTTGCAATCCTTTTATTTCACATCATTAGTCCTTACAGGGTTAATGACACACACACTCTTAATGGTTGTCAACGAGTGAAAATGGGCTAAATTCTAAGCATGTTCACTAGGCAGGGCAATGTCAATGAGGAGGAGGATTAGAAGGGGATATTTAGCCGAGGGGTTCCACTGAGAGGTGAGGCTCAGGCCTCAGGCCTTGTGTGTCAACAAGTACAGGACTGCATAGCTGTTTCTGAATAAAACCATGTGATGTGCAGCACACGTAAATGGTATGGCTGAAACACTTTCCCCTTCAAGATTCTTCTTGCAATCCTGACTCATGTCTCGGTCATTCCTTCTGTAACATTGGGTGTTCTGATTACAAGAGTCTGGCATTTTGTTTTTATTTTATTTGCTCCCATATAATGAAATGATGACAATTCTCCAAAATGCTCATAATGTGTGTTTTTTACATCTTAAATAACATGGCATATTCAAGCAAGTAATGTAATTCCAAATGTCAGGCAAAATAAATAAATTAATAAACATTTTAAAAAGCAGCTGGTTTTCTAATACAACCATGGATCTGTCAAACAAACAAACAAACTGTGGGAGAATCATTTTAACAACCGCTTATTTAAGAATCAGGATTTGAAAAAGATTTAAAGAGACTCTTCTGATCTCTGGTGTTTAATAATATCCTTGACTTACAGTACAACGGTACATGATAACAGATATTTGACAATTCTGAGTACAAGTTTTTAATGACTTATAACATGGTTAAACATAGCAAAATTGTGAAATCATAGTAAATCACAATAATAACTTAGGTAAACATGATACATATAATTAGTATAATCGTGGTAAACTTGAAACGGTAAACCTACTGTTTCAAATTTGTTTCAAGTAAGATTAAGCAACTTCATCTATGGGTGTTTCCATAACAACACATAACATAACAATGACATAAAATGGTAATAGCTGTATCATAACTTCTTAAATAGTAGAATAATGGTGTATTTACTTGGACATTGCCTGTATGGTGTTACAATGTAATTACATCACATAACAAGATGCTGATCACAGGGAAGATCCATTTAATTACAAAGTAGTTATAATAGCAAGAACCAGTGGTTGTTACCCAGTTATTACAATGTCATTACATCGTTATGCATTGCTATTTATATCCTGTAATATAACATGCTTCCTAATACCCAGTAACAGAAATGCATACATATCATATGTATATTTCCTGGACAGTACAGGAACTAAGGAGCAGTGCATTAAGAGATAAATCTGCCAACTAGCTAATAAGCACACACAGTGTACAGTAATTATTGAGAGCAACGGCAGTTCCTCTTGCCAAGTTATCAGTGAGAACTGCCTGACTCTCTAAACAACAAGGATAGTTTACGTGTTTTCATGGTATTGCCGCAGCAAAAGTAAATTAGCCAAAAGCACCATTTCACTTTTAATTTGTAGCTCCTAATGCTCTTAGGTGAAATGTAGAAAAAAAGTCAATACCTGTCATACAGTAAGAGAAATAAGTCACCAAAGTAAGGTAGACATGTCCTTCTCCTTCTTTTTCTCCAGTTTTTTTGCAAGACCCCAGACACTTTTATCCACGTATATGTATATTGCAGGACATCCGAGTATAATTAACTTGTTTTGTCAACATGGAAATATACTAGGGAACACACTTATTGTGACGTCAATATAATTTATATTAAATGATTTATTTCTGTCTTAAAATGGAACATTTGCCTGCAACATATATCTTTTTTTTAATATAATATAAAAAAAGGTCTAGCATGCATAGGATTTGAAACTATAACCTTCAGTTTGCAAGCGTGTTATGTTACTGTCAATGCTACATGATTAGTTGGGAAAACAAGCAGTATTTTGAAAGATGAAGTCAGCCAGCTGAGAATTCTCGGGATTTGTTATTTCATATTATGGAGATTTTTTTGGGTTTTTTTTTCCCCCCCCGAGTCATCTCATCATTCTGAGATTCTGATCTTGACCTCTGAAAAATGCTTGTTTCCTGTCAGTGTAACGCACATTGTGGTCCCTGTTGGCACAAGGAAGTACGGTTTCCTCTCGATACTGGTTGATGAGAGTAACGCTATTTGTGTTCCCCACTGGGCAAAAAGGTTAATTTCTGAGAATTAGCTGGCTAGCCTATATATTTGGTAAAAGTAAAACATAAATAAATATATACATTAATAAATATTGAAATAAATGAATACATAAATCAATACATACAGGGGCGCTGGAACTAGGGGTCCTGGGGGTGCGGCAGCACTCCCTGGATTGAAATGCTGTGCACCTGCTTCCATCATATACAGGGGTTACAGTTTTGTTCAATGGCTTTCAGCACCCCCACTATAAAAATGGTTCCAGAACCACTGAATACAAAGACATTTCTTTCCTTCTTTATCCATCTTGATATTTATTTATTTATTTATTTATTTTTCACTATCATATAAACACTGCCATTTAATACTATATGAAATGAAAATACAAACTCAGCAGTTCTTGTTCAATTGTATATTAGTGAATACTTTTGTACAAAAAGGATCATCATGCTTTCATATATTTTTACTTTCAAATTAAAATATATATTGTAACGACCCGGACAATTGCATTGTTGAAGGACTTGTTATCTGTTCAGTTTGTCTCATCTATCGTTTATGTTACATGTATTGTAAGGGGAACGGGTCATGAATATGTAGACAGATTCACATCTTAACCCTTTCAAAAGACTAGGCTATTATTTATATTTACTTGGCTTCTGTTTTTGATATCTCCACTTTAAATGGCTGGGCACTTTTGATAACTTGGCATTTTTTCATATTTTCAATGTGTTTTTGTTTCAGATAAATAGATTCAGTACAGCAAGTCATCTAAAGAAAAGTGGCTAGTTTGCATGCCTGACAATGCACATTTTCTTTCCCGGATTGTAGATTGAAAAACTGTCTCTGTTGCAAGTTTTCCCTTGGCGCCGTACAAAGATAATATTTGATTTTATTGCTTATAACAGATAACAGTTACATGACTTATTCAAATAGCCGTCAGCCACCATTATTCACAAGGACAGGTATGGAAATGAGGTTTATTAGCAATGTAACTGTGTTTTATACTGAAGAGATGGTTGAAGGAAACCTCCATAGAACTCAGTAGGTGCTTGACTCTACCTCTCACAAAACAAAGCATTTCCTTAGATATATTTAGATTGCTTTTTATATTATATATTTTTCTTGCACTAATAAGCTGGTGGCATAAGAGTATGTACAGACTGTATTATTATTCACTTTATTTTTTAAAATAGGTTGTGTCAAAACAAATATACTACAAAATATATTGTTCCAATAAAAATCATAGAAGAAGAACTGTATTTTATAATCTATTTGAAGGTAGATGGATTTGGTGCTGGTGAGAAATGAGGAAAGACTGGTAATTGCTTGGCCTCTCTGTTGATTAGGATGTATCTCCATGATTAACAAACGAGAACAATAACTTCAGACCACCGCAACTGTGCAGCTCTGGCTGCAGTTACCCTTCATATTCAATATAAAGATCTGATACTACATACATCATTCACAGAACAGTTTCGTTTGTATTTCTAAACCCATAAAAAGGCCCAGTCTCTTAATATGTTAAGAGAGGAAGTTACCCATCCATTTATTATAACAGAGACACATGACCTTTGTTTGAACTTCTCCAGAAATATCACAAACCAATTTTATGAATGACCATCATTACATTTAATCTTCACATGATTTTCTGAATGTTACAGACCGAGACAAAATACTGGCTTGTAGTATGTCTTGTAAACTATGATTACCAGTATTTAGAAATCCATACAGTGCCTGCAACTGCAGAGCCTATTCAAGACGAGCTCTGAAGCAATGATTTGTTCGAACAGTTCACTGTAAAGATTGAGAAAAGCTATGTAGTTACAATGTAAGTAATATAACCAGACATGTTTGGAATAATGTTATTAGTGATGATCACTATAGCAATCAAGTACCTACTCATTCTTGTTACCAACAATTGTCACACTGACCTATGACAGGATTTGAATGGGAGACAATCAATTAAAAACTGTATATGTTACAGAGTTTGCACAAGCAAAGAGTAAATTCCGCCTTGACACTGTCAATGGGAGATAGGGACACCATGGAGAGTTTGAACAGCACTAATTTGATGTCACGGATCTGTACTTGTTTGCAATTTTCTGGATGGGTACATTGACATTCCTCTATGATTACTGCCTCAAAGACTTTGATATTGATATTTATGAAATTGCTCTAGGCTATGGTTAAGAAGCCAGCTGAAAAAGCTGCAGGCAAAATAATAAAAAAAACAAATTATTGATGTTAATTAATAAAGACATGTAAGGCAGAATGTGTCATTCAAGCCACTTTGGGAAATGCCATTTGAAATGTGTGACCTTAATAAAGTCACTCTTTACAGTGAAAACAGCAGGCTGGAGAACAGCTCCTGTGGAGTCCTACTGGCTATGGTCCATTAAGGCAATATCACATGGTTTTGGGTGGGATTGTGGAATGACAATAAGTCCATGCAAGTATCAAGTTCTGTCACTTCTCTCATTTACTGCTCCTGCATCACCTAGCCTCCGATAATGGAGTTCTATTTATGGGTTTTATGAGGATACAATCGGCTGTCTTCTGTGCTAGGTGCCAGATTGCTAGATTGATAACAGGACTAATCCTTGTATAATTCCTCTTCTAATGTCTATAGAGACACTCAAGTACCTTAATACATCAAGATTTAAATGCTTTATAATACCCATAAACACTCCCTAAAACTAATACAGCTAATACTGGAAAAAGTGAAGCAAGTGAAAGGAGTAAAAATCAATTCTCCTTTCACTCCTGTGATGAATTTTGAAAAGTGGCTAATGAAAGGCTGGAGATGCTGTCATATATTATGGGATGCCAGCGACGTTCTATCTGGTTTGCTTTATTAAGTCCTAACTAAAAAAAAAAACAGCAATAAAACTTTTTCAGAGGGCCTAACATTTCGGAATGCAGGTCAGAGAGTGCATACACACAATTTCTTTTTTTGTTACATTTAGAATGATGGGAAAACACTTTCCTGGACTGAGCTGGATGAATACAAATACATCAGCGGTTTTGCCAAATGTGACACCAGGATCAATTCCTAAGCAATAAGCTGTGTGAACATATACAGGCTAGGTTGAGCAAGACAGAGACATTGTTGGTGTGTGTGATTAAGTACTCATCATCAGTTAATTATAAGCACTCAAACGCTAACTCACTGTTTTTTGTTAACCCCTTAACTGAAATTATTTTTAACATTAAGCTATAAACATATTGGGATGCATTAGTTACAATGGTTTTGGATAGACCAGTGTGCTGCAGATGATAGGTCAATGTGTTGTATTGACCAATTTTGCAGAAGAGCAGGGGACTTTACCAAGCTGTCATGGATAAATAATTACAATAAAGAGCAATTAAGTTCTGGCCTGGCCAAAACAAAGCTTCAATTCCACAAACCCTCTAAACTGTATATCACTGTAATCAAGAATTGCCTTGCTCTAAATATCATTACATAATAAACGGAAAACCCCAGCAATAAAGCAGGATCTTGTGTGCTCCGCACTGGTCAGCCCACATTTGCAACTCCCCCCTTCAAGTCTGATATCTTCATCTTGTGCAGCATATATTACATGTAAAGCAATTGGGCTAGACCATCCTAATTTCATGTGAGATAGAAGCCAGCAGAGTATTACGTTTTATGTAGGACTTATTTCAGTATGTGCTGTGGAGATTGGATATTTGAGTGAAGGGTGGATGATGTTTGTATTGTATTATTTGAATTGATGTGTCTGAGCCGCACTTTTGGCTAAAGGACACCCTTGGAAATGTGTCTGAAGGGGGTTTACCTTGTGAAATCATTTGAAATTTAATGTAAGTTAGAAATACAGGTTTCGACAGAACCAAATATAAAGAAACTCGGTTATACATTTAGATTAATGTTTTTGTCTTTATTAATCCAGCTTGTGTTTTCCCCCAGGTTTCATTTATTGACCCCTAATATCAATGAACACAATAACACTGGGTGGGAAAAGTCCTGCATTAGGGCAGGTTTATCAATTTTACTCGTGCAGTAAGACCTGCTGCTGTTCATCCCTTCAAACCTCTTTGAAACCCCTAGCACATTTTGTAGTCTCTATATATCAACTCCACTGTCCAAAAACTGAAATGGTTCTAAGGTAAAATTCTTAGATAACACTTGTCAAGTAGACAACTATTCAGGATGGAGCCTTCTTCCATGTACTAATGCTAATTTGATTATTTCTTATCTGAGCATGCAAACTGAAATTGACAAAATAGTTATTGTCTTATTTACATCAGCTTTTTTTTCTGCATCAATTTACCCAGGACCATTCCTGGCTTCTAAGTGCCTAGCTTATTTCAATTGACTGCTTTGCTGGCTCAGAAAATTTCAAACTGAACCAATAAATTGGCTGCCATACCAATGGTTTCCTTGGACATATTAGAGCTAAAACATGAAGCATTTTACACAGCTAGGATTAATCGTGTGGCAACATACAGAACGGAATAGGTATTGGCAACCATTGGGTGTATGCTATTCCAAGCAAATCTTATTCAGCCACAGTCAGATTGCTTGGGGGCAAAGCAGGGCGAAACTATGATAATAAAGATTCTTCTGTAATAAAACAGCACACTGAGATCATTCTTGAATATTTTACAAAAAAACAGCTACCAGAAAAGGTTGATCTCCAGACCACGAGATCTCTTTAGTTTTACTCAGCTTTTAATATTGAGCATGCACTGTTTAAGGTTATAGCTGACCATTGTTGACTTGAATTTAAGAACAGTAAAAGATCATTAGGCTAAACAAGCTGTTTAGCTGATTGATCTTGTCTTTACCTTTCTGCTTTCTCCCTATATATTATTATTATTACTAATTAGTCATTTAGCATATGCTTTTATCTAAAGCAACTTAGAGACTAGGGAGTGAACTATGCATCACAACTGCTGCTGCAGAGTCATTTACAATAGGACCTCGGTTTTACATCTCATCCGAAGGACAGAGCACAAGGAGGTTAAGTGACTTGCTCAGGGTCACACACAGTGAGCCAGTTGCTAAGCTGGAATTGAACCAAGAACCTCTTGGCAACAAGGCCCTTTCTTTAACCACTGGACCTCCATGTACTTTTTTGTATTTAGTAATACTCAGATCATGCCACCTAGAACAATTGGTCTTCATCATTATTATTTCAATAAATCATACTTTTGATACTTGATACTTTTATTTCACACTTAACTCTGTTGAAGAACTAATTGAGTGACCCAACATGAACACACCCAATATGTGTAGATGGTAAGAAACCCACCTCCCAAGTGCTAAATACAGTGCCTGACACCCCACCAATGCTTCATGTTATTTCTCAGTGGAGTTGTTCATTTCTGCTGTGGGAGATTAAAGCCATTTTAATATTAATGAAATATTTATGAGATTTTAATAACAGTGATGGATTCTTCATGTGAAAGTAATCAGGGTTAATCACTTTTAACGAGATGACAAGGAACGTGCAAATCTTGTACAAAGCTATTGCAATGTCCTGACAAATTATACACTTGAGTGCTGGTTTAATTTTACATGTTCTTTTATTAACCTTGTTGCCAGGTAACCTACATTAAACGTAAACAGTGCATTGCTTTCTTTGCGAACACTTATTTATGTCTGTGAGGTGAAGCATAGATGATAAGAACTGGGGGATTTCCAATATTCTTATCCAAATACAAGATGCCCTGCCAGCTAAAATATAAAAACTGAGAAAATCAGTGAATGAAAAAATATTGGAGGCTTGATGTAATGTTAGGAGGGATGTTTAGCCTCATTGGCTAGTCTGTCACATACAGATTCCAATACTATTATAAGTTAGCTATGTAAGTACAAGATGTTCCCTTGTTTGTCACATATTATAGCACACTAACTTTTAGAGTTGTATGATGCAACATTTTGGCCAATAGGGGACATGATAAGAGAAATGATATGCATGTGACAACTTGTCATGCAAGGTGGTGTATCTCGGCAAGTTTAAGACTGGTGTGAGAAACAGTCCAAATCAATAGGACTCTGGCAGGTGCAAGGTACAAACACATTTTGTTTTGTGATACATTTGGAACTTAGCTCATTCATCCTACATATTGCAAAATGACGATGATCCGAAGCATATTGCTAACCTTATGAAAGCATATTTGTAAATAATAAAACGTGTGGAAAATTGCTTATATACAGTAAGCTTGCCTGCCTAGAGCTCTGATATAAAAATCTGATGGATCAGAAAAAAAAATGAAAAGGCCACTGAAAAGTCTTATAGAGCTGTGGAAGGTCTTGGAGAACATCTGGAGTGACATCTCTCCTGTTTGATTGTTTGAAGGCATGTATAGCAAGTTTTGTATATTATGGTGACAGGAAACGAACAACAAAAATATCAATGTGAAATATAATTGACAGAATTGTCAGTGTCATTTTATGTGTCTATACTGTTTGGTTGATTGATCTTGCCTTTACCTTTCTGCTTTCTCCCTATGTATTATTATTATTATTATTATTATTATTATTATTATTATTATTATTATTATTATTATTATTATTATTATTAATTAGTCATTTAGCAGATGCTTTTATCCAAAGCAACTTAAAGAGACTAGGGTGTGAACTATGCATCGCAACTGCTGCTGCAGAGTCAAAAGGCCACTATACTTATATGCTATAGGCTTAGCCAACAGTAAAACAGAGAGTTGAACTTCTGTCCTAATATGGCTTGCTAATCATGCTAAAATGGAGTATTACTTTTAAAATGTACTGAGGTCATTTAATAGGGTGAAATAATTGCCACCTTGTTTCTGCGCTGCTGTCTGTAAATCCCCCCTCTGTTCCCGTCCGCTCGCCACTCTCCCTCACACTTACCCTTGCAAGCTTGTATCTCAGTGTTCGGCTCATCTGCTCACAAGCCAGGGCTGTGTAAAAATGAAGACATCAAGTCATTTACCAAATGCTTGGGCCTCATTCTTTTCCCTTGTAGAAGTGTCACTAAAGGTGCGCACAGCGAAAGGCCTCCACAATCTGGGACCAGATGGCCTGGCTGTGAGGCTGTCTTTAAGAAATGCAGAAAGCAGAGCAGCATGGAGGAGGTGAAGAGGCTGTCTGTCTATCATCGACGCTGCTCCCAGCGACACCTGCCCCATGGGCTCTAGACCCAAATCTGCTGTGCATCCCTAGGCAACCCAGCTGTGAATGGGTACTTGATGTAAAAATCAGTGTAGTCAGACAGTCCCACTGTGCCTATTGGAGACTATTGACTATTTGAGACCCCGCGTTTATTATGTAAGATCACTAACGTCTTGAAATTCTTCAGATGCAATCATGAAAAAGCTGCCTGCACACAACCTTACAGCAATGACATAATAAATTACAACATTCCAGCAATGTCATTAAAAGGTTGTGTGTCAGTGGGTATTAAGTAACAGTTTTATTTTATAACAAAATCATGTTGTATTTTACACCCCCAAGTATAAAGTAACAGTAGTATTTTTTTTTGTTATACATTGGTAAACAAGGATAAGCAAAATTTTGAAAAATGAACAAGCAGAAGAAGAAATCTGCATCGAAAAACTCAATTGCATCTACTACTGCTAATAATAATAATAATAATAATAATAATAATAATAATAATAATAATAATAATAATAATAATAAAAACAGTAAAATCCAATAAAAAGACAGCCCTGTAAATATCGGAGCACAAGCGTGTATTACAGTAGGCTTACAGAACAATAATAAAAACTTCAAAACATGTTTTTAAAATGAACAATAAAAGCAATAAGTATCAGCTTAGTTATTGTTCACCCTCAAACTTCTACATTGGTAAGCATGGAAAATGATGGAAAATGAACCAGCAAAGCATCTTCATTGCAAAACAACTGCATGAAATACTGTTAATACAAAAAAAGGCAACCCTGTAAATATCGGAAAATAAGTTTATACTGTGGGCTCACAACACACTCAAAAATGCTTCAAAACTGGTTTTAACATTAACAATAAAAGACAAGCAGTACACTTTAGGTGGTAACTTCAAAGCTCCGTCACGTTGTCTGCTGGTCCAGTGGGTTCTGGCAACTTTGGGAAAGTTAAACGTGGAGCATGCGAAAAAGTCATTCAAGGCTTGTGGACTCACTACTGCTCTGGACGGAAACGAAGATGACCCAAAGGCACAAGGAACTATCATTGACACTGAAGTTGAGGAAGATGAGGAGGAGCTTGAGAGTATGAACTGTTAATAAGTGACAGCGATGAAAGTGACCCTCAGGATGAATAATAAGAGAACGTAATTTAAGGTACACATAATGTATGCTGTTTTTTTTTAATCCGGTAATTACATTTTAAACCCAGTTTTGAAGCGTTTTTGAGCCTGCTGAAAGTAAACCAAATACAAACTTGTTTTCTGGTATTAACAGGGTTAGCTTTTTAGTGTATTTTAATGTTTATTTTTATTTTTTTTATTAACAATATTTAATGAATTGGTGAGCTCACTGTACAGCTGTTTGGGTGTATTGGCAGGAACATCCAGTATGACATGCATTATATTATTATTCTTAGCCAGCTGTGCCCCACACCGCTGTCAGCGTTGCCACTGCCAGAGGGCCCTGCGTTGTCACTACCGGAGTCCCCTACACCACTGCCAGCATTGCCGCTCCTGCCAGCATTGTCACTGCCAGCGTTGCCACTACCAGCATTTCTTTTTCATTTTTTGTTCTGCCTTTCTCCTGCCTTAACAACTTTGTTTAGAAAATATTGTATGCAAAGTATGTTAGTAACGTGGTCTTGAAATCTAAATGTTTATGCTATATACTGTGCCTTTTAAATCATACGCTAGCAGTGTGTAACAGTTAAGTATATTAGAATAAACTATAATGGAGCTAGTGTTTTCTTTTCTCTGTTGGCTAGTGGAGAAAATGCATTTAACAGCCGAATTGGGGTAAAACCTGCTTAGACTGCACATGTAGATGTCTTGATCCACCTCGATGCACTGGACTTGCCTGACCTCAGCTGACCCTCAGCTGATGCACTATTCTTGCACTATTGCACTACTAATATGTCATTGTAGATATAACTTGTTGTAACCCTAACTTGTTGCATCCCAGCTCATATTGTATTTTAGTAGTATTATTTGCACTTGCTGTGAACTATACTGTATTTAAATATTCATTTTGTATAGTAACCCTGTACTGCCCTGTAACACCTGTATGTCACCTTGGATAAAGGCCTCTGCCAAATAAATACATTATTAATAATAATAATAATAATAATAATAATAATAATAATAATAATAATAATAATAATAATAATAATAAAAGTGTTGTCAGTCAGAATACAATAATACGATTCTACTGCGGCTGGGGTCTTAAGAGAACCCCAAGCCCTCTGCCTTTTTTCCACTGTTAGAATACATAACAGGCACCTTCTCTGAAGGTCTACAGCATTCAGATTATTTTTTCACTGGCATTTATTGTTTGATGTAAATGGATGAAAAAGCTTTTGACAGAAATTCAACTGCAGAACAGTATTTGAAAAAAAAAAATCTAAAAATACCTAAATAATCATGTCTGTGGCCAGAGACTGCACCAAGCATTGTGGATAATTCTATGTACATTCAAGCAACCTCTATGTCTCTTTGCAGCTATACTATATATATATATATATATATACACACACACACACACACACACACACACACACACATATGTGTGGAGATATAACTAAGTAAATATCTACTTCACTGAGGAAGTATAGGATGGATATTTGCCCCACACAGCAGATGCCTTGATGTAAGGACAGTGGCGAGATCAGGGGTAAATAGCACACACATTGGTATTATATCAGCTGGCACCAGATAACCTGCATATTAACAAGACTGGAGCTTTTCCTGCTTACAGAGGGATGCCAGCAGGTACCCAGGGCAATGGTTTCTTCATCTGGCAAGTTCATAGGAAAGTCACTCTGGCTGTGACATCTCTGGTTTCTATATCAGACTATAGCGTTACCCTAGCTGGCTGGTGGTGACATTTCAGGTTGCTGAAATCTTGAATTAAAACTTAGGGTAACAACCAGCAACAGAGTAGTATTCCTGAATATCCAGGACAACTAGCAAAGCATGTGCCTTGTTTTGTGTCATTACTATAAACAAGAAGCAAGGTTTAAATGTATGTTATTGTTATGCCCAAAGACCACACTTTATAACAAAATATGAATTTTTGTATTTATAAACCATTTGCAAATGCTGTCTCTTGGCAGTTAATACCTTATTAATACATTTTAAACAATCTATAAAGCACCTGTAAATGAAGTATTTACTAATTACTCGTTCTTGAGTGTGGATATTTGTGGGTTTGTAACCTGACTGTACAAACATCTTTCCAATGGCAATGGGTTTCACCTTGATTGCAGGATACTGCATCTTTAAAATGTCCCTTTTGTTCTTGTCCTTTTCTATGTTAAGCTCCAGGCTTTTCACCTTAGATCACCGTGCATCTGTGTACAGCACCGGTTCCACAAACGAGGAAAGCTTTCTGTTTATGGCTGAGCCAGCTTTCACACTGGGTTTCAAAAGGCTGCATTTTTCAAGTTCTGATCTCGACTAATTAATCCCCCTTCAGTTTCAGGTTAGTCTGCTCCACATGGTTCCACCTGACTGGCTCCCATAGTGAACCTCAGTGACGAAGAGCAGTCCATCTGTTCAGAAGCACATGTAAACAGGATGCTGTCACTCATGCTCACTATGGCTATTAGGAGAATATGATCAACAACTCCCTTTGTGAATAATGCTGTAATATTATAAACTGTCTTGTGTTTAGTTGGGGATTTTTAGATTAAAACTGTACCTTTTCATAAATAATATCAACTCACACCCAAGGCAGCATACCACTGTCCGAATAGGCCTAAACGGAATCATAATTACAGTGCCCCTATAGCAATTATTTCCTTATGATGACATGTTATTTAATAGATTCATATCCGCAATATCTTCAGTAACTGGGGCTGTCAAAGAAAATGCTAACCTAAATTATCATGTGATGTAATTTGTGTCATATCAGTAGCAACCAAACTGGCTGCAATTATTTGATCACCTGGGGGATATGGAAGTAAATAAACTTCTTCATACTGTATATCTAATTGGTATGAGTAATTGATGCATTTATTATTGAAGTTAATGCAATACATTCTTAATTAGTTACAGATTAATCAAAATTAATGTATTAACAAAAATAATTAAATAAGCATAATTAATATTTATTTTACTTAATCATTGAAGGAGTTAGATATTTATAAATAATCAAATCTATATACATAATTAATCAAAGCTAACAATACTTAGTACTGAAATGTTCTGACTTTTAGTAGTGTCCATAATAAAGGAAAGGGAGAAAGTATAAAGATGGACAATCTCTTCTTACAGACATCACACAACGAGAGAGAGAGAGAGAGAGAGAGAGAGAGAGAGAGAGAGAGAGAGAGAGAGAGAGAGAGAGAGAGAGAGAGAGATGGAGCATGGCAGACCTTGTAAACCATGGTCAAGGTTTGCGTTCAAATAGGTGTCCCTTTTAAAAGCTCCTTTATAAGAACTTCTAAGCCTCAACATCACGACTCACAGGTTTAAACAAGATATCAGATCATACATACTTTATAGGCTTTGTAGCACAGTATATCAAACAAAACACGCTTTGCTACCATGTGCTACTCAGTTTCAAGTGGCAGGCTTATTTACCTGCTTTACCTCAAGCACAACAATGGCAGCCTCAGAGACTTTTTTTATAGCTCAGTCCTTATCCCTGTTTTTATCCAAAATGCCAGCAAAGGGTCGCTGGGTGGCCTTATTTTGAAGTAAATAAATATCTGTTTCCTTACCTGTAGGCCTTTTTTCTTTCTTTCTTTTTTTTTAAAATTAATTACGAGTGCCAAATTTTACTGAAGGTCAGTGGGTGTCTTCCTATCCCAAGCCAATTATGACTTTTGGCTTTTTATTATGATAAAAACAAATTGTTGTTGTTTATAAAAGTGTATTACAGTATGTGTAAAAATGTGATAGCCATTCTTGGTACCAACTGTTAACCTTCGAATGGCTGAATGACATTGACCTTTTGAGTTATTGGAAAGGTCAGACAGAGGTATTTCCAAATTAGCACCAAAATAAATGTGTTTACCAAAAGAGATTGCCCCTTAAAGCTACTTTTCCATTTTTTTATTTGTAGAATTTTTTTTTTCTGAGATCAGATACTGTCATGAGTGTGTACAATACTGCAGCAATCTCTGTAAGGAAAGTGTTGTTTGGTACATTTTGCTGTGAAGTCAGTCAAACAGACCAAAGGACTTACAAAGAGATGGCCCGCCAGGATGGAGGGGTTGCCTCCATTACCCTAGACAATATCTTCACTCAGGGGCTGCACTGACTACATTGTGATGTATTTAACTTCCAGAGCAGTGAAGCACACGAAACATATAACACATTAAAACAATTACAATTAAAGCCTGTGCAAGGTCTTTGGGTAGTTTTGTCTAGGTTTTGAAAAAGAAAACGTCAGGCATTGATGGGATTAGTTGACTTCAAATAGGTTGATTTTTACCAAAGTACATAACAGGTCTGCAACAAAGAGTGTCGGACAATTTGAAAAAAAAACTTTTGACGACTATTAGCCTGGGTGACTCTAAAGAGTAGAAATTCAATTAGCTGGATTCACTTATTGGCAAATGATTCGTGCTCCCTTTGAAGGGGGAAAAAGCATTTCTTTGAATCATACAACAACACACACATTTTTTTTCCTTCTTAATGCGGCCAATTATAGATGAAGGCATGGGAGAAAGTGAGGGGGAAGGCTATTGTTCAGGGATACATCTCGATTTTGTTATCCAATATTCATGCCTGAAAGGACATTGTCTGATTGCAGTTATACATGGCATCACTCAACAGGGAAACAGCAAGAACAAGACCTTCTCCATTCTCTTGTATAATTAGGAAGCTCTTACAAAAGAACTCCTGTAAACCACTTTGTCTTTTCATTCGCTTGCTTGTTTTGCTATCAGAAGAGGAAAGGCACTGATCATGGGGCCTATTGTAAGCAGTTCCTTCTCCAGGTGTCAGAACTGGTCATCCAGGACCTTGATCCAACTATGGGACCAAATAAATTCATCTGAATGTTGAGGGAATATCGCCACTGTTTACATAATAATAATAATAATAATAATAATAATAATAATAATAATAATAATAATAATTAAAATGTCATGAAACTCAGGCTCCCAACAGTGCATGGTAGTTAATTTCAACATCAGTATTTAGATCCCAGCTGTTAAGATTAATTGAATAGGGCTGTATGGGCAGGATTTTCAAAAACCAGTGTTATTGTATCGAACTCGTGGTATTAAATGAACTGTGTTAATTAAATCAATTCATTAATGCTTTGAAATTGAGTCGATGAGGTCGTTAATGAACACATTTCCCGTTAAAAAAATGTAATTGTTGCAGGTCACGTACATCACTTCCTGCCTCAACGAATAGATAAGGGGAACTCGTTAATCAAAATGCATGTTAATGAGACCAAGAAAAATGAATGGAAGCATAATTCACTGTTATGGAAACTACTACTAGCATACAGGGAGATAGCTCTCCCACCAGCGAGCAGCAGCCAAATGGAAATAAAAAATAATGGGATTTTGTGTATAATGTGTCAACTTCATTTAAAATTGTGCATTTTGTCATGCAGAATGTACATTTATTTAGAACACTTCACATATGAAATGCTGATTTTTGATTATCTGGCGTGTTGGTGAAAATCAAAAAAAAAAAAATTAAACCCCACTCATCATATTTTGCCACGTCTTACTACATATAACTCTTTTAATGTGCATTTTTTTGGTTAAAAAGAAAATAAACACCGTAAGCCAGCTATGTACCATATATTGGTTGGTATTTATCTACTTTTGTATGTATTTTAGTAGTACGATTATAGGCTATAAATACGTTTGAAGTGGTTAGTTATTATGCATGTATACCATGTATCTAACACTTCATTATATATTTATTAAGCTTTTAAAATTACGATAGAACTCCCTAACTCAATACACAATGTGTTTATAATTAATTGTTCTGTGAATTCCTCTAATCATGCATTTTCTCTGGTACTCTTTGCTCTCCTCCGCAATAAATAAACTCAAAATGATTAGCCACTGAACACTTACAGTATTATAAGAACATTTTACATGCATTAAACATGTGAAGGTGAAAATGTACATTGTACATAAAGTGTGGGGAGAGTCTGATAACATTACAAATACGTTTAGGCAAAATCCATGTCAATGATCTCGATCACATTCCTAGTCGATATGTGTGCCCTATGCCTGTTCTTCGTTCTTGTGTGGAATAGACACAGGTGTTAAAAGCCAAGGATGCATTGCAAATCCACAATCACCTAAGGAAGCTTTATTGTAATATCTAATATGCTATTTTCTATACCACGATTTCAGTTGTATAATTCAAATACAATCTAGTAGAGCTTTCATATAATGTACATATTCAGAATTCAAATAGGCTACAGTTGCATTGATAATTTCTTGGTAGTAACATTATACAGGGTTTAAATAATGGTATATAATTTTAGCTATACAACAAACATTCCATAAGGTTACAAATGGTTAAAACAAGTGAATACATCTCATTCATAACCACAATTATAGAAGAGGCTAAACTATTTTCATAACTACAAATATTGAATTATCTAGTGTAGTCTGTAAGAAATTAATTCTGGTCCTGTGTACTCTCTCTCTCTGTATTGTCGGTCAGTTAAATTTCAGTTTCAAGGTGAGATATACTCTTTCATTAATTAAAACCCTCCTTTTCCAGGTGCAAATTAACTCCTGATAAATTATGACAATTAACACGGATTTCCTTTTAAATTCCCAATCAAACAAAAGAAATAGTCGCAAGAAGCACTGCTCGTTAAGATATGAACATTATTTCGTAAATCAACATAATTTCGGAAATCACATTTGCACGATTATTTAAAAATGAAATAGGCATAATGACCTCTTGTAAATGCCAAAATCAATGTCGATTTCTTGATTAACACTGGAGTTATCATTTATAACCTTTTGAAAATCCTGTCCTATGTCTCTTGAGTCCCTATAATGGCCTTTGAGATTACCACGTAGCAAAGGTAATATAAAAGGAATATCAAATTTAAGATCTAATATGCGTCAGAAAAGTAGTGCCTTTGGTGGTGTCCCTGTTGGACAAATGTCCTGATATACTGCTGGCATGCACAACCAAAATGTCCCAGTTTGGTAGCAATTTTACAACAGAATGACCCCTTACCTTGTAAGTTTCCACCTCGCTTTCAACATTAGATGTTAAACGATAACATTGAAAACAGTACAACCTCCACAGAGTGACAAGAAAGTAATGTCTTGAAAATTAAATAAAATATATTTTAAAATAACACAATCACATCCTGCAGAACTATCTGGGGAGTATACAGCCTTTGAACACAATTCACAATAAAGGCTGCCTCTTAACAACAATAATTTTTCATATCATTGGCCTAACTCTCCAATATGCTGTTAAGATCCTGCCAGATGACCTATCAGCTATCTCTAAGTAGCTTTTGATGAAGACCTTTTCACAGAAAACCTAGAACACGAAGGAAATTTCTATGATTGTGCGTCAAATGTCATCGGGATGTAAATCCATAAGATTTCTACTCAATGATTTCATTCATGTACGAGACACTAATGGACATATTGGAAGACCAATATAAGAAAACCCTTTGGTACTTTGGAAGACACCAACCTCTGGTTCAGCCAGTAAAGTCAATTTCCTAAAAACGTAACCATTCCCATTCAAATGAAATACTGAGACATATTCAATTTCTGAAACTCTACTCCTACCCTGAGCGAGTGGTCGGGAAATGCTCTTGTATAACATAACTGTTGCCAAAGTAGAGCTTTTTAATCTGGGGAAGGTATTGCATGGTTTTTATGCTTCAAATGAGTGAGTTCTGGCATACAGAGCCAAAACATACAAAGGATTTGTATTTATTTCTCACCCGAGATAAGTATTAGTTACATTGAAAGAGCTGATCTAATCCTGACAGAGTGTTCAGTGGAGATGCCAGACAGGCTTCTGCTCAAGTAACCAGAACAAATGTAACACATAAGCTGGAAAGATCAGTAAGTCACATCCACAAAAAATCCCCCCAAAAAAACCAACAGAATATGGGTTTTACTTTTTCCATTTTAAATAATGCTTAGATGCCAAAAGTATCCTTCCTTTATGTACAGGGGATATTTAACCATGGAGTTCTGCTAATGCATGCTTTAGGATTCCTTTATGAAACATGTAGAAATATATTATTTAGACGAATATTATTTTTATTACAATAACATTTTAATGACACATGAAATGAAAATTACATGATGTACATAGTACTGATATCCATTATTATTATTATTATTATTATTATTATTATTATTATTATTATTATTATTATTATTATTACACCCACCCCTTGTTACACTGTGGATTCAGATATATCGCGGTCCTGGAGTTGGCTCCCCATTTTTACAGATTAACTGTATGTGCCTTATTTGCAATATACATAGGCAATTTCACTTAGAATTACTGTTCGTTTTATTTCGTACTGCACATCACAAACAAAAATATACAAAACAATTAAAAACAAAGCATTAACATTATACTGATGTCGTATACACACGCATTGCACAATAACGCAAAGCAAATTAAATATCTACTTGCTGAAGAGGTTTTTATTTTAGCCAATGAGGTGTTCACTTGTGGCAGCAATGCACCAGCAAGTCATAGGGCAGTGACGTCAGCTTCCTAGCAACAAGCCTCCTATGTTGGGAATGAATTCTTTCAATGCAGCGGGTTTGGGCATTTGAGAAAGGAGAGGAAGACTCATGAAATTAATTGGTGACTTAAGTTGATGAAAAGCAATTACCCTCTGCAGTGCAATTAAACGGTGTGCTGCTTTTTATACTGAAAAATTAGAAAAGCGGGTTGCGTAGAGGATTTATATTGGACCCTGACGGTTAGCATATTTTTTTCTGTTGGTCTCTCGCTATATCGCGGCCCTCGATATATAGCGGATTTATATTGGACCCCAACACCCATAATATATCGAGTGGGTGGTGTATTATTTATTTATTTTTAAATTATTATTATTATACATGTTACCATTAGTTTATTAAATCTGCTATATAATTTTTTTTTATCATATATTTTATGCACCTATCAGTAAATTCAAGTTTAAAAGTATAATTTTGTTAATTATTCACATTTGCAATTATCACACAACTGGAAATTATATTTTTTACAGCAGTTGTGTAATTAAATAAAATTGTGCTGACAAAATATGCATGCTATGCTCTTCTTTTACCTGAAGATGATTTATAATAAGGTACTGTCCAAAAAGGGATAGCTGGCTTTTTGTCAAGGTTATTGAGTGCAGTTGATATTTTGAGGAATCTGTTTTAAACAACAAACCTAATCAATTAATGACATACAGTGAATAAACAATGAGTGTAGAGAAGACATAAGCACCGAGGAATGGGATGTCGAGTGGCTTATGACTCAGAACCTGTGTATTTAGCATTACTCATGCAGAACCATTATGTTGTCTGTTCATCCCACTGGAAAATCTAAAAAGTTCATCAAATACACTCACTGGCGCACTGCAAGTTTTTGATGTTTGGGTGTGATTTTCTTCTCAATACTCTTGCTGTCTGTCCATCGATCTTATAGAAAATCATCAGCGGCTGTGTTAGCTGAGTGCTGGCACATGTTGAACCCCATGATGAGTTGACTCATTACAATGGTTTTGTTTTCCGTTTGCTTTTTTAAAAAAAAAGAGTATCAATGTCCATACTCCATTGAAGAAATCAATGAAATAAGGGAAGTTTTGGATTCATTAAAAAAAATAAGTGCATTAACAACACTAGATACACTTTCCTTACACTTTGTTATTATTCAGCACGTGTACCGTAATCTCCGGCTAAGAGAACACCCCTCGGGAAGCAAGCGAGGTATTCTCTTAGCCGAAGTGTTCTTTAAGACGGAGCTGACCACAAGATACAATATGAATCAATAAATGAAAAAAATATTTATTACTTGTCATGACGCATGCGCATCAAATATGAAATATACAGAATAACTGAGATAAAAGCAATAAGCAAGCATATGTTAATAAACTATGGTAATAAAGTATCAGATAGTAACGTTAATAAACTAACTGTCAAATTAAATTAACACAGCACCCCTACACATGTTAAAAAATGCAGCAGCTCTAGATTAATTATGAATGGTGAAGCAACGCACTGGAATGGAAAATACCAAATTGCTTGGCCACTTGTGTCTGATTCGGGTTTTTTTCAGGAGCTCGAACAATTTCCAACTTTTTGTAGCAAGAGAAACAGCAGTGTGTTTTGTCATTTGTTTACATGCATTTTGTAGCAATGAGGTGCACTCGTGGAAATCAGAATACAAAACATGGCACTGATATGATGGCAGTTCTGTAAAGATTGACCAAACCGGCTCCTGAGTGGCACATCTGGTAAAGGCACTCCGAGTGTAGTACAGGATGTGCCCTATAGCCTGGAGGTCGCCGGTTCGAGTCCAGGCTATTCTACTGCCGTCCGTAGATGGGAGCTCCCAGGGGCAGCGCACAATTGGCCGGCGCCGCCGGGGGTCTTAGGTCGGCCAGGGTGTCCTCGGCTCACCATGCATCAGCGACCCCTGTAGTCTGGCCGTGCGCCTGCAGGCTTGCCTATAAGCTGCCCAGAGCTGTGTTGTCCTCCGACACTGTAGCTTTGAGGTGGCTGCACGGTAAGTCTGCAGTGTGAAAAAAAACGGTTGACTGACGGCACACTCTTTGGAGGACAGCGTGTGTTCGTCTTCGCCACTCCCGAGTCAGTGCAGGGGTGGTAGCGGTGAGCTGAGCCTAAAAATAATTGGATATGCCAAATTGGGAGAAAATAATCAAATTAATGGCGATTACTAAATAAAAAAAAAATAAAAAAAACGTTGACTAAACCACTCAACTAGTGATGATAAGTCTGATGATCATGAGTTATCAGGTTACCAAACAGTAGTGTATCAGTTTGTTCCTTTAGGCAGAGCATTTACAATGAGAAAAATCTGTTTCACCCGAGATAAGTATTAGTGATGTCTTAGATGAAGTGTTCTCTTACGAGATATTCCTATACACAGAGAATACTGTACTTTCAACAAAGTTGTGTGTTATATGTATGTAGTAAATGGGATCTACAGTGTAACCATGTGTAGTTAATGAATTTGTATTTCAGTTTTGTTTATTTTCTATTTTTTTATTTACCATCCATTATCATTTTCATTTTCACATAAATAAGTCACATTTAATATGCAATCAATATACTCATGTTGGGTATTCTTGACCTCATACAGTACTTTCTAAATTGTCATACTTATTCAAATTAGATTAGCCATGCTGTGCTGGAACTATCCAGACCATAGCAATGTGGGTCCCTAGTTATAAACCACCAGAGAATTAGTTAGCTGTTTTGTTTTCTTTTGACTTCATTATAATACAAACAAAACCTCAATACACAGGGCTGGGCTGTGTCATCACAAATAGCATGCATACTCTTTAAATTTATCCGAGGCACTACTACTGTTAAATGAGTAAAAATTCAAATTACATTGTGTGTGACTTCTGACTTAATGAAATTGCTTACAATAATCATAATTTCTGTAAAGATTATATAGAGAGTGTAAATTGAGGCTTGAGAATGCCTCTTTTATGCGTTTTTTTCCATAACTAGCTGTCAGGCCTACTGTATGAAAGCTATGTGATTATGTTGAGCTTCAGTGTCTGTCTCCCCGCAAATTAAAGGCATTTCACAGCATCTCAGGCATCAGCCTGCAACAGCTACAACGACAGAGACAGAAGCCCTTTTCTTGACCCTAGATAAACTGCTTTTGCAGAAACGTCTACAGAAAAAATTATAATAGAGCAAACATGCTTGTATTTCCATCTAATGAAGCCTGAAATTCAAAATCCATGCAGGCCTAGCTCAGAGACCAAATTACAGAAAAAGAAAAAAGAAAATCTCTCACACAGACTGAAGTGATACCTGAATACTTTTGGGTTTAGCTTCATGTTAGTCTTTGACACCAGTTGGATTTATTGTAAGTGCAAATCGTATGTAGAAACAAAGGAATGACAGGGTGACATTCATGACGACTTGGCTCCAGTAAGCTGTGTATTTATTTTGTAAAATCTCTAAGCTTTTTCTTTCCAGCACAAGGGGGAAAAAAAATCTAAAACATTTTTTTACTGATGAAGTGACACATTTTTACAGACTTCAGAATTTATTTTGCAAGGGGCATCATGAATAAAATGAGTCAGCCCCCTGTGACATTTACTCATTACTTTTAACCTTTATTTTTATTATTATTAGTTTATTTAGCAGATGCCTTTATCCAAGGCGACTTACAGAGACTAGGGTGTGTGAACTATGCATCAGCTGCAGAGTCACTTACAATTACGTCTCACCCGAAAGACGGAGCACAAGGAGGTTAAGTGACTTGCTCAGGGTCAGACAATGAGTCAGTGGCTGAGGTGGGATTTGAACCGGGGACCTTCTGGTTACAAGCCCGTTTCTTTAACCACTGGACCACACAGCCTTTAAAGTTAATTTAGCAGAATAACCCTTACCAAATACAGGTCAATGGTGGCACAAGTGCAGCTATGACATTATGAGCCATTGGTAGAATGATAACACAGTGATTTCCCTATGTTCATATGCCAACGGTGTCACAATCTTATGAACTAATACCCCCTGGTTATCCATTACAGCTTCATTGTACCATATCAGCACCAGTATGCTTGAGCATCAAGACCACTGCATTTGGGTTTTCATTGCTGTGTTTCCAATGTTGTGGTTTTGAGATACACACGAATATCCCAATGGTATTTTTCCCACTATATAAGAACCCCTGCAGAGATGTCTTGTTGCTTGTATTAGATTATCTTTTACAGGCTAGGAAGGACAGAGGCACAGCAATTATGGTCAAATACCCAATTAAGATGTCCCTTGAAAAAGCAACACTATAATAAGAGCATAAGAAAGTTTACAAATGAGAGGAGGCCATTCGGCCCATCTTGCTTGTTTGGGTGTTAGTAGCTTATTCATCCCAGAATCTCATCAAGCAGCTTCTTGAAGGATCCCAGAGTGTCAGCTTCAACAACATTACTGGGGAGTTGGTTCCAGACCCTCATAATACTGTACTTTTTTTTTTTCTTTTCAAAAATGACACTGTGACTTTTTTTTTTCTGGCCGTCATAATACATGCAATTTTAACAGTGAATGAGGTGTTGTTGTTTTTTTTAGAGTGTGAATTTTGTAATATATTTCACAATTTGGTGCATGAGCAGGAGTATGTTTCAATCCTTTCATTTTTTTTTCTTCCCCCATTAATAAGTTTCCATGAAGCTGACTTCATATAATTAAAAAGGGGTTGACTCACCTTCAGTGAAGCGGAGCAGGTATTTCAACTTTCATTGAAATGGGCAGACATGAAACAATAATTGTGTAGGCCAAAGTGCGGCAAGATTAGAATACTCATTAGAATGCCTGCAATTATGTTCTTCTAATTTTTTGTGATCTACTGAAAGGGACATTATTTAATCACAAAGGCTTGCTATCCATCCATATTCCACATATCCTGCAGATATTCACTGCTGATCCAAATGAATAGAAGGGCACAGAGGGTTTGGTGATTGAAGGCTAAGGTTTGAAGGACTACTGTACAACCCCAACCTTTTTTTTTGTTCCACCAAAAAAGTCAATAAATATGTTCATTGTATTCTGCACGTACACAAATCTTTAGTCTCTAATCTTTAAACAACAGTGAAGGCAGCAAAATGTGTGTCTACTGCTAAATGTTTCTCTGATTTTATTCAGATGCTATTATTGAGTATCTTAAGCAATGAATAGGACAAGGCACAAGGAAGCAAACCATAAGAGACACTCCCTCTTAAAACAAAAAGGTCCAAAAGGAGAAAGTAACAAAGGCACAACAGTTACTGGCAAAGACACACAAGACATTTACAGAACCCCAAGCCTACTTTAAAAAACAAAGCACACTCTAGAACCAGAATGGGGAGCTGCAGTTCAGAAAAGCTGAACAATCTACAAAGAAGACAGTTCATAGAAAATCCCATAAACAGTGCAGACAGAACTTGCACACAATGCACCACAAACAAGCCTTTGGCTGCTCTGAATCCCTAAATAAGAAAAACAGAACAAAGGAGAAAAGGGACCCAAGGAGATTATATCATCAAAAAATAATTATTCAAATAAAGGTGCATTAACAAGATACATAATAGAGATAAAAAAAAAACAAGGAGACCACAGCACAATACCTCTGGTACAACATGTTGTAATTCAACATGTTTCTCCTTTGATCTTTTCATGACTATCATCTCAAGGTGTTTTCATGAGCTCATGATGGTAGAATTTAAGAGTTCTAAACAACCTTAGGCAGTGGTTCCTTACTCAGGGGGAACTGTGACTAAATGACCTTGTGTCTAATGTCTGAATAATGGAACAATGCTGACCATGACTGTTTCATAAGGGACTTTCAGTATAGTAATGATTGGTTGTAATGCAGATCCATATTCTGAAACTCCAAGGTCTGCCAATGAAAATGTGTTAAACATGATTTGGCTGTGCCATATGCAAAGCATGCAGACTTAAAGCTTAATTCCAAACTATTATAAGAAATGTATTTTATTATCCATTAGATTTACTGGGTTTGTTTGACTCAGATAAGTCAAAGACTGACTGCCAAACCACAACAGTCTCCTGCACTGCTTTTCTTGAAGTACCATGCAAACCACTTCTAATCCTATAAAAAACACAGATGAGCTGGGAGCGAGTAATCCCTTTCTGTTGGGCATTTGCACACCGCCTTCCAAGTGACTCTCTAAGATGAGAACAATGGCCTTATTCAGAGGGCCCTTGGCAGACAATGCAGGATTTGGCCTTCTCCAGTACTTCAGAAACCTTGCTGCCAGCACCACACTGGAGTGGCTTTAACATACACAACACGACCCTCCAAAAAAACAAATTCAACTGCTTGGTGAGGCCATCTGAAGAAGGATTAGGGAGCCCAAGAGCAAATCAAGTGCTGTCAATCTAAAAACATTATTTTATCTTTATCATTTTTTAAATCTTTGATAATAATTACCGAAGATGCAATATTTATGTGATTTTTTTAGCATTTCAAAGGGGTGCTATCCTATTTTTGTAATCTCATTTTTTTTAAAATTTAATTTGAATTTAACTTAATTTAATTTGAATTACAACATACTGTATTCATTAACATTTTTCGTTTCCAACCTATAGTTACTTCAGGGTAGTATTTGTCACACGTTTCTATAAGGTTTGTCGCAGTGTCTTCTTAGTGTTCTCATAATGTTCTCTCTCTTAATGTTTGCTCTTTAAGCTTGATATTTGCTATTAGCTGCTGTGTTGTTGCTACTATTTCATGTATTATGCATTTTTCACTGTATTGTTTTATGCATTTTTTTTACTGTATATCATGTATTATGCATTTCTCTGTATTTAAAGTATTATGGATTTTCTTGTTGTTACTGCATCTTGTAAAGCGCTTTGTGATGGTGGTCCACTAAAGGCGCTATATAACATAAATCATTCAGTTGCCCTTTGTGATGTGCATTGGCATGATAAAAACGCTTTCAAAGACAAAAACCAAACCCCACTAATGAACACATTATTACGGTAATTCTACTGGACCACACCATTCTGTTTTCACTACCTTTTTCTTTGGCTATGTTCAAAAAGACAACTTGCTCTCATGAGCCACACTAATGTCCCATTCCTTAACAATTCCAAACTGTGGTGGCTTTATGAAATAGCATGGAGGCGTATCATCTTTACACTGCTTAAATGCCTTTGTAACTTTTATTTGTCATTATGTGCCACATTCCCCAGCGCTGCTTTGATTGGAATAGCTAATGACATGCAGAGTATGGGATATGCTGTCTGAGGCAAAGCTGTAGGCTGAAAATAGCAGTGCCCATATGGAATCTGCAGCATATACTTGGAAAATGGATCCTGTTGTGGCCTCTGTGTATTTGGATTGCACCCCGAGCATGAGGCCCATCCAGAATGAGCAGGCTGGATCTGCAGAACAGTGAGAGTCTATCAGACTCAGGAAAGATAATGGGTAATCACAGCAGGGGACCTGTCAACCTACATGAACTCAAAGTAACATGACAGGACAGGCCATTTGTATCTGTTCCTCTTTATCTTTAGTTTGGTTTCTTTTTTCATATAGTGATTCCACTCCAAAAAAAGCCAAATTGTAATACTATGAATACAGAAATACAGGGTGAACGAGTTTCAATCCGCCATTTTTGTGTCCCATCTCGTAAAAAAATCAATTGGTTTATTAATACTTTCTGCAACTAATTTTTTTTTGTATGCTTGGCTTCTTTACATTTCTGAAAAGCTCTTTACTCCAAATTGTCTGTCATTAGTGTGACTTTTTTTACAGTAACCATACAATACAATTAATGATGTATAACGTTGCTTATATTATAACACGTTTGTGGAAGGCATTTTTCTTTAGGATAATTAAATGCAGTCTTCCTTTACAGATCAAGACAGGCAGGCTGGCACTGTTGGGCCTTATGTGAATGTGTACCTAGTGTAAACTCCTAGTTAATGAGAGCAACATTAATGTGCTAAGCGTCTGCTGGACCTCCACTGTCAACTTTAATGAGACCTGTGAAGAATAGTTCCTGTTCAATCTGAGCCTTGGTAATTCAACAGATTTGCAAGATCAAGCAAATTAAATTATTGGAATGCAATGCAAAAATGCATACAATATTCGTACAGTAGGTCTGATAGAATTAATACATTTCATCTGCAGCTATTTGCTGTTTTTGTTCCAGTGTACATTGAATTATTTTGCTTCTTGATTAATGTATCTTCAGAGATACTTTCTGAGGAAAACTTACATAAAATAAATGAGCATTTACTGGTACACGTAGTAATGAACAATACAATGCAGTTATAATAATATAAGGTCACACTGTTTTTAAAGGTCACTTTTTTGTTTATTAATTGCCAAGAACCAGCTGATGTTGTTGATTGTGAGTTAAAAAAAAAAATCGACTGTGTGTTAACCTACTGATAAACTTAAGATCAAATTAAATAAAAGCTGACTGCCACACACAGCCAAATTCCTCTAAAAATAAAACTAAAGATAAACAGATAAAGCCACATGAAATGCCCAGTTTTCATTGTTTGCTCAAAAGCTATACTTTGTGTGTATTTTTCTACATTTTCAAATGCATTCGGTGGATGTCCTTGATTTGAGTAAGGACATACTCAGTACACGCTTTCCAGGATATGATTCCGGCTTAAGTAAATTAAACTGACAAGTAAGGTAACAGAAGCAGGGAGGAGAGCTATAGGTCTATTGCAGCAGTCGAATGTTCTTGCATGTCACCATTAATGATGCAATCATTAACTTAGAGAACACCGCACATATGCAGATATGCCCTTTAAAAGACTGCACCGACAGACTGCTAAACTGAATCCATGTCCTTAAAAAGTAGCTCTCCTTGTGTTGCCTATTGTCAATTCCAGACAGTCTTCTTTTTTGTGGGTTTTTTTTTTTTACATCTGGGTCAACAGCAGGTTCACACGAAGTTACTGTCAATATTTGATCGAGAATAACATGATGTTGAATTGTCTGTCATATTTTATACATCAAACCATACTGGTAAAACAGCAAATACCTGCTTGTTCTTGAAGTGCTGTGTCAATGAAAAAGGTCTCAAACAATATGTTCTCCTTCTACAGTATATCGTTTTATTAAGGCAGAAATAGGGAGATCCCAACCCCAGATTGTGCATGTGCGTGGCTAAGTATGTGAACTTGCCTCCCGCACTGAATGCCTGCCACAAGGCTCCCCTGGGTCCTAAACCCTGCTAGGTGGAGACTGGGATTGCAGTAATCACAGACCGGCCATGACTTTTGCAGACATTAAAGATTTGCTGACATAACGGGGTTTAACAGAGTTTTGAGCAAAATATGAGAGAAAATCTGTCCCGGGGGATGTCTGGGAGAAGGGTCCAAAATACAGGAGACTCCCGGTGAATATGGGAGAGTTGACAGGTCTGGAATGTGACTTCTATGTGAATATGTTCCATTTGAGGTTCTTACTGCTATTGTTGGTTCAGAGGCCTGCCACACTTTCCCCTCATTGGAAATAGTTGTGGTGGTGCATTTAAAATTAAAATACTAAACTCAATAAGTAAAGTGAATATTGTGTTAACATGTCTGGGCTATTTAAATCTAAATTATTATTTAAAATATGAATTTTGCATCATTAATGTGTATACCTACAGTATTGTGGCAGTAGGTCATTGCTGTAGCAGCAACAGAGTACAACTTGGTTGGAAGGTGCTGTATTGCAAACAGATCTGACCCATATTGCTTTACACTGTAACCTGTATTTTCCAGTGAAGATGTTTCCTTGTAGTATTGTAAATGGTGTCCAGTCTTGGTGCTCTGTTTTCCTCTGACCCGGATTAAGATAATGGGCCCTGACAGTGGAGGCAACTCTTCAGTACTTGGCTTGGCAAGATCTCCTAAACATGAGACGGTAACCAAAATGTAAATTACTCTTCTGATAGCAGACAAATCGCTGGGGCTCTAATGCAATTCAAGCAACAATAATTAGATAATGGGGCTATAGAGCGAGTCTGGTGACAGACCTTCAGAGATAATAGAATCTAGTGTTCCACCACTTTAATATTAACATGGTTCTGCTTTTTTATATCAGTTTAGGCTAATTTACAAAGGCCAAAAGGGACACTTCTTTTTGGAAATAATATTATTGCACTCTGTGGGTACATTTAAAGGGCACGTTGCTGTTGAATGTATTATCAAAACTCAAGAGAACTTGCAGAGATAGGATACACATCCTTCATTTGAACTACAGTAAGTAAGAAGTGAATTTTGGTTTCTTTTCAGCAGTCTGAATTCTATGTTCTAGAATAGTGAAGGCCAATTGGAAATTAGATCAATCATAAAACCAACAGATCTTGTGTTTAGGTCTTTGCCTGTTAACCTGCATGTTTGTCTATCCATCTATCTAGGACACACAATCATTTCTGTTAGTACTGTAATTGCATAAGTTATCCAAGTGGGGAGAATAGGTGATACTATGGTTCTTACCCATTTTGTATGCCCAAACAAACTGAGGCCACCTCTTCAGGAGTTCTCAGTTTGGTTTGATTAAAGCAAGCTGTGAAAGGGACTAGATAGATTTGGAGCTGTCATACATGCTTTCAACTGCGCTTGAAATAAACTGCTCAAGCAAACCAAATGCAAATTCAAAACCAAATTGTTATGAAATGAAACTAAAACTGAAGAAAAACTACAGGGAGTGTATGTTGGTTGGCTGCCATAGCTTTGCAAGGAAAACTCTCCTTTGTTTGTGCTGGAAGATGCGTCTTGAACATTCAGTAACACCACAGCTACACTGAAAGGATGTACTCACTTGATTGCTGGTGTATTTAAAACCAGGCCAAATGGCTGATTTTAGCTCAGCAGAATGGAAATCACAGTGCCTTTGTCTGACTGTTGAATTCCCCCAAACTGTTTAAATGAAAGTTAAGTATCGATCACGCTGTCATTAAAGCCCCTGTGATAAATTCCTCTCGCGACATCAGAGGGGCCTGAGAACAAGAAATGTTTAGCACTTGAAAGGTTTCAATAGAAAAAAAATATGGATGGAGTCACTTGTTTGACAAGTGCCACAGTAATGTGATATGAAAAGTTCACTCAGGCTCCTTTATGATATGTTTCTTCTTTGAGTTTCTTTGGAGGAAGGATCTTTGTCCCCTTGGTCTCTCATAGTAAAACACAAGCTTATGATGGTAGGCAAGGTAAACAGAGACTGATAGACAGTTATGGGTTCCATTTTCAATGATCTCAACAACCTAAAATCCATCCACCCATTATCTGTAACCGCTTTTCCTATAGAGGGTTGCAGTGAGCTGGAGCCTAACCCGGCAGACACAGTGCGCAAGGTGAGACTACACCCTGGACGGGATGCCAGTCCATCGCAGGGCACAACCTAAAATGTAGAAACCATTTTATTGTTTGTTTTACTGTTAATAAGCGGATAAATAAATTATCATCATCTGGATTAATGCAAAGTTAAAGAGCGGTAGTGGTTTAGATCATTTAAGTTGACCCATGGATTAATATATTTTAGATAGATTGTATATATGTTAAATTGTTGCCCGCAGCGATTTCAGCACCATAGAGAGAGCTGGGAATCTCATCAACAGATTGCATTCAGTTATTATCATCCCAGACATTTTTCATCAGATTAGCTTACTGAACAAACTGACAACATTTAAAAAATCAAGGGTGATGGACAGTTGAGAACAGCTTTCATCAGCGATTAACACTACAGTCTGTAAAGTCTATATTAATCCAGCAGGTGTTTTCCTACATTGGGTTTTTTTTGTCCCCTTAAAGTATCACCATTACTGAATAAAATACAAATTGGTAATAGTTCCAGAAAAAATAGCATGTTTACAAGTATGTATGAATTCATACCATCTGAAGTGGCTTAGTGTTTGACCAGTTGTTTTTACATGGTATTCAAGGTTTTTTTTTTACCCAATTTTCTTATTGTGACAGTAAAAATGCATGTGTAACCATGGATACAGGAGTGCAAAACAAAGGCAAAATGTAATATTGACTCCAGATATGCATTTGAGATTCTCATTTGTTAAAAATTCAAGGTTGACAAACAAAGTCAGAGTACAAAGATGGTTGTATCTGGTGTTCACATGGTAACCACTGTTTCGGCATGTTTTGTGTGTCAAAAAAGCAATAATATACATTATATTATGGAAGAGTGACTACATTTAACCTTCAGTAAAATTTCTGCCTTTCTGTTGAGGTAAAGCTAGAAGATTACTCGATTACTGCAACTCCCTCCTCATTGGCCTTCCCTCCTACACCTTCACACCACTACAGCAAATTCAAAATGCCTCTGCCCGCATCATCTTCAACCTCCCCCGCTCCTCTCATACCTCCCCTCTTCTCCTTCAGCTACACTGGCTCCCTGTTTACTATCGCTGCTTATTCAAATTCCTTACTCTAGTCTATAAATCCCTCCATGGTCTCGCCCCACCCTATCTGGCTGCACTTATCTCTTACTATGTTCCCCCATGTCCCTTACGCTCTCAAACTCTGTTGTCCCTTTCGGTTCCACCCTCGCCCTGTGCCCAATCCCGTTTCCATTCCTTCTCCCTCCTGGCTCCCCTTCATTGGAATAAACTCCCACTCCATATAAAACAGTCACCTACACTACGCAGTTTTTGCTCCTCCCTTAAAACACATCTTTTCACCCTAGCCTATCCCACTGAGTGCCCTAGCCCATAACCCCCGGTCAGTACCCTGCTTGTTTGCCCAACCCTGCCCTAGCCTCTGTTCTCACAGTAGCACCACTCTTTATTTTCTCACCCTTGCCCAATAAATGTACCTTTTTCCTTCCGCCATTTATCTTGATTGTACCGCTTAGTTTAATAATTGTAAAGCGCCTTGGTCAAAGGCGCTATATAAATATAAATAAATAAATAAATAAATAAATAAGAAACTAAGTCATACAGATATGTGGAGAACATTTGGAAAGCATGTTAAAACATATATTTTGTATAGCTTTTAAAACACAAATTGCTCAATGATACATACAAATGAAGTCTAACAAAATATAAATGACTCATATTAAAGGTGAAGGCTAAAAATGAATATTGAAATCCATCAATCTGTGCAGGTTTGAACAATTTGTTCACACAATATTTCAGTCTGTATCATCTTTAGCCTTGCAGGCTGTCAGACTAATATAATGTACAATATATTCATCAGAAGTCATCTTACACAACACTATTTTATAACCTATACGTGCAGGGCTTATACACTTTAGTCTTTAGCTTTGGGCATCTGTGTGGGGGTTGGAGATGATTCTGATGAGTCACAACATTTTAAAGCATACAAATATTTACTTTAAAATTGGTTACAATAAATATAATCCTTTAGCAAGACATGAGTCAGGAGTAATGTGAGTGTTTATGTTATTAAAATAAATTTTGATATTTGGCCAAAATCTATTTTAGCCAAATATCAAACAGAGGTGAGGCCTGCTGGCAGCTGAGTACCCAAGGACGGGTGGTGAGAGCCACCAGAGGAAGAACAATGTTGCCGTGGTGATAGATGGGTGTTTAGAGAAGCCAGGAAATGTAGATAAAGGGTGAGACTTGACCTCGGAAAAACTGAGAAGCCAATTATATTTCATTAACACTGGGAAGAGCTATTGTTCTGCATCCCAAACCTTGACAAGGTAAAGTAAGAATAAATAAGAATCTACATAACTTAGTTATTGAGTTGTTTAGTGCTACCTATGTAAGCTCCCATTTATTCCTATTAGAAGTTGGAGAAAATCATACCATTTCTGATCTTTCAGCATTTGGCTTGCTTGCTGCACCTTTGATTTTGGTTCAGAGTATCCAAAATTGTTTCTAGATTCAGTAACCTGGCCAGAGTCCTTTTTAAATTTCACAAAGGCAAGAATGCAACAGTGAGTTGGCAATTTTAACTGCGACAAGTCTGTAAACCATGCTCAATTGTGCAGTTTTCAAGCTGGATAAGCACTCATATTGGGTACAGTCCTTTTTATCTAACTATCAGAATCCTAGCTGTGATAAAGGACATCATCCAGTATGATTTGGTTTGTCTGCAGTTGCATGCATAGTTTGCCATAATAAAGGACTTGATCTGATTTGATTTACTTTGTCAGAGAATGCATGCACTGTGTACCTAACAGCTTTACACTGCAACTGCATTCTGCTGTGAGAGCTTGTGGTTAGCCTCCGAAAGAGTAATATGTTGTCTCATGTTCCTAAGTTGTATTTCTTGCCATAAATCACGAGGAACACAGCACATTAATGGATTAGCTCATGCACTGGGCAACTTCAAAGTGAGAACCCGCCCCCGCCCCCCCAATTCTCAGATTTAGTGCTCAATCAAACGTCACACTGAACTCAGTGGTCTCTAACCCAGAAATCAGAAAAAACAAGTTCAATATGAACTCACATAAACAGTGTCTTCTGGCTTTTGGCTGGGCCCAAAGGAAGCTCCAATTAAAATCTGAAACAAAAGAGGATATCATTTTATTAACTGTAGTATTGTGAGAATGTTACTGTGCCTGCAACAGATGATGTATCAGATGTAATCAGGATAAAACATAGTTAAACCTTCTGCATGCTGGAAGTACATTATTTATTCACTCTCGGTACAGTGGTTTCAATTTCCATTTTCCTGCAGTAGGTGTGGTACGTGGATGTCCAAAATGGATACATTATCAGACTCAACCAATAAACATATAATTGCTAAAATAAATTAAGTTGCAACTATAATAAACCATGTACAATAAGATTATCCTGATGTGTTATACAGAGAATGCGTTGGGAAACTAATAAAAACAAATGTGTCATGTTAAAAGGAGATGAGAGCTACGAGCTACGGCTCCCAAGTGGCGCATCCAGTAAAGGCGCTCCGTGTGGAGTGCAGGATGCGCCCTATAGCCTGGAGATCGCAAGTTCAAATCTAGGCTGTGTCATTCCCGAGCGCCAGGGAGGGATTAGGTCGGTCCACGGTTCACAGCAGACCAGCCACCTCTGTGGCTGATAGGGCGTCTGCAGGTCTGCAGTGGAGCCATTCAGATCTGAGTTGTCCTCTGGCACTGTAGGTCTGGTGGCTTCGCTGTGGATCCACAGTGCGACAAATGACGGATTGGCAGGAACACGTTTCAGAGGACACATGTTTCAGCTTCCGTTTCCAGAGTCGCCGGGGGGTTGCAGCGGTGAACCGAGATAAAAATAATAATTGGGCATTCCAAATTGGGGAGAAAACTGGGGTAAAAACCAACTGTGACGACTACATTTAAAAAAAAAGAGATGAGAGCTATCGGCAAACATTATGGTACCCTATTTTTAGCAGATAAATGACAGCAATTGCCCTATGAAGTAAAACCAAATATGCAATATCTACTTGTTTTGTTTTGACTTTATCCGTTTCTCTTCTTTCCTACCAGAAATCCCAGTTTTTTTCATTTAACCTTTATTTTACCAGATAAGAAGATTGAGAACAAATTCTCATTTACAACGAAGATCTGGTCATGAGACAAACATCACAGCAGCACAAAGCAAACAAATACAACATAGAAAAAATAAATAAATAAATAACACATTAACAAGTACATACACATGCATCAGACAATTCATTCCAGTCATAAGCAGCCGCAAACTGAAATGAATTACACCCAAAAACAGTGGACACTCTGGGAAGAACCAATCTAATAAATTAATCTGATCTTAAATTGTAAACTGAAGCAGAGAACTGTAATAGGTCACGCAGATATAGTGGAGTTTTCCCAATCAGGGTTCTTTAAACTAACCTAAGCCAATGATCCAATCGCCTAGTGTGCAATGAAGGCCATTCAACCATAAAGATCACAGTGATGAGTAAGATGAGAAGCAGCAGTTATAAATCTTATAGCAGAATGGTATAAAGCATCAAGCTTCCCCAAAGTAGCTTTCAAGACCATTTTGTACACAACATCACCATAATCCAGTACTGGAAGAACAGACATCTGGACTAGAGTATGCCAAGCGGAACGTGTAAAACATGATTTATTGCGAAAGAGAAAAACAATTCTAGATTTAACTTTAGATGGAACTTTATCAATATGGGTTTTTAAAAGACAAAGCACTGTCCAGCCAAATACCTAAATATTTAAAAACTGCTACTTGCTCTAATTCAATCTTACTAGAAGTAAACATGTATTCTTTCTATTAAAATGCATAAGTTTAGTTTTATCATTGTTTATCAGTTTTATATTGATTTAGATCCTGAACGGACGCTTCCTTTTTTCAATCTCGATTTGGCCCAATTAATAAACTAACAGCAACTCATACCACCACCACACATATAAAATATAAGACCCTGGTTCACCTTTAGCATGTACTATTACCCTAGCAGGAACAATATGATCTCACTAAGAAATCACTTCTCCCACTCAGTTCATAGTGTTCTCACCTTCTAATTACCCTGGGACATGTTCTCCCATCATTCTGGAAATGCTGTTAGAGTCCTACAAATAGCTTTGCTGCAATGAGACCTTAATTACGAGTTACTAATCACTCTAAGTGAGGTGAACGGTGTGAAATAATGACCCGAGGAGTGCTTTGTGATGGAAGGAGCATGGCAATGCCTGTAGGTTGCAGGTTAGTATCATGTACTAGAGGTCAATGTAACCGGTATCTAGGGGTTATATCTGTCCTCACCGATGACCGAAGGGGAGAGCGATTCTTTTTTTTCCTCTTGCATAATTAATTCTCATTTGCTATTTTCATCCTGTAAAGACACCCGTGTGGTTTTCTGTTGGTGGCTGGGTGAGTATCTGCATTACCTGTGATTATTTGGTTCTATACTGTGCTTACTTGTTATTTCATAATAATTAAAAAATTCACAGATTTGGTTAATTCATGTGTTGACAGTCAGTTGTACATTGTGCTATACTTGGGGCCCTTCACTAATTTATAGTTTTGTATGCTGTACTGCAATTTACTATCCGTTTATCCTGGGCGGGGGCTCATTTGCATGTTAGCTTCAGATTTAGCTGACCATTTTTTTTTGTGAAAATCCAGATTTATTTTTTCAGATTTAATTGCTGAATGATAATATTTTTCAGATTTATCTGTTAGGTAACTGTTGGATCACCAAGTGTAAAAAAAGATTTAAGTTACATGTATTTTTTCAAGGATTTATTTGTTAGAAATGTTAGCTAAATGTTGACTCACCAGGTGTAAAAATAAGATTTATAGACTGATTTTAAATGTTGAATTTGTGATACGTGTTTTCAACATTTATAAATTATATCTGAAAGTACAAATTTCAAAACTTTTAAGAATGTGTTTGTTAACATTTATGTATTTAGCTAAATCTGGACTTGTAGTGGGGAAAACAACAACTGTTAAAATATAAAGTTAAGTTCTAACGTTTTAATATGTGTGTCGGGGGGAGCGGGGGCTCAACAAAATAAATGCATATAAAAAGTTTGCGCACCACTGCCCTAGACTTTGGCTGTAAGCAATAATTGTGGTTTAACTGACCATAGGATTATTGAAGAATCCCCCACTTGCCTGAACATGCATTGGCCTCAGCCTCAGCACTAAACCAAGCCCCCCGCCGCCACCTCACACCCATTTCACATGTATCACCTACACTTCATAGGGCATAAGTATATATTTTCATGGTTAATAAAGTCTCCAAATAGCTGCCCCATAAAATTACTATTTTATCCCATTGCTATACCGCAGCTTTAAAAACAAAGCATGTGGAACTTTATTATGTGATACTAACAAGTGTTTACAGTTGTACTTGCTTTATGTGAGTCAGCTGCCATTATAAGCCCCCAGGCACACATAATAAAAGATAAGTGGGAGTGGAAAGAGTCCCATAAAGAAACAATGGAAGGTATGTCAAGAACTCATTTCTATCGATTCTATTAGCAGACAACCCATTTCTCGCCCTCACTCTCCCTGGCCTTGGCAGTGAAAAGGATCCTCTACAATGTACCTCATCCTCCCTCTACCACCCCCAGTCTTAATTAGCAAAGCTCATCTCAGACTAGCTGGATGAATGAAGGACACAATAGGATGCTCGAAGGACAAACCTAATCTGATCGGATCTCAGTCTGAATGCCACGATGCAAAGTCCTTCCTCCTCCCCACTCATTTGTAAGGAATAAATAGCCAATTGACTTGAAAAGAGTGATAAGATTCCTTTTATCTGAATTGACAGCCTGTTCTTCCTCACTCTCCATTTTTTTTATTTGTTTTTTTTTTCAGTGAGGGTTGGATGACTGTCAGGAGAAATATGAGTTTGCTGGCTGTCTTGCATTAATGGCTCCCTATACATTGAGTATCTACATGAAAGATCTTGAGGCTAGTAAAACACATTAGCCAAAGCTGGCTCACTGACAATTAGTCATGCTGTTGGCTGTAAATAAGATCTGGATTACAAAAAAGTAAACAAAGTGTACAAACTCAGAATTGAATCGCGGAGAGCTGCAATAGAAGGTCTAGATTTCAGGGGATTCTGAACCAAACTGCACAGAAGGTTTGGTAATGCAATTTACTCAATAATAAAGGCTGCTGCATTTTAATGTTGGTGAATTGACGCATGCAATTACATTATTTAACTATTTAAAATCTTTGACTGACATTAGTGGCCTTGCAAAACCCCTTAGAAGTGAAATTAAATCACGCCATGCACACAATATGATATTTATATTACAACTGCACAAAGACAATATCCTATTATCCTCCAAACCATTACCATTCCTGATTTGACCATCATATATTATGGTTAACAATTTCTAGACCATGCTTGGTATATGGCCTCTCAGTCAAACCATGTATAGCTCACACAAATTATTAGAACACGGTTGTACGTCACTTTTGTCCCACGATGAAACAATTGCTGTCAATGTCTGGGATGGACCACAATCAATTATTTCTCTTAGAATATAGTTGTAAAATATAAAAATCCCTTTTTCCTGTGAATATTTCCCAAGTCAGTTTGTAATTCCTGCACTTCCATTTACTGGTGACTGGTTAGTGTCTAAGTTCTTTTTCTGATCAAAAATATCCTGTACTCTCTGCTTGTAAACTGCCACACATAATGAATGAAAGGGTCTTATCTCTGAGTTGAACCAGCCAATACCAAAAATGTACTGCTAGCCGATACCAGACCCCGGTGTTGCAATCGAGTCACAAAAATTGGGACACAGGTCGAGTTAAGTCACAGAGGGGTAAGAATCGAGTCGAGTCGATGTCTTTGACATGCCAGTCTCGAGTCGAGTCGAATCAAGTCACAGAGTTTGCTCAAGTCGAGTCATTAGTTCTGACAGTTCCAGACAGTTTGATTTAATCAGATTCATTTTACAGGAGATTTGCAATCTACAAGTAAAAAGAAAAGAACATTTCAATTAAAAATACAAAATTGAGATGCACAATAATGTGGTCATACTTGCCTCACTGATGTTGACCAGTAAAGGTCCACAGTTTCTGCCTAGTGTTCTGTCTCTCCATTTCAGTGAATTCACGATTTCTTGGCCTATTTATAAGCAGATTTTGTTATTGACCATACATAGGCCCTTTTACTTTTGCTCAATTGGGTTATATGTACAGTAATGGATACCACAAAACAAAATAATGCATTTAACCATTTATTTACAATTTTACTGCTGTTTTTCACTTTTTCTCAACAGTCCAGCATGCAAATTCTGATGTATTAAATTAATCAAAGACGTCTAGAGATGATTATCTAAATTCGAGAATTTTGGAAAACAAAGACGACTGTGCAACAGCTTCATTGATCATCTGTAGCGTGTGCTGCTGTAGCGGTTGTAGAAAAAAGGAGAGGCTACGGGAATATAAAAAAAAAAAAATGATTAAAGCTCCAGAGGGTTGTTTGTGTGTTAATTTTTGATACAGTAAAATGTGTAAGTGTGTGTAAAAGAACACTTACTTTTTGTACCGCGTTTAAGTTTTAAGCTTACTTAAATAAAAATCTATTGATTAACCCACCAAATAAGTAATTTCCAAAACCAATTTAAGTTATCTTAGGCGCCTTTTTTTATCTAGTTTGGCATTTCTAAGTGCTGGCAGGATGCAGACTGCTTAATTCTTTCCCTGTCTACTCCATAGTTCTTAAAAGCGAACTCGACGACCGCAGGTACTCTTGATAAACTGCTGCTGAAGCTCTTCTCTCTGCCTCTATGTTGTCACATGTTCCTCTCACTCATAGCTGTATAAATGGGTAATTGTATGTAAAAATAATGTGATATCTTGTAACAATTGTAAGTCGCCCTGGATAAGGGCGTCGGCTAAGAAATAAATAATAATAAAGAGGTAGGGCTTCTACGCATCAGAAGAAGGGCTGGGGTTATTGAAAACAAAACTGATTGTGTAATTTATTTTATCATAAAGACTATGACTTGAGATGAGTGGAGACTTTTGGGCTGGGACTTGAGTTTAGTCGAGTCAAGTCTTTTCTTGCAGGGACTCGAGTCGAGTCATTTGATGACTCGAAGTCGAAAATTACAACTCGAGTCTAACTCGAGTCGAGTCACTGACTCGAGTCATTACAACTCTGCCAGACCCTCAGGGGCTGAATTAGGGAAATATCTGTCTGTTTTACAGCTAAGATAAGGTTTTTATAAAGCACCTGTGCTAAATATTTTCGCAGGCTGACACATTTAAGATGCAATTCCTCATTTGTTAATAACCCCCAGGACCAGCAGGAAGACACGAAAGCCAGCTGTGAATTTGTATTCTAGTGCCTAAGCTTGGCTAAATTGCCTCTGCTTTCAGTAAAGGGTAATTTCCCCTACTATTAATATCAAGCATAATTTAACTTGTATACAGCGTTGCTACCTATTTTAGTATAATTGTGAAACCATTATGTGGTTATGATTTACCCCCACCACCAGTTTCCGTACAAAAACAGATGGGATGGGCTCTTGAGATTCATCTTCATATATTTTATTCAGAGCCACTTGACAGCGATTTCAAAACCCAATGTAGGCTTGTGGCTGAACTGTGTGTGAAATCTCAATGGGACCTGAACTGCTTGTGTTTCTTATCATTTCTCCAGCAGGAGACCTCTGGAACCAGGGAACAAAGTCTGGCCCCACACAGGGAATTCTATTTCTAACCAGGTAGGGCTTCTCCTGCTTTTTGGACAAAACCCCCAGGACAGTTTTCATTTGCAACAACACCAGCTGGAGATAAACTCAATCTATCAGTCTGAATGTGCCGATGCTAATGCTGATTACTGGGCTCTTCTGTTACTGTGGTCAAGGTTAGTGGACCTTAAAATGAGTCTTGCCTTTCAGAACAAAATGGTACATTTTGGAAGGATCACAGCAGGCTGTGATAGCTCTTTGGCTGTTTGGCTGTGATCTCAATGCTAAAACTGAAGTTAGAGTTTGATTTTAGGAAACTAGGAATGTCAAAGAAGTTATTGGTCCCTTCTCTAACTCTGATACACACAAACACACTTTTTATATTTAGTATATTATTATCTAATAGTACTGTGATTACACATGTTGTTTATGTACATCTTATACCCCTTTCACACACACAAGTTATGATGGCTCAGAACAGGCACTGATGTGGCATTTTGGTCTGTGTGAATTGTCTATACCGTCACAGAGCCATCATATTTTATGCCATCTTTAAACCACCTTGCAAGGTGGTTCACAGACGGCACTGAACCGTCTTCACTCCTGTGTGAAATGCTGTGCTGGCACTGAAGCTCTATAGTGGCCGTGGATTTAAAGTCAATATCCCACACTTTCATTTTTTTCAAATACAATGGCTGATCAAGAATGAGATATAGTAATTGGAGACCCAAAGAAGTTAAGGAATTGTTAACTTTACAGTAGTGGCAGCTACTAAACAGATGCAGCACTTTGAACTGTGCAGTTGAACTTGGGGGAATAAACCTTGGTCAAATCCAGTTAATGTGATCGGGGGACTTCTTGAGAATGCACTGGAAACTCAAAGCGAGCAACAGACACAACAGGCTGTTAAATATATATATATATATATATATATATATATATATATATATATATATATATATATATATATATATATACAGTACTGTGCAAAAGTTTTAGGCAGGTGTGAAAAAATGCTGTAAAGTAAGAATGCTTTCAAAAATAGACATGTTAATAGATTATATTTGTCAATTAACTAAATGCAAAGTGAGAGAACAGAAGAAAAATCTAAATCAAATCCATATTTGGTGTGACAACCCTTTGCCTTCAAAACAGCATCAATTCTTCTAGGTACACTTGCACAAAGTCAGGGATTTTGTAGGCATATAGTCAGGTGTATGATTAAACAATTATACCAAACAGGTGCTAATGATCATCAATTCAATATGTAGGTTGAAACACAATCATTAACTGAAACAGAAACAGCTGTGTAGGAGGAATAAAACTGGGTGAGGAACAGCCAAACTCAGCTAACAAGGTGAGGTTGCTGAAGACAGTTTACTGTCAAAAGTCATACACCATGGCAAGACTGAGCACAGCAACAAGACACAAGGTAGTTATACTGCATCAGCAAGGTCTCTCCCAGGCAGAAATTTCAAGGCAGACAGGGGTTTCCAGATGTGCTGTCCAAGCTCTTTGAAGAAGCACAAAGAAACGGGCAACGCTTGAGGACCGTGAGACGAGTGGTCGGCCAAGGAAACTTACTGCAGCAGATGAAAGACACATCATGCTTACTTCCCTTCACAATCGGAAGATGTCCAGCAGTGCCATCAGCTCAGAATTGGCAGAAAACAGTGGGACCCTGGTACACCCATCTACTGTCCAGAGAAGTCTGGTCAGAAGTGGCCTTCATGGAAGACTTGCGGCCAAAAAGCCATACTTCCGACGTGGAAACAAGGCCAAGTGACTCAACTATGCACGAAAACACAGGAACTGGGGTGCAGAAAAATGGCAGCAGGTGCTCTGGACTGATGAGTCAAAATTTGAAATATTTGACTGTAGCAGAAGGCAGTTTGTTCGCTGAAGGGCTGGAGAGCGTACACGAATGAGTGTCTGCAGGCAACAGTGAAGCATGGTGGAGGTTCCTTGCAAGTTTGGGGCTGCATTTCTGCAAATGGAGTTGGGGATTTGGTCAGAATTAATGGTCTCCTCAATGCTGAGAAGTACAGGCAGATACTTATCCATCATGCAATACCATCAGGGAGGCATCTGATTGGCCCCAAATTTATTCTGCAGCATGACAACGACCCCAAACATACAGCGAAAGTCATTAAGAACTATCTTCAGCGTAAAGAAGAACAAGGAGTCCTGGAAGTGATGGTATGGCCCCACAGAGCCCTGATCTCAACATCATCGAGTCTGTCTGAGATTACATGAAGAGAGAGAAGCAACTGAGGCTGCCTAAATCCACAGAAGAACTGTGGTTAGTTCTCCAAGATGTTTGGGCCAACCTACCTGCCGAGTTCCTTCAAAAACTGTGTGCAAGTGTACCTAGAAGAATTGATGCTTGATGCTGTTTTGAAGGCAAAGGGTTGTCACACCAAATATGGATTTGATTTAGATTTTTCTTCTGTTCACTCACTTTGCATTTAATTAATTGATAAATATAATCTATTAACATGTCTATTTTTGAAAGCATTCTTACTTTACAGCATTTTTTCACACCTGCCTAAAACTTTTGCACAGTACTGTATATATATATATATATATATATATATATATATATATATATATATATATATATATATATACACACAACAACGCATGTGCAATTTTTTGTAGCTATTGACAGTATATGCAATAGACAGAACTTTCTTTTTTTGATGGTTGAGTAGCACACATTTCGACTTGAAGGTCAGGGGTGTAGTCCCAGGTTGAGATTTAGTCTGGAAGACATCAATCTTAAGTGAGTGGTCTGGGCTGGGCAAGCCACCTGTCCAGGGCAAAGGTGAAATACTAAAAAGACCTGAAGCAGCCCATCAGCATCAATCGGCTGCTGAAAAGCAGGCATGCATTCCCAACTGTGCAAGAGTCCACTGACAACCAGCAAGTGAAACAGAAAGATACAATAGAAGTAGACAATACAAACTGGGTAAAGGAAGATCCTGGTGGTGAAAGGATAAAACCGAACCTCTCATAAGTTTGAGGAAGCTGGTTAGAACAATACATAAATACAAAAAGAACCTGCCTCAAATTGTGAGCACTTTGAGTGGGCAAGAGGACTTGAGACAGTCATGTTACTGTATCTTACTAAAACAAACATTGTGTAGGTTCTATTCATTAGCACACTTCAAACTTATTTGCCAACTAAAATAATGTCAAAACAGGCTATATGAATTTAACACCTCAGAACTGTAACATCTTAATGAAAGCTTTATCTTGTTTGCAGGCCCCCACTACAGATCGACTAGAAAGAAGAATGTAAAGGCACATATGGAAACCCTTCAAGTCGATAGCCTTTGGCAATCATGACCTCTGCCCTGGAAGATGAACTCCCCATCCTGCTAAAATGTAACACCTTCCTATTACCTGTTGAGTCTCTGTGGCGGAGTGTCCCGCCCCTATGTATTATTATTTGTATTTTTGTTTGCGGCGCGGGTAAAAGCGCCGCGTCTTTTTATATTTATATTTAAAAACCCCGTGAGGATGCATGACTGATCAGCTACTGATTATTTAACTAGCTGACAGTCATGCATCCTTACCAAACGCGTGCAGACTGTGGCCGAGGGGTAATAAGATAAACAGCTAGTTAACCCTCGGCCAGAGTATAAGAACCGACAGCTGTCTGTGCTGCGGTGTTGAGTGTTGGATGCAGAGAGGAAGTACGGGGAGATAGAGAGGTACAAGAAAACAATTGCTAAAACGTGCTGGTTTAGCCAGCACGTCACTTACTTGTTTGTCTGTTTATTTGTTTGGCCAACGCCTTTTGTTTTCTGTTTTGTTTAAATCTTTTGTTTTGTTTATTTTGATTAATAAAATTAACTGAACGCCGTTGCGTTCAGTTTCGCCCACCATCCATTGTTGTGGTTTCAGTTACTTCCTGGTCCGTGACGTCACCACTGCAAGCCAGCCTGCCACATATGGTGTCCTGCGTGGGACAAACAACGCCTCCAACAGCCGGACCAGGAATACAAAGGGCGTTTTTTTATTTTTTTCGAAAAGTGTTTTTTTGTGTTTGAAAAAAAAAAAAAAAAAAATGGGAAGAAGCGGCCGAAGAAAGCAGCAACAGCAGCAGGTGGTGCATCAAGAGCAGCGCGGGCCCGGTCACAGGTCCCGTCGCGTCTCTACTACGCCGGATGTTTGCCTTGCCTGTCTGGATGAGGAAGGGTGGTGCTTCCTGTGTGGCGAGGTAAGGTATCTTCCACTCAGCCAGAGCCACGCATGGCATAAGATGGAGGAGCCTGAGCGTCCGGCGTCAGGGGAGAGGGCCCGCTGGCTAAGACGAAGTTCACTCTCCTCTGAGGGAATCTGGGGCTGGCTGGTGGAGCCTGGGAGGAATGCTGAAGAGGCCCTCCCCGATGTGATCAACCTCCTGTGGGCCAGAGATGGAGAGCGATGGGAAGCCTGGGAAAAGCAACACTGCCCAGTGTCCCTCGCGGAGGTTGCGGACATGGTAATCCACTACCTGGCTGCAGATATGGCAGGGCTACCGCTATCTCCAGCTCCATCGGGAAAAGCCCAGCCGCTGCCATCTCCAGCGCCAGAGGGAGATGAGTCATCGCTGCCTTCTCCAGCGCCAGAGGGAGAGGAGTCGTCGCTGCCTTCTCCAGCGCCAGAGGGAGAGGAGTCGTCGCTGCCTTCTCCAGCGCCAGAGGGAGAGGAGTCGCGCTGCCTTCTCCAGCGCCAGAGGGAGAGGAGTCGCCGCTGCCTTCTCCAGTGCCAGAGGGAGAGGAGTCGTCGCTGCCTTCTCCAGTGCCAGAGGGAGAGGAGTCGTCGCTGCCTTCTCCAGCCAGAGGAGAGGAGTCGCCGCTGCCTTCTCCAGCGCCAGAGGGAGAGGAGTCGTCGCTGCCTTCTCCAGCCCAGAGGGAGAGGAGTCGTCGCTGCCTTCTCCAGCGCCAGAGGGAGAGGAGTCGCCGCTGCCTTCTCCAGCGCCAGAGGGAGAGGAGTCGTCGCTGCCTTCTCCAGCGCCAGAGGGAGAGGAGTCGCTGTCGTCTCCAGCGCCAGAGGGAGAGGAGTCGCCGCTGTCGTCTCCAATGCCAGAGGAGAGGAGCCATTGCTGCCGTCTCCAGCGTTAGAGGGTGAGGAGCCCTCGCCTCTGTCTCCACCAGGAGCAGAGCAGCAGGAGCTGCCTCTGTCTCCACCACCACCAGGAGCAGAGCAGCAGGAGCTGCCTCTGTCTCCACCACCACCAGGAGCAGAGCAGCAGGAGCTGCCTCTGTCTCCACCACCACCAGGAGCAGAGCAGCAGGAGCTGCCTCTGTCTCCACCACCGCCAGGAGCAGAGCAGCAGGAGCTGCTTCTGTCTCCACCACCGCCAGGTGCAGAGCAGCAAGAGCTGCCTCTGTCTCCGCCACCTCCACCAGCAGAGGGTGAATGCCTGCTGGTTCTGCCTCAACCGCCGTGGGAGGACTGCTTGCCCCTCCCACCTCCACCAGCAGAGGGTGAATGCCTGCTGGTTCCGTCTCAAGCGCCGTGGGAGGACTGCTTACCGCTCCCAGCTCCACCAGCAGAGGGTGAATGCCTGCTGGTTCCGCCTCAACCGCCGTGGGAGGACTGCTTGCCGCTCCCAGCTCCACCAGCAGAGGGTGAATACCTGCTGGTTCCATCTCCACCTCCACCAGCAGAGGGTGAATACCTGCTGGTTCCACATCCACCATCATGGGAAGAACTGCTCCTGCCCTGCCTCGCACCGCCAAGGATGCCTGTTGCTTCAGCACCTACCAAGGATGCCTGCCTCACTTCGCCCAAGGATGCCTGCCTCACTTCGCCCAAGGATGCCTGCCTCGCTCGCCCAAGGATGCCTGCCTCACTTCGCCCAAGGATGCCTGCCTCGCTTCGCCCAAGAAGGCCTGTCTCTGCACGCCTGGGGCTGCCTGTTGCTCCGCGACGCCTGGGGCTGCCTGTTGCTCCGCACGCCTGGGGCTGCCTGTTGCCCCGCGACGCCTGGGGCTGCCTGTTGCTCCGCATCGCCTGGAGAGCCACCAGTTATAGGGTACGAGGGAGAAGTGGAGCTCCCGCTGCCGCCTCCATGGCCAGGGGCTCCCTCCCGAAGTTCGCCTCGGAGGGTCCGCTACTGCTGCTGCTGCCGCCGCCTCCCGGGGTCCGCTGCTGCTGCCGCCGCCTCCCGAGGGTCCGCTGCTGCTGCCATCGCCTCCCGAGGGTCCTGTTTTGCTTGGGGTCGCTACCAGTCCTGCCATACGGCAGGAGATACTGTGGCTGGAGCCCCATGAACGGGAGCTGCCGGCCACGGAAAAGGGGGAGGTCAGGAGACCAGCTCCCCAGCCGCACTTTCGCGGCAGGAAATATTGTGGCTGGAGCCCCATGAAGGGCAGCTGCCGGCCACGAAGAAGGGGAGGTCAGAAGACCAGCTCCCCAGCCGCACTTCGCGGCAGGAAATACTGTGGCTGGAGCCCCATGAAGGGCAGCTGCCAGCCATGAAGAAGGGGGAGGTCAGGAGACCAGCTCCCCGCAGCAATTTCGCTGCAGGAGAGGGTGGCCGGAGCCCCACGGAGGGAGCTGCCGGCCATGAAGAAGGGGGCAGGTCTGGAGACCACCCCAAAAATTTTTGGCCAAAGGAGCCGGCCTGTGCGCTGGCCATTGGAACGCTACGGCTGTTTGGGTGGGAGGAGGACATCCCACCGTGGCCGCCACCTTTGGCCCGTTGCTGCCCCTGTTCCTGCGCGGGACTGCTAGCGGGACTTTAGGGAATAAGGGGGAGGTGGCCGAAAGGCCATGTGTGCTGCGCATTGGGGCATGTGTGCGGAGTGTCCCGCCCTATGTATTATTATTTGTATTTTTGTTTGCGGCGCTGGGTAAAAGCGCCGCCTTTTTATATTTATATTTAAAAACCCGTGAGGATGCATGACTGATCAGCTACTGATTATTTAACTAGCTGACAGTCATGCATCCTTACCAAACGCTGCAGACTGTGGCCGAGGGTAATAAGATAAACAGCTAGTTAACCCTCGGCCAGAGTATAAGAACCGACAGCTGTCTGTGCTGCGGTGTTGAGTGTTGGATGCAGAGAGGAAGTACGGGGAGATAGAGAGGTACAAGAAAACAATTGCTAAAACGTGCTGGTTTAGCCAGCACGTCACTTACTTGTTTGTCTGTTTATTTGTTTGGCCAACGCGCTTTTTGTTTTCTGTTTTGTTTAAATCTTTTGTTTTGTTTATTTTGATTAATAAAATTAACTGAACGCCGCTATGCGTCAGTTTCAGCCCGCCATCCATTGTTGTGGTTTCAGTTACTTCCTGGTCCGTGACGTCACCACTGCAAGCCAGCCTGCCACATATGGTGTCCTGCGTGGGACAAACAACGCCCAACAGCCGGACCAGGAATACAAAGGGCGTTTTTATTTTTTCGAAAAGTGTTTTTGTGTTTGAAAAAAAAAAAAAAAAAAATGGGAAGAAGCGGTCAAGAAAGCAGCAACAGCAGCAGGTGGTGCATCAAGAGCAGCTGGCCCGTCACAGGTCCCGCGCGCCTCTACTACGCCGGATGTTTGCCTTGCCTGTCTGGATGAGGAAGGGTGGTGCTTCCTGTGTGGCGAGGTAAGGTATCTTCCACTCAGCCAGAGCCACGCATGGCATAAGATGGAGGAGCCTGAGCGTCCGGCGTCAGGGGAGAGGGCCCGCTGGCTAAGACGAAGTTCACTCTCCTCTGAGGGAATCTGGGGCTGGCTGGTGGAGCCTGGGAGGAATGCTGAAGAGGCCCTCCCCGATGTGATCAACCTCCTGTGGGCCAGAGATGGAGAGCGATGGGAAGCCTGGGAAAAGCAACACTGCCCAGTGTCCCTCGCGGAGGTTGCGGACATGGTAATCCACTACCTGGCTGCAGATATGGCAGGGCTACCGCTATCTCCAGCTCCATCGGGAAAAGCCCAGCCGCTGCCATCTCCAGCCAGAGGGAGATGAGTCATCGCTGCCTTCTCCAGCGCCAGAGGGAGAGGAGTCGTCGCTGCCTTCTCCAGCCAGAGGAGAGGAGTCGCCGCTGCCTTCTCCAGCGCCAGAGGGAGAGGAGTCGCCGCTGCCTTCTCCAGCGCCAGAGGGAGAGGAGTCGCCGCTGCCTTCTCCAGTGCCAGAGGGAGAGGAGTCGCCGCTGCCTTCTCCAGTGCCAGAGGGAGAGGAGTCGCCGCTGCCTTCTCCAGTGCCAGAGGGAGAGGAGTTGTCGCTGCCTTCTCCAGCCAGAGGGAGAGGAGTCGCCGCTGCCTTCTCCAGCCAGAGGGAGAGGAGTCGCGCTGCCTTCTCCAGCCAGAGGGAGAGGAGTCGCCGCTGCCTCTCCAGCGCCAGAGGGAGAGGAGTCGCCGCTGTCGTCTCCAGCCAGAGGGAGAGGAGTCGTCGCTGTCGTCTCCAATGCCAGAGGGAGAGGAGCCATTGCTGCCGCCTCCAGCGTTAGAGGGTGAGGAGCCCTCGCCTCTGTCTCCACCAGGAGCAGAGCAGCAGGAGCTGCCTCTGTCTCCACCACCACCAGGAGCAGAGCAGCAGGAGCTGCCTCTGTCTCCACCACCACCAGGAGCAGAGCAGCAGGAGCTGCCTCTGTCTCCACCACCACCAGGAGCAGAGCAGCAGGAGCTGCCTCTGTCTCCACCACCGCCAGGAGCAGAGCAGCAGGAGCTGCTTCTGTCTCCACCACCGCCAGGTGCAGAGCAGCAAGAGCTGCCTCTGTCTCCGCCACCTCCACCAGCAGAGGGTGAATGCCTGCTGGTTCTGCCTCAACCGCCGTGGGAGGACTGCTTGCCCCTCCCACCTCCACCAGCAGAGGGTGAATGCCTGCTGGTTCCGTCTCAAGCGCCGTGGGAGGACTGCTTACCGCTCCCAGCTCCACCAGCAGAGGGTGAATGCCTGCTGGTTCCGCCTCAACCGCCGTGGGAGGACTGCTTGCCGCTCCCAGCTCCACCAGCAGAGGGTGAATACCTGCTGGTTCCGCCTCAACCCCCGTGGGAGGACTGCTTGCCCCTCCCACCTCCACCAGCAGAGGGTGAATACCTGCTGGTTCCATCTCCACCTCCACCAGCAGAGGGTGAATACCTGCTGGTTCCACATCCACCATCATGGGAAGAACTGCTCCTGCCCTGCCTCGCACCGCCCAAGGATGCCTGTTGCTTCGCACCTACCAAGGATGCCTGCCTCACTTCGCCCAAGGATGCCTGCCTCACTCGCCCAAGGATGCCTGCCTCGCCGCCCAAGGATGCCTGCCTCACTTCGCCCAAGGATGCCTGCCTCGCTTCGCCCAAGAAGGCCTGTCTCGCATCGCCTGGGGCTGCCTGTTGCTCCGCACGCCTGGGGCTGCCTGTTGCTCCGCACGCCTGGGGCTGCCTGTTGCCCCGCATCGCCTGGGGCTGCCTGTTGCTCCGCATCGCCTGGAGAGCCACCAGTTATAGGGTACGAGGGAGAAGTGGAGCTCCCGCTGCCGCCTCCATGGCCAGGGGCTCCCTCCCGAAGTTCGCCTCCGAGGGTCCGCTACTGCTGCTGCTGCCGCCGCCTCCCGGGGTCCGCTGCTGCTGCCGCCGCCTCCCGAGGGTCCGCTGCTGCTGCCATCGCCTCCCGAGGGTCCTGTTTTGCTTGGGGTCGCTACCAGTCCTGCCATACGGCAGGAAATACTGTGGCTGGAGCCCCATGAAGGGGAGCTGCCGCCACGGAAAAGGGGGAGGTCAGGAGACCAGCTCCCCAGCCGCACTTTCGCGGCAGGAAATATTGTGGCTGGAGCCCCATGAAGGGCAGCTGCCGCCACGAAGAAGGGGGAGGTCAGAAGACCAGCTCCCCAGCCGCACTTTCGCGGCAGGAAATACTGTGGCTGGAGCCCCATGAAGGGCAGCTGCCAGCCATGAAGAAGGGGGAGGTCAGGAGACCAGCTCCCCGCAGCAATTTCGCTGCAGGAGAGGGTGGCCGGAGCCCCACGGAGGGGAGCTGCCGGCCATGAAGAAGGGGGCAGGTCTGGAGACCACCCCCAAAAATTTTTGGCCAAAGGAGCCGCCTGTGCGCTGGCCATTGGAACGCTACGGCTGTTTGGGTGGGAGGAGGACATCCCACCGTGGCCGCCACCTTTGGCCCGTTGCTGCCCCTGTTCCTGCGCCGGGACTGCTAGCCGGGACTTTAGGGAATAAGGGGGAGGTGGCCGAAAGGCCATGTGTGCTGCGCATGGGGGCATGTGTATGGAGTGTCCCGCCCCATTGTATTATTATTTGTATTTTTGTTTGCGGCGCTGGGTAAAAGCGCTGCCTTTTATATTTATATTTAAAATCCCGTGAGGATGCATGACTGATCAGCTACTGATTATTTAACTAGCTGACAGTCATGCATCCTTACCAAACGCTAGCAGACTGTGGCCGAGGGGTAATAAGATAAACAGCTAGTTAACCCCTCGCCAGAGTATAAGAACCGACAGCTGTCTGTGCTGCGGTGTTGAGTGTTGGATGCAGAGAGGAAGTACGGGAGATAGAGAGGTACAAGAAAACATTGCTAAAACGTGCTGGTTTAGCCAGCACGCCACTTACTTGTTTGTCTGTTTATTTGTTTGGCCAACGCCTTTTGTTTTCTGTTTTGTTTAAATCTTTTGTTTTGTTTATTTTGATTAATAAAATTAACTGAACGCCGCTATGCTTCAGTTTCGCCTACCATCCATTGTTGTGGTTTCAGTTACTTCCTGGTCCGTGACGTCACCACTGCAAGCCAGCCTGCCACAGTCTCATCAAGATATCTTTTAAGTGTTTGACGAGTGCTTTTGACCTTGAACTCGGCAGGGCCGTGAGCTCCCAGATTGCTGGCATACATTCAATCCCACTCTCTGAGACCTCGTGAGCTCCCAGATTGCTGGCATACATTCAGTCCCACTCTCTGAGACCTCGAGTCCCTCCTCATCCTTACAAAATGATGTTTTTCACTGCTCCAGCCTCCACCTCCCGTCCCTTTTCTATCCCAACAGAAATGCCAGCAAAGTGTCTCAGGACATTGAGAGCTCAATTTGACTTATTCTTTTGCCAATAAATACAGCAATGTGAAATCTTTTGCTAAAGAAGCTAGCACAAACATTTTCACAAAGCAGCCTTTCTATTTTAATGACATCTCTAAACATACAGTTTAGACATACAGATTCACGGTATTTTGCTTTCAGAAAGAATAAGGTAGTTATCTTTTGAACATGTATCCTAATAACACGTATAGCGCTTTTCCACTGGCACAAACATTTTTTTGTTTGTTTTGTATGGATCACCTAAATTGTATAAATACATTAGCATGGCAATTTAGCACTATTAGGGGTGAGACCCCTAGTAGTATAATAAATACAGTATTTGGAAAGGAAATGCAAGCACTTTTTCCAGTACCATCTCATATGCAATATCCTACCTTGGTTGATATCCACAGTTCATTATTCTGTATTTTACATATAAATGAAGCCCTGAGATGCAGCTATGTTTAAAGATAAATGAAAAAAGAATTGAAATATAATATTTGAAAAACATCTCTACTTTTAGGACAGCACTCAAACTACAGTCGAATGACTGCAAATTAAATAATAGCTTCCTTTACAATGGGCTATGGTTCAAAGGACAATTTGTGCAACTCTTTATTTAAGTAATTATACTCTTTTTAGATAAATCAGAAATAATTATACACTTAGCAGTGCTACACTGTGTTATATCTTCTTCGTTTTACTGCACTGGCTGTATGGGATGAAGACAAGAAACCCAATCAAAGATGGGTTTGAGAGCTTGTTTGTATCCCTGGTTTTGAAAATGTTATATTGTCCACCCAACAAAACTCACTATGGTAAGAACTTAAACTGAAAGTCCTCGACATTTTTCACCTGCTCTATTTCTTTTATTTTGCAGTTTGCCAGCTAAATAGCAACAAAAACATTACAAAATGAGATATATTAAACACATTTTGATACATGTATCTTTCCCTCCTTGAAAACTGATATCAACACAAAAAAATCATCCCTTCTCGAAGGAGAAATACAAGCCATTTGCAAAATAGATGTAACTATTGTCCTCACATCTTTACACCACCTGGCAATAGTCTTAACCTGTCATGTGATTGGTTCACATCACTGTCAGTCCCACCCCTTTTTAAAGGAACGCCCTACACCTCTGCTTTATTATTTGTTTATTTAGCAGATGCCTTTATCCAAGGCGACTTACAGAGACTAGGGTGTGTGAACTATGCATCAGCTGCAGAGTCATTTACAACTACATCTCACCCGAAAGACAGAGCACAAGGAGGTTAAGTGACTTGCTCAGGGTCACACAATGAGTCAGTGGCTGAGGTGGGATTTGAATCGGGGACCTCCTGGTTACAAGCCCTTTTCTTTAACCACTGGACCACACAGCAAGATAAAAATGGCTGAATGAAAAAACTGCTGAACGATTCTGTGACACATACTACAAAAGAAAGAAAAAAACTTACGAACTTCATAAAACATGTTCTGTTATTTATTGATGTTGTTTAGTTATTTACTTATGCTGTATCTGCTATATTTAAAATAAATACTGTAAAGCCATAAATAATTGTGACCAAAAATATCTGGCGAATTACACTCATAAAACCTATTTTGCTCCAGAAATGTTGGGGACCTGTTGTACTGGTAGTAGTGTATTGCTTCATTATATGTACAGCACTAAGATATACACACACAAACACATACACACACACACACACATATACCTCACAGTCAAATACAACATTTAAAGGTATGAAAGCACTTGTACTTTCCAATAGAAACCTCCAGATTACTTCAGTTTTGATGTCAGCAGCTATCTTAATTAATCCAGGGCACAGAAGGCCATCACCTGCAGGACTGGAAGGTGACAGAGAGACTCTTGATGGTCTGTGGTAATAAACTGATTTCAGACATTCTGTACATTTGTCTGGGCTGGGTTTTGCTAATTCACCAGTTCACTTTGTGGAGCTTTTCATTCAAATCCACTTAAAGGACGGTGAAGGCTGTCTTTCAGTTGTGTCAAAACATAGAAAAGCGTTGCAAGACATACCCATCCTACTTCCATGTCTTAGGTCCACCTAGAATGTACTGCACAAAAGCAGCCATAAAAGCTACATACCAATAGAGATGTGTGGGTATTGACACTTATGTAAGAAACAAAGTGAGTGAATAAAGGTACAGGTCAAATTACATTATAGAATATGACTCCTCAACAAGTCTGGATGGTTCTGAAATGACTCCACTTCTAAAGTTTTGTTGCTGGAATTCGAATGGGAAGTTGGCATTCTAATTCACCAGAAAATAGACATGGTTGGTTACACCATTTGTTTACATTCTCTTCAAGCTTCTTTCATTCAAACACTTAAACACCAACACTTGCAAAGCCAATACTGTATCTTCAGTATTGGCTTTGCATGTGTTGGAAAGCCATTAAAAAAGCATGTACAACGAAATAAACTTTTGTGTCAGGTAGACAAACATTTGGACAAGTGTCTCTTTTAACACAGTTATTAAGACCCTTTTAAATTCCTCTTTTCTGGCAAAGTGCTGGTTGACAGAGTGAAGTTAAAATGCACTCTGTATTCAGGTCTTGAATCGGTAGTACCGGTAGCTGTGCTAGTGCCTCAGGGTGGGGGTTGAAAGGTCAGACTGAGAGCTGAAAACATGATTCTGAGGCTGTGGATATTTTTTTCAAATGTCATAACCTCAGATTATTACAGCTTTCCTAGAGAATCGTTCTTCATCTAACAGCGGGTGGATTTCAGGAGTGTTTGCCCTTTATGTATTGAACTGATAGTCTGAGCAACCAGGGTGTGAAACGGACATGGGCTCAAACAACTGCAAAACAGGTGTACTGCAGATTAATCTAAAAAGCATACAGTATGGGTCTACCAATTGACTGGGGCACTGGGAGATATGGTATGGTTTACTAGAGTTTCTGCCCATGCATAGTGGGTGGGGTGGAATGTATTTGTGCAATTCACAAATCTGTTTTACATTTTTTATTTTTTCACTTCTTTAACCCTTTATTAATGTTGGGACCATATGGTAGCAGCTCATTCATATAATATGCTTATATTACAAAATACCAGTGTGTTTTCTGCGTAGATTGTACTTAGAAAGCTGCAATAGAACTCTGAACAGACAGACAACCTTTGAACTCTGTTTCACTCAAAGCGCTTTCATGTTGCATAAGTTATGTTATATTTTAGTTTTATGCTATTTTTATAACTAGTTATTTATGTTTTAAAATTGTATATGTGCATACAGCTTTCTACACCTGTTTACACAGAAGTGTATTGCATAAAGTTTATTTTATTACAGTTTTTCATGTTATGTATATGTGCTCTTTTTGAAAAAAATAAGAAAAAAAGTTTAATTTTCAATGTAAATACGGTGTTTCTGCTCTGAAAATGTTATATATGATGTTCATAAATATAAATATTAAGTTGTATCCAATTGTCTGTCCATTTTCATATCAAAGCCATTATAAAATGGAGCCGCATATTTTGCGGGTGCAGTGGTTGTAGAAATCTCGGCGGTTCTAGTGTTAAGCAACTCATGAGTTAAAGCTTTGTGAATAGAGTACTGTATCTCAAGACGGCCTGTGATTTCAGATGAAGTTATCTGGCATTGAGTAGCTCCAGTTTATCAAAACTGATTCAAGAACATGTTGAATTACAAGCAATTGAGATGCTTTAGAGGGAGCAAAAACATACCTGTATCTCCGGGCCAAACTGGCAAGACCTGGAACAACTGTGATGAGATTTAGTTAATTGTGTCATTGATAGTTTTTTGCACAATAATTTATGTGAACAAACATCCTAAACAGATGTTTCTATTGCCAAATCTGTGCAGAGTAAAACAGATGGGATATTCTTTTGAAGAAAGGGAAGAAAGTTTTAGGCTTTAATTCAGGGTGGTTATGGTGAGAATTTCAATATGTCTTTAGGGAGAATACAACATCCTTTTTGCAAAATTCAATCATTTATGTTTTGCCTTATAAATGTTTACAGTTGAATAACTTCTTGTCACAAATGTACCAGTTTCTTGTCTACCTGGACACTTTATTAGGACCTGTACCTAATAACGGCTTGGGCCACCTATTGTCTTGATCACAGTCTTGACACATCGTGGAGTAGAATCCACTAGGTGCTGGAAGGTGTCTCAATGTTTAGTTTTTAAGTCATTAATGTTTCACGCAATTAGTGGAGGTTCATAATGGCAAATGCATCATCCCAAACATGCTCAATTGGCTTGAGAGCCGTGGCTTGTGACGTTAATGGATGATGCTCCACAAACCATCCTGTGACAGGCTGGCTCGCAGTGGTGAAGTGTGGTGACGTCACGGACCAGGAAGTAACTGAATCACAACAATGGATGGGCGGGTGAAACTGAACGCAACAGCGTTCAGCTGATTTTATTAATAAACAAAACAAATGATTTGAACAAAAACAACAAAACAAAAGGGCACGAGGGCCAATTGAATCAGACAGACAAACAAGTAAGTGTCGTGCTGGCTAATCCAGCACGTTTTAGCAATTGTTATTTCTGTTTCCTCTCTATCACCCCGTACCTCCTCTCTGCACCCAACCCTGCAGCACGGACAGCTGCAGGTTCTTATACTCTGGCCGAGGGGTTAACTAGTTGTTAATTATCTTATTACCCCTCGGCCAGAGTCTGCACGCGTTTGGTAAGGATGCATGACTGTCAGCTAGTTACATAATCAGTAGCTGATCAGTCATGCATCCTCACGGGGTTTTAAATATAAATAATAAGAAATACACGGCGCTGTCATCTGCGCCGCAAACAATAATACAAATAATAATAGGGCGGACACTCCACACACATCCCTCTCAATTCTGAAAAGACAGGCTGTGTATATACAATAAACCCCCACAAGACTTCCTCAGTTTAGCCGCACATGTTATTAAACTTAGTGTGCCCAAAAGCTGAAAATAAGGCTTATATTCCCTGACCCTCTCAATTACACAAAGCAAGGTACCCCCTTCACCTTCTTTGCTGAAATCTTATTTTCATGAAATCTGTTGCACGTTATGCTGTGCACTGTATTACGTACAACATTATATCTGAATTGAGTTGGAAGCCCATCAGAAATTGCTTGTTATATTGATTAAAAGTGCATTATAGACCTTCAATTATTAAGCTATCACTATGCAATTTCATTTCATTTCACTCACATTTCAAGTCATAAACTGCAGCTCCATGTTAATGATGTAATTACAATGCAACAAATATATCATGTTTTAAGTCTTCCCTAATTGTAAAAGTCCCTGTAATAATACTATTCCTGCCACTGCTTTAGTATAGGAAATTCACAAAGCATTAAGGTAACAAACCCATTAGTTAAAGTATAAAAAAGTACTAAATCACAGGTTAACTTTTTAACATCTGTGATAATTTGCATGATCTACAAATATATAGTATTCCGTTTTAAGAAAAAGTAGCAAATCATATGCTATAACAGAAAAGCAATATATTTCACAAAAACAAAACAAAAAAAACCCTTGGATGAATCAAATCCACTTAAAAGCCCCAGGGAACTGAACATTGCTTGTGCCATATTGAGGAGGATGTTTTTAATGAGGGAAATTGGATAGGATTTAATACAGTTTGTAAACAAGCTGTATCGGAGACAGCATTTAAAGAGACAGAGAAGAAAGAAAGAAAGAAAGAAAGAAAGAAAGAAAGAAAGAAAGAAAGAAAGCTGTACATGTTTGCTCTGGTGATTTTTCACACCACTCTCCCTCACAGAATCATTTCCAAGAAACTGTACTTTACACTTTGTAGCCAAATTTAATATCCAGCAGATGGCATAGTGGTGTTTTTATGAGAAAAAAATCTGCAATTAGGCTTGTTGCTGGGACCTACTTTAAAATAAAACATGCACAGAAACATCTCTGTTCTCGCCAGCACAATCCTATTACTGGTGCCTGCAACTCCCATAACTGCATATGATCCCTATTTTTTATGGGTGTCTCCTTAATCTTTTCCTTACATATCTGGAATCCACAAGCAATCCCTTCATTTAGTAGCAGGTAGCCTCTTCCAAGGTCTGTATCTCTTACCACTCTTATCACTAGCAAGCTGAAACAGCAGGCAATTTGGCCTTGGGTGGGCAGAGCCAGAAAGAGCTTAGTTAAAATGTGCAAGTTCAAGCTGTGACAAATAAGCTCTTCTTAAGCTCAGGGGTGCAGCAGTAGCTACTGTAGGTATCCTAGTTCAGTATTAACTTAGCAAGCATAACACTAACACACAACTGTATTTTGCTAAAAACGCAATATAAATTGGTACAGTTCTTTTGAGTGTCTATAAATACAACATCAACAACATACTGCTAGGCAGATGGGCTTGCACATAGCCAGGCTTAAAGTGACACATACAATGCTTCTCTGATCTCAGAATGACAATCATATCTTGCTGCAGGCAGTCTGTTTTTTGGTAGGAAGGCTTCAAGTAGGGAATTCTGCATACAGTACAGACGTACATTCAGAACATACAAATAAGATTGCTCATGTGTCTTTTTTCTAGTGTGGTACAGTGCACAGAATGTTAAACTGTAGAGGAATAAATAGTAACCAGTCACCTTGGAATTAGTATAAAATCCAAATGACCATATCACTGTCTCTGCCTGATAAAAAGTAACATATTTTTTTAAACTTCACTTGACAAAAATTAAAGTTATCTAGACTGTTAAAAAAAGCCAACACCAGTACATTTCATGAATATAAAACTGTTGTTGGTTCCTTCAAAATTATTTAGTGGGATATACTGCACCTCTAAATTGTAATCAGAGGTCTAAGAATGTGTGGTCAGCACAGAGAATTACAAGGGCAGGCTATTGATCTGCAAATCTGAGCAGATTTATCAGTTGCTGTCATTAAACACTGCACAGCTGCTCTCCCAGTCATTATGACTCACTAACATTTATTGTAGAAAATGGCAACGTGGTCTTGCGAGGGTATTGATCTTCTGTTTAATACTCACTTCTTGGCACTTAAACAAAACAGTTTTCTCTTCCATTACCATGCTGTGTCAGGTCTGTTCTCCATCTCTTTCTACGCCCCTCCCCTTCTTTTGCTGCTTTATTTTGGTGACACTGACAGAGTGTCAAATGTGAGCACGTTGTATTAGACCTCCCACACTCAATAAGGAAACACCTAATCTTAATTTGTCCTTATTGCACATTGCTGGCTGAAGGTCACTCGTACTGTGTGTGTGGGGGTGTTTGGGGAGAAGGAGGGATAGTCACTGACATGTTCTAAAAGAGCCAACATCCATGAAGATGACAACAAGGAGTATTAAGACCCATTTATTTGTTTTTTGAGTTATAAATGAGTTTCAGTCAGACAATCTTACATTAACCACCTTTATTATAATACAAAATCTTACAGATTTCCAAAAACACTGAACCCAAACAATGGTTCAAGAAAAATAAGTAGAATAAAAATAGTTGGAGCACAGCCTCATCCTTCAGAGCATCCTGGTGCTGCCTGCTAAAAAACAAACAATAAAATAATAAATCTGATGTGTTCATCCCGATGAACAGAAAATATGACAGACAAGGCTGGGAGTGAGGTGGTGGTGGTTAGGGAGGAGGTGGTAATTCGAAAGCATGGCAGGACTAAGTTTGCAATGTAGGTTTATATACCTTATAGATTGATGGAAACTTGTCGGTAATTGGCTTGTAGATTTGACCAGTGAATGAATGTGATGTACTTGGAGCTTGTATTAATGATACTATAGATTTCCTGCCTGAAAACCTTGCAAGATGTATATTCTTTTCTTACTTTCATAACATTTGTTTTTCAGGATACATTTTTTAAAAGCTGTTTTAGGAACTGTTTTTAAATTATACAAACACATTTCTGTTAATCACTTAGGGTTGATTTGATCAACCTATACCCAAAAGGTATACATGAAGTGGTTAATGCAGTCCAGATGGATTCATTTATGCTCTAAAATCCAGCTGTGAGATATCCACAGCCTATTTCCCCTCAACTTTCATCTGTCCTTATACAACTTACTTTTGCTTAATAGTTCCAGCATTTATTTAATGCAATCTACTGAGGACATACTTATCTCTGTCCATGGTGCTGAAATAGCAGAAGCAGCCATTTAACTTCCTTTCCTTAATCTAAACAGTTCATCTGTCTATATGCTATTGGTCAAGTCATGTTAAACAATCGCTTAGGGATTACTTTGCATGCAATAAAATAATACATTTGAAATGTGTATAGCACGATATCATGCCACAGCATTATTTGACACTTCACAAAAGAATATTAGAAAGGTAAGTATTTTATTTAGCCATCAAAACGTAATTACATAAAGGAATTCATGCATATTAGAGGTCAGCACTGGTTGAAAATCCAGAACCGGGTACCTGCCATGAAAAATACCTGGATACTGACAATGATTAAAAAAAAATCACATATATTATTGTTTTCAGTGCATGATACATATTTAAATACTATATAGTACACATACATTTAGCCCCTTCAGATCTGTAGATTTTTTCAGTGCTGGAAACATCGAAATAATAATAATAATAATAATAATAATAATAATAATAATAATAATAATAATAATCTTTTTGAATACAGTTATATTAAATGTGCTTCATGCTGCAGGATTCTTTGCATCATCTATTGGCCATATTCCGCTGTTGTTGTTGTTGTTAATGTAATGTTGTTCTTGTATTGATTCAGGGCAATGCAAGGGTTCCAATCGGAACACAGCGTGGTTTACACAAAACAAAAGTTTTGAGAACTTCTCTCACTTTTCCTGTGTATCCCTTTTTGTCACATCCGGTTTGTTCTAACTTAATTGTTCACTGGTCTCTCTATGGCACACACAATAGTCCAAAACGAAACTTAAAAGGTGCAGTCCTCCAAATCCGAACTGATGTAAAATAAACGTAAATATTTCAGTCTTACATTAACATGGCATCCAAGCAAAGCATTGTGTGGAATTTATTCATCAAGCAGGAGAAAACAGAATTTGCAAACTCTGCCAAGGAAATATTTCATTTAAAGTAGGATGCACTAGCACACCTTAATGTGCTCCACAAAACAAAACAGGCACACGTTTCATGAGTGTGAGTCATGTTTTTCTCATGCTGATTTAATTTTGTACTTTGCACCTTACGCATTTTGGAGTGCATATGATTTTTCTTAGTAAATCTACTTCATTAAAATAAAAAACATGTTTATGGTTTTCAGTCTGTTATCTGGGGTACACCACTCACAATACTTTATTTGTTTATTTAGTTTTAAACAAAGGCTACTTATTTGATCTTTAGGGTAAGAAACTATGTCTGCGCAACAACTGTAGATAAAACATTCCATACTGGAAGCCACACAGTTATTATTATTAATAGGTCATTCAGAGTTATCACCGACATAAACCCAATAGGATGTTGTTATGTTGTTTTCTTTCCGATTTAGTTCCTGAGAAGAATTTCGCCGCAGCAATTATTATTGAGGTGTACTTGCCGCTGTGTTCTTGTTTTCTGTAAAACCTTGATATCCTGTCAGTTAAAAAAAGGCTTAATGCAAAGCTTGTTTTAACGTTGTCTTTATTACGCCAGCCAGAGACCTGTGCTTACAACTGACAGATAACATAAACTATTTCTTTAGCCCATATGGATGGGAAAATATTCAAAAACAACCCCAAACAAAAGAAATAACCATACTTGCTGTAATTTTCAGAACCGCTTGTACCATTTGCATAACAGCAGCATGCTGTCAGAAAGCAATCTTGACCAGCTGCTATGTAGAGCTGTCATATGTATCAATCTAGAGCTGATTTGAGGAAAGGTAAAAGCTGCCATTTTGGTTGCTACCTACAGTACCAGTGTCAAAAGTGAAACAGTATGTAGCAGAAAATCTGGGATCAGGGGAGCAAATTACTAAGAAAAAAAAGAAAGTACAATTTTGCAGATCAATAACATGTACCAGCTAACATTCCTTATAATGTGTCTGGCGGTTCTATGTGAGAAGTATTTTAACAGGAATGGAAATACAATGGTTGACATTGGTCTTGTTTTGAAATATATGTTTGCAGATAGACGCTGTTTATGTACATGTATGTGCTATTTGTGTGTCTGTAATATGGTGGCAGAGGAACAACAATGAATGCCACTAAGTTTAAAGGATATTAAAGAAAAACTAATTAATATAAAGAAAAGTATGAGCCACACTTGTTGGCAGTGGAATGTCTTCCCAGCCACATATTTTTTCATCCTTAATCAAATAATTTTCCTCTCCTGTCACCACAACAACAAAAATATCTGTGATTGAAAACATTTTCGCTCAAGGTAAATCATCAATCATGTTATCGAATGTGCCATTTTAATGGTATCATATTTCCATGTCTTAAAGACACTTGAAAAAATGGCTTGGCTCTTACTAGTTGCTTTAATTCACCTGTTTGGTTGCTCTGTTTCAGTATTTGGAACCCTATACTTCCAGCCCACTTTTCTTGTTTCAGGGAACATTTTCTAGCAATTTCCACTAACTAGTTCACAACAAAAATGCTAAGATAATGTTTATTTATGTTTATAAACACACACACACACACACCCTTTACAAATGATTTAATCATAAACAATACTTTAATTTGGTCAACATGATGTGTGACAATGGCAATTATTAATAAGACCATACATTCAGACCTGCAAGAGAGAGAGAGAGAGAGAGAGAGAGAGAGAGAGGTGGGTTGGACAAGGAGGTGGGTTGCACAAGGAGGAGGGAGGGATGGAGGGATGAGAGGGGTTCAAAACTTGTATATTATTTTTATGGGTTTAATTAAAAGAAGACACATAGTATGTCCTTATAAGGATCATCTGGTTAATTTGAATCCTACTCTCCAATTTGTTAATTTGATAAAACCAGCAAGAGCCATACAGCTTATTGAGCCCTGCAATATGTCTCTTTTGATTTAGAGGTGCAGTATAACCCATTGTATGTTTTTAGGGTTCTGTTTCACTTTGATTTACTAGGAATGTATTACATATTAAAGTTGTTAATGGTAAAAAAAATAAAATAAAAAAATAAAAAAAAAATCTGGTTGCTTCAAGGGCACGGGACTGTAGTTTGTCAGATTTCGACATCAGCTCAGGCACTAATTAAATGTCAGTTGTGAAAGGATACCTTGGGGGTAAAACTCAGAGGGTTATCTAAAGCTGTCACTGTAACACTGGCCAAGTAACACCTTAGCGCAGCAAGCACCACAAACTGTACCTTCCCTGTTAGCGGTGGATTGCTTCACAAAAACAACACTAGAAAAGCAAACTGCACTAACACACAATGAAAGACCTGTAGCATCGATCTTTAATGGCATCTTGCTAGGAGCTTATGCAAGAGAACCTTGTCTCTCACCCCACATGCCTCAAATGCCTGCCTGAATACAAGCATGTTAAGTACCTTGCTCTACCTGGGAGATCGTGTAAATAGTTGTAACATATTTAAAGAACCAGTATCTTTTTCTTTTGTGAACCATTTTATTTTTGTTTCTGTAAATAAATACACACAAAAGTGCATTCACTGCAATTTCTATGTCTCTGCCTGCTATTTGTATAGTCATTAAGAGCAGCACTACACCACTGCCCTCCCACAAGCTCAATGAGCTCTGTGGCTGCAGAAACTAACACATCTTGGAGATCTCATGGGGATTCATAAAAAAATACTGATCTTCGCTCTCATTTTTTTTTTTATTTCTCTATCTGATCCCCTTGATAGAATTACACTACCTGCTACCATTGTTGACCAAATGATCTAAAATGTTAGCAGCACCCTATTGTTATTTTTATACAGGTCACTATATAAATGAGTCCGTATGTCCCACAACCCCCTCTTTAAACTAAAAAACAAACAAAACAAAAAACACAAAAGGTAACATTGATTGCTGTCAGCCGTGCACGCAGTTAACCTGCAGTTTGAAGTTCATGTTCTCAAATCCTAAGCTGTGAAGCTTTAGGGCCCTATTATATTGTGTTTTACACCCAAGTTAATAAGACTTGGTTATTATCACTGCTGGGTCATTCCCTCTGTTATTTTATAAACCAATTATTCCAGCACAGTCGTGGTAGAGGTTACATTTCTTATCACCAGAAATGCATGGCTTTACTCTCTGGATGTTTAGCTAAGAAGAGGCGACAGTGGTCTCGAAAGGCATTCTGGTTTTAGTTTATTAAATATGGACCATAAGCCAACCACACATTGTAAGTCATGTTTGCTTGAAGTTTATGTACATTCCACATGGGGATTTACAGTGTTTGAATACCATTAGTTTCATGCAGCGATGTGCCTTTACCATATTAATCTTGCTTCATTTTAATTCATTGTTTTTTTTTTTTATATTGTTTCACCTGGGCAATTTGAATTAACTATATTCTTGCTGTACAGCTGATTAGGAGTCAATTTCAGGGAACAGTATTGTGTACAACTGTGACAGCCTACTGCCCTGTAGGTGCGTGCATTCGCTGCTGAGTGACAGGCAGGAGATCGAGATGGAGGTTGAAGTGAACACAGACAGAGCATACAGGAACTCCATGTGACGCTACCAGCAATGGTAGCTCACGTGGAACATATGGCCCAGCGTACAAAAGGCAAAATATAACACTGTACAAAAACTGTAAAATAAAAGGTGCTGTGAAAACAACATGTGCTACTCCTAATACATGGGAGGTCCTGCTTACTCACCTCGCTCTCTATACATGGGTGGGATCTATAATCCCTGCACTAATCTTCTCTGTTCAATACTAAACAAACCCTGACTTCGGCTACTCGCCCGGCTGTCGGCTGTTTCAGTTTCTTTATGTTTTGATCCTGGGTCACTTGTCACGGTGATGAGAGGATTACAGCAAGGTCTTTAGGTCTCTTTGTTTGGGTAGCGTGGACGATGTTCAGTCCATTGTCCTTGGCTTTGCAGCAGCCCTGAGGTGAATAAACAGGACCTTTTTATAGTTGACGCCCCGCTGGAACACACCTACCTGCTGATTATCCATAGCTGGCAATCACACACAGCAGTCAGGCTCTCCAAGGAGTGTCAGGCACTTCATTATTTATACACAATTACACACAATATCTACAATACATATACACAAAACACACTTTTCATGTGCAGGGCATGTGTGTTATGTAAGGAGGGCTATCTGTTCCAAAACAGTTCAGTATGGTAGTAGCTATGTTAAGTATGTAGTATTGAGCATAAAGATACTTTAACCCTTCACTGTACAATACATACTGAAGAACAATCACAGTGCAACCCAGCAAGTAACCACTGTAAAATCTACACTACACTCTCACATTTTAGCTACTGTAATGTTCCTAAACCCCTTGTCATCGGCAGGGTAGTCCCCTGATCTCACCACTGAGATCTTGAGACCTGATATAGTATTCTAACAGATAAGACACAGAAGGTGCTGAATTTTTTTTCATTAACCAATGGGACTTTAGGTAAAGACTACCTTCTCTACTTGATTGTTATTTTCAAAGACAGATTTTGTCTTTACACTTGGCGGTACAGCTGGGACTGAGAGACTTTTCCAGCAAGCTGCAAATTGAATTTATCATCTGTAGGCTACTCACACCAAGGTCCTTTGAGGAGATCTTATCTTGAGCTAATCCTTGCTTTCTTCTGACCCTTTTTTTGTTTTAGAATGGACCTTTCCAACACTCTGACAAGTATGCTGTAAAACTATCATGAAACTCCACAAAGTCAGCAAGATAGCAAAAACAATATCCAAACACAGAATGGTTCGTCCTAAAGGCTTTATTAAAAAAGTTGCAGAACATAGGGGGTGAAATTCACATAGCCATTTATTCCAAAGTGTAATCATGCCATTTTTCTGACAGCAGAAAAAAAACACCAACTGAAGTTATAAAACTTGAAATAAACAAGTGAGGAATGCAATTCAAGTTTATTCTTACAGTAGTAATAGGCATTTTTCTCTTTTTACAGGAGAAAAAATAACCCATGACTATATGACTCACCCTGCACGCCATGTGGTACTGCCCTTACCAGGTGAGTCACTCTGGTACACTAATGACACTTTTGAGTACAAGGCTTTGTGAATTTCCCCCTCAGTATCTAAATGCAAACTGACAAATGAATCATGTTCTGTAAAGGGGATCAACATGTGCTTGACTGGCTACGGGGAAATGTTACTCAGCACTGATGTGCAACAATCACAGATCATTGTCTCAGGAGTGATAAGCCTCCTGGGCAATTGCATTAGGAACACCAGCAAGGAGCAGGATGAATTGGAATGTGATTTATAAGGCTATTTCAGTGTTATTGTAAATGTTTTCTCTATGCTCTGTACCCAGTAGGGTATAGCTAATAACAACAATAAAAAAAAAACAACTCTGGAAGAGTAGTGCACCTTTACTGAAGAAATGTTGAACACATCATTTATCTGAAGTCCAGTGAAGGTTGTATTCATAAAACACAGTAGTAATGCTAAAGGTAGGCTTAGTAGTCCATTCACCATTACCACAGGACTCCATGAATCAATGGGTCCTATTTAGCAACATTCGTAAACCCCAAAGCCAATCACGAAACACTTTTGCAGACAGTTAGCATGCCAGAATCAAGCGCATGTGTGGGCAAACAGACTTTGCTCACCTATGTGATTTAGCAACACCTGTTTTTGTGCAGTACATAAATATCCAGTTATGGGTAACTATTTCAAATGGAAAAGAGTAATGTTGAAATGGAAAATCACTTTGTTGTACAAATTACATACAAAAATGGTTTTGGATATTTCTTTTTGTATTAAATTAAAGTATAACTACTTACTGTAGAAATCACATTAATGTTTATGTAGTACCCTGGACAAGTGTAAAAGTTATTAACATAGATGTATACACTCTATTTAAGACTTTCAATGTAATACTGTTGTAGCTCAATTTTGCCAGAACGTGTCGCCACGACAGGCACTCAGATCGATGAGCCAACTATACAGCTGGTGAATGTGTAGGAGTAAAAAGTTTCAAAGTAAAAGCAAATGCAGAGTTAACCCATTCATTAATGCCTACATTTTTATACTGTGTATCTATGTTTGCACCATGCCATTTAGCACCCTAAAGGGCCTGGACACACCAGAGCTTCACATTATTTCCATTTGACTTGAACTTCTTAAAAAGGGAATTTAGATAGTCTTCTAAAAATAACTAACTTAATAACTAACTTAAGTACCGTGCCTATTTAAGCATAGATAATCACAGTATGTGTTTATGCGTACGTGCGTGTTTGTGTGTTTGTGTTTGTGTGTGTGTTGGGGGTACTTTTTATCTGCATTTTGTGTGTAAATGTCAATAATATTACTTATTACTATCACAGTTTTACAGCAATTGATTATGCAGCAAAAGATCTGACCGGTACAAATGGCACTTAAAAATATAATAATCAGTCGTATTCATTAATTGCTCAATGCAAATATTGTTTCCTGAATTAATTGTATATGCTAGGTTTCAGGTCGATCTTCTAAGTCAATGCATAAGACATTTTACAATACTATACATATACTCACTGTATTTCGTACACTTTGAGTAAAAACGACGATCTTACATAGAAAACGTTGGTTGTTTGGTTAAAAAAAAAATGTTATACAATGTCATAACTCTGGTGTAAGGTTCCTGACTCAGGTATATGGTTGTACAGTTCAACCTTCATCACTAACATCGCTTGTAAGCTTGAAACCGATTGGTCCATTCACGGTGTCCATGGAAACATAAGCCTGGAAACTAAATGCCCTCAGAGGAGGAATGTTTTACTTGACTTACATACGTAATGAATTGTGGAAATTGCGGCTATTTTACTGGAACAAAATACACATTCTGAATACTATTCACTGGAACATATGAGCACTGTGAAAAATGTTTTTTTTTTTTTAAATAACTATTTTAGGCGGCTCATCTGGCAAAGCACACAGCAATTTAGCCGGCTGGAAAGAGAAGGCTGCCCATTGATAATAATACATTACTTTTTTCAGGGTACTATCTAGTGTTAAGATATTTGATATATTTCACTCATTTCAGTGAACTGTTATTTAGTAATTATCCAGTAGGTGGCATTTATGTACATCAGTGTTAATTCAGGATATAACAATGATGGTGGGCAAGCAATCTTTCTCAGACTGTGGCAGAAACTGCAGCTGGTATTTGTACCACAGCACTATAGTGATCAGCTTTAGTACTGTACCATGGCATCAGGTCCAATATGCAATATTTGTTCCAAATCTATTGTTGCATTGCTGGCAATGCTGTGCCGCTAATGGTTCTTCTAGATTATTTTTTCAAGGCAATGCAATGCTATTTTTATAATTCTTTCACACACCCAATTGCTTCTGAGCAATTCTCATTAGAGCACGTTAGGTAGAAAACAATCTACCAAGCCAATGAATTGGTGTGTGTCAAATTATCGTCCTTAGTAGTAACTTAAGTTGTCATAGTCTGCTAAACAAACAACAATTTTTCTTTGTACTTGTTGTATGAGCTGCTAGGTTTATCAGAATTCCTTGGCCTGCGCTGGAATGTTTTTGTGACTCTGAATTGTTGTCTTTAAGTAATGGATGTCTGGAAGCCATTTTTATTTTAGATTAATAGAACAACAGCTTTCCTTTGGCTCTGTGCCTTTTGGCACTTTGTCTTAGAAGAGCTAAGACTGAATGCTAAATGTGCAATTTAAACAAGAAAAATAGCTCAGAAGCATGGTGATTCTATTGCTATTTTGTTTTAGCAGTTGTAATTTAGTGGCAGTTGCAATTTTGACATGCATATATAATAACCAAATATTTTCACATACAGAATATTTCTGTTGCTTTAAATCCAGAAGTATATTAGAATTTATTTTTTTTTTTTTTTGGATATGTAAGAGTTTATTGCAGTTAAAAAGTGATTAACAGATCCGTTGTGTCACTGTATTAGCCCAGCAGTTACCACCCTGAGCTTAGATATTTTTTTTCTGTAAAACTGCATTCATTGATAGCCTTTTATAAATACTGCCCTTTATTTTACTTTGCATTCATTAATAATTTTCCCTTCTGGCTATCATATTACTTGGCATGTCTGGAATGTATTCTTTTTTAATTCTCCTATAATGTTTGTTTATGCATTTATTTTAATTGAGCTGATGCAATAAAAAAGATAAATAGTTTCCTGGCAACTGGTTGATAAGTCAAAGAACAGTGGCACCAGGAACCATTGTACTGTGCTTAAGTGCCTTGGTGGCACTGACAAAATATTACAGCTGTTCTTCATTCATCATTTCAAGTTGGCATTTGGCAATTAAATATAACCCAATCAGATGGGAAGGTCTGTGCTCCTACCATTCAAACACAATTATTTATGTGCAATTATATATATATATATATATATATATATATATATATATATATATATATATATATATATATATATATATATATATATATATATATATATATATATATATATATATATATATATATATATATATATATATATATACAAAATATACAAAATAGTCACTCAAGGCTAAAATAGGGATAAGCCAAAGTGCAGTTACATGCATCATGACCTCTAGAGAAACAGATGAGACCAAAATCAGGTCTGTTGTTTTCTGATTTCATGCCCTGCCCTGTGTATTGTATCAAAACAAGTTTGAAATATTTGTTTGTAAGACTTGGTGGCATTTAATCTTCTTGAGATTCTTGTTTTTTTGTATCTGTGTGTAGTTGATTGATTTCCTTAGCAAGCTATTTATTCAGTGGAATTACAAGCTGTTTTGAGAAGCATCACATGTTTAGAGAGAGACAATATGGCTTGAATTTAATCGAGGCTCATCCAGTTATTGTTTGTCTGAAATTCTAATGTAATAACATAAACGAGCATGCAAGGGGAGAGATCATTAAAATATGGTGTACAATGCATTTTTGCAGTATTCAGTTTTTAATATTCACTGAAAAGTCTAGATGCAGAAAGACCAGTTGCATCTAGGGTTGTTTCATTAGGGGACATTAGGGTTAAATTGTATTATAATGATCTGCTGGAAACCTGTTCTCTAAATGTCTTCAGAGGGGATTTTAAAAAAGCTATAAAAGCCCTCTGTGAACTTAACAATTTTGATTACACTTCCATTCATTTAGTAAAACTTATATAAACATCATGACACTTTTCCTTTCATTGGAAATTCGACCCAGGCAAAAACACCATAGAATGCAATATGAAATACTATAAACCAATTATACTAAATAATGTATGTATAACACCCACAGATTCTCCTGAACGTTGTAAATGGTTGTGCATCGTGCTGCAAAGATTACGGTAGCTAAAAACAAAGGAGTCTGAGCAGTAGCTGTTCACGTGAATTCAGTATCTGGCAATACATTATTCATTTTTGAAATGATAAAAAAAAAAAAAAATTGCTGTGGGGAGAGAGCCTATTTAAATATTTGTAATACATTTGTTGAACTGTCAGGCAGTTATACCTACTTTTCCATTGCTAACCCCACTGCTGCAAATAAATATTCACCAACCTTATATGCTCCAATTAGCGCTAATCTTGGACTAGCTATTGTTACTTTAATTTATATATATATATATATATATATATATATATATATATATATATATATATATATATATATATATATATATATATATATATATATATGAATTGTGATATGATAGTGAGAATGTGATGATGTAACAGATCCCTCAGTAATAACACAGCTCCATCATTAAATTAATCCCCTTAGCCATTCCAACAGAAAATTATTCTCCCAGGAGATGTGTTATTAACTCATAACTCACTAGAGGATCATGTTAGCCATTAATTAACACACAGGATTCCAGTTCTTGGACACATTGTAAGAAACGCTTTTCTGACTACTAATGCAATCGTATAACCTTTTCCAATTTAGAAGCAAAGACCCGCCCAAAGTCTAATTTTCAAGCTGCTATGTCGTAATTGCAGTTTAATGCATACGGATGTTAACATTTCATCAGAGGTTGCTACTGTTCTATAAAAAACAATCAATAAAGAGATGAGTTGATGGAGGACTTGAACTACCGATATTAAAAATCATGTGAAACTCAAACTGAGATTGACTGTTCTTGCACCCCCTTTACCTAATTAAAATATGTAATGCTTTTTTTATTTTTTTATTTTTTTTTACAAAATTCAGTTTAAACAGGCAATAGTATTTGTGGCAACATAACTAAAGTCAGAACAAAATAACGTAAATGACTGTAATGCAAAAGTAAGAGTAACAGTCTTTTATTTCAGTGGCCAGGTATAAAAATAGATAGCCATGAAATTCAGCACCCCAATATCGATCCCAAAGACCATTCATATAGTAGTTAGAATGACATCCCCAAGCCTGTGAACATTAACAGATCATTGTAGTAGTGTTTTAGGCGTGTATTATAAGTCACATCCCCATTGGAACTTATTAGCAATAACTACACTTATAATTTCGCTGAGTGTAGCTCTTGCACTCAGAATGTCAATGACAAGCATTCAAAATGTTTAAACCACAACAGGTTATATATAAACAGATTATGGTAATATCAGGGTTTCATCAGTTTTTTTAGATTTAATGACTTTAATATGTTTATAGGTGTTTGTGGCTACCTTTAATCAAGTTGAGAGTGTGCTTTCTCTTGCACTGTTTCAATGGCAGAACAGACTTGCTTCACTCGCTTGCCTGACACAGGGAAAATAAGTCTAGCCGTGGGTATCATATGCATAATGCTGTCAAGGTCTTCATAGACCAATATGTGGAAATGGATCAGATCCATTGTTGTAGTTTATTGGAGAGCTTTAATCTGATATTTCCAGAAAGTGTTTTTAAATGCATTCAAACCCCCCCCCCCCAATTTAATCATTGTTAATGTTACAGCATTGGGCTCATAGCTTCTCTGAGATGAAAAGTGACATCCATGCACCACCATGCAGCACACAAAAGGCACCAGTATGAGCCATGACATATGTCACAGCATGCAGCTACAAATGCATTTACACGGAATTACAAGGGGCACTATCAGAAAATTGAAAATCCGATGAGTGTTTTGCTTTGTTACTGTAATTCCTCAATGCAATTTCAATCTTGCGCAAATTAGCAGCCATTTACTGCTCAGCACACTGACAGAAAGTTAAATGAGGTTTTCATTATGCATTTAATGTGCTTCCAGTGTTATTTGGGATTAAAAGCATGTTGATTAGAATAAAGCTGAGGTGCTGTGACAGAGCCCAGGAGTCATGCTGGGAATGCGTTAAAAGTACTTTGCCCCACTACACAAGAGAAAAGTTCTGTTTCGTTTACACAGCACTAAAGAGATGTAGTGCTATAGATTTTCCCCTAAGGTTCAGGTGCATTTTAACCCTGATAGTGTAGGAAACTGCCTCATTCTTTAATTTCTTTTTTTACTTCACTTCAAAATTTGACCAGTTTTTTCTCTCTTCTGGCACTATTCAGTATTTTCTATGGCAAATGTTCCAATATGCGTTCCTACATTGTATTGGCAGCTATGGTGGGATTATTAAACTCTGCCAGTTTTGGGAACTTGTCAGAGTCGATTACTGCCATCTGAGAGACAGATTGTTGAGCTTTTTCCTCAATTCATATCTTATGTTTCCTGGTACAGCGGTGTAAATGACTAAATAATCACCAGCTAAGTAATACAATATCCTGCTGTCATTTTACACAGCCCCCCTCTCCCCAATTCAGCGTGCTTTGCACCTACAGTGTCTCATGTTGGCATCTCTACGCGCCTGTGAGAAAGGATAGATACACATAAATGATGCCTAGAGGCAATGGCGTTATGTAAATTAGACGAGCTGGATAACTACCAGCAATCAAATATTATTTTTTTCTCTTTTGTTTTTGCTTGTGGCATAATAGCACAGATGGCAACTATTTTGTTTCCTGCTAGTACAACTAACATTCAGACACAATATAAACATTACAATGGCTCTTCACAGCTGTCTGTAATACAAACTCTTTTTCAGCCCTTTAGAACAGTGTTTCAGATACAATTAGTAAGAAAAATGTCCTCATTTAAAAAGAATAACTCTCACGAAAAACTGATAGTCAAGGTTGTTGGTTGCCATAAACAATAAAATATATTTTTCAAAGCCCACATTTATCTGGACCTTTACTGATTATTATTCAAAATTAGCATGTACTGTTTCATTCAGTGATGCGGATTTAGACTAAACTTAATGGATAATATTTTAGGTCTTCACTGGAAAATTCAATTTGCAGCTTTTTAGGAAGTAGAATAAAACTGTTTTTGTCAACATTGTAGAGGGCATTCAACTGTAGACAAATGGCTGTCTGGTGTAGGTTGTCTGTTATGCAGGACTGTTTCTGCAGCAAAATGAGAAGGGCATTGTCAGAGCATTGCTATTATGTATTTATACGATAAAACAATCATTTTCGTTTCAGTAGATGATCCATGTTAAGTCAGGGCTTGGGATCATTTGTGCAGACCCATAGCTCACTGTGAATAAGTAGGCCGAGTTATATGAGAAAGATACCTCAGCCATCACAGAGGGAGCAAGGATATGAAAACTCTTTTAGCATTTGAATGGAAAGACTTATCTTCTGCAGTAGATAGAGATTCATTTCAATGGAAATATTAAAAAATGTAAAGTGCACATTAATGGGTTTGGATCTTTTCTCTATTGTAAAGGAAAGCAAATTTGACTATATATACCGAATTAATATGCAAGTCTGAAACGGGTCTTACATTTTTAGCAAAAAGCGTACTGTATCGCTTAAATTTAAACTTTTAACGTGACAAACTCCAATCTCCAAAGGGAAGCACTAATAATTACCTCTAGGTGACAACATCCATTGTCATGATGAAAGCCTGATAGTCCACCAGTACATTTGGTATTCTTGCGATAGTTTCATGAATTATTATGTTGGTTATAATTTTGAGGCTTTCTTGGGCAAGCAAAGGTTGACCTGGGTAGTGTTTAATAAGAGTTGGCTTTAAAAGTTAATTACTGATTAGCTGTATTTACTCTTCAGTAATAAGAAATAAGGAAATTCCAAGAAGGTTGCGAAAAAAAATACATCCCAAATGGAACAAGTCTGAGGGCAGAGTGACTAGAATCAAAGAGACATAAAACAAAACAAAAAACTACACTAACCAACTATGACACCCCCATAGCACAGGAAACCATGATCCAAACAGGCTATTAGGTACTGTATAGAGAATGTTTGGCTGGTGGCCATACCATTTATGTGTTATTGCAGTGCTCACAGTTGAAATGGGAATGCCTTTTCTTAGGCCATGCTCAAACCCTTACCAAACTTGTAAAAACTAGGATTAAAACCTGACATCATATTAGCACACTGTTGGATCTGTTACAGAACAAGCTCTCCACACACTCCCCACATGCTATCAAGCTGATAAGATGAATTAAGTGTTAGAGATACATACAGATGTCAAGTGCAGACCCTATCCCTATAGCAATACTGAATCACATAGTTGGTACATTAACAAGGAAGGCCCTTCATGGCTCTGTGGCAGGGCAGGGCCCTGCTTGTAAATAGTGTTTTGGTGGTGGTTGGCAGGGATGAGGTTAATTCCTGTCCCTGCCAAAAACATGTGGGAATGTAGCTGCTCCTAATTGTACAATTGGTGCTAATTGGGAGCAACCATATCCTATAAATGGAGAGCACAGGGCTCCACTAGGGAGAGGGAGTTGGTGAGCGAACACAGTGTTGGTTGTGTTTGATATAATTGTAAGTAGTGAAGGTGAATACCCAGCCTACATTTTGTGTTTGTTACTGCGCTGTTTGTTTGATTTAGATAGTGAAAGCGAATGCCCAGCCTGACATTAGTGTTTTTGTTTAATTGTTTATTTTGGCCCTCGTGCCTTTTTGTTTCTGTTTTGTTTGTTATTTTTGTTTATTAAAAGGCGCATCAGAGCTTAAACTGCAGTTTCCCTGTGTCTGAGTCTCTTTCCCTGCCAATAGCACCTGGGCCCACAACGCTATCCTGTCACAGGCTCCATTAGGAACGCAACATAATTATGTCACCGTTTTACCAGCAAACCATATTCCTTTTCAGAGGTTATAGTGCAAGGCCAAAGAAGAAGTGGACAGCAATCCCTTCTTAAAGGCACAATGTATATCGGTGTACTGTAGGCAAAAGTGTCTGTGGGATTTCAAGGAGGAACGTTGGGAAAGCAAGTAAAAGTCATACAAGTGCACTGGTTGGCTCAGGGCAGACTAAAAATGGCTTTTTTTAATGTTCCTTGTAAATTTTACAGTTCATCTGGTGAAATATTCTGTTTAAAAAGTTCTTCCTGAAGTCTGATCTAACATGCCCATGGCAGGTTTATATGTAGACACAGTACACAATTTAATGTTGTGCAGTTTCGTTCTGAGTTCTGAGGCCAGGCTTTAGCAACCATAGTGTTATGTATCCTGTATCAACAGTAAACCAGTATATGTAAAAAAAAATATAGGTTGAAGCTCATCTATATATGTTTGTAATTCTAGACTGCCTAAACAATAAACACTGAGCTCATGCCCAGGCCAAGGTATGCATTGCATGTAGATGGCTTCCATCAGCCATCCAGCTCTGAATGGGTACCAGAGCAATACAACTGGCTTATGCATTTTCTTTAGCACATTGTATTTAAAGTTACTAGACCCAGCACATGTAGCCTAAAGGCAGATTGGTGTACCAAGGTGTCTGCTTTGAATAGGGACATCATTAACCAAAGCAACTGCTCCACTGGGTAGTGCATGAAGTTGACCAATTAACTACAAGACTGCCAACTCATGGGACTAATGATCTTAATCACTTCCAAGGATAGATGACTAGCTAGCGTAGGTCAGGCATTTACTACTAACAGTGTAATCACTTACAGTGAGCAATTGTTCTTTGTCTTAATTACATAGTAATAAGCTTGGGAACAGCAACATTTTCTTATACACTTAATAAAGTTAGCGGATGCACAATGCATTGTTAATGCTATTATCACTTGGGAGTAGAGAACTTTGGACTTAATTAATGCACATATTATAACAATGAGATTAACACACAGTTTAGCGTAGTCAGCAGCGAGAGCACTTTCGTCTTAAATCAGGAGCAATGTGCTAATATTGATTGTATATGCTATCAATCGTTTATGATATCCGAACGACTGGAATTACAGCCTTATTATCTACAGTACATCATGTTATAAAACATTTCTGAGGTCATTTCTTTCAAAGTTAATGAAAGTAGAGGCAATTAACATATACATTTGTTTCAGCATTTCTTTATTATGTTATTTCGATTATTATGATCTAGAGATTTTTTGAAGGAACACATGTGTCTGTCTATATGTATGTCTCATTGGCCATGGTGATCTACATAATGTACACTCAGCATTGCATTCCATAAATCACAAGAACTGCTTACAAGAATGCTCTGAATCAATGTCACGCTATAGCTTTACTTAGCTTTACTTAGTCTATGTAATTACATTCTAATACATGAAATGTACAATGCAATTACATACTGACTGTAGAAGATATCTCATATGATATAGCATTGCATTAATGTGTTAACTGCTATGCAACAGCCAAAGAAAAGTAAGTCATTTTAGTGGTTCAGCACTTCAGGAAACATGAAGTGGCTGTTAATTGCTTCATTAGTTAAATAGTACCGCAACAGAGCCATGGTTAGGGACATTGCTGTAGGGCATAGGTCACCTTTTAAATAAGAAATCTACCAATCCCTCTATCTCTTTTATTTTGTGATACAACTCAAGGATGTGTGATCGTTAAGCAATAAAGTAATTAACATGCATTGTCCCAGCACTGTTGGAAGATGATCACCAATTTGCTTGATTCATAGAGATCCTTGCATAAGGAAAGTGAGACAGATTACGAACTGCAAACATTTGAGATGAATAAAAAGAAGGGAAAAAAGCTGCAATCCTGAAGCCTGCTCGTATTGACCATAATGGTGGCGGGAGTGCTAATTAACAACTCAATTAAAAAACAAACAAATTAAACTTCATACTCGGTTATCCTCTGCTGCATAAATTATTTCCTACTCTGTGTGATAATGGGCCAAAAAGAAAATAATCTCCCAAGAAAATTAACATCTAAGTCAGATGAGATGTATTAATTATTTTGGAAATCTCCATAGATGGAAATAAAAAAAATGTTTATTAGAATGCTATAGAAGCTGTTGATGACACAGCAGATAGTATGCCTCTGCCTCTGGGACAAAAGGTGAATATGCATGGGGATTACCTGGATAGTCAACCAACAGTACAGAAAGTTGTGTGTGGTGTTGGAATTTTTCTTATTCAGAGCAGCAATAAAGTAGGGCTCTCAAAATCTTGAAACCTGACCATTCCTATCAAATGACCTTCAATGGCAGTGACACTGCCATAGCAACACAATGGTTCTGTACAAAGGAGCAATAATATGACGCATTGGAAGAATGGTACTACCACAGTGGTAATATTTAAATATTTTGACAAACTAACGGTATGACCAGGAAACACTGGTAATCCCTAGCTGTACCATGGTGCCATATCAGTACCAGTGTGCACTGTAGCACGACCACCAGGCTCAATGTGTTCCATATCCATTGTCAGTCCTACCAAACTATGTGCAGTACAAAACTGTGTATCACTGTGTAAAACTGTGTTGAAATTATGCATTCAAACAAGAAATGGCAGAAGTATGATACCATTACAGTACCTCTATGGAAACCAAAATGCCCTCTTGCCAGTGTGCTTGTGAAATGTTGAGGAGGGTTTTAATGAAGTAAATCTCAACCCAGTCGCTTGTCCAAAAAAAGTTACCTATTCATAGTTGTAGGTGTGGTGCTGTATGTTGCCATTATGGCCTACAGCTACCGCTTTATGCACTGTATGTAATTCAGTTGCTTTTGAGATATCTTAAAATGCACTTTATAATGTACGTTGAAATTGCTGCTTTGATTTCTGCATTGTTGCAACAATATTAAATTGTCATCAGAGCCGGCAACATAAATCAACAAAGCAACCTCGGGGGAAGGACCTAGATAACTTGTTAAACATTCTTGACAAGAGATTTTCCCAACCCTTCAACACCTCGTTTCCCTGCAAGACTTATTTCTAAGAAAATGCGACCTGTGTTTGTATGTAAATGGCCTTTTGTTCCTTCCTATTGTTTTTGCAGCCGCTAATTACAATAATGTTAAGTGAACTAATACATGAATATGGATAGCCTCTGGACTAACTTTCTCTCTCTCTCTCTCTCTCTCTCTCTCTCTCTCTCTCTCTCTCTCTCTCTCTCTCTCTTTTCCCTGTCTCAGAGGAACTCACTAGCAATTTCTTAATTTAAAAAATAAATAAATACATTGTGACTGCCAGCTACCATTGTGTCCTCTCAGCGCCGAGCTGTGCAAAAACCATGTCCTAGGGGGATATTTAATCAAACTCTGCCATTGCTATTTAGCCCAGCAAATCCCTTTTCCAAAGATCTCTCCCATCTGAGCCCTGCACATTTCTGTCTTTTCGGCTGTGTCTGCTGTCCATTTGTACTGAGTGACCTCCCTCAAATAAATATGAAAAAAGGAGTCAGGTGTCATTAAAGTGCCAGCTAGGCTACCATGGTTACATAGGCATAGAGATGGCTCCGTACAATCCTTATTAGTTCTCCAGCATTGCTGCAAGCTTTCATTAGAGCTGTACTCATTTGAAATCCCTTTTAATTAGTCGCTCTGGCTTCACCTTGTCTGCTGTCATTTTTCTTCTGTCATTTGGCAGGTTACAACTTTCAGTGGTGCCCGTCGTTTCACAATTACCTTTTGAGTGTCCAGAGTAGCAGGGGAAATTGCTCTCCACAGACCTCAATGCCTGCTTTTCCAGAGGTCCCCTGGAAAATAACTAATGCTGATAATTATATTTGAAGGATAAAGGCTCAATATTCTGTTCTAAAAAATATAATGTCAGTATCATTGCTGGCCTTTTTAATATTATTTTTCTTTAAAAATGCAGGCTCTTTCGAGCATTGTCTTCATGGTGCCCACTAAGTTCACAATAATTGAGTTAATGATTGTTCTTACTGGGATCAGATATTTCTATTTTACTGCAAGGTTGTGCAATAAACCTAGCATTGCATTTTTACAAGGATGACAGTTTTGGCTTAATTTCCTGTATAAGCTCATCGTTCCAGCATTATACGATGTGCTGTCTTCCCTAATCACAAGCCTGTGTGTAAGCATACCTTCTTATCATACTGTCTGAGGTTACCATTTTCTCTGTAATTCAGCTCAAACCATTGAGTTATACAAACCCTACTAGCCTCTAATGTATCTTACACAGTGGCTTTAAATGAGCTGGAAAAAGGACATTCATTATATGCAGACAAGCAAATCGTGACACAGTATATTAAAATTATTTTTCTGTCCGTTCGTCTGTATCATACAAACTAAGGGCTGTAGGTCAGGGAGGTCATTATCACACAGGAGTACTTTCTTACGATAGGAGTGGAACCAATGATCCAAAAGGGTAATGGAACATCCAGAACACAATCTAATTCGGTCTGGAATGATGTCCCCTAAATGAACACATTCTGAAATAATTAAAAGGATGCATTAAAAAAAAAAGTGTTTATAATATTGTGGCTTATCACTTCCCCTTTTAAGAAAACACTATTTTCATTTGATTCTAACTGGGTGTGTACTTAGCACACAGCACCATGTGGTTGGGAAAAATTATAAACTGATTATGGGATACTGCTTACAAATATCTACAGTATACGGCAGTAGTCATACATGTCAACTATTAAAACAACTGCAACTGCTAATTCCTAATCATGTTTAGCTGACACCACACAGTTTGCAGGTCTTGCTTTCAGGTCACATTGCACTTCCTAGGTCATTTAACCTGGAGATTCTCTTTACCCTTCCAACAACTTATTTCTTGACATTAACCAACCTGCTGCTTCCCCTAATGACTTACCTGCTGTAACATCTAGTTATCATTTGAATATTTTAATATACTTTTAACAATCACTTAATTGACTGACTCTTTCTTGCTGAGAACTGAGCTTGGTATGGGTGTCTTTATCTTATAATGCTTTGAAGCCATTGTCGTGGTTCAACCCAGGAAGTAAAATAGAAAAGTATGCAACCTGGTACCTAGTATGGTACCAGAGTCCCTTTTTAAGTAACATTTATTTTTGCTAAACACATGTTTCTTTCAAAATATATGAAACCTACCGGTACATAGAGAATGGAGTATCATAGCTGAAATGAATTCATTACCTAGAATCCCTATAATTAGTCCCTCTTGGACGAAGAGGTGACCAAAAGGGATGCCTGCATTCTATATTATCCTGAGCCACGTGTTGGTAAATAAGCATTTGAATCAAGTTCGTCCTACTTCTATGTAACAATAATAATTTAAAAAAAAGATGTTTAGAAACAATGTACCTTACAACAAAAACTACAAAGTTCATGTTGGCCAATTACTCACAGAGAATAAGCCAAATCACTGCACTAGTCTACCAAGACACAAATTACAAAAAGCAGTTGCTGTGTCTTTATTAAAGAAATAATACAACAACACAGTTAATTGGAGCAGAAAAGCAAACAAACTAGTTTCATAAGGTTACTCTAGTACTCAAAATGCATCATATATATATTTTTTTTAATATAACGGACTTCAAAGAGCAGCAAAGGAGACAACCACAACAGCAAAAGAAAATAATGATTTCAAATTAAATCGGGTTTCAGCATGAACAGTATCCTCTCTCTAGGTATGACTTGTAGCTTGGGACTGGCAGCCTACCTACCCCCTTCCCCTTAACTCCAGTGCACGCCTGACACTGCAAATACAAATTTTCTGTGTTGCTGAAGCAAGACGGAGAAAAAGGAGCCTCTATGCTCTTTAATCTAGTTGCAGTGTCTCTCTTTCTCTTGCCCCCTCCCTCCCCCCTCCTTCCCTACACTGCATGTTATTTGCACAGCACGTTGGCAAACAGAATGATGAAAGCTGGGGACAAGCGATGGGAGCCATTACAAGAACGAGGGTGAAATTGCGTTTAACGTGGCGGAAAGGGAATTTGTAGAAAGGGGTTGAGGGAATACACATTGCAGCAATCAAACCCCTGGCATATCTGTCAGTGAGCGCATTGGAAAACAAATGAAATTCTTCAAGCTGCAGTGGCTGATTGCAGCTGACAAGCTGGCTGCCTCTGATATTTAACGCTATCTGCCACTACAGCTGTCCTGATTTACCCCTCCTCCTCTCCCCCATCCTCTGCCCAATGCGCACCCCTCTTTCCCAATTTGGTGTTTTAGCTATGACAACTTTTGGAAAGAGTGTCTCAGTTGGCAACTTGTTTGATGAGTGATTTCACAAATAGGTCTTTGTCATTTTTTTTTCAAAATCATGGCCAACTTTCCATGTTTTGCTTTCATCCTCTTACAGGATTTTCCAGGCACTACTGTCTAGTTGCGCCTTCTACTGGCTGAGGCAGAAATAGTGTTCTTATTTTCCTTTCTATGCTGTCGTACAGGGATGCTAAAATTCAGTCCTCATTGCCTGGTGACCTCCAAGTTTTCTAGCTTATCTTTAATAAAATTACTGATTCAAACCTGGAAGGATGTTAAATTGACCTGAATTGTGTACCCAGTCTATAGTACTGTACTTTAACTAATTTCTTACCAAAGTACAAATGGGTATGGGTGCACTTCTTAACTAATGTGAATAAGCAAGTTTTACTGTAAATGCAGTACCATACTAATCAATATGGATGTGCTTTTGGTAAATTTTTATGAAAGTTTAAACGCTTTGCAATGTCAGCATTTAAACTTGTATTATTATTTGTTTATTTAGCAGACGCCGTTATCCAAGGCGACTTACAGAGACTAGGGTGTGTGAACTATGCATCAGCTGCAGAGTCACTACAATTACGTCTCACCCGAAAGATAGAGTACAAGGAGGTTAAGTGACTTGCTCAGGGGTCACACAATGAGTCAGTGGCTGAGGTGGGATTTGAACTGGGGATCTTCTGGTTACAAGCCCTTTTCTTTAACCACTGGACCACACAGCCTCCTCCTTGAGCAATACAATTTCCAACTACTCTAATCAAAGGCCACTCTCCTCTACATACTGTACTAGTGTACATAAACCTCCCAAATATTGCCACAAGTCCTATTTTAAATGTCAAACTAACACACAATCAAGTAATATATTAAGTAATTAATATAATGTTTGTCTTCTTGTGCAGTTAATTGTATAAGGTCAAGTATTACTAAATAAAGTATTCAAATTCACGTATCCACACAACTTTACATTAAATTGTAAAAAGAGATGCCTGGCCTACCTGTTTGAAGTCTTGTCTCAGAGGACCTTTACTTTAGTGCAGAAGTTCCGAAATACAAATAACAATTGTACTAAACATAACCGGCCGTTCGGTCCAAAAGCTTACAAAACAATTTCAAGTGAAAAAATCCTTCCACCTATGGGAAGATTGGGGAATGGGGTCCACGAGTCTGTGGTAATTGCAACTTTTTCTCCCTTTGAAAGTTTTGTATGAACAGCTGCAGCACGATTTTCTTTAAGCTTATCCAGGCTCGCTGTTATTGTTTTATGGGTCGGCACGGTATTGGGGTAATCTTACATCGATTTCAAAACTGCTGCATTCACGATTCACGTGATCATGCCCTGTTTGGCCAAAACTATAGCAAATGTTGTTATGGATGTTTGCTTTGTATTGCCATCAGTAGCTCCATACACAATAATTCTGAATGTTTTCATTTCAAATTGTGAAGCATTAAACTTGTGTTTTTGTGGTACAGCAATTTGGTTTGGCATAATTATTTACATACCACAGTTTTCTCATCTGGTTCCTCAAAATACTTCCAAACATGGCTTCCTTTGTTTAGAGATGTAATTTTAAATATAGGATCAACTCAGAAAAAACGCTTGTCATTAATGTTATTACCCCGCCGTGGAATTCATACCATACCACGCCTACTACAGGCATAAACACACACAATGTACCAATGAAGTGCCAGATCGACCGAGGATAAAACCCGCCCCAGTGTCAATCTTTCTGTTGCACCAATTAGAAAAGCTACTTGAAGACAATTGCCAAACCCCTTCCTTTTTATAATATCTGCCCTTACTGTAGCACTAGAGCAGTCTGATACACGATCAACTACTGATGATAAATTACTAAAATGAATGCATAAAGAAATATGCATTTGGTGAAAATGTGACTGGTTATTAAACGTTTTACCACTTCTTTAGAGTTTATATGTTTAAACGTTTAAACTTCCCATCCCTACTAATCAATACTTTGTATTGTATTTCAACATAAGACTGGCTATATTAGAACAGTAGTAATATTGTGGCAGTAACTAGCTGCACATTTTTATAAGAATGATCACTTCCTCATCCCAGCTTGGGGACAGGGCCACTTCGGCAATGACCGCACAGTCTCAAGTGGCTTTTCAAGGTAGCTGTGTGAGCTATTTATAAAAATCCACAGAAGGGTTACCTGCAAAGTTCAGTTTCTGAACTTACTCTCAAAGCCCAGCTGTTTTGCATGTATGTGATGATACTGCAATCTGCACCACAAACAAAGAAGGTAAGCTGGCGCCTGCCACCCTATTAATTCATTGCATGCATTACCATACATTAGCATAAGTCACACACTGCAAGTTTCGCCTACTGGCAAACAACATGTAAATATTAATGTGCCAAGGAATATATATTAGGTGACATGAATTGGAATCATTAGAAGCAACGCAGTGTCAGCAGGCAGGTTGTAAATGCTAAGGTGGAACCAATTAGTCTAATTTTTCATTTACTTCCTAATGAATGAGGCCAAAGACCAACAGTCATTGATTGACTTCTAGAGGTTCTTCATAACTCGTACAGAGTCCTGTGACAAATGAAGAAACTGTCCGGCCCACTGCCCGAGTGATTTTTTTCTCCCACTGGGGCTAATTCTGTGCTTTTTTTCCCCATGGCAATTCACTCCATACATTAAGTTTTCACAATGGTGCAGTAGGGGGAGAAGAATTCCAAAACCTGCTGCTCTTCTCTGGCTGCTAATACAAAATCTCAGCTGCATTTTTTATTCATTACAACAACTGATTCAAGTTCACAAGGACTCTTCAAGCAATCTGTTAGTTTAATTATTTTACACTTAAAAGGTAGCCCCTTTATTTCGAAGTTGTGTATGCTTGTTGCTTTACAATGACGCAAACTAACACAGTTAAGAGTTCAAATGACGTTTATGTAAAAATGTGATGCAATAATAATACTGCAAGACCATGGGGCTATAGTTCCTTCAAACAATAATAATAATAATAAAATACTTTCAGTAAACTTCTTTATGAAACATTTCCAGCATGAAACCTTGCTCTTTTGAGGCAGAAAGACCCATTCTGCATTCCTGCGTGGGAACATGTTTTTTGTGTTTTTTGATGGTGCTGTTAAAATTGTTTCAGGAATAAAAAAGATAACAGAGTGTAGTATTTTACAGTCCAAGGTTTCATACCTAATGTCTGGTGATACAGATCAGTGTTATGTTTCTCTGACAATGGCTCAGTTCCCAGTCTATAACAAACTTGGACTGCACCCAACAACATGACAGGAGATTGCCAACACGATGAGAATGTTGTATTTGCTATGTACAGGTACTGCACTTCTTTAGAATGCCACAGAGGATTATATTACTATTGAAATCTAAGCTTCTATTAAACACTTTTACAACTAAACTGTTATCTTGTAACTGCATTGTGTTTGCTGTCAACTTAGTTTCTAATCTCAAATTTGTGATGATCCTTTACACAACTTACTCAGTTTTGGTTAAACATTAATTTACAAATGAATTTTCTTTCTTTCTTTCTTTCTTTCTTTCTTTCTTTCTTTCTTTCTTTCTTTCTTTCTTTCTTGTATTCCAATTAATGAATTCAGTTTAATCCTTTGATAAACCACATACTTTACAACTTTGCCAACTGCTGTTTGGCTAAAATAAAAAATAAAAACATAAGTAAGGTATAGCCTATAGAGAAAAGCCATCTGTGCTATGTGGCAAAGGTGCTACTGAATTATACAGGGCAGAGACGAACAAGCAATACAAGCATGTTCCAGCATCTAATAACTTTATATATAACAACTTAAGCAAATATGGAGCACACACTTTTGTAAAGGGCAATGTGCATTATACTGATGAGATTAAAACGCAATTCAATTTTCTTACCTCAGTGATTTCCAAATCTAAGAGGGATACATGTGTGCGGGTAGGCTGTCCTTATGTTTTGGTCAAAGGACAAGTGCATTTGTTGGAGGTTCCTCTGTACAGGGCTAATGTTTTGCATTCTTATGAAACAGAGCACTTAAGCAAGGTCTGTATTCAAGGTGACTTTACTATAATGCAATTAAGTAGACACCAAGATTGCCTCCAAACAGGCAGCTTTAGCAGGAGTGACAAACACTGCTTCATAAGAAGCTCAATCTCAAGAGGTTATTCTGGGTGATATGGAGTGCAGCTACTAGTACCTACTATCGTGCACCTATCAAACAACAACATATCTTAATCATTTAAACATAGCCAATTTCAGAGTAAAATAACTGACTGGTCTAGTCAAATTACTTCATGATGTGTTAATAATATTTACTAATAGTTCAATATAGCTTTGCGTTCTCACAGGTTTAAAAGGAAAGACATCAGGGGCATGTTCACCACATACACTTGTGCGACCATTACTGGCCAGGTGCCCAACACGATGGGCACTTCCCAGGCTGGAACCTTGCTTCCTGGGTTCAGTTCAGGTCCAGTGGGTGAAAAGAGGCGATTATGGGAACACCCCAATTCAGGTCACCCCTGATTCATAAGTAGCTTGCAACAGTGGGGGTCAACTTTCAAATTGGACATTTTAAATTGAGTACTTAAACTTGGTAAAGTTGAGGGAAAAAAAAGCTGAGTGAAAACACTCCATTAGCAAGGTACCACTCAGTGTAAAAGGATTAAGCTTCATTGAAAGAGTAAGGATTTAAATGAGATAAGAAATATGAAAAGCACAAGTGTACAGTAAGTTTTAAAAAAAACTGTCCCCCACCCCCACCCCCCTTATTTTTTTCTTTTCAGATTCACAGTTCAGCAGCTGTGTTTGATGGGATTATGGTGCTGGCAGTGTCCATCTCTTGACCAGCAGGATCTCAGGGACCAAGCTGATAACACTGCTCCCTGTGGCTGTGTTTTCCCAGCCAAGCAGGATTTACCTATTTATCTTGGACAGGTGGACAGTCTGCTGCAGAGTTCTCATTTTAGAATAATGTCGAGGATGAGTCAAACCCAGCGTGGGACACAAGATCTCTCAGGAAATTAACATGCGTTCTCATAGAGGAACTATATGAATATTGTCAAGCTCTCTCTATATATCCTGATACACACACAGGGTGGCTGCAAAGACTGGGTCATGTCACACCTACTGCTGTGGAAAAATCCACTGCGTAGCAATGAAAGTAATTTTCGCAAAAACCCAAGGTTGAACCATTATTACCTAGCTCCTTGGGTCTCTCTATACTCTTTTACGTTGTCCAATGGTAAGCATAGTCTAGCTATTTTTTTTTTATCAGGATTGAATACTAAAGAACTTGTTGTCAACACCTCCCCTGCCTAAACACTACTGGATTCAAGCAAAATAGGCAATGATGTTAATTTGAGTGCTAGAATCCACTTTTAACTATAGCCTCTATGTAGCAAAATTATAGGGCAGGAGAGTCCCACTAAAGAAAGATAAACACATTACAATTACTAGCAGGGGAGCAGCAGTCACCTGGGAGTAATAATGTAAAGCCATGGGGACACTAGTCTACATGTTGCTAGAAAATGTTGAATGAAATCTGTTGCTTCTACATTGTAGCTTCAGATTTCAGGGGACACTATTCTACAGTATGGAGAAATTGTAGATAGAATGTTGATGGACAACACAGGAGACAATACATAGATGATATTTCCTATCAAAAAGTTTATTGGTGTTTTTTTTAGATATGTTTATCCTTAAATATGTATATATAGAATTGTATTAGTAATATTTACATTACCCTCATCATTTTTTTCTGAATGTGTTATTTTTCGCTTGAATGTTTTTCTGTTTTATTTGTGTAAATAAACATGTAAGTATAACTAATTGTAAATAGAGACACGTTAAAATGTGATTATTGTTACAGTTTTTTTTAAAATTATATTATTTTGAACAGAATTCCTAATTATGACATTTTTTTTTATTCTTCTTCTACAAATCAGATATCGGTAACTGTATCAATATTTGCAAGTTGGAACTTAAACGTAACACACCGCTACAGTTTAACATGAGCATTCAAAAGTTTCAGCATCAGTATCACACCAGCTTTATTTCTTTTTTTTTGTTTTTGTAATTTATAATATCAGACTATAATGCCAACACAACATTGTTAAAACGGTTCATAACATTAAATCATTTTTTTCAAGGAATATAATATTAAACATTTTGTCATCTTTAATGCCGCTCCACTGCATCTCGTTGCATTAACTGACAATTGATCATTAACTACCAGGAATGGACCGATTAACACGTCTTTACTTACATATACCACCTGTTAAAAAAAAAAAAATCATCCTGAAAAAAAATCGATAAGGAGAATCTCCCTCATAATATCCAACACCGGCTTCGCATTCATTGTCTCTTTTTACCACCAGCGAAGAAGCTAGTCACATGACTTTTTACATCTCTTTCATTGGCTGATTTATTCTATGACGTAATCTGCGTCAACATAATCAACAGATCTTTGATACAGTTGCTTGCAACAAAGTTGTCTGGAACCTGTAACTTGCACATCACTTTCTACAAAAAAAGTATCCCTTTCTGCATTTTTATAGCAACATGTAGACTAGAGTCCCTTCGGCTTAAGAGTATTATGTAAGAACTGTTACATTATGGGATCAGTTCTACAGGGACCCCCAAGAGTTTATCAGTGTTACATATAAAGAGCTGTCAGAAACCAGAGGGCCTTTTCCCTCATTCCCATTCCTCACATGGAAAGTGACGTGTTGTTGTTCTGACTTGCATACAAGATATGAAACCATACTTATTTAATTTGTGGTGGCTGTTGAATGTGGTTACACTTTAATTAATGATCATTTATAAAACATCGAGGTTTTAACGATTATTAACAAGGAATAATAGTTCATTACAACAGCATTACAGTAACATATGCCGTGTTATAAAGTATTATTATTATTACTTGTTTATTTCGCAGCCGCCTTTATCCAAGGCGACTTACAGAGGCTAGGGTGTGTGAACTATGCATCAGCTGCAGAGTCACTTACAACTACGTCTCACCCGAAAGACGGAGCACAAGGAGGTGAAGTGACTTGCTCAGGGTCACACAATGAGTCAGTGGCTGAGATGGGATTTGAACCGGGGACCTCCTGGTTACAAGCCCTTTTCTTTAACCGCTGGACCACACAGCCTCCTCATTAAAGTATTAAAGGATTTCTTTTAAATGCCTTAGTAACATGTGGTTATATCACTGCAGTGCTATACACTGGTATTATAATTGGTAGTTATGCTATATTATTGCTTATACCACCCTTTATAACACATTTATAGATGCCATATTCATGTTTATAAAGCTCCATAATATATTGTTACCCATTGGTGGATAAAATGAAAGCTGCAGGATGTTTTAAGCTGGCAAGTTGGTTTGTTGAATATATGTAATAAGGTTATGGTAATGCTTAGCACAGCAGTATATCTACTATATATATATATATATATATATATATATATATATATATATATATATATATATATATATATATATATATATATATATATATATTTTTTTCAAATTGCTTTATTTTTAGCCCCCTTGTCCTTGAATGGGATCGTCCGGGATTCAATCCCACGTTGCTTTTGTCTCCAGCAATTGCTGATCCTGGTTCCAGTTCTGTGACTGGAACTTCTTAGGATTCACCTTCAGTAACGCCAGTAGTGTACAGTATGAGCATTGTATTACAGTGTCAAGGTATTATTACCTGTTTGCTGGTTTTATTTTAAATGTGGATCTTGTTATGTGCATTTGTTTTTTCTTTACAGTGGTTTGTGAAATTGAAAACGAATCACGAGTTGGGTGATGACAGTCAGGTATTGGACTTAAGACTCCATCCAAAGACTCCACAGCCACTTGCCAGGATCCATGCCTTTTAAGGTATTACTCAAATTTTTATGTCCAATTTTTTCAGCACTTATGTAAACAGAATGATGTGCTCCTTGTTGTGCCACAATAACAATTGCAATGTCACACTGATTGAATTTCTATGAGAATCGTGGTTTACAGAAACCACAAACAATTTTTTGCTGATAACATCTAAATGAAAACCAAGTTGTTTGCCTTAATTTCTGTTTGTGTTGGGTCTTAATGCAGCACTGTGAAATCTTGGTCACTTACAGTAACACATATTGATATTGTAAACAAGGCAGCAGGCAATTAGTTTGTTACTGTTTTCAAAAGCAGAAAACAAGTAGAGCAGAAATATTCAAAATTGAAATATTGCACATTTTAAACCTGATATTGTTTAACTGAAATAAAACATCCCAAGACCAATGGGATTAAAACTTGAACCAGGAAAATGTGGTTTTGTTTTTGTTTCATGCTCAGTCCATACTGTTACAACCATTATTTGAAGTAAAGTTGAGGTTCAACAACACAAGTTCGAAACTGAAAGTTACATTTCCCAGACACTCCTACCTTCACATTCAAACCCTGGTCCCCATGACTGGAGCAAGTCTAAAGCACCACTTCCATAGCCACCTGGCTGTCCTACTTCCATGCTTGTTTAATCTTCGTTATGTGAGCTAGTGCAATCTCAGCATTCTGGAGCCTGAGCCTGTGCTGCTGCACCTGGCAGCGAAGGACAAAAAATATTAGCAATCTGTATTCAAGGCAGTATATGATTTGACAATAATAGCATGCAGCTTAAAGAACAATCAGATCGTAATGATAACAAGGGTCAGGACAGCTCGAAACGATAGTGGAAATTTAACAGGTGTCCTCTCCTGAAGACAGCAGGAAGCAGGCTTGGTGTTCTGAATAGTAACTGAGTGGCTCATCATGATTACTGTTTACTATAGATGAGCCATTTTATATTTAAAGGAGGAAAAAAAACATACTACATAGCGGCATTATCTAAGGTTACACCTCTAACAAAAATGAATGTGTGTATATCTAAGTCAGATGTCAAGTATGTTAGCCCCAATTTCTTTCTGAAAGTAAACCATTTTAAACATTATACAACTCAAATTACCAATGTTATGTCTCTTGCCTGCTGTTGTTTCTTCCCACTATACTGATGTTGTTTTTTCCTTTCAAAACAAATGAGGTCAAACTTTACATTTGCTTGAAAAATAGACACCGACAGTCATTAATTATTTTTGCCAACAGTATTCAGGGCACCAGCTCCAAGTTGTGTTTATATTTCCATACTATGTTTATCTAGTGTTTTGTTTTTGCAGACAAGCATTGTTCTAAAAAGTTAATAGTGCACGTGTACTCCTGGCTCTATGTCCCCAGTCGTCTAGTAAATATTAATGCAGTATCCAGGGAAAGGGAGTTCTTACTGTCATAAAAGCAGAATAATTCATAATTCAGTCCTGATACATGAAATAAACTGTATGGCTGTGACAGGGTGACTGAGTGGTCTGACATCAGGCAGAAGCAGGAAGGAAAACTGACACCAGGGAGGTACTGCAGGTAAAGGCTGTGCCGTTTTTATTCAGCACAACACAACAATAAATAAAATATTTAAACAAGGACACTTTGCTCACCGAGCGAAATAAAAGGTGTAAACATAAACAAATCACGAACACAAAATATACACACGGAATAGGTCAGGCTGGGCTATCGCCTTCACTGTTCCTATCCGTTTTACCGTTTACTTTTCTCTCTCAGTTCTCTCCACTCTCTCTCTCCGCTCCTACAACAACCACCCCGAACATGGAGAGCTGCAGGCTTTTTATATTCAGGTGACCATCTCCCGATTAGCAACAGAATTAATCACTTAATTAATTCGGGAGATGGCCACCTTCTGCACGAGTTTAATTATTCCTGGCAGAGGACGAGCACCAATCTCGCCTCTGCCAGAACACGTTTTAAAAAGTAAACAAAACAATAACAAACTCGCGGCGCTTCGCCGTCATACATTTAAATACTAAATCATAATAAACAAAACAAATACAAAATACACTGCACAGGGCAGAGGGGGAGACCCCGATCTAAAAGAAAACAAACAAAACAATGTAAAGGGACCTCGCCCTGTTACATATCCCCCCCCTTGTGCAACGCACACATGGCCCCAACGGCCACCTCCCCCCTCAGTCTCAAAGTCCCGGAAGAGGGGGAAGCACAGTGTCCATGGGGGTGGCCATGGTGGGAGGTCCGGCACCCCCCAATTCTTCGTGGCCGACAGCTCCCTCTTCGGGGCTCCGCCACACACTAACCTGCCGTGAAAATGCGACTGGGAAGCTGGTCTCCTGACCTCCCCCTTCTTCATGGCGGCATTTCCCCTCCGTGGGGCTCCGACCACACGATCTCCGGCAGCGAACCTGCTGCGAGGGGAGCTGGTCTCCTGACCTCCCCCCCCTTCTTCGTGGCCGGCAGCTCCCTCTTCTGGGGCTCCCGCCACACAATTTCTGGCCGCGAAAGTGCGGCTGGGGGAGCTGGTCTCCTGACCCCCCCCCCCTTTCTTCATGTCCGGCAGCTCCCCTTCATGGAGCTCCGGCCACAGTGTAGCGACCCCAGGCGAAGCAGGATCCCTGGCGACCCCAGGTGACAGCAGCATCAGCGGACCCTCGGGAAGCGACGGCAGCAGCAGCGGACCCTCGGGAGGCGATGGCAGCAGCAGCGGACCCTCGGGAGGTGACGGTAGCAGCGGACCCTCGGGAGGCGACGGCAGCAGCAGCGGACCCTCGGGAGGCGACGGCAGCAGCAGCGGATCCTCGGGAGGCGACGGCAGCAGCAGCGGACCCTCGGGAGGCGACGGCAGCAGCAGCGGACCCTCAGGAGGCGACGGCAGCAGCAGCGGACCCTCGGGAGGCGGCGGCAGCAGCAGCGGACCCTCGGGAGGCGGCGGCAGCAGCAGCGGACCCTCGGGAGGCGAACTTCGGGAGGAGCCCCTGGCCATGGAGGCGGCAGCGGGAGCTCCACTTCTCCCTCGTACCCTGTACCCTGTGTGGAGCAAAGGCAGCCCCAGGCGATGCGGAGTAACAGGCAGCCCCAGGCGTGCGGGCAACAGGCAGCCCCAGGCGATGCGGTGCAACAGGCAGCCCCAAGTGATGCGGAGCGACAGGCAGCCCAGGCAATGCAGAGCACCAGGCAGCCCCAGGCGATGCGAAGCACCAGGCAGCCCAGGCGATGCAAGGCAAGCATCCTTGGGCGGCGAGGCTGGCATCCTCGGGCGGCGAGGCTGGCATCCTCGGGCGGCGAGGCTGGCATCCTTGGGCGGTGCGAGGCTGGCATCCTTGGTCGGTGCGAGGCTGGCATCCTTGGCGGTGCGAGGCTGGCATCCCGGCGATGGCGAACTGGCATCCCGGCGATGGGAAACTGGCATCCTTGGCGGTGCGAGGCTGACATGCTTGGGCGGTGCGAGGCTGGCATCCTTGGGCGGTGCGAGACTGGCATCCTTGGCGGTGCGAGGCTGGCATCCTTGGGCGGTGCGAGGCTGGCATCCCGGCGATGGCGAACTGGCATCCCCGAGCGATGGCAAACTGGCATCCCCGAGCGATGCATGACAGGGCGGCAGCGGTCCCTCAGGAGGCGACGGCGGCAGCGGACCCACGGGAGGCTCCTGCTCCTCTCCCTCGGGTGGTGGTGGTGGAGAAAGAGGCAGCTCCTGCTGCTCTCCCTCGGGTGGTGGTGGTGGAGGCAGCTCCTGCTCCTCCCCTTCTGGCTGCGAAGGAGGCAGCTCCTGTTCCTCCCCTTCTGGCTGCGAAGGAGGCAGCTCCTGCTCCTCCCCTTCTGGCTGCGAAGGAGGCAGCTCCTGCTCCTCCCCTTCTGGCTGCGAAGGAGGCAGCTCCTGCTCCTCCCCTTCTGGCTGCGAAGGAGGCAGCTCCTGCTCCTCCCCTTCTGGCTGCGAAGGCGGCAGGGCCTCCTTCCCTTCCGGCTGCAGCGGTGAAACCAGCAGGCATGCTCCCTCTGCTGGTGGCGGCGATGGAGGCGGAACCAGCAGGCATGCTCCCTCTGCTGGTGGCGGTGGGAGCGACAAGTCGTCCTCCCATGGAGGTGGAGGTGGCACCAGCAGGAACTCACCCTCTGCTGGTGGAGGTGGGAGCGACACACAGTCCTCCCAGTGCGGTGGAGGCGGAACCAGCAGGAACTCTCCCTCTGCTGGCAGAGGTGGAAGCGACACGCAGTCCTCCCACGGAGGTGGAGGCGAAACCAGCAGGAACTCACCCTCTGCTGGCGGAGGTGGGAGCGACACACAGTCCTCCCAGTGCGGTGGAGGCGGAACCAGCAGGCACTCACCCTCTGCTGGCGGAGGCGATGGAGGCGGAACCAGCAGGCATGCTCCCTCTGCTGGTGGCGGCGATGGAGGCGGAACCAGCAGGCACTCACCCTCTGCTGGTGGAGGTGGAAGCGACACGCAGTCCTCCCACGGAGGTGGAGGCGGAACCAGCAGGAACTCACCCTCTGCTGGCGGAGGTGGGAGCGACACACAGTCCTCCCAGGGCGGTGAAGGTGGAACCAGCAGGAACTCTCCCTCTGCTGGCAGGTACCTGGGCTGTGGATGTTCGGCCTTCCCCCTGTTGGGTTGTGGACGCACCGACTTCCCCCTCTTGGGCTGTGGACACACCGACTCCCCCCTCTTGGGCTGTGGACGCACTGACTCCCCCCTCTTGGGCGCAGGACATTCGGGCTCCTCCCTTTCAGGCACAGGACGTTCGGGCTCCTCCCTTTCAGGCGCAGGACGTTCGGGCTCCTCCCTTTCCGGCGCAGGACGTTCGGGCTCCTCCCTCTTGGGTGCTGGAGATGACCGGGTCTGGTCCACAGCCCAGAACCACTCTGCAGCGTCCCCCACCAGACCCTGGTTCAACGCCTCTTCAAACTGGGGATCCCCGTAAGGGCAGTCCTCCCTGACGTGCCCAAACTCGATACAGGCGCAGCACATGGGAGCCCCTCCTTCCTCCACAGCTCCTGTTCAGCTGCCCAGTCCGGGGTCCAAACTTAGTTGGCACCGGGACCACCACCTCTTGTTCAGCTGTTGTTGTGGTGGTGGGAGCAGCAGTCTACCTCCCCCTGCTGGTGGTGGAGACTGAGGCGACCCCTGCTCCTCCCTCTCCTGATGGACAGGGCAGCGGGCCACGTAGTGCTCACCTTTGCAGATGGGGCATAGTTGGGGTCGCTGTCCGAGGGGGTACAAGGGGCAGTTGGTCCTGGAATGCCCAGGCTCAGCTCAGCAGTAACACCTGGGCTGCTGTTGCTGTTGTTGCAGCTGCTGCTGTCTGCAGCTCCTCCTTATTCTTCCCATCCTTCCTCTTCTTCCTCCCATCTTCCTTCCTCACCTTCTTTTCTCCACACACAATAATAAATGAAAAAAACGAAAAAAAAACTGCAGTACCCCACTTCTGCCTGCGTCTAGGAGGCGCTGGTGATCCCACCCTAACACCACGTGTGACAGGGTGACTGAGTGGTCTGACATCAGGCAGAAGCAGGAAGGAAAACTGACACCAGGGAAGTACTGCAGGTAAAGGCTGTGCCGTTTTTATTCAGCACAACACAACAATAAATAAAATATTTAAACAAGGACACTTTGCTCACCGAGCGAAATAAAAGGTGTAAACATAAACAAATCACGAACACAAAATAAACACACGGAATAGGTCAGGCTGGGCTATCGCCTTCACTGTCCCTATCCGTTTTACCGTTTACTTTTCTCTCTCAGTTCTCGCCACTCTCGCTCTCTCCACTCCTACAACAACCACCCCGAACATGGAGAGCTGCAGGCTTTTTATATTCAGGTGACCATCTCCCGATTAGCAACAGAATTAATCACTTAATTAATTCGGGAGATGGCCACCTTCTGCACGAGTTTAATTATTCCTGGCAGAGGACGAGCACCAATCTCGCCTCTGCCAGAACACGTTTTAAAAAGTAAACAAAACAATAACAAACTCGCGGCGCTTCGCCGTCATACATTTAAATACTAAATCATAATAAACAAAACAAATACAAAATACACTGCACAGGGCGGAGGGGGAGACCCCGATCTAAAAGAAAACAAACAAAACAATGTACAGGGCACCTCGCCCTGTTACAATGGCTCATACAGTTTGGTTGCATATCTAGAAAGTGATGTGTACAACATTACTTTTACATTGTTCTAATTATATAATGCACTACTTTCAAAGCCTTTACAATCATGTTTTTCAGCACCTGTTGATCGCAAGTGCTTATGAAAAGGGCATTCAACAGTGTCAGTTAATAGGCTCTTAACAACAAGCTAATAAAGAAGCTTATTGGATTGGTTCCTTGTTAGTCATGTCACAACTAATTGTCAAATATCATGAGGAACTGCAATGCAAAGGCCATTTTCTTCTTTTTTTATTCAAAACTGGTATTGTTTCTTTAAAAGGGCCAGCACTCCAGATGCAAATATTTCCAGACAGTGAGTCTTCTCTTCATACTTCAGCACCCCCTGAGAAGTTGGCAGCTACTGTATTGCCATTACAGCTGTCTTTACACCTAAGGACTAGACACCTGGTGTGTTTTTCAAACGAACTAACTGCTCAGCAAACATTATGCAATAGCACAATATTCAGGAAGATTAGTTTATAACTTAGTTTCTTTTCCAAACCATCCTGTCTGAAACATGGATAGCACATAGCCATCAAAGAAAAAGTCAGAGAATTGTATATGGCCTCTTTTTGTATGCACCGAAAGAAACATTTAGAGGAAAATCAACATAATCTTGTTAGAAAAGACAGAGCATCGAACTATATTGTCACCATGGACATCAATAGCTTACCCATGATTCTCTGTGGATTCCTGTGGACAGAAGAAGAAGGTGACCCGGTTTGGTATGGACTTTAGTTATTATTATAGATCCATTAATCAATGATGTGAACTAGATCAAAGACAGAACATGATTGATCAAGGATATCCACGGTCAATTCTAGTGTGCATTTGAAAAAAATATATACTAGATAAATGATGTAGCATATTTTGGAGCGGATCTATGTGGAGTCAAGGGGAGAGATATAAAGAATGTCTTCCCTTATAAATAGAACATGCATAAACAAAACAAACAGACACACAAAACAAGTGAACCAAACCCCAAAAGCAAGAAATATTCTGGTCCTTCCAGCATGAGTAGCAATTGTTTAGCCTTCTTTGAATTTCTTTCTCCTGTCTCTCTCACGTTCTCTCCTCTGAATATCCAACCTCGAGTGAGAGATTCTCACCTCTTTTATGCAGATGTGCCCGGGCTCGATTGCTAATCATTTAATCGGGCCCCAGCACAGTCTACACGTGAAATACTTGGGTAAAACCACAGTGCCCAAATACATACATTTTAAATATTAATAATACCAAACCTTGTGCACCAATACATACAAACAATAACACACCACATAAAACATAAAATATGCACAGGGGCGGGTGTAACCATACAATATCCAACAATTTATTTTACTCCATGGCCAAAGCTTCTCAAGCAGAAACTGAATGTTCAGTTCTCTAAAGAGCAAAAAAATAATACATTCAAGCAAAGATGGGCTCAGTAAGAAGTCACACACAAAATGAAGGCTCTTTTTTCCCTTTTTTTGCTAACAAATTCTGACTAATTGACTTAGTAATTAGTGAAGTGCAGCACATACATTACTGGAAAGTTAATGGTTCATTAACTCATTTACTCTCCCGTAGAGTCCGAACAGCACATGATCCCAAATTGCTACGTAATGGCAGTTAGAAATGACATTTTAAGCAGTCCTTCTGTGTGGACATCAATCAAAGTACAGCCCAGCATTCAGTCACTTAAAGTTAATTTACTGGATTTCTGGAAGATCTTTTGTTGTGAAAGAAAGAAAGAAAGAAATCCCCTGTGCCACTGTTCATTTCTGTTGAAGTTTAAAACATTTGCAACTATGGGAGGGCAACCACTCTGGGATTCAAGTTTCAATTGACAAACAATTCTATAACACCTCACTCCAATCACATCAAATTAGAACAGACAGAAACCTAAAGTCAACCACTTTGTACTATAGTTGTACGTTTTTTTGTGTAATGCCTGTATTAGTCTTAAAAGGTTTTCACACTAGGTTTGCAACCATTTCATAAGGATAACTGCTTTAATAGACATTTTGTGGGATCAGACAACATTGTATTCATACAAGAGTTGCTGCAAACTATATGTTCTCTTTTTTTATTTGAATTACTTGTGCTTGTGCTGCCTTATATGTTGAACCTAACCCGTTTAGATGACTGAGTAAAATGGTTGTCTTTAATGATACAGTGCATTGGTCACAGGCTGCTATAAATCCCATTTTGATATACAACTGAGAATGCTCCAATGCTCTTGGCTTTCTATGCTGTACAGTATCTATTTGGTTTTCAAGGATTAGCTACTTACCCTTTCTGTCTATTAATGTACCTCCACCACTGAATATCAGTAATGCAGTGCACAGCAATCCGTGGCTTAATTATTTTAATTTAGATGTCTCCCCTGGATTGTTCACTCTAAATTACTAGGTTTTGGGGAAGGGAATGACAGCTATTATGCCATTGAGAGAGAAAAACAGTGTGAATGGAGTGCTACAAAGAAGGAAAGTCTTCTCGTCTCAAGTGAATCACAGGTGCCCCAGGGTTTAGTAGTGTGTTTGGGAATGTGAAATTAGAAAAGACAGTGTAAATCTGCCAGGTATTATTCCTTGAAAAAAAGTGACAAAACATTTCAGACATTCAAACACCCCAAATAAGAATGCATCGAAATACATTTAAATACTGGACCATTTGGACATGCCTACTTTTAAGGGAAACTAATATCTAGAATGCAACTTTATACATTATTAATAGTGATTTCTCAAAAAAGAGCCTTTAAACAAATTTAAACCAATCTGAATGATATTACTTACATACTGCATACCGGTAAAACATTTGCTGCCGGTACGTCAATGTAATTTTTAATGCACGTCAAATCGGATCAAATCGAACTTGTTTCGATTCCAAAATTGACAAAACGACAATTACTGACTCAGTGTGCAAGGTGCAATAGGGAATGCACAGGATCAAATCTTTCTTCTTAGACAAACGTTAAAATTGGATGCATGATCGGATCCAGCGTGCAATGGTAATTGGTAACTGTCACAGGGTAGATCAGAGATATTTAGCTATATTCAGTGCATGAAGTACCATGCCTGAAAAACTAAAAATAAATACTCGCAGTGGAAACTCTGGCAGCGAGCAACGCTCACTGCGAAAGGGAATTCAGCATACCTGCCAACCTTGTGTTTTCAAAATAAGGGAGATTTTGTAAACTGAAATCTTAGTGGCCTGAATTGAAGTAAATGCCAATGCAAGACAAAGGCATACACCTATTCAACTTTATTATTTGGTAGAATGATAGACTGTTTCTCCTTCTTATTGCTTTAAAAATGACAAATAGCAAATAGAAGAACAACTATGAGATGCTTCAAAATCAAAATGAACTGTACAAGGTAACACCACTCGGAAAGTAAACATGTTGCACGTAGTTTCGTTCATTTTCTGATGAAACAAGCAGAGCAAAAACAGCCTTTTTTTTTTGTCCCGGTGAAAAATAGTAAAATTGTTAATCGTTCAAGTACAGAACTGCATTGGTGTGCTCGGCAATAATATTAGCAGAATAGGCCATTTATTGGGTTGTGTTAGCGCCATTCAAAAATAACATAAACAATCATATGGTAATACTAATAGCTGATGTCTTTTTAAAATCTGGCTTTTTGCACATTTAACATTTTTTGAGATGACAATATAAAGAAAATAACGAGTTGTCATCATCTGCAATAAATACACCCGATGATTCATTTTTAAAATATTATTGTGTATAAAGGCCATTTCCCAGGCCAAGCAGGGAGAATGGATGAGATGGGAGAGTGTGGAACAACGCAAGATTGGCTGGCAAGACCTATGGTCAATGGAACAGAGCAGGATCAGTTTCCTTATAAGGTCAACATATGATGTTCTCCCATCACCACAGAACCTAAACCTCTGGGTAAGACAGGATCCCTCATGTCCTTTGTGTTCATCACCTGCAACATTAAGGCACATTTTTACAGGATGTAAGGTGGCTCTTAGCCAAGGACGGTTTACTTGGTGCCATGACCAGGTGCTGCGATGTTTGGCCTCAGCATTGGAAGACAAGCGTAACATGACCAATAAGTTGCTACCTGTTCCATCAAAACATTACACACAAAAGACAACATTCCTCCGCCCAGGAGAGCAACCACCAAGAAAAGGTGTTAAAACCAATTCTCGCACAGGACAACTGGAAGCTGCTAGAGACTGGAAAATGCTGGCAGATGTTGGTCAACGGCTTATTTTTCCACCTGAGATTGCCACCACTAACCTTCGACCAGATATTGTCTTGTGGTCTGGATCAGCACGTCTTGTTCACCTGGTAGAGTTAACAGTGCCATGGGAGGATGCTGTAGATGAGGTGTATGAGAGGAAGAAACTGCGGTATGCTCAACTAGCCACTGAAGCGGAACAGCGAGGATGGAGAGTCTGGGTTTACCAGTGGAAGTGGGTTGTCGAGGATTTGTGGCACACTCTACAACCCGGTTTCTCAGAGATGTCGGATTCAATGGCCAAGAGTTGCGTCGCACAGTGAAGAACTTATCTGAAGCAGCAGAGAGGAGCAGCAACTGGCTGTGGTTGAGACGGAAAGATTCTGGCTGGGGATCTCAAGCACAATAGAAAGAAAGAAACGCTGATGTACAGGTAAGTAAGCTGGGCTGAGTTGAGTGGGGATGGAGGGTGATGCTGGGACGCCAGAATCACTGTCGAGCCCTCTTGAGGTGTCGTGGGCTAGTCGACAAAACACCGAGGATGGAAGGTGCCCACTTGAAGACCCCAGAGATGTACCCTACTTAGCTCAATCCAGACGGTTGTCATGCTGATGCGCTGGGGAGACCGCACTGTGGTTGATCCCCGGAGCCAACATCACAGCCGTTGTGTGTGCTGATGCGCTAGGGAGGCAATAAGCTGATCCCTGGAGCCAGCATTACACTTCAGCCATCAACACCAGACAGAAGGATATCTTCATCATCATATGGAAGGAAGAGCAAATGGATGGAGACACATATGGATCACATTAGTTTACTGTGAAGCTACGTCTTAGTTGGTGCTTATCTTGGCGAGAGCCAAGTTCAAATCAGCATGAAGTTTTAACATCTACTCTCATGTAATGGAAATCTTGTATTTTTACATACTGTTATTTTAACAGTGTCAGTGAATTGAAAAAAAAAGGTCAAAGGGGGGGGGGGGGTTGGGGGGGGGTAACGACCACTCAACAATTATACAGTCCCAGTAAGAAATTAAAGTTACTTTCACCTCTGCTTACATATATGTATTAACTAAATATATATTAAGATAAATGACAACAAATGTGTGTAAAAAATTAACCATGGTCGGTCACACTTCAATTTCGGAATCTCGACCCTGATTAGCTCTAACCTTGTATTACTTACCTAAATTAACACTGAGTAATCCAAGATTAGTTCTAATCAGGGTCTGTGAAACCAGCCGAATATGTTTTATTGATGTGTTATCGGGTTGTTTTTATTTTGCATGTGTTATACTATACACAGCAGACAGCTAATGAATCAATAAAAACAAATTTAGCCTGTCAGCTCTATGTTAATTATCATTGTTTTAAAAGAGTAACAGTATATCAATCCACTCAGGTTTAATCGCACATTATTTCACTGTTTTTTTCAGTTAACAGGACATGTTTTGAAAGACTTTCTCTCATCTTCCTCAAGTCATGAAGAATTGGACCCCAGGCCTCAGGAATTACTCTTCATGAATCATGTCCAGTGATCCGCTAAAGCCCCCATCCACATTCTGAACGGCTCTTATTTTATCAACTGGATAACCAGTAAACTGCCAGGGGCTGGGCTCCAGGCACTTGGTTGCTCCAGGTTGTCTCTGGTGACAGATGGCAGGTGGAGCTCTGGGTTAACCCTCTGCAACATTAGCAAGAATGAGATGGCTTCTCGCCAACAACAATACTGTCTTAAACTTTCAGACAGTTGTGGGAGTCCTTAGATGATCTTCGGCATTACCAGATTTTGGAATCATTCTGAGATAACGGGGGTGTTTTTCAAAAGTTCGTAATTGATAACTCCAGTGTTAATGAACAAATCGGTATGCAGCATTGATTTTGGCATTTTCAAGCGGTCACTATGTCTGTTTTGTTATTAAATAATCATCCCAATGCAATTTGCAAAATTATGTTGATTTACAAAATAATGTTCATATCTTAACAAGCAGTGCTTCTTGCGACTATTTATTTTGATTGCATTGGAATTTAAAAGGAAATCTGTGTTAATTGTCATCATTTATCAGGAGTTAATTTGGACATGGAAAATTAGGGTTTTAATTGTCGAAAAAGTATATAACTCACCCTGAAACAGTATTTAAGTTAAACAAACCACAATATGGATTTGCTGGGAGTGGTAGCAGTTGCAGCAGCAAATTAAATTTTAGAGCTTGAGTGTGAGGCTGAGATTAACAAACCCCGGCTGCGATGCCAATGATACAGAGAGAGGGTGTACAGGACCAGGGTTAATTTCTTAGATTTACCAGATGACTCGATTGCGTCTGTATGTGGCATTTTGTTAACCTCTGTCAGACTGCGGTAGACCTTGAAATGCCTACGAAAATGGGCCGTGCCGTACCCCCGTTTCAGTATCTATGGTTGCAGTGTTTACTCGAGATTATGGCATCAAAGCACAATTCTTTACCGGAGAATTTTCAAGTGGATTTTTTAACTTTTTTGTCACATTCAAACTAGGTCAATGTGGGTATACTTGATCACAGAATGAAATCATTATTTATTTAGTAATCTGCAGAGCAACCTCTTTTCAGAAATGTATAATGCTGTGTACTTTAAGTAGGTATTTGGTCTGATACATGCTTTAAAGTTAAGTCATCTCAGTCGGCCCTCAAAATGGTAGAATTTTCAAAGTCCCTAAAACTGTCAATATCAGAGTAGATCTAAAATGGGTTTATTATGTACACGGTCTGTCTTCTTCTTTACTGTATGATATCTGTTGAACACAAATAATGTGCCGCAAGTCATCTCTCTTTTATTGGCTGAATCTAGTATCTCCCTCTAGTGGTCACTGGCTCTTACTACTTGTTAAATATGTTAGGCCCTGTTCATAATCCTCTAATACATTTTTTTTTCAGTATGAAATACTGTTCTAGGCTGTTGTTGGTTTCATTACATTTCTAAACCCTAATGTGACATATAGAAATGAAGCAAATAAAATACAGCACATTAATACTCAATCTTTCTAAAAGCACTGCTGAGGTATTTACTCTACACATGTCCAAATGTTCTCCATATGGGCCTCTTGGCAGTGTTGAGCACATTTGTGAGAGAAGCCAGCAGCTCTGTTCAGGTGAAATGGACAAATATGGTTGAACCATTAATCAACCACATCCTATTGTGGCAGTGTAGGGGGAGAAGGAGTCCAAGAGGGGTTGCACAACTACAATTCCCAGAAGGCCACGGGACTGCAGAGGAAAGAGGAAGCACCTGAGGCCTATTAAGCCCTGCAAAAAGGGATAGAAAGCCCTGCAGTCAGGGCTGATGGAGAAAGGCCATGTACACTCAAAGTAGTATAAAGTGTATAAACTCAAAGAACGAGGTACTGTGTATAAGCGTGTTTGTAAAAATGTGAGCATTTGTTTTGTTTTGCTGGTAAACTATGAGGCGCCGTTAGGGACATAATTCAAACTGACACCTCATACACTACACACTGAAATTGCATGCGGTACACACTGAAATCTCATACACTACATGGTGAAATCGCATACACTACATACTGAAATCTTGAAACCGCATACACTACATGGTGAAATTGCATACACTACATGGTGAAATCGCATACAGTACATGGTGAAATCGTATACACTACATAGTGAAATCGCATACACTACATGGTGAAATCGCTTACACTACACAGTGAAATCGCATACACTACATACTGAAATCTTGAAACCGCATACACTACATGGTGAAATTGCATACACTACATGGTGAAATCGCATACAGTACATGGTGAAATCGCATACAGTACATAGTGAAATCGCATACACTACACAGTGAAATCGCATACACTACACACTGAAATCTCATACACTACATGGTGAAATCGCATACGCTACACAGTGAAATCGCATACACTACACACTGAAATCTCATACACTACACAGTGAAACCTCATACACCACATGGTGAAATCTCATACGCTACATACTGAAAATTCAAACAAGGTCAGTGACGTCACATCATAAAATACTCCCGCATCAGGCAAAGGAGTTCATTTCAGTTTCACAGGTTGTCAGAATGGAGGGATTGAGGAGTACAGCGGCAGAGCTAATAGAACAAATTTTAACTAGACCTGGAATCATAAATACTCTTTCAAATACTCTTTCAAATGATTAATAATCACAGTGTATCTTCCAATTATTTAACATTAAGAAACAAAAACGACACAAATACAGTGCAAAACAGATATTTCCTAATAGACAATGCTGACATATTTTATTTGCACATCTTTTTATATATATATATATATATATATTGTAACGATGCACGGGGGTAGGCAGCAGTAGGGCTGGTAGGTGACGTAATCACACACAAAAGACATTGTATTTGTGTCGTTTTTGTTTCTTAATGTTAAATAATTGGAAGAAGATACACTGTGATTATTAATTTCGTAAACGCTTTAAACATGTTATTATTACTTCAATCAATATAATTGGTTAATAACCATTATACAATCCTTTCGAATTCCCGAACTTTTTCTCATGTAACATTGTTCTACGCACCTAGGTGTAGAAATAGAAACACCTCCTATTGAGATCAGAGATTATGAGTTGCTGTCTGTTTTTGAATCTCGCCTAAAAAGCCACTTATTTAAATTGCCTTTTTTCTGCTGTTATTATATTCTTTATTTCTAATTATGATAGTATTTTGTAGATCACTTTGTATATGTCATGGTTGTTTTAGTGTTATTTTATCTGTTTTTCCCTTATTTGTGAAGTGATTTGAGATATTTGGTCATGAAAGGCGCTATATTATTATTATTATTATTATTATTATTATTATTATTATTATTATTATTATTATTATTATTTATTAGCAGACGCCCTTATCCAGGGCGACTTACAGTCGTAAACAAAAATACATTAAGAATCACAGTACACGTATTAATACAATTAAGAGCAAGATAAAATACAATGACTTCGGTTCTAGCAAGTACAAGTATGACAAAATAGGAGATAAAATCAAGATTATTATAATTAATAGTATATATTATTATTGTTTATTTCCACAGACAAGTGTATCATTCCCTGTTATTGTGCTGAAATGAAAAGTTCTTCAAAAGTAAACAGAAGCCACTGGCATTGTCAAAAGTGCAAAAGTACTATTCAATGTCAACATAACTTTAAACAACAAATAGAAAAACATCGTAAGACATCGTAAGAACAATATATCTACAATAACTAAATCTCTATGAACCCGCTGCACCATGTTTGTTTTATTATTGTCATTGTGTATTTTGTAGTTAAGGCTATCATAATGCATATGTAGGCTATATATTATATCGGCAAGTTTTAAAATATTTACCTTATATAAAAGATAACGTTTCTGGAAGTGTGAAATCAATTTTCTAAATACACATGATAATGGAAACGGGTCCCAAGCACATTATTATGAACTTAAACAGTTGCTGAAAGATACGTATTTGGAAAATAACATAACTGCCAATAAAGAAAATGAAAAGGAAACTGTAAAATCATAACATAACAGCGACAGCTGGAGTGGTCCGGACCACTGTGACTGAGTGATCCGAGTGGTCCGGATCACTGTGACGTCACAGCGCTGAGTGGTCCGGACCACGGGCCACAGAATGCTACAACCCCTTCTCCCTATAAAACAAACTGTTCATTTCTGAATTGACAGTGGTATGTACAGGGCGTGCTTCGGCCGATGCCCTTTGATCAAGTGCATTTGAAAGAGTATTTATGATTCCAGGTCTAGTTAAAATTTGTTCTATTAGCTCTGCCGCTGTACTTCTCAATCCCTCCATTCTGACAACCTGTGAAACTGAAATGAACTCCTTTGCCTGACGGGAGTATTTTATGATGTGACGTCACTGACCTTGTTTGAATTTTCAGTATGTAGCGTATGAGATTTCACCATGTGGTGTATGAGGTTTCACGATGTAGTGTATGCGATTTCACCATGTAGTCTATGCGATTTCACCATGTAGTGTATGAGGTTTCAAGATTTCAGTATGTAGTGTATGCGATTTCACTGTGTAGTGTATGCGACTTCACAATGTAGTGTATGAGATTTCACCATGTAGTGTATGAGATTTCAGTGTGTACCGCATGCAATTTCAGTGTGTAGCGTATGAGGTGTCAGTTTGAATTATGTCCCTAACGGCGCCTCATAGTAAACAGCTTAGCCGTCCAGCAAGGTAGTGAGGAAGGAGAAAGTTGCAGTAAGTGCTACGAAAGGAGTTAGGCTTTTGTTTTGGTTTTGAATTATTTATTTTGTTTGGAAATAAATAAAAATGCACGTAAGTGCAATAAAAATTCAGTTCTGTGTCTGGCTCCGTGTATAAGGGTGAAAAGTGAGCCTCAGCCGCAAGGCTTCGTTACATTTGGTGGCAGTGAAAGAAAGTGCACCCTACACAACCAGCACAGAACTGAACAAAAAGAACAGAACAGAAGAAGAAGAAGAAGAAGAAGAAGAAGAAGAAGAAGAAGAAGAAGAAGAAGAATTATTGAGGAAATGCTAAAAGCATTATTAAAGATCACAGCGGCAAAGCAGGAAAGCAACGAGCAACTGAGGCAAAAGTGGGGGTTGCCGGAACTAGAGAGGCAGTCTTCGGAGCTTGAGCTGCTGTTCAAGAAGATGGTATGGCCTGCACCGGAGGAAGAATTGCTGCCGACGGAGCGGGAGGTACAGCCACCGGACCAAGAGGTACCGCCACCTGAACTAGCGTCGCCTGCACCGGAGAAAGAAGGGCTGCTGTCGGCTACAGAGAAGGGGGAGGAGCCCACCTCCACCTTGGCCCCGGCGCTGGTGGGTAAGGTCCCTCGCCCTGTGCTCCTGGACACCATGCCGGAGTGTTCGGACCTCCCTGTGCTGGGCCTAGAGAGCAGGTCGGTGCACCACCAGGCACCGTTAATCACCTATATCACTCCGCCTGAAACCCCAGACCTCACTGCACGGTCGGCAGACGTCACTGGCGTTCCCCCTGCCTTATACTTCGTTCCCTCTCGAGCATCAGATGTCACTGCGTCGGTTCCTGTCCTCTCACCTCTGCATGCTGCTGCAACCTCCAATTCACCGTCTTGCGCTCCAGTCGTCCCTCTCACCCCGTTTGGGTCCCTCGTCGCATGTATTGTTATCTGTTGACCACATACCTTTTTGACTTACTGAACAAAGATTTAATTGATAACTGTGTAAAAGTGCACTGCGACATGTTTTCTACCACTTTCCCACATGACACGAACCTTCTCTCCTGTGTATGTGGATGAGTGTGGGCAGGTCATGTGAGTAGTCCAGACCCAATGAGAAACTATCGTCATCTATGGTTGTTAAGGAATAAAAAAACTATATGTTGCTGGTGCTATATAATGTACCCTAGCACTAGAATCTAGCACCGTAGCGCCAAGTTTGCACCCCTGAGAGTTTTGCGCACACGTAACAAACACATTATTTATGGTGCAAACACTATGCCATGTCATGGGCTCCTGCTAGTGCTGTTATAGCTAATTAAAAACAACACATTGTACGGTAATAACTGGACACAAGAGGGACTGGAACAGAGGCAGAAACATTGTAATAAACCACCCAATCTGGGGGTCTATTCAATTGATATAGATTTGGTGGATCCAAATACCATTGTCATTTAAATAATTTAACTAAGACCCTTCCTGACGCTCTACAGATGTTTACTGATTGAAATTGACAAACAAGATGCCCTTTCACTGTAAGATATGTTAGATATCTGATTTGCATGACCATGGAATCCAAAGTGCTCTATTTTGAAAATATGCATAGTATATAGACCCACCACCATTGGATGAAATGAGCACGCCCCAAGGGGTTGCAATATACAGTTGTGTCCACCATTAGCATCGACACCCTGTATTTTTAGATCATCTACTATTAGCTGAATGTACTAATATTAGTTAATTAAACATTTTATTAATTTCAAGCAACCTTAATTGACTATACATTTTTTTTTACCATTAGTCCAAAATGAAATTGAAGTCAGTCTAAATCCAAGTCAAATTGGTCAACCTCATACATCAATTAATTTTTGGTGGTAAGCCCTTGAAACTTTTAAATTATATTGACGTTATCTCTCTAGGTCATTACCCACAAGTATTTATTTAAACGTTAAATGAACTGGGCCACAAGCTTAAATCTGGTGTCATTTTTTGTAAGGAAAAGCCGATTTAAAGTTTATTTACTTTAAGCCTCTCACAAAAGCTAAAGTCATTTATATTGTGGAAACACAAAAACTGTCTCTCAAAATCGTATATGAGATTTGCAAAAAGATGAAGAAACACAGATCAAAGCAGGATATAGAACAGAAAATCACACCTAGCATGTATAATAGATGTTAAATAGGTAGAAAATAGCAGATAATTTGGAAAACTGACACCATCGAAAGTATCCTTTTAAGTAGACCGACTAACCCTGAGAAGTGTTTTTCAGATGCGTTGAAAGCAGATGCTTTTCCCCAGCCCACTAATTGCCTCCACATGCCCGCACGCAATGCTACCAACAGCAGGGGCATCTGCTCACGTCAAGGCCTGCACTACCTTTGTAAACAAACTAATGATGACAAGTTCCAGTCGCTAATTAGGAACATTATTCATACGTCTTTATTTAAATCAATGCCGCTTCATGGCTGACATATGAGCCAGGCCCCCTGAAAAACAATGACAGCCCCAGATGCCAGTCAGGCTCATCCTGAAGGGAGGCCAGACCAGCACAGATTAATGGAGCACACAGCATTCAAGCTATGCCACCAGTTTCCTTGATGCCTGCAGAATATGGTATAATTTTAATAAACGTTTATCACATCCAGGCATGCCTTCTTCTAACTTTTTTTTAACCCCGCGAAAAACTTCTAATATATAATATGGGTTGGGTCTTCACATACACAATTCATTATCAATATAGAATAGAAAATGTCAGTCCATTGGTTGCTATATAGGAAGATGCTGTGACAGAAAACCAAAAATAATTGGTAGACATTGTTTTGGTTCGCATAATCTATTTTCCAGTAATTTATTTGTATATGAAATCAAGGGTCTGGGTTTAGATAGAACTTGTGGGGTTATCGTATTCTCAGACTCAAGGATGTAAGAAATATTGTAGTTACTGTAGGATGAAAATGTATACATGTCAATATCATATGACAGTCAACACAAGTTAACTTGGGCTTTGGAATGATTAGAGCGATAAAGCATTGCAGAAATGTATGGTAAACAATTAACCATGGTAACCTTGTAAAAGAGATTGGTTAGCAGTCGGTTGGATTTGAATAGAGTAATAGCTAAAGGCTAAATTATATTGATAATTAGTAAGACAGCAAAAATTGACTTTAGTCATGTACTAAGCCATATGGTATAGAAAGCTGGCATGAGGATGACACAGACAGGAAGCATCTAATACCTCCAGGATCACTGGGTACCATCGGTGAATCAGTCTGAGGGCTCTTTCCAGGGATTCAGGTAATCTGATCAATTACCTATCTCTGTTAATACTAGTGGCACATTCTGTATCTAAACTGTAATGTTCAAAGTAGAATGTAATGGGGGTATTTGGAACTAATAAATGGTAAACATTGTTAAAATCTGAAACATGGTTATAGCGTAACAAAGTAGTTCATTCAATGTTCACACACCTTACATCACTACAGTAGGCAGTTACCAAGTAATGCTAAAATGTGTACATTAAAGTGACTTAAAAATTACATTGACAATAACTCAGTATTTAACAGGCGCTCTGTATCTCAGTATATTAGAGATAAACGGCACAAAAAAAACTCACAAATAAATGTTCTGTTGTGTGTTTAAAAACAAAACGTTGCAAGACGTATACTTATATTTCACAATGTAAAATGTACATACAGCATAGAAATAATTGTGAACACCCACTCTCTGGTCATGAAAAAAGGAATACTTCCTTCTTTTAAATAAAGCTACAGAAGATGACAACTAAACAGTGATAGATCAGGATCAAGAGAGACTATGAAAAAAATGGAAATGGAAGCAAGAAGTGTCTCTGTTCAGCAGCTTGCTTTTAATCAAGAGCGAGACAAATCTTTACACACTGATTGCATACAGTACAATCACTGGCTTGACATTCACAGTGCCACTGGCCTTTAGTTGACAAATGTTGTATAGACTGAACTGAAAGAAAAAAGAGAGTTTGTTTCAGTTTTACAAGACTGAACATTACATTTTACTGATGGATAATAATGTATTGTAATGTAGGTATAATAACATAATCGGCATACAGTACACATTATGTTTTAGAATCTGTAGTAATCCATAAAGAACTAGAATGTCATTAAAAATGACAACATATTCTACTATTAAATGTTTCTAATAACATAAATCTGAATTAACCCCAAAGGAAGGGTATCGTTGATGGTTTGGTTGCCGGCTTCATGCACACCCCATCAAGTTACAATGTGTACACCTTACATTTACAGTCATGAATAAATAAAATATGTATGATTGTATTTAAAAATATTTTGTAACCTGTACTACTGTTGTGAAGGTATATAATATGTCTACATGATGACTAGATATGTTCTAAAAATGTACTACAGTTGAAGGTGAAATCAGTAGATATTCTAATTTCCCTCCCTTTAACCTTGGTACTAGTGACATCGATTATCATGCAGATTCTAATGACGATTATCGATCATTATCGAGTTAAAATGCTTAAGAAAGGTCCTCTTTTTACAGAGCATGTTATAAAAAACTCATTCAAACAAATCCCGATGTTTTAAGACACGTTTGATAAATACATTGGTATTTAAATCTAGCACTCTCCAATTTTCATATTCCTGCCGTCACTAGCCTTTGCCTTTTTGGCCTATTCCCATGGAAATAATTCAATCTCTCATTTTTGTTTTATTTGCTGTTGGTTACAATTTATGAATTACGTGGCCCAGCTTCTGCTAGCGAAAGCAGCCGTCCCTTCCAGTGTGCCGTGGCTGCAGAAATGCATTTCACTTTTTGCTGTCATATTTTAACCAAAACTTTACATGACTGCATAACCACTTAGATTTGCATTATCTTCAGTGAATACAACTATATCTTCATTTTTTCAAACAATACATAAGAGGTTGCCTACCCTTGCCTGCAATGGAAACTGTCTAGTGTGTGTTCTTTCACCCTGCACTTAAATCCAATTAAGTTATGTGTATTGGTCCAGTTTCCTGGTTTGAGTATAAGTTTCAATTTCAAAAAGAAAACTGGACAGGATTTATTGATTGACACTTAACAGCAGCCAATAACCACTCTGGGCTCTCCTCACTGATTGGTAGATATGGGCATCCGGGCTGGGTTTAGTATCCTAGGAGATCTCAACTGATTTTGCATTCTATTGGTGGCAAACTATTTAGTACACCCTGCAATGTTTCATTGGATCACATACGTCGAGCTACGATGCAGCGGCATTTAGACTCAGACAGCAATCAAAAACGAAAAAGGTTGCGGATAGTGCATTGCTTCAAAACTAAAAGGTAAAAAAAAAATAATAATCAGCTACAAGTGACAACGTAGTAATGTTAAATATTAGTTTCTCTCAAGACAGACGGCTAATGTTGGGATTGATTTAAAACAAAATAATATGTATAAAATACATTAACAAAGCAGGTTACTCTTGATCTATGCATCATCATCCTGTATTTGATGACATATTATCAGTAACTTTTAGAAGCAACAACACAGTAAAGTAATATATACAAGACACATTTTTTAATTTCATGGAATATTCGATTTCATTAAAATATTATCGATTTGTTATCGTGTGGTCCCAATCGATAAATAATTTGATTATTATCGTTATCGTTACAAGCCTACTTGGTACCATAATTACTGGATAGGGGTGGGCATTATCATTGGATCGTTTAGTGCCAAATGCTGCTGAGCCCTAGGTCTCAACATTTCAGGGGCAGAGAGAAAAAAAAGGTTCATGTCTGCCCTTTTTCAATGTTATATAATAGGGTCTCTGGAGGAAGTGAACAGTGTAACTTCAAGGCTGACGGAGCCAGCCCCCAGGTCCCAAAGGCTCATTAATTAGTCTGCTCGTCCCCTCACAGCCGTGGCATGTCCTCCATTGTCCCTTCTGATGCTAAGAATACATATTTCTTACCGTACATCTCTAAACAGTGGGTGCCCTTCAATTGTAGCTTTGCACTCTCTCTAAGCTTTTCTGAACCAGTGCCAAGAATGGTCTCTGTTCAACATGGCTCCGATCCCCTAACATCTATTAATTCTGCATTAGCCATATACAGAGACAAGTATGAACATCTGGCCACTTGAAAAAAAAAACAAGTGAGGACTCTTGGTCCTTATAAAGCACATTACACTCTAATGGAATTTGAGGTAATTTACTCCAGTACCATATGCTAAATTACTATTAGCTGGACAAAGTTAGGATAAGCCACACTGTAGCATTGCCTTTCAGACTTGACCCAAGAAGCTGTACAGTATTTGAATTCTAATGTAAAATGACCAACATGACCAAAATCCAGCTCCACAGCATATGGTCAAGTTGGGATTTGTTTTTGTGTTTTTTTTAAATTTTATTGACATTTACTTTCAGGTGTGTATTTGGTCAGCACAACATTTGTACTAGTAGATTGAGATCCAGGATTTATATTCAACTTTACGACTGGGAGTTTTAGCTGAAGCTGGGCAGTGGGGCCTAAAGGCTGCTAATGACATGGTGGGTAAATTGTGCATCTTGATCAGGTTGACTGTGGAGGTATCTTCCTCAGTAATAGTGGGGGCACAGGACTCTGTGGAGTAAAGAAAATAGACTTTTCACTTCCACAAAGTATGCTCAATACTGGGAGTAGGCAGATAAGCAACTGAGGCTGCAGTTTATAGACTGGTTTCACACACCCTGATTAGCAATAATCATGGACTACCTTACCTAAATCAATATTATGTAGTCTAAGATTAGTGCCAATCAGGGTCTGTGAAACCAGCTGTATACGTTTTAACTGGCAGATGAGTAGGTGAGGCTGAACTGCATTACCAGATGGAAAATAATCAGGATGTAATTCAATGTGCCATCAACATGTGATTGTCATTCTCATCAATTACAAAGACATGATGGTTGTACTTATACAGTAGGGTATTTAAAAAAAAAAAAAAAACAGTGCAGCAAAAGGCGACCAGTGAAAATGTTGCTTATTCTAATAAGAGGTACAAATTTGATTTTAAAGCTTTGGTGATCATTCTGCTGGGAAAAGCAGTCCCCTATGTAACACATTTAAACAAATTGAACTGATTTGGCATTTTTGTGTCAGAGAACTAGAAATATACTAACACATTAGGAAAATGTGTTTCATTGCCTCTCTTTTTTCCATTGAGACTCCATCTTTGAAAACTAACTCCCAAGAAACTGTTGGCTTAAATTGAATGCCACCAATAATGAAACAGAGCGCAGGGGTCCGAAGGTATTAGCTGAGACAATTAGTAAATGGCAGACTTGAAAAAGATCCCTTATCAAAAGCTGTTAGTGTAAATCGGCAAAAATCAGAACCTTATTTCTCTTTTCATATGCTTGGATAAGGCAGATTTCTTCCTATACTGTGCATAGAACTTCGGCCTGCAAATCTTTAGGACAATTGCTAATCCAGTTTTTTTTTAAATCGTTAAGATATTAAACTAATAAGGGAGGCATAGTCTTAACCGACTAAATAATTTGTATGTGTTTGCTTGACATTCAAGGGCAGCCAGGTTCATTTCTGTTTTTGGTTTAGCCGACACAGTGGCACAGAGCACAGAAGCAGTGCTATATCAGAAAGCTGCAAGCTTAGCATTCAGGGATCTGGTCGTCAATGTTGGCATATTTCAGTTGGTAACAATGACCACAATACAAGATGCTGCTAAAAAATAGAGGGATCTATTCCACTGTATTTTATACTGCTGAGGCCCTGTAAATAAATGCAAGTATAAAACGTACAGTTCATATTTAAATGTGTTTATCTTGTGTTGAACATGAGGGTCTTCCAACTGGTAAAAACAAAAAACACTCTTTTTGCAAGGTTAAATATGACAGACATGATTTTGCTATGTTCATTAAAATACAAGCATGAATTATTTTTCATTTTTAGATCCAGAACTTTATTAACATTAGCTTTGCACAAAGACAAAAACTGAGCGAAACATTTTTGGTCTCCCTCTCCTGTACTGTGTTTTTGTATCCTTGACTTTGAGTATTAATATCTCTGCAAGTCGAACTTTAAAATTAGCTCCTTGTGAAAAACAGCCCAACCATGTAAATATTTAAAACACCCTCAACCATGCAGTTACACCAACAGCCCCAGATGAACTTGCATCACAATTCAATTAGCTGTATACAGCAGATATAGTTCAAACAAAGCACATCTCTGTTTCTGCCTTCAACCTGAGTACTATACCTGGGCCATTGAGCTCACAACAGCTGTTCAGTACAGCTGCAATTAAAATGGTAACATAATGTACACATTATTAGTGTGGTGGAGTTGCATGCTATATTGCAACTCATATCAGTTTTTTCTGTGTTTGTTTTGTTTTTAAACTATAATTACCACACAATTTACATCATCTTTTAAAATCTTAATTTACCTTCAGTCAACAATAGTCCGCTGGGCTTGTACCTGGGAGGTTAAAGTCACTGTCATTATCTACCTTGCTAAACAGGCAGTTTGGAGTAAAAGGCAGATTTTGCCTAAACACATACAGGTGAGAAGTAGGGCTGTGTCCATCCAATATTCTGTCTCTGTCTTGCTCAGAGTTTATGTGTCTTTGTGAATTAGCATCTGAACAGACTTTTATGGCTAAGTTTAAATGGAAATGCCCAATATATATTTGTATATCAAAATATATACATGTTTTATTGATGTATAAAGATGTTGAGCTTTAAGAAACCAAGTTTCCCCCTCAAGTGCAACTGAGCCTGTGTAAATACATTTAACATAATCAGAGTTTACTGTCTTCTTGAATCATTGATTTTGTGCATGGCAAACTAAACATGAGAGAATCTCCTTAGACCTCTGGCTGTCCTTATCATGCTATGTTTAGAGAAAAGCATACTTGAGTATACAGTGCAAAGTACTAGTATTTTCCCCTTTCGGTCAGTCATCAGCTAACTAATGTGTTCATACTGCTGCTGTGGGAGTCCCATTGCTCTACTTTGCCATGAATTCATAATGCCTTTACTTGTACACTGACTGTCCAAAGAAATTGAGAATTTAAGTAAAAATTAAAAAATCCCAGAGTACATGCAAATGTATGTGCTCAGGTGACGTGATGTGTGGTCCACTAGACCTATTTTTTAATCATTCTTTTTTTTTTAATTTAGAGTGACCAATCATTATTTTTATTTAAATTTTTCCCCCAATTTGGAATGTCCAATTATGTTTTTTCTCAGCACAGACGTTCTGAGGGCGTGTGAGTGTCCTCTGATCTCACAAGCCTAAAGCCAGAATCACTTTTACGCTGAGCGATGAGGAGAAGGAATCCCTGCCGGTTTCCCATCCCTCACCCCGGGAGCATCAGAGCTAATGATCCCTTCGGAGTCCCCAACAAAGTTCAGCCTCTTTGCACAGCCCAGGCGCAAACTGGCGCTGTCCAACCTGTGGGACCCATCCTGCTCTCCCAGCAGCAGCGTTTTAACTGGATGAGCCACTAAGGGACTACTACACCTATTTTAACTGTAGTTGTGTGCAACTTTTCAGCAGAAACAAAGAGAAAGAAGGAATGCTGTCCATAAAATTAACAATGTGCATTACTGTGGGTGCAGCTGTTTGTGGTGGCTGCATTGACAAGTCTCCTGAATATTCCTGGAATGGAAACATTTGTAGAAAACCACCACTGGAAAACACAACTCCTGTTGCAAAGCGGTCATGATGGTTCGAGACCGCAGAAGCGTAGGACATACCATGACAATTAAAAGATGTACTACAATATCCCAATTTACAGAAACCTTAAATGTTTTTAATTTTGGAGTTTAAATGTGACCCCACAAAAATATTGGCCACTCAAAATACCGGTAATATAGGACCCTCTCTGAAATGCATCCACCCACTAAACCCAGTTGCACTACAGTCAAAAGTAAAGATGCTGAAATGAAGAGTAGCATCATCTTCCTCCAGACACTCTACTAAAAAGTTGTCTTTTTTGAAATTGCCAGCAACTCCTAATTACATTCAGGGAGAGCGAGATCCTTTCTTTTTCATTTCAAGCAGTTTTTCAAACATCAAACCCACTGACAGATCCTCCAGTGCTGCTAGCAGCCGGAATTCCTTCTGACACAGTGTCTACAGGGGCTCAAATAACCAGCCCGGAGTGGACAGCTGTGGTCCACTTTCAATTGAGAGGGCCAATTAAGGTATGTTTTAATATCATATGATATACAGTACATTATATTTCAATAACCATATAATACTGTATGTATGTAATTTTACTGTGTACTAATTGGTCAATCTATTGTAGATATTATTATTCTCAGTTTATGTAATTCTTTCTAAATGTACATTTACTTTATTATATTATATTATATTAAATTATATTATATTATATTTAGGGCTGGAAATTTTTGCATTTTTTATTGTTTTAAACCTGGGTTTTGGCAATATATTGTAGCGATCCTGGTTCCCGCAGGCAGGCTCATCACACAGGGCGAGGCAATCCACACACAGGCGGAAGGTGGGTGCGAACCTGGGACCTCTCGCACTAAAGCATAGCACCGATACCGCTGTACAATGGAGCTGGATCCTTTGTAAGGAGCGTATATCGGGCTTATGTCTTTGTGTGTGATTATGTCACCTACCAGCTCTACTGCTGCCTTCCCCCGTGCACGCTACAATATTTTAAATAATGTCAATAATGCATGACTGTCTTTCAAAGAAAACGGCATTCAGAAGGCAGGCAGTGTGCAAAGACATTGCTACTGACCAATCACCAGTTTGTGGACCTACCGTATTTGCTCGAGTAAAAGTTGACCTTGTGTAAAAGTCGACCCCGCCCATTGTGAGGGCGAGGTTCGGGTATAATTTTTTTTTTTCCAAAGGATTATTAACTATTAAGTTATTAAGTGATTGTGTGGTTTGAGGAACTGATACAGGACTGATTATTGAAACAGAGATGGCAAGTTTAGTATAATAGAAAACAAAAACTAACTCCTGAAATCGAAACTGTTGTTAGAGTGCACTTCAGGCGTTAGTTTTCCTAAATATATGTTTTAGATATCCTGACGCCGTTTGAGCGGCAGATTTGCAAAAATAAAAATGTTATAAGCACTTCTACCTAGAACCGCTAGACGTGTCATTTTGACGCGTATTACAATACAGAACATGTTTTTGTTTTGTATAGCCTACAATAGTATTATTTTAGTATACAAGCTCCACCCCCACTTCCTTCCTAGCCCACACGGAAGTATGTATTTCAATGGAATGTGGGTGGTTGTGTGGTCTGTCTATAATTCAATGAAACTGTGTCTGTGTTTTACGTGACAGCTTTTGGATGTAAACAAACCAGGGATACATTTTTTTTATATATAGACAATTTCACAGAATCGTTTTTGCCAAATCTTGAGATGTTTGCATTTTGATTTGAGAGAAATTAGAAGCATTTGCTCTGGCAACGAGGGCAACCAGGATTTGCCCACAACAATGGAGGTGCTGCTGTTTCCCACAGAAGCACTATGCTGCAGGGTCACGCAATAGAAAAGCTAATGTTCTTCTTCTTCTTCTTCTTCTTCTTCTTCTTCTTCTTCTTCTTCTTCTTCTTCTTATGCCCCTCCATATCGTTCATGCATCCTCACAATCAGTAAATACAGGCTTTTACTATAAATTATAGACCGGTTCATATGTTTGCTTGTGTATTCATCGACCCCCCCAACTTCAGGATTGTGTTTTGGTTTTATATTTCTTGATATTTCTCAAGCAAATATGGTACGTAATAGAATATACTTGTGACTGGGGCGGGCAGTAATGGGGCGTAAAATGAAATCTGTTACTTCTCACAATTATTGGATTCAATATGCATCTACATTGCCTGAATCCTAATATATCATAGTAAATTGATTGGTGTTTATTTTTAATAACCGGAAATAATGGATTTTGCCAAATAAACACCCCTCTGAACTAATCAAGAAATAAAACCCCAAAAATTCAAGCACTAATTATCTTATATTATAAATATCAAAATAATGTTGAAATTAACCTGACTCAGGGGTCAAAATAATATTGTTTAAATGGGTATGTGTAATATCTATATACAGAATGTGGGTCATTGCATACTTAATGTCACACTGCAGTGAAGATCATATTAAAATGTAATGTCTAAAGTTTTGCAGAGATACACTGTTATTAAAAAGGCAATGCACTACATGTGAGTGTTTCTTTGTAGGCATTAGAAGCAAACATTACTGTACAAGTCTTCAGAATCTAGAATGCCATTGGAACCTCAAAGTATACATTAAGTATAGTACAGTGCACTACATTATAGATGTACCTGCTGTGGGAGCACATATGGGGGGACAGAACTAGGGACAGCTCAGAAACAGCTGAATTTGACCATTCAAAGGATATTTCCTTTCTTTTTATGCTCAGAAGTATCAATCAGTGTGCCAACTCATTTAACCATCACTTAAGCTTGAGAAACTTCACACACAACGAGCAAGAAATGTCAATGCTTGGCAGGACTGACCAGCTTCTGCTTTTTCATATCAGCCCACAATGCCATTTATTATATAGTATCAGAAATCCAGCACTCCCAACGCAAGGGAATCATTCTTTTTGTAGGAAAAATAAATCTAAAATGGGTAGCACTTTTGAAACAATTGCTACTTTCAAATCAGGACAAGGCAAAAAATAAAAATCTTAAAATATCTTAAATTACATCAAGCTAAGGATACAAATAAAAAATGTACATTTGCAGTAGCCATACTCAAACGGAGCAAGCTGACATCCCAAGGACCCTACAGTCAATAACCTCTAACCACTGCTTCCATTTGCTTGTCATCCAAACAAGGATGTCACATCGCTGTACAGAAACCATTCAAAGCTGAAAACAATTGAACTCACCATAGGAGCCGAGGGAGGGACTGGTAAAAAAAAAACAGCTGATTCCTTGGCTTCAAGACACCAGTCCTCGGATCCTGTTTAATCAGTCGCGTATCCCACTCTCTCTTTCATTCTCTCTCTCTCTTTCTGTGTCTCTGTCTGTGTCTCTCATGCCAAGGGTAAGGTACCACCACAAGCTCTGGTGATTTGTTAGCTCAAACAATACATCATTCTTTCCTCTTTTTTTTGTCACCTCCTTCATGTTTTTTTCTCTTTCTAAAGTCCAGTCCTCTGACAGGCAGAAGTTAACGGTTCAGCAGGGGTACCTTCATGCTGTGCAGATTATCACACTTCTGTGGGCAAACACAAAGGGCCTGAGCTCTCCGCAATTTTTTTTGTGCCTCACTTTCTAATTACCTCCGGCTCCTTCATTTCCTGAAAATGATATTATTAACTATTGCTGAGGACTAGAGGAGGGAGGCTGGGCAGTGTGTGTGTGTGAGAGATAGCGAGAGAAAGAGAAAGAAAGATATGCTGTTCTCCTTAATGTCATACAAATGAGGCTGGGCCCGGAGGGAAAGCACTAAGTGCATATACTGGGTGCAGCACTACAGTGACCTTGCCCCCCTGTTCCCTTTCCATTCAATATGTATGTTCACAGATTGACAGGTGGAAGATCAATGCTGTTTGGGCTGCTAGAATTATTCCCCCTTAAATCATGACCCCACGAATCATTGTCATTCTTTTTTTTATATGGTTCACTGTCCTTATGTAACACTGCAAAACAACCTGTTCATGCATCCAACATGAATGCCAGCCCATTCGTATGCTCTGCCCCCCAAATAAATGAATACAAAGAGGTCTGAACACATGGCTCCATTAATCAGTGTAATGAGTTCCACAGTCTCAGCAGAGTTCAGTTCATAGTAATTCAAAAATACTATAGTTCCCTGTGACAGAGCATAAGCTCTGCACATGGTTTCATGTGTGTGTGTGTGGCTGTAAGGTTGGTGGCTGGCACCCACAAGACAGCCATAAAACACATTTCTCATTGTGCATGACCTCTGCCCCGTCACATTCCCGTACACACAAGAAATACTTTTAAGTAAGTTACTTTATACGCTTATTTTGAAAACTGCTATGTAGCTGTTCCAAAAAAATGGCATCAATAACACAGAATAACCTTAACATAATATAAGTGCAAAGTTCCCGTGGGGCATTTTCAGTAAATTTTGAGGATGCTGTTATCAGAAAAAATAAGAATAATGACCAATGTCTCCTGATAGCCATACTCCATAGAGGCTCAGAGGGGGAAAAAAACCTATTAATGTATTCGGAGACTGGAGAAACTGGTCACCACAACCTACAATTCCACACACTTCTTCCCCCATGTTCTATGGATGAGAAGTCTGGATATTGTTCAGTAGTACACGCCATACTTTTCAAAGCTCACTCACCTCTGACGTTGCAGTTCCAACATCTACTATATCATGGGTCTTTAAAAAATGGTAAACTTACCAGAAGACAATTACACCGGATTATTATTTAGCTCACACTCCAAGCTTAAATTGAAATATATATATATATATATATATATATATATATATATATATATATATATATATATATATATATATATATATATATATATATATATATATATATATATATATGAATTTTGCAGGACAGCAGAGAGGTTGGGGGTTAGGTAAAGCAGTTAGATGAACTGACCACTCTTTTGAACCAGGTACCCAGAGACTGCAGAAGAAAGACCACAGTTCTCTCTGCTTCCTGGTAAAGGAGCAATCTATGAGGGCTGCTGCTATGACAGAGGAAGTGAACAGCAGGAGACTGCTGGCAATAAACACTAAATTAAAAAAGAAAAGCCCAGGGCACAGTCTTGATATTCAGCTTATAGCGTCTGTCTACGCTTCGAGCTTATTTGAACTCTCCTCCTTGGAGAAGGTCAAGGAACAAACTCCCTGAGCCTTCAGTATGAATTTTGGTGTACTGCTGCCTGTGATACAAGTACAGCTTATCCTCCACTGCAGACATGAGGTGCGCAGTGTTTGCGTAACCCCCAAATACCCTCGTAACCAATGACAAAAGAGTCACCTCAACTAGTTTTTCATTACCCACCAGGACAGCTCCAGTCATTCATCTATGCCAGTGGCAGCCAAGCTTGCAAAAAACGTAACCCCTAAATCTTGTCAATGTCTATACAGTTGTATCCATTATAATTATAAGATCCATACTATATTATTTACTGTACAGTGGCTTCACCGGAATTATTCTGTACAATTTTGAACATATCTTTATATTTTGTGTAAACACATATTTTGAAAACGGCTGTTCCTGTAACATGTCGCCAAGACAACAAAAGCATCATAAAAAAGCATGTTGTATCGTGAGCATGCCTCGATGGATCACATACATTGCTTGGCCTCTTTATTAGGACTGGTGCCTAATACTGGGTTGGGTAGCTGTTTGTCTTGATGCAGTGTTGCATAGGTGCTGGAAGGTGTCTCAAGATTGTAATCCATTCAGTCATTAATATTTCACACACTTGTTTAAGAGTGGTAGGCAGAGGATAAACACCAAGCAGTTATAAGAACATAAGAACATAAGAAAGTTTACAAACGAGAGGAGGCCGTTCAGCCCATCTTGCTCGTTTGGTTGGTAGTGGCTTATTAATCCCAGAATCTCATCAAGCAGCTTCTTGAAGGATCCCAGGGTGTCAGCTTCAACAACATTACTGGGGAGTTGGTTCCAGACCCTCACAATTCTCTGTGTAAAAAAGTGCCTCCTATTTTCTGTTCTGAATGCCCCTTTATCTAATCTCCATTTGTGACCCCTGGTCCTTGTTTCTTTTTTTCAGGTCAAAGAAGTCCCCTGGGTCAACATTGTCTATACCTTTTAGGATTTTGAATGTTTGAATCAGATCGACGCGTAGTCTTCTTTGTTAAAGACTGAATAGATTCAATTCTTTTAGCCTGTTTGCATACGACATGCCTTTTAAACCCGGGATAATTCTGGTTGCTCTTCTTTGCACTCTTTCTAGAGCAGCAATATCCTTTTTGTAACGAGGTGACCAGAACTGAACACAATATTCTAGGTGAGATCTTACTAATGCATTGTAAAGTTTTAACATTACTTCCCTTGATTTAAATTCAACACTTCTCACAATATATCCGAGCATCTTGTTGGCCTTTTTTATAGCTTCCCCACATTGTCTAGATGAAGACATTTCTGAGTCAACATTAACTCCTAGGTCTTTTTCATAGTTCCCTTCTTCAATTTCAGTATCTCCCATATGATATGCATAATGCACATTTTTATTGCCTGCATGCAATACTTTACACTTTTCTCTATTAAATTTCATTTGCCATGTGTCTGCCCAGTTCTGAATGCTGTCTAGATCATTCTGAATGACCTTTGCTGCTGCAACAGTGTTTGCCACTCCTCCTATTTTTGTGTCGTCTGCAAATTTAACGGATTTGCTTACTATACCAGAATCTAAATCATTAATGTAGATTAGGAATAGCAGAGGACCTAATACTGATCCCTGTGGTACACCACTGGTTACCTCGCTCCATTTTGAGGTTTCTCCTCTAATCAGTACTTTCTGTTTTCTACATGTTAACTACTCCCTAATCCATGTGCATGCATTTCCTTGAATCCCTACTGCGTTCAGTTTGAGAATTAATCTTTTATGCGGGACCTTGTCAAAAGCTTTCTGGAAATCTAAATAAACCATGTTGTATGCTTTGCAATTATCCATTTTCGATGTTGCATCCTCAAAAAAGTCAAGTAGGTTAGTTAGACACGATCTCCCTTTCCTAAAACCATGCTGACTGTCTCCCAGGATATTGTTACCAAATAGGTAATTTTCCATTTTGGATCTTATTATAGTTTCCATAAGTTTACATATAATAGAATTCAGGCTTATTGCAGAGTCAGGCTTATAGCAGAGTGTAAAACTAAAGATGATCGAACAATGTTGCATGCTAAATTAAAAGATGCATTACAGATAGCAATCGTTGAACGATGACGTTTATTTTAAAATAGATAGTTTTACAGGGCCATCCTGTTCAATTTAAAAGTTTTCAAGGCAATAACTGAATGTACTTTACCTTAATATACAAGTGCAAAGTTCCCTGTGGGCCAGTTTCAGCAACTTTGCAGGATGCTGTTATTAGGAAACATAAGAGCAATAACCAGTGTCTCCTGATGGCTACTCTCCATGAGGCTCAGAGAAAACAACCCTGGAATTCACCAGGTCTAGACCTTATGGATTGCTCCCCCTGGAGTTGGTTCCTCCTTTAATCAGAAGTTCAGTACTTTATTGCTGTGTATGTACAGTATGAAGTGTATCAAATAAAGAATTCCAGTCCTAATACTGACCCCAAAAAGCATTACCTCGACCCAGTTTAATAAACACCAATGCTGCTTAACCCCCATAACAATCCACTTCATTACAGCAGGTGCCTTGTAAATTCACTGTAAACACTGGACCCCCCAGTGCTATAATTAGAGCGAAGTGTATCTCTGATAAGACACTAGCTCATGACTGGCGCACTCGCTATCGAGATTTTCAGCGGGATCTCCTTGCTAGGGCTGGGTAATTACTGAAGGGATTTTGGGTGCAACTGGCTGACAGCTCATGGTTTTACCTTTCAATCTTTTTTCTCTATGTGTGTGGGCATATACAGCAACTCCTGGTTTGTGGTGCTTTGGGGTGGGGTCTTTGTTGCTTGCTTTGCTTGAATAGGTAATTGTGCACTCTTCCAATATATACCCAGCATATTATCCATTCTCTAAAAATGACAAACAACTTGGGGTTGGAAATTGATTGCCCACAAAGAGCAGTGCAACCTTCAATGTGATACTAGGCTTTCATAACAGTGAGTGTGCTGAGTAAGTTATTAGTCTGTGCATTAAATATTTAATACACATTTTATCATTTTTTCAATAGCAAAATAATGCAATATTTTAAGCTATTGAGTCACATGTGTAACAAGGTGGAGGCTGGGCATGAACCGACGACCAATCACAATGCAAAAGAGCCCTTCTCGTCTGCATTTGTGGTTATAGAGCTTTTAACCTCATCTCATCTCAGAATCTAGGACGGCACTGTAACACACAACACTGCCTGTTACACATGTAAATGCCACAGAATTAGTCACCCCCCCCTTAGCCTGCGGAGAGACAATGCAGTCCTTGTGGGTCTCCAGTCAAGATCAGATAATTGTGCCACCCTCTATTTCAGACAAACAAATCCAAAACATATTCATTATTGCTATGCAATAAATTGATAACTGACGTGATGCAATAAACACAGCAACAAACATGCAGCAGTTTGGCTTTTGTAATGTTCACAGCTACTGTAGGTGGAAGTGATGTGTTTAAAAAGTAAACAGAATTTCTGGAATGATGTCACAACATTTTGTAATAAATAATATGTTTTTATGTTTTTATACCAAGAGGAATCAAGCACTGTCTTGTATGTGCTACACTGAGGACTGTCATCTGTCTGTTTTCATTAAATTAAAGCCCCTCAATTACTCCCCACTATTTTGTTTCTTACTGTAATTATAGCCATGAATAGTTTACATGGAAACATAGACCCAGGAAAATGAAGATAAGGCACCACAGATACTCAGTTTAATGATCAACTTCAATGGAAGGCTCAGTAACAGAAAAAGAAAGGGTTTCCATTCTCACACCATGTTTTACACAAACGATGGCATCAAGTGCAGTACATCACTGTCTATTGTTTCACCCTGTCTCTTTCTTTCTTTTGTCTCTCCCTTCACCTTTTCTCTCTCGCCTCCCTCTCCCCCTTCTCTTTGGGCAGCTCCGTCAGTGTGATAATCCATCACTCGCTCATCACTTCGGCAGGCTGCAGCTGGCCTGCCTGCTTGTGAAGGTCCTGCTCACCTTTCTGCAACACTGCCCACAGCAGGTGTGTCACCAACTGTTAGCTAAGCAGAAAAGAGGGAGCCAGCACTGAATTAATGGGGGTACAGTCCCAGGGCCAGGCTGCAAACACAGGGTTATGTGGTTTTGACAGTTGCAGTGGGGAGGTCTATTACAGGTAGGAAAAAAGTTTCCAAAATCACGATTCCTGAATAGATGTTGGCTCTCTTCCATTTGTAGTAGAAATCCTGGTTTTTGCTGTTTAGGGACACTTGTTGTCTGCTTTACTTAATACCAGTAATATAAATACTGGACTAAACAAGCTAGGATTGCACTGTGATGGTATCTTGTATAAGGGGAGAGAACATTAAAGACCAGGCTAATTTATGATTCTGCAATCAAAATATTGCAATTTGAATGCAAAATTCTGATACATATAAAGAAGAAATAAGAACAACTAACTTTAACATGGAAAAGTGCAGACCTTTCAGACTGTACATATCTTACTAGCTGTTTGACGTATTATGTACAATATTGGACTACTTATACGGCCCCAGAGGAGACCATATTTTATTAAATCGTGACTGCTGCAATTTCACATCTTGAGCAATATTTTAATTAGCCCTGATCTCCCATACCTCCTTCATCCAATACAGAGCAGGAGGCACATTACAAGATGATACTGTAGATACACTTCAAGCTTCAGCTTCCAATAAACCTGGAGTTTCAGACAGCTCCATTGGACATGGAGGAAGTCTCCAGTCTGGCCACATTCCCTTCAGCAGTCTGCTGAAAGCATTGGGCCAAATTTGCTGTGGAGTGAGATATGTGCACTGAAGAAGCTTGAGATGGGCCACCTCACACATGTCCTGTCCATCAACCTCCCTACCAAGATCCTGGGCACAGGCTGTTTTTGTGTGGGAGATATTATGCAGATCAAAGATGGCACATGCTGCATAGATTTGACTAACAGCTCCCTGTAATGCTGTGTCAAAACAAATAGTTTTTTGCTAAACTAGAAAGTCATTCTTGTGCAGACTACTGGAGGGTAGAAACCGGCGCATCTGAAGGTATCTTAAAAAATCCTGTCATTTTCTAATAATTTACCTTAGCAAGTAAGACCTTTTTCCCTCCAAATCCTGAAACAGTCACCACTCATGGATGGGAGAAAGGTGGGATTACGCCACACGGGACAGAGTGGAAATAGTTTGAGGTGCTCTCCCTGGTACAGTATGTCCACAAATTTAGATTTTTAATGTTACTCATATTAAGATTTAACACATTTGAGGGGATGGTGGTATAATCCAGGAAGGGGAGAGAGGATCTGTGAAGGGGGAGGCGGAATGATTCCTCTATTTCCAACCAATGGCACACCATTGGTGTAATAATCCATGCAACAAGAGGCCCTAACTGTGCTGGTTGAAGTATATTATATTGAAGCCCAGGCTTCTTTACATTGTTGGTCAGCAACAATAGAGACTAAAATGTGAATAGGAAGATAAGTAAGCCGTAAGACTGTTAATTTTAATGGAATGTATCCTTCTCAAACAGGAAATAAGAAGGGATTCCTACTTAGAAAGATCATCCTTAACTTGGCTTGGAATAACTGGGTAACTGCAGGGGCTATATGTATACCTACATATTTCAATCCTAAATCAGTTCATTTAAAGGGAAACAAGCTCCTAATTGAACCAGATATTTTCTGAAACAGAGCCATAGCTTCTGATTTATCTGACTAATTTTGTAGCCAGGGAGTTTGCCAAAATTTTAAGAGCACTGGGAAGGCTTGCTTAAGGGTCAGTGTTATACAGCAACACATCATCCATGTACAAAGACATTTTTTGCTCCTTTCCTGATACCAAAAACTCTTAACAGATTTATCTGCCGTACTTGCTGTTGCCATAGGCTCAATGGCTAATGCAAAACAAAGGTGCCTGGTCCCTCTCTTCAATCCAAAAGAATAAAAAGTCAGAATAAGAAACACTATGGAGAGAGATGCCAATGGGTTTTTGTACAAATCCTTAATGAATGTATTAAATTGTTCACAGTGCATCCTATAAATAGCTTTCTCAGCATCAATTGATAAGAGCATTGCAGGTATTTGAAAAGGGTTTGCAAGCATTTAAAAGCCGCCTCTCATTTCATCATGATGAATCAGCAGAGGAAGCACTGTTTAAAGACACTTTGCATGGACCTTTGCAAGAATTTAAAAATCAGAATTAAAGAGTGATACTGGACGACAGGAGATGCAGAGATGAGGGTTCTTCCCTATGCATTAAAGATATATTTGCTTCACAAAGAAATGGGGACAGACATTTTTAAGTGAGGTCAAGTAGTGCTAATACAAAAAAAATAATTCAAGAGTATATCTTGTGTAAGAAGTCACAGCCCAAGGGTAAGAACTGCACCAAATATCCAACAACCCCAAGTCTGCCATTACCTCAGACATCTTTAGAGCTGACCTTAAGAAACCAAGGGGGTCAGCAGAGGAAAATGTATCTACACAGGGGTTGAGGACACAATTCTCATCTTCGACAGCTATTATACTGCGTTGCTTTCTCAGCAAGGGATATGAAAAACATTAGAAAAAAATTAATCTGATGAGTCTGTTTCAAGAGAATTAACTTTCAAAAGAATAACTTTGCTGCCTGCTAAAGTGTGATTGTTAAGTGAATATATACCTGCCAAATCCTTCACCTCCCCTGTAAGATGAAAAGGGAGGTTCTTGTGAATATGTATAGCTACTCCTCAAGATTTACAATTATGAGAGGCGAAGTACACCTGCCCAACCCAATCTCTCTTCAACTTGATATGTCAAGTGTGTTTCTTGTAAGAATGCCTATTTGAGGTTTTTTTTTTTTCTTAAGGAGATTTAGTTTTTTCTAACGCTTAGCAAGATTTTGTATACCTTTGACATTGAATGATAAAAATGACCATTACTCATAGATAAAGATATGATTTTGTCATGGTAAAAATATAGAAAAATCACATCACAGTCACAGCTAAAAAATGTATAGTAAATATAGATTTTTTTTTTTTCTTAAGGAGATTTAGTTTTTTCTAACGCTTAGCAAGATTTTGTATACCTTTGACATTGAATGATAAAAATGACCATTACTCATAGATAAAGATATGATTTTGTCATGGTAAAAATATAGAAAAATCACATCACAGTCACAGCTAAAAAATGTATAGTAAATATAGATTTTTTTTTTTTGTCACCTTTTTGAAACAACCAGAACAGGAATATACTTACCTTTTATTTGAACATGTATTCCCTGTCCGATGTAAAAAAATAATCATGACACTGAAATGTAATAAATGTTGTGGTTTTAAATTGAGAAGTTTACAACAATATCCTTTTCGTTAATGTCTGTTTAAACTCAGCTGTGGTTTTCGTATTACAAGATGTACATTAAAAGTTCATGTTTGATGCAATGTCTGCCATCCCTGACCACGTTGTTAAACAATTAGAAGGATTGTTCTGTATCTACACTGTTGACAGGTAGCGTTAAGCACCACAGGGCACCTACTGCAAGAATCTGCAAATCCAGGTTTCATGCTTCTCCAAAACTGTAAACCGTCCTCCCTTTATGTTTTTAATTATCAAGGCTATGCAGAGGTATATCTTCTGCACAAAAGGGTTTGGTTAATTAAGTTTGCTTCTCCTGTAAAGTTGCCCCCCACTTTCATGAAATTGTTCTTGGGTCCTCGAGATCTGTCCTGGGCCTTGAGGCCAGTTCAAGGACATTTTTCAGGTCTTGTCCTTGACCTTGGCCTCAGGGTGTGGCTTTGGGTGTCCTCGGTCCTCTGACTTCGAGGACTTGGGTGTTTCAAACTGTTCACATGTAATTTCTCATAATGATAACTCATTGCTAATTTTACTTAAAGTTAAATTTACCAAAAATTAAAGTGGTAGGGGGTTAATTAGATTTAATTTATCAGTTTTGTTTCAAAGCAGTTTACTGCAACACGCACAAGCATCACTGTATAAAATCAGCGCATGGCTGTTAATCTTCATAAGCGTAGTTCAAATTAACAGTAAAGTTAAATGAAGGATTATAATTGTTTTGGTGGTACTACACAAAAAGTATATATTCAAAATACATTTTTTTTCAAAATCAGAGCCGTATAGTGTAGTGGTGTACATATAAGAGCATTTGATTACAACAAATGTTGCATTCAGCATATCACACTGCAATATAATTGTACTAAGCCATGGTTTTAGACAATGCAGTTTCTATTGCAGTATTTGAACATGCTCATTTTACATAAATACCATATTTGGGGACCAGGAAACAGGTTTTCTGTAGCATCTTCTGGGGATGTGAAGGAATGCTTGGTAGTGTTGATATCTACCAGTTACACCTCTTAAACGTCTTAAAAGTCTTAAACGTCTCTTGAGCTGGTCGTATGCTGCAGAGCAGGAGAAAGATCATAATCTTGGCTTTCTTGATACTGATCTCTTTTTGAGTGAGCAAGTTGTATAATCTTGATCTTTTCATGAACGCAAAGTAGTTTAGCAATAATTACTGTTGGTGGCTCCTTTTCCTTCAGCCTGCTCCTTAGGGCTCTGTAAGCCTTTTGAAATCCAATTGGTGACTCATTCTCAAGCAGCCCGAGCCACCCAGCAATATTTTGCTGATCCTTCGCTCCACTCTGGAACCCCAATAATAAGCGATCATCCAGCTTATCTTTGAGATCCGTCATCTCCAGTCGCACGGTGAACTCTTCAACAGATTCCTCCCCTCCATGGTGATAACTGGTGCTGAGTCCCTGCAGCTCTGATCAAAATGATGTAAAGTAAACCCTGAGCCTTCTTTCACTACGATGCTGAAGTTGGCTTCTTAGTCTGCCAGCTTCTTATTCGCATCCCGCAAATGTAGCAAAAATTGAATAACTGGGGTATTTCAAGGTTTTAATCGCTTTGGGCCACTTATTCCAAAATGTATTCTTACAACAGGGAACTCCTCTACCTCCCCCATATGTATTTATCCCAGTCCAGAACAGATTTTCATACAAAAACAGTGGGCAAACATGGCACAGATTGTAAGTTGGCTAATAACGTGAATTGAATAAGTAACAGGTATTTTAAGGGTTAAATCGCTTTGGGCCACTTATTTCAAAGTTGATTCTCACAGAGGGGGTGACCCTCTATGTCACCCATATGTATTTATCCCAGCACAAAACTGATTTTGATACACTACTACTATTAAAAGTTATCAACTTTCCGAAGCCTAAATCCGGGACGTGATAATTTGCAATGACTAACTCAGTAAGAGTTTCCACGCTCATCCAGTCAGCAGTAACGAGGTGTGAACTCAAAGATGTCATATAGTAAGAAAAAAACATCAAATAACCTCAATTGTACTTTTATTTAATATATAAGGCATTCTAAAAACAATGCCCTTTTATACACAAGAGAGTTTTGAGTTTTCTTTCAATGAAAACTTTTCCTTACCTCGGTTTAATAATATTTTATGTGCAGAGAGTGTCTAGGAGAGCTACTGCAAGCTCCAGTTGTTCTGAATTGTATTCTATTTATCTGATCACCCATATAAAATACCTAATGCAAATAAAAAGATTCAATGTGCACTTTTCTATTGTACCGTCATGCTGCATCGTTGTAATTAAGGAACAATATCAGTTTAGCAAAGGTTTAACACTTCATTTACGGATTAATTTCGTTCAGTTTAGGGTCAATTTTACAAGCTTGTCCTCTCAAAGTGTCTCAGGGATTATGGGACCAGTTGGCTTTAGATTTACTTCCGTCCATTAGTGTGCTGCTTAATTACAGTTGAGCCTATGGCCAAACACAGACGTTCATGAAAAATGGGACAACTAGTCAAAAGCAGGACAAAAATAACATATGACTAAACTTGTGGGGACATGCTACCTAAAAAGACGGCTGCCCTTGGAAAATCGGGATGGTTGGTACAGTAGCATTACTACTACCTGTACTACCACTGTTACTACGACTAATAATAGTAATAATATCATAAAAACTTTTGTATATTTTTTCATAATGTATTTTCTATTGTAATACTTGTAAGTCACCTTGGATAAAGGTGTCAGTTAAATTAATAATAATAATAATAATAATAATAATAATAATAATAATAATAATAATAATAATAATAATAATAATAATAAACACAAATTTCTTCTCAAAATTAGTACTGTGTTATAAAGTATGACTATGATGATGGTTCACCAGTCATGCATAGAATTGAGGATTCGTCAATCAGTCCCAAGTAAGCTTTCACAAATTTAAACAGCTCTCTCTAAAAGCCACAATCAGTATTAGAGCTGAGCTGTGATTAAGAATTATTCTCTTGATCAAGACTTACATTTTTTCAGTCCCATTATTTTCTCATTTTGGGTTTGAGAAATCCCATAATCAAGTTCTTTTCTGCAAGTCCGTCAAAACACACTGAGCTGTTTCTGTGTGTACCTGGTTCCTACCTGCTGCAATTTGCTATTGTGGATCACCTCTCTTCAATTCCTCCCAATCAATCGTCATCATACCAAGACAGTAACTACTGGCATTCTACAGATGAGCCAATGCAGACAAAAAGCCACAGTCCCTCCCTCAGCTTCAGTTTCACATTGAAATCTACTGTCTTGGTAATTGTTTACTGCATTCCTCCTTAGTATTCTATGCACTCTACACCATCAGATAGCAGACCTTGTTGGCTTTTCAGTTTGTTTATATTCACTAAAGGTACTATCAACTGTATGTACACAAAACCCTATCTTTCAAGCCATCTTGTCACTTTGTAGTTCATGAAAGCAAGGAAATAAAAAATAGTGTGATTTATCCATATTCTGTTTTTGTTATACAGATTAGGTTTTAAACCTACAAATGAGATATTTTGCCATGGTTCATTAACCTTTCAGAAACGTATAAAAAATATTTTAAAAGTATCTATGTGGAAATATATTTGGCTTAAGATCCAGAATCACATTACTAATTTTCATGAATTGAGAAGACATTTGTGTTTATTCATTAATTTAGCTGACGCCTTTATCCAAGGTGACTTACAAGTATTACAATAGATAAATATTCAAAAGTTAATATTATTATAATATTACTATTTAGTAGTCGACATAGTATTAATGTTACTGTACCAACCATCCCAATTTTCCCAGGACAGCCCTCTTTTTAGGTAGCATGTCCCAGTGTCCCCACAGGTTTAGTCAAATCTTATTTTTGTCCCTGTGACAGAATAGCAGCGAGACAGAGACTCAGAAGTCTGGAAACTGCAGTACAAAGTCCAAACGTGCCCTTTAATAAACAAAACAAAACAAAACACAGGAATAAAGTAACAAATAAATAGGCACACAGGGCATTCACCCTCCCTACTGTTCAGGCTGGGCAGAGCCTTCACTGAACTTTTAAAGACGAAACTCAGAAACAACACAGGTTCACTCACCAAACTCTTCTCTCAGTCGGAAATACAATTTACTACACATGTGTTTATAGATTATAATAAGTCAGGTGATGATATCCCTACAGATAAATCAATTGAGTGCTGGGGCTGCGATTAAATTAAAATGATGGCACCTCTATAGCTATTATAAAGTTTAGGTACAGGATAGTGCCGTCATAAATAATCATTCAATTCAGGCCTGGGTCATTACTTGCTAAGAAAAGTGCATTTTGTTGTATTTTAAATTGTGATAATGAATTGTGTTATCCGATCGCCCCCATTTTGATATGTGTAGAACTAACCCTAATGTATGATTATTTTAAATAATGGAAAGACACTGGCAGGGACAATTTAAATGCATGGTATTTCCCATATGATAACAAACACCAAACTGAAATGCATTAGACTAGGAACACAGACAGTACAGAGAATGTGAAATACAACCACATTATCCACTGAACCCAAGGCTATTAGTTAGAATTTCCGTGACTGTCTTTTTTTATTTAATGAGCAGAAATGTTTAATTGGGCAATAAGACTTAACGAAGCAGGCATTACAGTTAGATAATTGACCACAGCGGGAAGTGTTCAGACGCACAGCCAAAGGCATATACTGAACTCAAAAAGTTAATTATCTGGCCATAATGCCCACTTCAGAGGGTCTTCAGCTCCTACTTTATTATTATTATTTGTTTATTTAGCAGATGCCTTTATCCAAGGTGACTTACAGAGACTAAGGTGTGTGAATTATGCATCAGCTACAGAGTCACTTACAATTACGTCTCACCCGAAAGACGGAGCACAAGGAGGTTCAGTGACTTGCTCAGGGTCACACAATGAGTCAGTGGCTGAGGTGGGATTTGAACTGGGGGACCTCCTGGTTATAAGCCCTTTTCTTTAACCACTGGACCACACAGCCTTCTTACTGAAAACATTGTGTCTCATGTGAAAACTGCATTTACATTTTCATACTGGAGATTCAATTAATATGAAAGAATTTACAAGAAAAGAAAACCCAAATCCCATAACCTAGTCAGTTTTCTTTGTGCAAGGGAATTACACAGAGTGCCATGGAAAAATATATGGGGTAATAGTCCCAAAAGGTCTCTTTGCATAGCTAATCACCCAGGCCAGGGAGTGTTAATAAACAAAAAAATAGGGCAAGATGACTTGCGTGTCTTGACAATGTGACCTTACTGGAACCTGGCACACAAAGTGCATTATCATGTGGTTAGTAATCCAACCTCTCAGAGAGAAACAGGATGGGCCTCTGACCTAGAAGACATGGCTTGCATCTCATCACCCCTCCCCCTCCCCCTAGGCAACCTGTGAGGCAAAAGACAAACAAAATAGACAGCAGAAGGAACGTGCCTAAACCTGACAGCCAGGTCAGTAATAACAACCGTATAATGGCAGGGATGGCGGAGGACAGGGAGACACAAAGGGAGAGAACACAAGTGGCATCCTGTCAGCCTGTGTTCCCTTGCAGGCTTATAAACAGGACACACAAGACAAACAGAAAAAGAAAGAAGGAGAGGGGGGAGTTAAACAGAAATATCCAGAAATAAGTTGAGGAAAAGAAAAGTGACATGATTAAATAATATATGTAGCAGTTAGTATTATTCCTACAAAAATCATTTTAAATGATTTTTGTCCTGCTTATTGTCTTACATTTACATAACACTGTCAATGGTTTTGTAGGCCTACCATGGGCATTGAGTGGTACTGATTGGGCGTGATGAGTTTGCAAGGTGTTTAAATTATTATGGAGGAATATTTGACCATTTCTCAATAATTACTGCCACTTTTAAATTATTATGGAGGAATATTTGACCATTTCTCAATAATTACTGCCACTATCTCCTTCTGGGAAGCAGGTGTTGGAAATCTGCAGCAAAGTCTGTTCCCCAGAAAGTCTCTTGAGACTGTGAAGGGATGCCATGGGTGCTATTTACAAATGATTCAGAGGTTGCGCTGATCTGACCTTTCTGTAGGGGAGGGGAGGGTAGAGTTTTTCTTTCTTCTGTCAGAAACTGATTAAGATTAACATTTCCATTACCTTTGATGGAAGGGTTCATTATTTAAAAACTATTCTACCGTGAAGTCATGAATACATTGTTAACATTTATTTTAAAAAGACACTGCCTCTCTGTGGTCACGTGGGCTCCAGGTGGGTCTTGTTAGGGAGTTGTAATCTTCCAACAAGAGGTTAAAGCAATGTCAGCACTGTCTTTGATAGTATATCATAGCCACAAGCATTCAAAATCAAAAAGAATGAAAGAAAACCAAGTTCAACAGCCACATCTTACAAGCCACTCCTCCCTGAGAATGTCCTAATCCCCCAGGGATCAACTCTATCTGCGTCACTACAGTCGAGGCAACAGAGAGAACGTAACCTTCATCTAAATGTAAAAATCTGCTCAAATGTTCTCAGTTTCTGCTGAAGCGCCTGTCTAATCCTTTAAACCCCAAGAAGAACGTGGAGGGATTGTGAGAGTTTCGGCTCTGAGGCTGCGAATGACAGGAGGTGAGAGCCTGACTCAACCTCTGCCTTCCTTCTGAGTAGGCAGTGTGAAATTTCATAGTTGCTATGCAGTAACTTTAGGGAGAGGTGTCCACAATGTGGATAATTTGTCCATTAAAATCTAACCTTCAAGCAGTCAAATATTATGACTATTTTAAAACCAACCAAATCTATGTTTTGCATGTTGTGTCCTTTTTCCACATTGTAAAAGAAAGGAGGTCTGAACGGCATCTAAAAACATACTTTCCGAGACTGCACAGACTTGACCTTAAAGCAAAAGACAGATGCTCTCCATGGCCACATCCTTGGCATTTTTAATTATTATTATTATTATTATTATTATTATTATTATTATTATTATTATTATTATTATTATTATTATTTATTTCTTAGCAGACGCCCTTACCCAGGGCGACTTACAGTTGTATACAAAAAATACATATCAAGAATTACAGTACAATTAAGAGCAAGATACTGTACAAAATACAATGACTTCATTCCTAATAACACAGTACAATTTGATATAGGGGCAGTTCAAGAGCAGGTAACAGTGTTGATAGTTACATCAGGGTTAGATACGAGTGCAAGTTAAATACAAAATACTACAGAAGGGAAGAGTTGAGTTTTACAGGAGTTGTCTGAAGAGGTGTGTCGTGAGGAGGCGCAGTCCTGACAACCATAGAAAGGTCATTCCACCACTGCGGGGTGAGAGTGGAGAAGGAGTGGGCTCTGGAGGCAGGGGACTGGCTGTACCATAGAGGAGGTACAGCCAGTCTTCTAGTGCAGGCGGAGAGGAGAGGTCGGGTCAGGGGTGTAGAGAGAGATGCTGGGTGCAGTCTGGTCAAGGCATCGGTAGGCGAGTATAAGAGTCTTGAACTGGATGCGAGCGGTGATCGGGAGCCAGTGGAGTGAGCGGAGCAGTGGAGTAGCATGGGAGAAGCATGGCAGAGAGAACACCAGGCAAGCAGTGGAGTTGGATGAGCTGGAGCGGACACAGGGATGCAGGAGGGAGTTGCAGTAGTCTAGGTGGGAGAGTACCAGGGCCTGGATGAGGAGTTGCATGGAGTAGTTGGTGAGGAAGGGTTGGATTCTTTGTATGTTGCTCAGAAAGAATCAGCAGGTGCGTGCTAGAGTGGACATGTGCTTGGAGTAGGAGAGGCAGGGGTCCAGGGTTACTCTGAGGTTCTTGGCTGAGGAGGAGGGAGAGAGCGTGGTATATTACAGAGGAATGGAGATAGAGAGATCAGAGGAGGGGGAAGATGTGTTACTGTGTTTCTTCCGCTCGAAACAAAAAGCTTCCTTTGAATGAGTAAAACATGAAGAAATAAAACACTCCATAATGGCAACTGTGACTAGGCTGTAAATGAGTGAGTGATATAAAAGCCCTATTGCTTCACTATCCTTTTTTTTTTTTTATTTATGCTACCACATAAGCTACAGCATGCAGGTAAAATAATGTGCCATTTTCAAGTGCTATCACTGGCCACTTCAGAGAGGTCTAGTCCATCTTTTGCAATTGAGATATCTATTATGTTTAAATTGCCTCCAACAGTCGGGGACTGTCTCGTTCCTTCTGTTAAAAATTGAACACGATTTAAACAACTTGTTTGAAAATGGTGTTCGGAAAAACAAAATTGATTTCAGGACGAAGTTGTAGATAGAATGAAGGGGGATGACATTCTTATGTTGTCATTTGTCACAGTTGTAGAGTTATCTGGCAGCAATCAAAACTATAACATCTGTGGCTTATGCCGCGTTGCAAGCCAAACATAGCTCACTGCTGCAAACAACTAGAACTGAGAGCACGAGGTACAAGCACAGTGATCTGCTCAACCTTGAAGAAAGCCAAAAATGAGGATGCAACTTAAAATAATCTAGAGCACTGAATATGAGCACAATGCACTATCATGAGTTAAAACCAACTGGGCAGTTATATCTCTGCTTGGGGAATTTTCACCACCATAAAATGAAAACTAAAATTTGATAACTGAACAAGTAAATATATTGTGAGACAGCAGGGAGGGGGTTAATTCCTCCCTAGAGGAAAACATGTGCGTAAGGCACATTTTGGTTTTGTTTAGTTAATTGTTTAATTTGTGTTAATTGGTTTGTTTAATCATTTAATTGTTTTATTGTTAATCATGGCTGCTATTGAAAATTGGAGCCAGGTGCCCGGTATTTAAGGAGAGCAGTCAGTCTGCTCTGGGCAGCTGCTGAAGAGGGTAGAAGCCTGACTGTGCTGGTGTGTGGGTACAGCCGTAATTTAAAAGAAAAAAAGTAGAGTGAGTCCTTTTTTGTGTGTGTGATTTTGTTTGTTTTGTTACAGGTAAACAGCTTAGCTGTCCTGTTGTTTAGTTTAGGTTCCTGTTTTGTTTTAGTTATTGCTCAAAGAAGAGCTAGGTGTTTGTTTTGTTTATTCTTTTTTGTGTGTTTTCATTAAAAATAGCGCAACCGCGCTTCAAAAATCCATTGGCGTGTGCTGGGTCAGTGTTTTTAAAGGGGCAACGAACCGCGAAGAGGTTCGATCTTTTACAATATATATAAACAGAATTTAGAAATATCTAGATTGTTGTTGGTTTCTTAAATAAGGGCCCTAGGTCTCTGTTATCAGTTGGTAAACCTTTTCAGAAAATAGTTAAATAACACTGGAAAGCCAAGGTGTAAATGTTGGTCCCTGCACTACAAACAAAAGACAGTGCACCCTTGGAGAGGTTTACAAGATAGTATGAAAACTCAATTAAAGTGTTTAAAATCCTGAAAGTCCAACCCTAGTCACCATTTCAAGCCAAGCACAGAGACTGGGACCAGAGGACAGTTGGAAATTTAGAAAGACAGACTTTGACAAACTAAAAATACACACCAATTATGTATAACACCAGCTACAAAATAATCAAGAGAAGAGTGAACATTTTTCTTGTTGTACATTTTTTTATCCTAATATGGTGGGATATATAAAAATAAAAAAAACAGGGGAAAAGTTTATAGAAAATGAGTAAGAGAAAGCTTAAAAACATTGCTACGTGCTGAGATTAGGTTATATTGCTACTGAAGTTCTGTATAACATTAAAATAAACCCTCAAATAAATTAATACTTCATAAACCCTCAAAATAATTAATTAAGACTTAACAACATATAGTCAGCGTGAAAATTTCTTATCAACAGCTTTTAAAGTTTAAATCAACAACTAACATTGCTCATTCCTACCTGACACTATTATTTGGTGGAAACTCGTCTGGCAAAATAAATATAAATATATATTTTTTAATATCCAATGATCCAAACTTCTCTACACCTCTGCGAGCCCAATAAGCTACAAAGACAAATTGAAATGTTTATTGAATGCAACAGATAATAAAAGCAAATGAAATAAGAGAGCCACTAAGTGCATATATCAAAGTCAAGAGAAATAGTGTCGATTCCTCTGCTTATATTTAAAAAAAGGTAAAGTGGCTTACGGATTTCTTATTTAATAAATTCCCCCTGCAGAAAATTAGCTTTTCACAGCAGGGAGAATTTTCAAGGCCCATCAGGAAGAACAGGCAGTATCTAATCACCACTCAGACTTTGTAGATACACTGGGGTTTGCAGCCATTTCAATGATCCAATTACTCTGTGAAAGCACGCTTTGAGCTGCGCATACTAATGAGACGACGGGTGCGAGCACAGAGAGGACTTTGTGAGGTTCTGGGAAACGATGGGACACCAGCAGTTTTTCATCACGACCTGTGACCAATTACGCTAATTCAGATTCTATTAGACTGTGTATTGCCCGCAGGTGGAGTAAAGGACAGGATCCTTTGTCAAGAGAAAATAAATCTATATTGCCTTTCACAAGTTGGGTTACATGTGGAAGGAGGTTGAGGGTTGACGGTAATACATTATTTAAAGTGCTGCAGAATGCCCATTTGTATAGAGGGGAAATATCACTAGATCTTGATCTCAATTTAAGCCAACAGTATAAAACTGGTAGGTAAGTAACAAATGAGGACTGACCTTGAACACGAAAAAAGAAAATTTTGCAAAACTGATCATGACTGGCAACATTCTGGCCTTTTTCCTTCATGGGTTTAGTTTTAACTGGTGCTTGTGTATATTATTTATGAGGAGTGGGAGTTGCTTTCACCTCTCTTGCAGGCCACGAGTTAATGACTATTACTTGTGTAGATTTGCATACCTATATATTATGGCAATAGCACTCAACATGTCAAATGTTAATGTACATTCACAGCAGTCTGTGTTACTCAGCATGTACTGTAGCATCTTAGACATTTGTAAGCTATTCACACAGTCTAAAATAATTCACACACACACAATTGACACACATTAAAACCATTCACTTTGTTCACTATTACATTTTCAATACTTGATGATCAGCATTATTTATGGAGCGTGACTCCGGTATATCTCTGTTCTGAAACTAAAAAGGCACATTGCATTTTGTGCAGAATTAGTTACACAATACAACATAATAAAAATCATAATAATAATTTACTCACATTTTTTTAAAATAACTTCCATTATCGTTAAAGTGTTTAGAGATACTTTGGACTATAAGTGCCATCTAAATGAAATTGTTGGTACATTATGCTCCACATCTTAATACATATCACAATGGTTTATTGTAAAAGACATTCATTCCTTTAATTGGGTTTTACCAGCTGTTTTGTAATCAATTATCTGAAGTACTGAAGACATTGTGAGTCATTTATGACATTTAAAGTCAAAGCAATTGATGTAATCACAACTTACATTTATTGAGCCTGACAGATGCTTTAACTAATGTACTTGGAATGTTTGCCAAACTTTGACTCACTGTGTGTGACCCTGATCAAAACACTTAACCTCCTTGTGCTCTGTCCTACAGCAGCAGTTGTTGATGCATAGTTCACCCCTAGTACACAAAATGTTTCCTTTACTCTTGAAAAAAAAGAAAGGTGTGCAAAAACATGCCTAATTGTGGACTGAATGCTGTTTTGTTTATCATTCACAGTTACTGATAAATAAAGAAGACAACATAACCCTGAATAACCTTGAAACCAGGATTTTGCATAGAAGCAGAGGCTTTTATTTTTATCTTGAGGTACGTTATACGGATTAGAAGTGATTAGGAAGAAACAGACACACCAGAGCTTGAAGAGATTTAGAAACACGATTAAAAGCGACACTTTCTCTTGATGCTTGAATTCATGGAGCATATCAATTAATCTGTACTTGTTGAGAAATTATCTGGGCTAGAGCCCTATCTGGGAGCTGTAAGCCGCCAGCACTGGTTACATCCAAGATGTTAATTTGCTTTCTTGATTTTTTGTGGGGCCTCGAATTCCAATGCAGCTGCACTAAATAAATATGATCTATTTAGTTTTGGAATTATCTGGGGTAAATTTTAATTAAGATTACTTAGCCTTGGCACAGAAGACTCAATATTTGCAAGAATGTGACAAACACTAACAGGCAATGAAACCATTACAAATGAGAATTAATTTTAAAAAATGCCTAAATAGTGAGGAAAATTACTTTGACTGAGTGCACCTACAAGGTCAGGACTTAAATTCCCTCACCACCTACTATCAATTAAAGAGGTTTCAAATTCATCTGTTTTTATACTATTCTATAAAAATAACAGTAAACCTTGTGTCTTTTTATAGCCGTTCAAGCCTATGATTGGGCACAGCACGTTAAGATCATGTTCCCATTACAGTTTAGTTTCTGGCAATATCCTGAAAAATGATAAAGCTGAAAATTAATAGCTATTGACCTTGAAATCCATAAAATACATTTACCCATGAGGTAACTTAAGGTCAAACAGATGAAACACATGTTCCCCAAGACAGTTCCCTTAAGAAAACATTTGTTTTAGGTAACTTAGTCATATGCTTTCGAAGACATTATTGTAAACTTGGACTACTATGAAAGCCATAGCTCAACAGCAGAGAGGAATCAAGAGGACCAAGGCAGGCAGGCAGGCAGGCAGGCAGTAGAGTGTGTTATGGGGCATTATTAAGCTGTGCTGGCTAGTGTAAGAAATTGACCAATTGGGAGGCTTACCTACATTCTCAAAGGACACACTTGATGCTTCAGAGCTCCGGAGAACAGCTGGCACACAGCTGATGTTGTTGCTGGCTCAAAACGCCATTGAGGTATGCAGTGTAACTTCTATCCCTGTCACGCACATACAGGCTTTCTGCGACCACAGGGAGAGCAAATCAAACAAACACAAAACAGCCTTACTCCTCTCTTTGTTTTGTTTTTTTCATTATCATTTATTTATAGGCTGCTGAGAGGCCACAAAACTTGACTCTAAATGGAATGGCCATTGTGGAAAGATAAGCAGCCTCATTACCCCTGAGCCTGGCAACATTAGAGCTATCAGTTAGCTGATATCCCAGCAATTGCTGCCTCTCCCCATATTGCTTTGCGATGGCTGCCTCGATACAGCTTTATTTAGGCTTCAGTGGTACATTCTCCCTTATCAGCATGGATTGCTCTCTTCCCCTCCCTCCCTTTTCTCTGAAAAAGCCAGAGGCTTACCGATGCTGAGCATCTCCTAATCCTCTCTCACATCATTATTCATCATGTTAGCTCTGTCTTCTGGTCCTCTCCTCCAGTCACAGGCAAGGCTGGATTATCCCTGGCAGCACCATTGCACTCTCCTGAAATCAACGGGTTTACATAGGATGAAAGTTTTTTCTTTCTTAGGGGGATCATGTTAAAGCTGGGGCTGTATCTCCAGTGCCTGTTTTACAAGTACAATGTATTTCTCATTAAATTAGCACGAAGTGGGGTAATGAAGCAGATATGGCCTCCCTGGAAATGAATGGTTAGGGTTCAATTTAGGTCATGCTCTTGATATATTTAGATCCACAGTCACCAGAAGTGCATTACGCAGCACGTCTTTGAAATAAGACAACCTTAACCTTTTACTGTTCTAGTCACCTGCTGTTCCGTAAAACATTGAATATTACATTCCCATTTTTGCTAATAGTTTCGAGTTCATGGTGAGCAATGCAAACATATGTTTGAATACAGGAATACCCTGTGCTGCTATAGTGTGCCGCTACTTGGTCTCATCTCACTCCAGGGACCAGGACTGATCAAGGGCTCAGTAACTTGGTAACAATAGTTCCTTATGTTCAGCGGGTGAAAAAGAGTATGGGTTTGACAAAGGTTGCCTGTTGGTTATAACGGTGAGGTGACAATTTGAATTGGGCATTTTAAATTGAATAGGATAAACGGGTACACATAATCAAAAATTGATAAGAAATAAATAAATAAGCACTGGCTAATAGTAAATCTGTGTGAATGTAGCAGATTAAAATAATACAAATGCTACTACAGTTTTATAACACTAGCTATAGTTGTTTTTTAGGGCCTGTTTTGAAATAGCTCACTAAATGTTTACAAAATGTATATCATATACTGTAAATTCCATCGAGAAACAAAACAAGACACTTGCAGACCAGTCTTTTCTGTTATTTTCACAGACCAAGCAACCTTTCTTTATTTGTCCTAACCTCATTGTTTGACAGAGACTGTTGTGGAGATAAATGAAAAAGGGCATAGCTGCCAACACCCATAATTCACAGCAGGAGCACATGTCCTCTCTCGTGATTGGTTGGTTTTAGGTTAACGTGAGTTATGGAGGGGTTAGCACACTCGCTGGAGCTATAATTTGCTTCATGAGTATTGAACAATATAGAGTCATATATATGTCTGGATACTGTAAAAGGACATGTCTGTGGCCTATCCCTAGGCTTTTCATTCAAACCTGCATACAAGCTGATGGGATAAGCAAGGCCATGGAATCAATTTTCATATTGGCTTGAGGCAAAAGATAAGAAAATAATCCTGTAGACCACCTTTCATACATAGTGAACACCTATTCTATGTTCTCCATTTCTGTTATGTAATGTTATGCATGATTCTAAAGGTGTAGTTCAATTGATACACAACAAGCACAATGATACAAATATATGGCAATTCACTAAACACAATAACTTGTGTAATTGATACAGCTTAATGTCAATGTTTTTTTTTATTAGTTGTATTGTAATATGTAATGTATTGTATATCAAGGTACCATAATTATTGGAATAGTCTACGTATCTTTGTATTTACTACGTATATATATATATATATATATATATATATATATATATATATATATATTTTTAAATACACAGGCTGCAAGTTATATATGAGATGTGCAATGTACTAGTATATATATATATATATATATATATATATATATATATATATATATATATATATATATATTTTTTTAAATACACAGGCTGCAAGTTATATATGAGATGTGCAATGTACTCAGGTATTATATATATATATATATATATATATATATATATATATATATATATATATATATATATATATATATATATACTGTATATATACTGTATATATACTGTAGAATAATGTGGTATTTTTGACATGGTTGCATATAAGCTACATGTAATAAAAAAGTTTATATCAAAATGCCACCCACTTACATACATCTACTAATATGCATTCCAGGAGGTTTTGGCAATTACCATGTGTAAACCAAAAGCAATAACAGTACAGTAGTAAAAGCTACTTGTTAGAAAAAACTGAGCCAATGGCAATGACGGGTTGCTGAAACAGCAATGCTATAAATGAAATGGGTCTACACATGTATTAGCAGAAGGTCACTGTGCAATATTGTAAAAGCAATTGCCCTACAATGGGATTAGCTCTCCATAGAAAAACAAAGGCTGCATGCAGTAATATACTGCAATGTCTACAGAATGGCAGAATGAAAAAAATTGAAAGACAGGACACTGGAGAGCACTGAGTAAACCCAGTTGGTGAACTTTGCTGTAAACAATGACACGCACACACACACACACATTATATATACTGTATATATATATATATATATATATATATATATATACCACAAGTGCGGGATAACATAAGTGGAATAACATAAATTATGCTGACATTCAGGACGGAGCTGCACTTTGGTAGTTATTATTTATTATTATTATTATTTATTTCTTAGCAGACGCCCTTATCCAGGGCGACTTACAATTGTTACAAGATATCACATTATTTTTTCATACAATTACATTATTTTTTACATACAATTACCCATTTATACAGTTGGGTTTTTACTGGAGCAATCTAGGTAAAGTACCTTGCCCAAGGGTACAGCAGCAGTGTCCCACACCTGGGATTGAACCCACAACCCTCTGGTCAAGAGTCCAGAGCCCTAACCACTACTCCACACTGCCCTTTGGTAGTTGAAACAAAACTGTCACTAATATGTGTTTTATACAACTTTTAAAACATCTGAAATAATTTCTGATTTCTACTATTGTTTCGATTTGGACCCCGATTTCCTTGAGAACGAGTTTAGTCAAGAAATGACAGTTACCGATCTGCCTGCGTCTGACTCATCCAAACATCCTGTAGCCCCCTTCATTAACTCCCATAATGGTAGGAAACAACAGAGCTTCCAGGTTCTATTTAAAAAGACGATTGTGAAGAGGCCATATACAAGGTTCGAAATGAATCCATGTCAAAGCAAAGTCTGTTGAAAATGAAAGTAACCATCTGCCAGGTAAAATAACCCCTGAATTAATTGATTTAACATTCTAAAAAAAATTACAAATGTCATTGCTATATATTTTAAAAATAAACTTGTGGTATAAACAGAATATTTAATTATTGTTTGTGGTATACAGTTTCTATTTGTCTTAGGAGGATGTCCTGCAGCAAATATAAACTATAAAACTATAGATCACACCAGAAAAGGAACATGTATGAAGAAGTGTTCAACACATAATTCTACCTGTCATTCCATATGCCTAAAAAGGATGCTTGCCATTTTGTGAATGGTATCGAAACCTCTCAGAAAGTGAAAAATCTAATCACAAAGATGAATTTGTTGCCCATCAGCTAAGACAATCTCAAGCCAGACAACATAAAGAAAGAGATAAAGAAAACGCACAACAAAATCCATCATTGAAGGTTGTCACTTTTGATCTGGAGCAGGTTTTCACCACTCCCTGCAGTAATGTAAACTGTTTGTATTATTCTCACAAGCTTAGCACTTATAACCCAACAGTTTACAAAGTAGAAAGTAAAGATGTTTGCTGTTTTATGTGGCATGAAGCAGAAGGGGGTTGTGGATCCTCTAAAATTACCACCAGTGTTTTTCACTACCTGCGAGCCTCTGATTCTAACTCTGCTTTATCTATGGGTATCAATTCCAATTTGTGCTAATATGGCATACCTGACTTTTAAGCAAAATGTCTAGTGCTGTTCATAGTTTCTAAAGTAAAAAAAATAAAAATGTTGTAAACCCTTTCATTTTGTTGAAGATAATATTGGTACTGTGCATGCACTAATAAATGGCAAATAAACACAATTAATCAAAAACATTTTTTTTTGTCCTGTAAAATTATGAAATCCCACTTACACCCCGCTGGTTCTGAACTCATGTCACATCACGAGCACTGTGAATAGAAACCCCAGCATCCAAGTATAACAAGACGGTACAGTATAGAAATATTGAAACAGCAAAGTTACAGTACATTACTGCTATGATATACTCCTTAATAAATTTCAACCTCTGTCAATCACGTTGTACTACAAGTGTAGACAATGGCACTGTGATGGGATTAATTATCCCTTAGGAATATTTAGGAACAAGCTGCAATGATTGTGGCATTATTCGAGAGCAATACCGTGGTGCTTAACTGCCATTTAGCTCACCATATTTCTAATCCACTTTGCTGGCCAATGCAGAGAACAGACCTTTACAACATAAAGAGATTGCTTGACACATGGAACGCCTGCCACATTTTTAAATTGGCCATTTGGGTCCTTCAACTTTAATGCAACACTAAATTGGCAGACTCATTTTAAGAAATCGCCCACTGAAGTGTACTGAATAAAGGTAAGACTGTAGACTGCCATTTAACAGATTTGAACCGTAAAAGCTCAAATGCATAGTATATGGGATTCCAGTATTCTGCTGTGTTGAAAAAGTCCATAGGATACGATTATAATAGCAGTGTATTACACTGTCAAAACAGAAACATGTTACCAATGCCTGTTGAAGATCATTTGGTAAGCATAGTCATTGGAATATATGGTATCATTTTTTTTTTTTTTTGTTACTTTGCATGAAAGTTCCAGCTGAAAACAAAGTTCTGGGCCAATTCTTCAACCTGACTTAATCTGAATCTCTAATGTGAAGATTACCTTTCAGTAATATCATGCAATGTAGCTTTTAAACTGTATACTGAACATACACACTTACATTTCAGTCAATTTGAATAGTTTGACAACTTGTGGAAGAAGATTACTAACACAGAGACTCTAACAGTTAGAGCACTGCAGCACTTGCCCTGTGGATATATGCAATGGGAACACATTACCAATTTGGTGGCAGCATATGCTTTCCCCGGGGTAGGTTAGAAATCTTATTGAAGGCAATTTCACCCACAGCAACAAAAAGAGGAGCATGGCACTCTCATACACAATATGGGAGATGAATTACCCAATTAACTTGTTCACATGATAAATGGAGGAGAAAGCTTTCGGCACAAACTCTTCTAATTTGCATACATTGAAACTGTTTGCCGTGCTGATAGATCTGCAAACATTGTCTCTACACCTGAGGGACATACAAATGGGGGTAAACAAAGCTGTGGAGCGTGGCTAAACCTCTTGGAAAACAATTGACTGCATTTAAGAACAGAAAAATAAATAATGGGCAATTTTGTTTTATGAATAATATTGTCATATGTTTTTTTGTTTTTTTTTACCCATCGGTTTTGAAAATTAGCATAGCTACTGTAGATGATACTTGTAATGGAACTTGAGTAAGAAAATATTAACATGATAACTCAAAAGAGCTAGAAGCTATTACTCCAAAATGTCATTAGCACTTTTGTTTTCTTTTTTACAATTGTTTTACAAACAAAACCAACAAAAAAACTATATACAAGCCCTAGCATGTCTGAGCTGATTGTTTCTAGTTTGTTAACTTTATTGAGTGAGTTTTTCCTTTTTGAAAAATTAAATGTGCTAAGAAATGTGCTATATTTTAATTATTTCCACTCTACTAACACTAACTTAAAGCCTTGTGCACACAGCAAAATAAATATGTAACTTTATTAGAAATGGTCACAACAGAGATGAACTTTAAAAGCCCTTGAATGGTTGCCACATTGTGTATCCAGCCCACAGAAAGATGTGCTGTATGGGGGTTGACATTCTATTGCAGTCACTTTTATACATCCACCTACACAGACATGATCATGTTGTACAGCTTTCATTTCTACAGCCTCTCCATCCCAAGGGGGCCCTTGATTTGAAGGGAATTGCTTTAGACGCTGCAGACAGACAATAGACAACAGAGCTGCTACATAAGCGAGGTTGCTAGCCTGGAGTGGATACAATTACCAATCTTGCTTGCACCTGCATGCAAGATATGTTTTTCCATGGCGTATTAAAACTTTCCATTTCCATTATGCAAACCTACTGTGTCTTACCATTGCAACTGTAATTTGTGTCTATTGTATATTATTGTCATGGATGCACCTCCGTCAAACAATCATGCATGGAGATTTTGATATGAAGCAGCACTGTAATAGTTTGGAATTGTTTTTTTTTTAAACCGTGCTGCATATGTAAGTTTGATTTACAAATCAATCATATAAATATATGCTATGCAACTTTCCCTGGGTTTCTTTAATTCTGTCAGGTTTCACATTGTGAAGCCAAACAATCAGGGCAGCTATATCATTACTTCAGACCACATAAGAACAGTTTATTATTATTCCTGATGAATTACTAAGCATTACCTTGAACTGACAGCATGCTAGTTAAATGTCTCAGCCAGAGAGCGTGTTAACAGTGCCACAATATAAATCACCATAATAGCATCATATGTCATTAAATAAAGCATAGTCACAGCAGAGAAAAAGACTTTCTAAAGAATATTTCTGAAGATAAAACAACACCAATGATGTATGATCTAATCCACTAATTCAACAGTAATGGGATATACTCCTCTGTTACACTGCATAGTTATACAGGGAAAAGACTTCTTACCTGGTGCTTGCTTGCAGGTAGACTCACCAGTGCCTATGGAAGAGAAATCAAACATTAGAACAGTGTAATTAAAAGCATAAATGTAATTTGACATGGGAGAATTGGTCAGGAAGCCAGCTCCCATCATAAAACATGGACGTTACAATACACCATCATTCATTCATTACTCCAGCAGCATAAAAACCACGATAGCACAAATGATGTGACACGTTTTAAAGAAAATAATGCAATTCATACCAAATGTGATAGGATCTTAAACTTATCATTTTACAAAACGGTTTTAAAAGCAACCTAGATGTTTAATTGAATGACTTAAACGTTGTTTTCTTATTATTATTTTGCCTAAAGACAGAGAACAGATATTTAGACAGACAAAGAAATAGTCACAGTGCAGAGGCGTCACTGGAAACCCTACTGGAGTGCCCAGGATGTCCTCTGGTGACTCAATACTTGAAGCTTAGCGTATTACAGATGCGTCCATCCAAGCTTCTCTGGATTGAACTGTCTGCCCAAATGTTGATCTGAGCAAATGTTTCTTCATCCCTGTTGCAATTTGGCTCATGCTGTATCTCAAGCAACAAAAATTAACAGAAATAAACAGAATAAACAGAAACGTTCCTTGCGGAAGTGAAACCTTCACGCAGGCGTGGTTGTTTGGTATTGCATTGGCTCACGAATGGCCATCAAGCATTTCGTCTCACTCAACCCGGGTCAAAGTGTGTCAACCCCCATCCTGAGGTGGGTCAATGGGACTCGGGTTAACCCGGGTCCGACCCAGGTATGTGGTTTCACAGACCCAGGTAGGAGTGTCAGTGTGAAAGGGGCTTAAGAGGGACTGTATGATTAATTACAGAATACTCAACGCATACAGTGAAACTTTATTGGTATGTATATTTTCTACAGGTTTTTCTATCAACAAACACAACAACAAGCATTACAGCCACAGTAACCAACCAGGCTCTGGATTAACGGAAATGAAACCCTTTCAGAAGCATTTCTGAATCTGAATTTAAATTCAAATCATTTTTTGCACTAAACACAGTGGATTTCTTCAATTTGTTCTCAAGATTTCACCTGCCTTCCGCTGCTTATGAGATGAGTCTTGAACAAAGTTCCTTCGACAGAACAGGTTCACATAAGGTTTACTGTATTTGTTAAAACCACACGATGCCAGCCTGTGTTTTATTATTATATCTAATGTATTTATTGGAAGAAAGAAAGAGCAGAGGCTGCAGAGTGAACAGATAAACCATTTTGGGTGTAGTTGTAATGCGTTAGAGTTGAGATTGATTGATTGCTGTCTAAAGCATTTCACAGGGAACTTATGCTTTAACAAAACAGACAATAGTCTCTTTCTTTCTTTCTTTCTTTCTTTCTTTCTTTCTTTCTTTCTTTCTTTGTCTCACTGATAATTATTTCTGTAGCATGGGAGCTGTAAATATTGTATATATTGTGTACTTGAGCTACATCCTTGTATGTTAATGGATTGCCAATTTATCCTGACTGCCCGTATATAAGGAAATGGCTAGTCTCCTAGTCAGCTGAACCAGAGAATTGAAGGTGATTTGAATCAGTCCATGATAGCTGTCTGACCCAGCCTTAATAGGCCAGAATGTTTTTGTCTGTTTGGTTATTTTAATATAAATAAAAGTGTGCAACTCTGCCCTAAAAAAAAAAGTTCATGTGGGACTTCTGCTTGCTTGCCTGACCATATATTTAGACATGGAATTGATTTGGTAAATCCCACATGGGAAGTGTAAAAAAACAAAGGAAACTGGAAGAAGTGCAACAACAGATGCATGCATTCTTGGTCAACATATAATTTCTAGCTCTTTTTAAAACTCTACTGCACTAAATGTTAGATAATGCGGAAACTGTGGTGTATGGCTGTTGAGTAGCTGAGCTAGCTAGATGATTATGGCAAGAAGTGCAAGCTATAATACTCAAGGGCTATAACACCTTTTAAGAGTGACTGTTCTAAATGTGAGCGGCTGTGAAGTCTTTACAGGCCCCCTGTTTATTTCAGATTAGTAGCACACATGTTAGACTAAATGAATGATGTTATCATACCATAATGGGCATCAAAGAATTGTTATGAAAGCATTTATTTATGTTAATGCTTAAAAGATGCTACTTTGTTGTATTAAAATAAAGCTCACTGCCTATATTATTGCAAATAAGCTACATTCACAAAGTATAATAAGTATGAACAGCTACCAATGTAATCTTGTCTCAATTTGTGAATTTGATCATTGAGTTGGAATGATGCAGTTTTGCCTCTTTGGGGCAAAATTGAAAAAGTTCTCCCAGGCTAATGACATCACACAGGGGTTACATTTGTTTAACAAAAACATCTTTCTTCAAAGCAGATGTCCTGGGATATTGTTTTAGAAAACTGGCCCCTCTTGATGTCATTAGTTTGTGTGCATATTTGTCTTAAAGGCTCAAGAAACAAAACTGTCTTGGAGGCCGAACTGCCTGAAAAGCAACAATTTTACAATATTTCCAAGATATGTGCGAAGCACACTACTATCTCTGCTCTGTGGGTAAAGAGAAAGTGTGTCAAACTTTGCTAATCTAGTATGGTAGCAGGAGCAGCTAATAATTAGAATTACTTTGAACTACTGAACATGATTAATCCAAAACTCAGACCCAACTGTTTTCACAATGACAAACTAATAGTTACAAAAAGATTCTCTCCAGTAGTTCCATGACATTTTAACTTTGGTTTTATAATTGATACAGCAGTTTTCATACTTCAGTAGGCCTGTTTGTTGTACATTTAATTATATTTATGAAGGTTGTTACCTTAAGCCCATGCTAAAAATATAAGCGTTCCTTTGTTTTAGTTCACTGAGCTACGGCAAAGCTTGCAGATGATATTGATACCATCCTGCCTGTTTAGTTCAAAGAGTGGCAGGAAGGTTAAAATTACATTTCGGGAATGTAAGCTGAGCACAAGGGGCACTGAAACATTATTATTTGTTTCATTGTTTGATCAATCCACAGCCATGCTGCTTATTTAAACATGCTGTCACATAGACGGGCTGACTTGACGGTAGGTGGAAACTGGAAGTCGGACATTTTGGAGGACGCGCGTACCTGCAAGTGCACAGAACAACCCCATTGTGATCGACTGTGGGGCGTGCAGATATTGGATAGACAATGGAAGGAGTTTGGTAGTACAAAGGGGACGCAGCTACATCAGTACAGCCCCTTATGTTGAATGACTAATGAAGCCGGAGCGCTGTTTGTTTGTTTTTTGCTTTGTTGTGTGTTACAGAGGAGTAGGAGACAGTGAGCTGTAGGCAGTGACCCAGCACTTTACACCCAAGCACCAGCCTCACAGCATCGCACAGCACAGCACCGCACAGCACCGCACCGCACCGCACAGCACAGCACCTCACAGCACAGCACAGCACCGCACAGCACCGCACAGCACAGCACAGCATAGCACAGCACAGCATAGCACCGCAGAGCACAGCACAGCAGTGCACAGCACAGCACAGCACAGCATAGCACCTAACAGCACAGCACAGCACAGCACCGCACCGCACAGCACAGCACAGCACAGCACCGCACAGCACCGCACCGCACCGCACCGCACAGCACAGCACCGCACCGCACCGCACCGCACCGCACCGCACCGCACCGCACAGCACAGCACCGCACAGCACAGCACAGCACAGCACAGCACAGCACCGCACCGCACCACACCACACCGCACAGCACAGCTCAGCACAGCACAGCATAGCACCGCACAGCACAGCAGTGCACAGCACAGCACAGCACAGCAAGCACCACGGGAGAGTCAGAGCACTTTTCAGTGGACGGATGTGGATTACTGTGAATTATTATTTGAGAAGTGACATTCACCCATATACCCCCCCCCCCCATACCATTGTTGGTAAAGGGGTGGTCCTTTTGTTTTGTGTTTATTAAATATGGACTGTTTTTGAATTGGGATACCTGGTCTGGACGTTGTTTTATTCACTCACCACTCACAACATTACCACACATGCCATTTGCTTTCCTCTTTTTATAGAATAAGATTACAGTATCCCCTCTAGAGTATCCATTAGCAATTAGACTACAAAACAGAGTTTAATTTAAAAAAGCAAAATAACAACTTCCTTAAAAAATGAGACAATTCATTTGGCTGCGGTCTATACTGGCTTCATTATTTACCCATAAGTGGTTTCATATGATTAAATTCAATGGAATACTTCGGATCAATCATAATACTTGGGCAGGAATGGATTCAATGTCAGCTGGGTCACTGGCTTGTGCATTTGATATATGCTGCTATACTGTGCCAAGTAAAAAAAAAATGCTTGTGGTTGTGCGGATAATATTGATGGAATTCAGATGAGTAGTTCAATGTGTTCATAATAATGCTCAAGTCCTCGTCAAATCATCTTACGTGACAATGCAGTGGTTCTGGACTAATGGTCAGGAATGGCCCAAGGGCAGCTATAATGGTATGAGCCATTGGTTGAACGATAACATAACAGAAACATTTTTAGATTGTGACTTTGTAGCAAAGTGGTTTGCAGTGCGCAGGTGTAGAGGTGATGCAGTGCTCAATAATAACAAACACAACACAGTTCATGGTAAAAAACAGCTCTTTATTGTGCTGCAGATAATATTAACTGGCCCTGCACAACGATGTGTATGGCACAGTTAAAACCCACATGGTTCAGTCCCAAAATAATACTTAATACTTACATGCACTTTATACACACACACGATCACAATTCCCAAGTGAGTGCTTGTGACAGGCTGGCTCGCAGTGGTGAATTGTGATGACGTCACGGACCAGGAAGTAACTGAATCAAAACAGTGGATGGGCGGGTGAAGCTGAATGCTATGGCACTCAGCGTATTTATTAATAATTAAACAAAAACAAAAGATTTAAACAGAACACAAAACAAAAAGGTGCAATGGCCAAACAAACAGAAACAAGTATATTTTTTAAATATAGCAATTGTTCTTTTTCCGTTCTTTTTCCTCGCTCTTTCTCTCCGCTCTCCCGTACTCTCCTCTCTATACTCCACCAACGCAGAATGGACAGCTGCAGGTTCTTATACTCTGGCCGAGGGGTTAACTAGCTGTTAATTATCTTATTACCCCTCGGCCACAGTCTGCACGTGTTTGGTAAGGATGCATGACTGTCAGCTAGTTAAATAATCAGTAGCTGATCAATCATGCATCCTCACGAGGTTTTAAAATAAAAATAATAAAAAGACGCGGAGCTTTTCACTGCGCCACAAACAAAACACAAATAATAATAAATAGGGGCGGGACACTCCGCCACACATGCCCCCCCTTGTGCGCAGCACACATGGCCTTTTCGGCCACCTCCCCACCTTATTCCCTTAAGTCCCGGCTAGCAGTCCCGGCGCAGGAACAGGGGCAGCAACGGGCCAAAGGTGGCGGCCAAGGTGGGATGTCCTCCTCCCACCCAAACAGCCGTAGCGTTCCAATGGCCCGCGCACAGGCCGGCTCCTCTGGCCAAAAGTTTTTGGGGGTGGTCTCCAGACCTGCCCCCTTCTTCATGGCGGCAGCTCCCCTCCGTGGGGCTCCGGCCACCCTCTCCTGCAGCGAAATTGCTGCGGGGGAGCTGGTCTCCTGACCTCCCCCTTCTTCATGGCTGGCAGCTGCCCTTCATGGGGCTCCAGCCACAGTATTTCCTGCCACGAAAGTGCGGCTGGGGAGCTGGTCTTCTGACCTCCCCTTCTTCGTGGCCGGCAGCTCCCTTCATGGGACTCCAGCCACAGTATTTCCTGCCGCTGGCAGGACTGCGACCCCAGGTAAAACATGACCCTCGGAGGCGGCAGCAGCAGCGGACCCTCGGGAGGTGACGGCAGCAGCAGCGGACCCTCGGGAGGCGACGGCAGCAGCAGCGGACCCTCGGGAGGCGGCGGCAGCAGCAGCGGACCCTCGGGAGATGACGGCAGCAGCAGCAGTAGCGGACCCTCCGGAGGCGACGGTAGCAGCAGCGGACCCTCGGGAGGCGGCGGCAGCAGCAGCAGCGGACCCTCGGGAGGCGACGGCAGCAGCAGCAGTAGCGACCCTCGGAGGCGAACTCGGGAGGGAGCCCCTGGCCATAGAGGCGGCAGCGGAGCTCCACTTCTCCCTCGTTCCCTGTAACTGGTGGCTCTCCAGGCGATGCGGAGCAACAGGCAGCCCCAGGCGATGCGGGGCAGGGCAGGAGCAGTCCTTCCCATAACGGTGGATGTGGAACCAGCAGGTATTCACCCTCTGCTGGTGGAGCTGGGAGCGGCAAGCAATCCTCCCACGGCGGTTGAGGCGGAACCAGCAGGAATTCACCCTCTGCTGGTGGAGGTGGGAGGGGCAAGCAGTCCTCCCACGGCGGTTGAGGCAGAACCAGCAGGAATTCACCCTCTGCTGGTGGAGCTGGGAGCGGTAAGCAGTCCTCCCACGGCGGTTGAGGCAGAACCAGCAGGCATTCACCCTCTGCTGGTGGAGGTGGGAGGGTCAAGCAATCCTCCCACAGCGGTTGAGGCGGAACCAGCAGGAATTCACCCTCTGCTGGTGGAGCTGGGAGCGGTAAGCAGTCCTCCCACGGCGGTTGAGGCAGAACCAGCAGGCATTCACCCTCTGCTGGTGGAGGTGGCGGAGGCAGAGACAGCTCTTGCTGCTCTGCTCCTGGCGGTGGTGGAGACAGAGGCAGCTCCTGCTGCTCTGCTCCTGGCGGTGGTGGAGACAGAGGCAGCTCCTGCTGCTCTGTCCTGGCGGTGGTGGAGACAGAGGCAGCTCCTGCTGCTCTGCTCCTGGCGGTGGTGGAGACAGAGGCAGCTCCTGCTGCTCTGCTCCTGGCGGTGGTGGAGACAGAGGCAGCTCCTGCTGCTCTGCTCCTGGCGGTGGTGGAGACAGAGGCAGCTCCTGCTGCTCTGCTCCTGGCGGTGGTGGAGACAGAGGCAGCTCCTGCTGCTCTGCTCCTGGCGGTGGTGGAGACAGAGGCAGCTCCTGCTGCTCTGCTCCTGGCGGTGGTGGAGACAGAGGCAGCTCCTGCTGCTCTGCTCCTGGCGGTGGTGGAGACAGAGGCAGCTCCTGCTGCTCTGCTCCTGGCGGTGGTGGAGACAGAGGCAGCTCCTGCTGCTCTGCTCCTGGTGGTGGTGGAGACAGAGGCAGCTCCTGCTGCTCTGCTCCTAGTGCTGGAGACAGTGGCGAGGCTCCTCACCCTCTAACGCTGGAGACGGCAGCAACGGCTCCTCTCCCTCTGGCGTTGGAGACGGCAGCAACGGCTCCTCTCCCCCTGGCGCTGGAGACGGCAGCGATGGCTCCTCTCCCTCTGGCGCTGGAGAAGGCAGTGATGACTCCTCTCCCTCTGGCTCTGGAGACGGCAGCGATGACTCCTCTCCCTCTGGCGCTGGAGACGGCAGCGATGACTCTTCTCCCTCTGGCGCTGGAGAAGGCAGCGATGACTCCTCTCCCTCTGGCGCTGGAGAAGGCAGCGATGACTCCTCTCCCTCTGGCGCTGGAGAAGGCAGCGATGACTCCTCTCCCTCTGGCGCTGGAGAAGGCAGCGATGACTCCTCTCCCTTTGGCGCTGGAGAAGGCAGCGATGACTCCTCTCCCTCTGGCGCTGGAGAAGGCAGCGATGACTCCTCTCCCTCTGGCGCTGGAGACGACAGCAATGGCTCCTCTCCCTTTGGCGTTGGAGACGGCAGCACTGGCTCCTCTCCCTCGGGCGCTGGAGATGACAACAATGGCTCCTCTCCCTCGGGCGTTGGAGACGGCAGCAATGGCTCCTCTCCTTCTGGCACTGGAGACGGCAGCAATGGCTCCTCTCCCTCTGGCGCTGGAAACAGCAGCGGGGCCCCTCCCATATCTGCAGCCAGGTAGTTGATCACCATGGCTGCAATGTCTGGGAGGGATGCTGGGTGGTGTTTCTGTTCCCAGGCCTCCCAGCGCTCCCCATCTCTCGCCCACAGGAGGTTGATCACAGCAGGGAGGGCGACCATTATATCCCTCTCAGGCTCCGCCAGCCAGTCCCAGATCTCCTCCGAGGAGACGGGATTCTTCTGCCTCAGAGGATGCGGGTCCTCTCTCACCCTTGCTGGATGCTCAGGCTCCTTCCTCTCCTGCCATGGAGGGGTTGGTCCGGTGCCACGTGCCCAACCTCACCAACCGCTGAAGCACCAGTCCTCACCCTTCAGGCAGGTGAGGCAGGCGTCCTGCTGTTGCAGCCCTCCTGCTGCTGTTGTTGTTGCTGCTGCTGCTTTCTCCTCCGGCTACTCTTCCCCATTTTTTTTTTTTTCTTCAAAAACACAAAAAAATACTTTTTGAAAAACAAAAAAACGTCCTTTTCCTTCCTGGTCTGACTGTTGAGGCGTTGTTTTGTCCCACGCAGGACACCATATGTGACAGGCTGGCTCGCAGTGGAGAATTGTGATGACGTCCACGGACCAGGAAGTAACTGAATCAAAACAGTGGATGGCGGGTGAAGCTGAATGCTATGGCACTCAGCGTATTTATTAATAATTAAACAAAACAAAAGATTTAAACAGAACACAAAACAAAAGGCAATGGCCAAACAAACACAAACAAGTATATTTTTAAATATAGCAATTGTTCTTTTCCGTTCTTTTTCCTCGTTCTTTTCCTCGCTCTTTCTCTCCGCTCTCCCGTACTCTCCTCTCTATACTCCACCAACGCAGAATGGACAACTGCAGGTTCTTATACTCTGGCCGAGGGGTTAACTAGCTGTTAATTATCTTATTACCCTCGCCACAGTCTGCATCGCATTTGGTAAGGATGCATGACTGTCAGCTAGTTAAATAATCAGTAGCTGATCAGTCATGCATCCTCACGAGGTTTTTAAATATAAATAATAAAAAGACGCGGCGCTTTTCACTGCGCCACAAACAAAACACAAATAATAATAAATAGGGGCGGGACACTCCGCCACAGTGCTCCTTGTGAAATATACAATAATGGTGAAACAGCAGAGCAGTGTGGTCCGTGGTTGGTGCTGGCATTTTAGCGGCAGCTCCCAGATTTGTTTGCAGTCTACAAATGGCAAACGACACAGTTATTGAGACACACAAAACAACACGAAACACTCACGGTTCTCCTTTACAGGTCCTTTCGTAACCATAACAAAGGAACAGTTTGCTTCGCCACATCCCCTGATATACCCTTAGTCGCGTCCCTTTCGGTAGCAAGTGTAATCGCGTTTCCTCCAATCCGTGATTGCCACATCGACTATCGCCTTAAGGCAATGACTTCTGGTATTGTGACTCCGCTCCCTTTCTGTATGGTCACCTTCCAACTGCCAACCCATCCAGTCCGGGGCACACTGTTCTTGTTATACAGCGCTCTCACAGGTCGGGAAGGAGATTTATGAATGGGATTCACTCGCTCTCTGTCACAGAAGGTACAAAAGGTATCACACTGGTATGAACACACATCTGTTGTGTCAGTGCTGGTAATGCTGCCGTTTCCTCCAAAGGTTTCTTTAAAGAAAATACTGGACAGTATTACAATGGTTCTCAATTGTAATTGTTTTGTGTTTTTTGTGATTTTGTGCACCCCTTATAGAAGAAATATGGATCAGTGGTGGATAAAATGTCAAAAAATGTGTAAATCATAGTACAAATCTTGAAAACGTCTCTTGAAGTTCTTTCCCTTCTTGTACAGTATCCTTTTTTCCCTTTAATTATCTAGCTTCGACCCACAGTTCACAATTGCAATATCATACCTTGACTCAGTTCCCTTTGGCCAACAGTAACAGTTCCCATAGTTTCCAGTACAACTTTCTCAGAATCTGCGTTGGCCACTATAGAAATAACCTAAGAATTAGAGATGTTGATAATTTGGAAAATACTTAAGAAACCAAAGCTTTATTGTTGTATGAAATTGAGCTGGGCCAGATCCACCAAACTTCTCTTCAACTCTAGTGTACTAACTGTACTAGCTTTACTAGTCTATAATTGAATAACTTGGTAACTTTATTGGGTATGCTTTTACTTTCTGGGAAAAACAAACAAACATGCTGTGTCGGGGTACTCCCTTGCCTGTGCATAATACGTATTATTATTATTATTATTATTATTATTATTATTATTATTATTATTATTATTATTAATGTATTTGAAAGCCATTTTGTTTAAATGTATGCGGGCGGACGAAAGGTGTCCTCTATTTAATATTGTGTTGATTCAGCAGGGAGAGGGTTAACTTCCTCTCCCTGCCTTCACGTGTGGAATGCAGGTGGTCAGGAGATAAATGATTGCCAATGGTCTCATTAGCTCCTGACCACCTGCTATATAAGGTCTTGCTGTCAGAGTGTTAGTGTGAGTTGGAGACAGACGTGTCGCATGTAAACTCAAAGGAACAAAACAAATGCTACTTACTTTGAATCACCCTAAAGGGACTCGAGTCCTTTCTTTGTTTGTGTTTGTTTATTTTGGCCATCGAGCCATTTTCTTTTGTTATTTAAAAGTCTTTTGTTAATTTATATTTATTAAGTAAATAAACTGTGCAGCAAATGCAGTTTTGCCCAGCACTCCTGTGTTTGAGTACTGCTTCCTGGCCTGACGTCATCCACCACCACCTGCTAACCTGTCCACACATGCTAATGATGTTTCTGGTTAATAAGCTCTGAGAATCTAGCCCTAAAGAAAAAATGCCTCGAACCTTGACTCAGCGCTCTGTAATAAGCACCAATATGGTTTACAAACGGTATTATTAATATGAACATTTAGGAGATACGTGATGGTTCTAAGTGTTATTTTTGTGACGACACAGCTACAACCCAGTTCCTCAATGAGCCGTCTCAAAATAGTCAGTTACAAACCCATCATGATGTAACGACTCAAAAGCCATCAGTTACACAGGGGAAGCTTAACCTGCAGAGCACTTGCTGACAAGAACACTTGTCCTTGGAGACCTCGCCACTTTCTCTCGTCTCTTGTTGTGTCTGGGCAGGTTACCATGGAAACCTGGTTACATGAAGGGTAACAACGAAATCCTGTCGTGATTTTATAGAAATCATATTGATTTTTTTTGTTTTGCTTTAAAAGGCCCTAAATGGCAGAACTGTGAGCATGAAATACACAGCAGAGTGCTCCAGCTGAGGTGGGAAATCATTCACACGTTCCTGAAGGAAGAGAGCATGATTCAGCAAATGACCTGTCTCAGCAACGTACACTGTGCTGTACAGTAATGACCTATGCTGATAGAATAGCCTGTAAATCAAATAAACTACTACATTTAGTGGTGGCGCTGTGTGCTCAATGCAAAAAAAGTCCATTTGAAGTAAATGTACAAATGTACACCACTGGTTTTCAATTATTTGCTAAGACAATCCACCATCAGGTGAACTGTAAATTAGCCTAATAAAAGGTTTGTCAGGATTTTGTCTTTGGAGCCAAAACACTGCACCTTTAGTCAACAGGGAGAGGTCTGAGTCACAGTACCAATGTAACAGGGTGAAGGCTGTGCGCGAACTAGCAACCACGCCTCTTAACCACTATGCAAAAGATCCATGTTCCTTTGTATTCGTCTGTTCCCTTGTAAAGGTATGGTTAATACTTATGAAAGTATACAGTATGTGTTTGGTGACTGGCAAATGGTGTAGCTGTCTGGTATTAGTTAAGGAACTTGATAAAGTGTATATACAGTGCCTTGCAAAAGTATTCAGACCCCTGACCAATTCTCTCATATTACTGAATTACAAATGGTACATTGAAATTTCATTCTGTTTGTTATTTTATTTTAAAACACTGAAACTCAAAATCAATTATTGTAAGGTGACATTGGTTTTATGTTCGGAAATATTTTTAAGAAAAATAAAAAACTGAAATATCTTGCTTGCATAAGTATCAACCCCTGTGCTGTGGAAGCTCCCAGTTTACACCGATGAAAGAAATTGCCCGAACGAGGACGCAATTACCTTACCATTGGCCTCCACCTGTGAACCATTAAAGTTGCTGTCACATTTTCTGGATAAAAACCCCACTGTTGAAGGATCATTGGTCAGGCTGTGAATCTGAAGGAAAATGAAGACCAAAGAGCATTCTACAGAAGTTAGAGATAAAGTAATACAAATGCATAGATTAGGAAAAGGGTACAAAATAATATCCAGGTGTTTGGATATCCCAGTGAGCATAGTTGGATCAATAATCAGGAAGTGGAAGCTGCATCACACCACCCAGGCACTGCCAAAAAAAGGCCGTCCCTCAAAACTCAGCGCTCAAACAAGAGAGAGACTTGTGAGAGAAGCCACAGAGAGGCCAACAATCACTTTGAAGGAGCTACAGAGTTCAGTGGCTGGGAGTGGAGTAATGGTGCAACAGTCAACCATATCAAGAGCTCTGCATAACACTGGCCTGTATGGGAGGGTGGCAAGAAAGAAGCCGTTACTCAAAAAGTACCATCTGAAAGCACGTCTGGAGTTTGCCAGAAAGCATGAGAGTGACCCAACTGCGATGTGGGAAAAGATTTTGTGGTCAGATGAGACCAAGATAGAGCTTTTTGGCCAAAACTCAAAGCGCTATGTGTGGCACAAACCTAACACTGCCCATGCCTCAAGACACACCATCCCTACAGTGAAGTATGGTGATGGCAGCATCATGCTGTGGGGATGCTTCTCATCAGCAGGGACTGGGCATCTTGTTAAAATTGAAGAAAGAATGGATGGAGCAAAATACAGGGAAATACTGCAAGAGAACCTGCTTCAGTCCGCTAAAAAACTGAAGCTTGGGAGGAAATTCACCTTTCAGCAGGACAATGATCCCAAGCACAAGGCCAAAGCAACATTGGAGTGGCTCAAGAACAAAAAGGTGAATGTCCTATAGTGGCCCAGTCAAAGTCCTGATCTCAATCCCATTGAGAATCTGTGGCACTATTTGAAAATTGCGGTCCACAAGCGTCGTCCAACCAACCTGAACAACCAGGAGCAAATCTGCCAAGAAGAATGGGCCAAAATCACTCTGAGACTGTGTGCAAAGCTGGTACATACTTACCCCAAAAGACGTAAAGCTGTTATTGCAACGAAAGGTGGCTCTACCAAATATTAATGTGTGGGGGTTGAATACTTATGCAAGCAAGATATTTCAGTTTTTTATTTTTCTTAAAAATATTTTCCAACATAAAACCAATGTCACCTTACAATAATTGATTTTGAGTTTCAGTGTTTTAAAATAAAATATCAAACAGAACGAAATTTCAATGTACCATTTGTAATTCAGTAATATGAGAGAATTGGTCAGGGGTCTGAATACTTTTGCAAGGCACTGTATATATATTCTTTGTCAGAAAAGAAATGTTAATTCAGTACCAGTATATTTTATTATATCTAATACTGCTGTACTGCATAAGGTTGTTTTGAAAGCCTCTCAGAGCAGCTCTGATGCGCTCGTGGTTTCCCTTGTACTTCCCGCGAGCCGAAAGGGAGAAAGCACATGGCTAGCTCTCTTGACAGCATCTCTTAAAGGCACAGTGCGTAAAAAAACATGCATCTGTCACAAGCTGTCTGGCGGCTGAAAGCAGCTGTAGTGTGTTATTCAGACAGTGTCCTCATTAGCATCTGGCATGTTCTGGGATGTCGCTCGTGCCTGAGAACTGCACTCTCCTGCCTAACCTTCCCAACATGACTCTGCCAAGGAGAGCTTATTCTAAAGCACTGGAGCTAAAAAACCTATTAAGCGGGAGGTTCCAACTCACAGAACTTCTCCGGGTCAGCTTTAAAAAGGGGGGAGGTACACGGCATGCATTCCCGATTTAGCACTTTTTTTTCTTCAGTCTTTGCTGATGTGAATAATAATCACCCTATGATTTAACCACACAGGCTGTCACTTACAATTAGTCTGCATTCTTTCTGAGAGGGACTGCATGGCACAGAGAATCTGTCGTCGCATAGAAAAATGAAATACTTGCCTTCCACTTTTGGAGATATTTTTCAATTATTTTTAAATATTTTTAAATACAGTTTTACATGTAGCACAAAGACACTGGGAACTAATCACAAATCTTTAACTCATTAGTATTGACTCTAGAATATTATTGTATTCTTAAAGTAGTTCCCCAGGACATAGCTATAATATCAAAACAATAACAATTGTGTATAAAAACCAACAATTGAACTTAAGAGGCATTAGAAGTAAGTGGGAATTTCATATTATTTCACAAAGTCAATTTAACCACAGCGACTGGTTTGTAGTCAGATGGGAAATTGTGTAATAACTTGGTGCTGTGTGTTGTTTTAGATCGGAGAGCTGGCTGGGAAAGTCAATGTCGAGAGATAGCCAGCATTGACTAATTCACCTTCACCCTGACCTCTGTAATCTATACCACGATCGGACCGTTTGACTTTATGACACGGTGGCTAGGGATTTAGCTTATACACCGCTGGAACTGTGTTAGTCTGATCAGAGATCAAAGGCTGATCTTACAGATACTTGCATCCCTCCCTTGGGATTATCTTGATAACGCACCATTAATGCAGCTCTGAAGAGCACTCTATGTAATGTTGCTGATAATAAACTGATCATGAATTCAGATGAAACAGATATCCTTAGCTCCTACAATCTATAGCATTCTACAAACCACAAAAACAGAACAAGTCGAATATGTGTTGTTTCAAAAAAAGACTGTAAAGAACATTACTAACAAGAGGGTTAAATCACAAGGATAATCAAGAAAGTACGTAGCTAATTCTATTACATTCTGATTCGATTAAGTATCACAGGGAATTAATACCCCTTGCCATCTGCTGTGAAGTAAACTAGCATTCCTGCATTTTGTATTGGCCACCGTCTTGCTGGAAGTTTATAGGATTCTGTCACTACACATTCCTTTTGGATTACATCCCTGTTGGAAACACTGCTTTACAGGTTTTATCTTTGAATATTTTCAGTGGTTTTCTCTTTCAAGTTATCTGTCAGATGTTATCATTGTTGATGTTCCCTCATACAGTATGATTTAAGATCACAGAGCAGACCGTGGTTCAAAGGATTCTGAAGAGTAAATGGCAAACATCCTGATCAATGTCACACCAGCAAAACAGGGAAAGATTAAGTTTATATATCTATATATAGATGGGTATTGGACTTTGCTGGTAATTTGGCTGGGTGATTGTTTTTGGGCTTCCTTGACTTAATTTTTGATCTGCCTTCCTCCCCTCTAAGCTTGCTTAACATATCCTGTTAATTGAGTTAACTGGGTGTTTTACAGTAATGAAAAATCAATTTACTGTTAGTCAGCATTACTTAGCGCTTGCTAATAAAGTGGACTGATTGAGTGTTGAGTCTTTTTCTACCCAGTAGATGACAGGCGTATTAAGTCAAGATCAACAGTTGAAAGCAGACCTTGAAATGCCTTCAATACTTATTGAAGGAGTTATTTGAAGTCTTGTAACATAGTGTGACCTGACTAAGAAAGCATCAAGATGTATAGGTCCATAGAAGTTTTACAACACTCAATGTAAAGTCCTTAATAATAATAATAATAATAATAATACTAACCTGATTAGAACTGGAAATGCACAGTAAGTTCTTGAATACTAAATGCTTTTCCTGAAACTCCCTTTAATGGAGCAATAGTCTTTCTAAAGAAGTCTGTCTGTCATGTGTACAGTACCTCTTGGTATTCTATTTTCAGATCATTTGTGAATGATTTACTATCGGTCTGTCATATCACAAAGATCCATCTTATCGTACTGTCCAAGGTACAGTACTACACTGTAATTTAACAGATGGGTTAAAGAAATCTCCAGAAATCAAACAGGATGCAGATGCTGTTGTCGTCTAATCGTCCTCCTTTAAACAGCGATACAAGCCTGATCAATATTCTTTGATCAAGAGCCAAGGTGACAAAGTATGATCGATCAGTATTATCTAATAACACCAATGTTGAATCTTTAGAGGTCACAACATATTCCCTGTTTTCAGTTCAGTACTCATACACAAAACTACCGGAATTATTAATGTATACAATACAATTTTTTTAGATTTGTATTTTTCCTTGTCAATAATATACAATACCAATGTGTCACAAAAATACAACACATTCCAGGTTTAAATCAGATGTGTCATCAACAGTACCTCTCTGTGACCCACCTGTAAATAATGATCCTACATTAATAAATTAATAAATTTAAATGGGTCGCAAATCGATATACAGGCAAAATTGAATAGAAATCCAAGCAGCACAAAAAATATGTATAATGACTTCCAGACGGTTTTGTGTTTTTAGTGGAAATTTCAGTCTTCGGAAAATAAAGCACAGTTGCATTGAGAAGCACTCCAAGTGGAAACAAAATCAATGAACTGGTTTCCAGTGCATTCATAGAGTAGAAAATGACTTGCATTATGTCAAGTAGATAGTTTTCTCATTTACAGACAGCCCCAAGGCCTATTATTATTATTATTATTATTATTATTATTATTATTATTATTATTATTATTATTATTATTTTTGCTTTTACCAGAAATACTGTGCATTAATAATATGGAAATTCCAAATCCTTCCCCATGGAAGTGATGGTGAGCTCTCATGTTGTGCTTATCCAAAAAGAGAATTACATTTGTAAGCAAATCTTGTGTTCTTATTTACGATAGTTTTTAAACTAGAACCCCAATTCAATACCTGCTTGGCACTCGATCGGACTGCCATTTGAAAATAAGTAGTAAAAAAAAAAAAATAATAATAATTGTCAGAGCAGTGAGTCTGCCTTGTAAACAGATACGAAAAGACGTTCTGAAGCTTTCTTCCAAAAATAACTGGCACAAACCCACTGAACTTGATATTGTTAACTATAAAGTGTGTATCAGCACAAGGCAGAATCCCTTGGCACTCACATCTTCAGCTTTCTTCTGACCCTATATTCTATGTTCAGTTCTCTTGCGTATTGTGATTTACTAGGCCATAAATATTACCAGCTGTCACATTTTCAACCTTAAACACTCTTACAACCACTATAAAAGTTTACTGCAATGATTTGTACATTTATGTTACATGGTACAGTAAACTTTCATGGCAAGTTTTTTTTTTACGGTATTTTATCTTTGTCATTGCAGAATTCCAATAATACTTGTTAGAAATTCTTTCCAGAAGATGCAGGTGCAATGGTTTTTAGCCCTGTTTCCACCTAAGGTCACAAGTCAACTGCTACCCTCGGCTCTGCGCTGGTAGATCAGACAAAGCCTCTCGTGTACCAGCCTCCCTCTGCTACAGTTCCTTGAGAAAGAGAGAACAATGGAAGGATATGAATCAGAATCTTTAGATTTAAAACCTTCAGCTCTATGGCGCTGCTCAGATGTTTGATGAGTGAATGAGGGTACCAGGTAGCACCAGGCAGTACCATGCTGCCAGTCAAGCGTCAGAAAATAAAAGATTTGGATTATCTAGAAATTACCTACGTGGGCAAATTCTGTAAAACTTAAACATACCATGCATAATTACCAACATGTTCTAGTAAAATATTGTCAGAATATTTTTAAGTATCATTGTTTTTACAACCATTATCACACCAAATGCCTGCACCAAGTTCTGTTTTCATGTCCCTCACATACAGGAGTGTTATTCCCTGTTCATTTTAGCGCTATACAAAAACACAATGCTGAGAAGCCCCTACTGTTTCAGGGTGGTATTTTCAATTAATCATTCCTTAAGCCTGCTGACTAATTGCCTGTTGCAACCCTGGTTTTGTATGTATGGATAACACTAGACATTGGGCCCAGCTCAAGTGACAACATTCTGGAACAGAGAACATCTGCTGTGTCTTTTATGAGAAGTCGAACTGCATTTTGATTATTGAGGAAAATGGGCTCACAGTAGTTTGCCAGGACTGTCCAGCAATTGTGGCTTTGGATGCATCAAAACGAACCAAGGCATACCTAGCTTCCAGCTGTCACCTGTTCAAAATAATCATCTGTCAAATATCCAGATACAGCTGTGTTGGTTTAAACAAGTATAAGTCAGCTACTGATACTGACCCATTGGTAACATCAGTTTACTGTTTTATTCAGAAGTTTTAACCCTACAGTGCCCAAAACAGCATAAATGATCACAATTAGTAAAAACCTCATTTTAAGGTTGGATTAATCTGCACATACTGTATAGCCTAGCTTTGCATAGTTTGTATTTAAAAGTCCACTGGGTTTATACCTTCTCTCTAAACATTAAACCACAATGAAAAGGGTGTCCATGAACCATAAGGATATGTAAAGTACTGTAAAGTTAACAATGCTGGCAGTGATGTCTGAACAAAATCACAGGACGTTTTCAGATTTTAGTTTATTTATTTATGTATGTATGTATGTATGTATGTATGTATGTATGTATGTATTTATTTTAAGACAGATAAAATATATATACTGTATATATACAGTATATACCGTATTACTTTGAATTACCACCACTCTTGAATAAGCACCACTCTCAATAATGAAACATGTACATTTTTTTCCCTACCCCAGCTCAAATAAACACAGCACTTAATAAAGAAACGCATACAAAACACAGTACCGGTATGACAAAACATTGCGAATAGAAACAAAATGAATTGAACAAACTTGAATAAAACGTATTTAAAAGAATACAATTACACACTGGAGCATACCGGTATTTTACTGTAAAGTTTATGGAACCCACACAACAAAAGAATACCGTAGTTACACAGCACTATACTGATACTGATGTAGGAGTAAATACAGCAGCACTAAAATAAAAAATATATATATTTATGAATTTGCAAGAAAAGTATTACATTTTCGTTGAAATGCAGGAGCTGTATGATTATTATTTAAGTTTCTTAAATGCATTTCTGTTTTGGTTGTATGCACGGTATTTTGGCTAATAAGAGATGCTGCAGAATCCTGATCGAGACAGGAAGTTTGAAGACTGGGGGGAGCAGAAGCTAGTGTAGCTCTAGCTATAGCGCTGTTTAGGGGATAGCCATGGAATCAACTCATCTTCCTCACCGAAGCCCTGCCTGGACCAGGAGACTGTGTGTTTAGTTGTCTTGCTGGTTGAAGAGAAAGAAATGTACCATACATTAAAGAGTTCAGCCCTGCGACCGAGAAACTGCTGAAAGAAAAGAAAAGGAAAATAAACCTACCTGAATTGGAAATTTGAGTAAATTTGGTCAAATATTTCTGCTTGTTTCATACCTGTCCATGTACTGAGGGATATTAGGTGACTGGTAGACGTGCTTACAGTAATATATAGTATATAAACAGTATAATCTTTATATGAATATCTGATGAGCTGTATTGTTTATATACCCAGCTCTGTTATTGCTACCCTTTTGCTACAGTATGACAAATGACAAACGGGATGGGGATGGGGATACCAAAGATCTATAAAACAAACAGATACTTCAAAGGTCAGTTTACAAAGATATATCCCACTACCGAACTGAGACAGATTCTCAGCTTGAAAGAGAGAATAATTAGGTGGAAATCAAAGATCAAATGGAAGGCGAAGCATTTCAAAGCTTGTCCATCAACAGACAGGTCTTTCAGACATTGAGGAATTACATTTATTTCCCCCCATCCCAGTATACACTTTAATGTGGAGAAGCAATGACCTTTCGGAGCCCTCCCAGCATTAAAAAAAATCGACCTTTTAGCTGAAACACAATATATGCTTCAAATATCGAGCAAATTGCCATGTGCAGCTGGAAACATATGTCTCTATATCATGTTTTATTAGACCATTACTTAGTGTGCCAAAGCAAGCCTATTTTAGATAGCGTGTGTGCAGGGAGACTCATTGACCTTTCAGTGCACCATGGTATTAACCGAGAAATTAAAAAAAAACAACCAATAGCTTAGCATAATTAAGGCTCTTGCCCATAAAAAAATTATATTTTGTTTGCATATTTCTTTGAAAGAAATTTCCTGTGGGGGTTGAGGGGCTCTGCACTCATGACTTGTTCCATCATGCTGGTGAATTTCAAATTGTGTTTCCTCCAATCATTACTCACAGAGGAAGGCTTGGAGAGTTTGGCTGGACACATTAATAAGCTAATTTGCATAGTACTACCGTAGTGACTGCATTTTTAATTGGCTTCACCGATCTGCTTTCCACTAGAAAAAAACTAAATGCAGGTGTATTTTAAAAAGGCTCCAATATCAAGCACTTCTGATATTATTAATGTATAACTTGACCATTTCATTCTTCTAAGTAGTAAAAGTATGTTTATGCAATATTTCTATTATTTAAATCAGCAGGACACTTACCCCACAATATGTACTTAATTCAAGGTAACTGGTGATCAATATTTCTCCATAATTCATAAAGCATTGTTCTGCATTCCATTAGGTGATGAGAAATGGGGAACAAATGATGTAAGGATGATGTTTCTGAAATGTATGTATTTTAGCTGAAACCTTTTTTTTTTAAATATGCAGCTGACAGCTGAGCAGGATTGATCAGCATAGCATTCTCCATGAGGAAAACCATCTAACCTGTGATGGTAAGGTATGAACAATAGTGAAAGGGTAAACTATGCAGTATTTTGTAAAGTATAATTTTAGCGTACAAGTGTACAGTTTTTCCTTTGGGGCACATGTGCCCAGTAGATTAGCAAGCTGTATATTTATTGTGCATTTGATTTTGAACTGCCATCACCCCATACTGTGCCCTTAGAGCAAACTCCACAAAGTGTCAAAGTAGATAATAAAGCTATCTAAGTATGTGCTGGGATAGTGAGTTCAGAAATGGGTATTTTCCAAACCTCTCACTGCTTTGTTTCATTTTATGTTCAGCACATTCTCTGTCTGCTTTTGGGGAAACTACAGGACAATTGCTGAGAACAATGTACTTCATAAGCAGAGCCATTACTGACAAATACTGGGAATGCAATTTGCATCTTTTGTTTTATGATACTGCATATGCAGCACATGGTTAAAAAAGCTAGTTCCTAGTCCCAGACAACACAGAGATCTACAGTAAGTCACTGCATGCCATGGCATATATTCTTATAATAAGCTAACTGCCTGTCTTGTTGGTGGCTTATATTATGTAAGTATTTTCAAATGCCTCAGTGGTCTTGATAAGTAGTTTAGCTCTAATAATTAGATTAAGGCCATACAATTTGAAATACTAAATGAAAATTAAAAATCCTAAACATATAGTATTTTACTAGATGTTTGGGAAAAAAATGTGCTTATGTGGATTATTATGTGGATCTTGATTTTTTCAAACAATGTCACTATTTCTAGTATATTAAAGTGTTACAGAACCCCCTGTAGTGTTTACAGGAAACACATTGCTTTACCGTTGTTGTATCCCACGTTGTCTGTATCGCATGTTATATTAACATATTCCTGATAGTTTTGATATTTTTTATTCACACATCATAGATAAATAAACCAGGGATTTTTTAAAAACTTTTACTCAGGGACGTTAGCCAGGAAAAATAGATGTTTTCTTCTAAACATCACAGTGTATCCAGTTCATGCTCCCTCCTGCAACACTGATTGTAATGAGTGGCATATTATGGAAACAGAAAACCAGTATTGTTGCAGAAGGGAGCGCAATCTGGATACACAGCGAACCTTGGAAGAGATTTTGAGAAATGTTTTGCCCAGTTGATGTATTGCAATATGTTTAAAATTAAATAATGCTGCATAACGGAAAGCGTGGGACATAGCATAGATAACATCATATATTTATTGTACAGTAAACTGTAACACTTTAATGTATTTAATGAAAATGTTTATGAAAGTATAAACGGTAAACAAACACAAAGGGTTTAATCTATTTAATTTTGATTAACAGCCTAAAACTAGCTATTGCTAATGAGTTAAAAGGGCTGGCAAGTGGACCTTAGATCAAGGGTTTCTAAATGAACTGACAACATCTTGCTTTTGTCTTGCTCTCGTATCAATACGATGACAATATGATTTTTGACAGTGTGATTGCAGATAATGTTACCGCATCATAAATAATCTCCATAATCAAATAGCAGCATTTGCTATATGATTTAAAGCAGCTTCACGTTATTCAAATTCTGCCCCACAGTTTGCAAGTAAATGTTGCCTCACGTGCAATAAAATGAACCAGGCATCGCTCTTACAAAGAAGGCAATATATCTTTAAGGTTTTGCACTATGCTTCCTTAGATTTGTGGTCTAATTTTATTACAGTGTCTCGAAGCTGCATTATAATTAGCAATATAAATTAATTAGGTACAGAGGGCAAGGCTTGCTTCTGAAGAAACCTAATTAAAACACTCAATTGAATTATGCTTCACGCATTCTAGTAACCTTGGGGGCTTCCCATACGAACAGAATGTGGTTTGTTGTGCTTTTTTATTTGTTACTTTACAGAATATTGATCTCCTGAGTGTTGTTATTTCGTTTTTCTACATCCACTGTACTTTCATCTTCGCCTCTGTGAATTATTCTTTAAAATCCTGGGATTTGGCAGAGGACCCAAGCTTTAGCAGTGCGATCCTATGATGATGTGGATAATTCAGAAGCCATTTCTGTGCACCTTGCTGAGACTTATTTCCAAAGCAGTACTAGCTGTAGGCGCATAGAGAGAGTTTTTGACCAGCCCTTTCAGGGATTTTGTTTTGTCTTTTTTATGTCTGCAAAGCAGATGGACCATCATATTTTATTATGATTGTTGTTATTTCAAGGGCATACTAGACATAAACTGCACCCCCCTATCTGCACTATGTTGAGCTGATAGAGAGATAATGTCCTGGTCCTGAGGTAAGCATGTTGCTCCCAAAAACATGCACTGAGCTCCCAATTTCAGATATAGTATTCTTCTAAGGTCTAAACTTCCCAAGTGGACTGCAACTGCAACCACAACCACTGACATCTATGTTTGAATGATCTGAACATACTCAGATATAAACACTATCACTCTTTGCTTTGAGACCATTTTCTTCCTTGTTCTATCATCTTTAGGGACTATAATAAGTGGGTCAATAAGTCATGCCTCAGGCAAGTACAGAGGTATTTAGTCCTGCTATTGTTTAGGTTGTTAAAGAGTAAGTAGCTTTAAATTACAATATTTGTCTTTTTATTTTTGGATATATCTGTGGTGCTTTGACTAAGGCTTCAGTTGCCTGCCATAGACATCTTGACAGTGTTGTTATTTAGTGACCACCAGCACCCTCTAGTACACAGCAGTGTATTGTCAGCAAAGAAAAAAAATATCTATCTGGCATTGTCTCTTATTTCTTAAAGGCACCTATCTAGCCTGTTACAGCAGAACACATGCTTTTGCTCTGGCCAGCATACATTTGTTGCCCATCTATGAGCCATTAATTAGTTAATTTTTCTGATGTAATCAACTGTTGTAATTTGTGCCTTGAGACTTCTTGTGAAAGGCGCGATAAATAAAATCAATTATTGTTATTATTATTATTATTATTATTATTATTATTATTATTATTATTATTATTATTATTATTATTCATACATTGACATGTATCTGTGCCTGATTAAATGTGTTATTTATTTAACTGTAATTTCTTACCTGTGTCTTTTCTGCTATTCGTGATTGATACGTCTGCTAATGGAGTTTCCACGATAGAATGGATTCTTTTTCACATAACTAGTCATCAAAGGCATGTGGAGCTATTGAATTAGCTGGCACTAATATAGTTAAACTTACAGTACATAGTCCATTGGAAATATGTGGCACATAAAGATATTCTAATGTCAAAAGAACAAGATTATTAATTTAAACACTAAATGCAGAAACATTGTTTACATACAAATGAGTGTTGTTTGAAGAATCAATTAAGATCCCAATTTATTCAAGAAAGTTAACCAAAAATCAAGGGTATGATTTGTAACTATGTAATTAAAGAAAAAAAAAACATGTTAAAATAGGCTTGAGGGGAGTTTGTAGATTGACTTAGTTTCTTAATAATATCCTTAATCTATCATCATATTAGCTAATTGGATCAATTAAGGGGATTATTGGGATAATAAATAAATGGTTTCAGTTAATTTTCTTAAGTAAGACAAAGAAAATCGAAAGTGGATGTTGTTTTATTCTCATTTTTAATTTTCCTTTACATACCAGTTAACATGAATGAACCCATATTTCTTTTATGTTTTGTTGGTAGCACACATAAGAACATAAGAACATAAGAAAGTTTACAAATGAGAGGAGGCCATTCGGCCCATCTTGCTCGTTTGGTTGTTAGTAGCTTATTGATCCCAGAATCTCATCAAGCAGCTTCTTAAAGGATCCCAGGGTGTCAGCTTCAACAGCATTACGGTCAGCTTCAACAACATTACAGTCTATACAAAAACATAAAGTGCATCTGCCTGGGGCTGCCACTGTAGACTCAGAATAGTTAATCCTGCATACAACATGGCATAGACTGTAGCAATAGCACCTGTAGTAAAAGCTAATGAAATCTGTGATGGTTGGGGTCTATGAAACCAGACAGCGGTGGGCTGTTTTTCACTGTTGATAGCGTGGGTTCAGGTAATAATGTGAGTTTGGTGGTCTTATCTTAGTATTTAGTGGAAAATAGTATTGAAAATAAACACCTGCAAGTTCAATGGGGACATTTACAGTACTTGGCACACTCTTGACAACAGCCTGTGTCAGCCACTGACCTTTCACAGACACTACATTTGCTAATCAGAAGGGTAGGTACTGTAACACACCAGTTGGTTTTTGAATATAAATAAATAAGAAAATGCCACAGGGACTAGTGACAACTGCTGGGTCTGAAAGATCAAGCAGTATAAACCCATCCCAGCAGGAGAAATGCCCGCTGAGCTCACATTCCATAAATTGGCACCAAAATAGACAGATTGACAGATGTTGCAGAACGGTAACAACAACGAGAGCTAACAATTCTGCATTGCGAATTTTTTTTTAACTGCTTAAAAGTTATCTGAAAACTTTCTAAGTTCAGCTAATTAATTCATTGCTACTATTTTTATTCTATTATTTTGGGTTAGTTTATACCGTTCCCTTTCTAAACGTCTTTTAGAATTATTAAAAGCTAAATATATATATATATATATATATATATATATATATATATATATATATATATATATATACTGTATATATTTAGCCTCCCACTTATTAAAGGCATGAGCCACTACTGTAGCATGTCGGTAAACAGCACTGTGAAATGCACATTAACAAAGATCATTTGGGGAATCCAAAAGGAGCATCGCACTGGCTCTGGCGCTCCTGTGGGTTCAGGAGGCAAAACCGGCAGGGACTGTTTCTCCTCCTCGTGCAACAGAGAACCCTGCTGGCCAGACGCCCAGTGAGCTCAAAGGCTGACACCTGCAGGGCTGGCCTTTGTCCTCCAGAGGCTGGTAGCTCGCTGGCATCTGCTCTCGAGTTCCTGGATGAAAAAGGAAGCTGGCTTGGTCGTGGGATCGAAGGACGCCGCACTGAACCTTCAGGTCTCCTGAGCCGTGTGAGGAATTCCTGCGGTGAGGGGAAAAGCAATTGGGATTTCCAAATTGGGAAAAAATCGGGGGTAAAATAATAATTGGTCACACTAACAAAAATAATTTGAAAAGATAGCAGTGTTACAGCAGTTGGTATTGCTTTGAGGGCAGCCATCTTGAACTTATCTGGAGAAAGTCTTGTATTCCTTAATTATGGCATTTACAGCACACTGAGTTTTGAGAACAAGGAAAGGATGCAGATATAGTGGAAAATAACTCACTCATTTTCATGATTATATAAGTGAAAACTAGTAACAATGGAAAAGTAGCTAATTGCGATGTGATATGAATAGATAATTTGCTAATTAATAACCTTCCTACATACAATTGAATTGCTTATGTGTTGCCTCTGTTCCTTCAATGGGTAGTGGAGCGTGGAAAAGATACTATGATAAGAAACAAATACTATGATAAGAATCAAATCAAATGCATGTTTAATATAATGTGTTTAATATATGAAAATATGCTATCTCTGAAGTGATTGTAATTCATATTAGATAAAGATTTGCTGACCGACATTGTAGTTGCCAAGATATAAAGTATTTCTCAAGACCCAGCTGCCCCATTGTTCTGTCCCTCATTTGACGTTCTATTGGTATGTCATTTCTGCGGAAAGTTTTGATACCTAAGAGTTTTGTTTTATTGCTCATTAATTGATTGCTAGCTGGCATTTTGACAGAGGATTGCATGGTAAATAATAAACAATCTGGTCTTATTTACCCAGCTCGATAATATTTTAGAAGTGGAATGGGATTCTGTCAAATAGCTGCTCAATAATGTTCAGGTCTGCATCATTCACAGCTAGTGAGGTACCATTAACAGACTCCAATAAAATGTTACTGTTTTGCAACTTAACCCGCTCTCCTTTATGGTACAGTAACTTCAACAAATTACCAGATGTTTGGTGAACAAAGTGAAATTAAAAGTGCTTTTGAAATGTTAATAAATAAACCTTATGGATAATTCATAGTGGCAAGGAAGATTACAGAAAAAAAAAACTTTCTATAGCAAAACAAAAATCCACCATATACTCTATTTTACATGATAGTGCTAACAATACTACTACTAAAATTAAAGACAATCCTCTGTTTTCAATTATTCTCAAAGTAGTAGTAAAACCAATGCTCCAAATGTGGGTGTAAAATATTGTATATATACAAAGTTAGGAAATTAGTTTAAATGAGGAAGGTCATACCAGCCATCTTTCGTAAGTCACAGTGTATATGCTATGATGCTGTTGTCTTCCTAAATCACTGCTGATATCAGAATACATAATTCTTGTTACTTGTCAGTGGCATTAGCACTAAAAAATGAAGGACCATATTTTCAACGAGTTTACTCCAGTCTTTAAATAACTCCTAATTTTTTATTTGTTTTTATTTAATTTGTTTCATTTGGTATGTCCAGTTATGTTTTCTTTTCTCTTCACCACAGCGGGTCCCCACACAGAATCGCTTTTAGTCCCTGCCGGTTCTCATCCCCCACCCTGGGAGTGTCAGAGCCAATGTGACACCCTCTTCAGAGTCCCCAGCAAAGTTGAGCCTCTTTGCACAGCCCGGACGTGAATCGGTCCCATCCAAGCTGTGTGACTCATCCTGCACTCCCAGGGCAGCGCTTTAACTGGATGAGCCACTTGGGGACCCCTCTAACTTCTATTTTTTGAAAGAGGTAAAACACCTGTTCGTTTGACAAAAGTAGAGTTAAACAACTAAGTCATACAGTATATTTCAAGTTTTCTTTATGACTCCCAAGGCATTTTGTAACATTAACATGATTTAAAAAAAAAAAAAACAGAAGTTAATTAAAGAATGGAGGAATTACTTTGAAAATATGTCCAGAAGTAACAACAGCTGTGGCCAAAAGTTCTGCATCACCTAGAATTTTAGGATTGAGACATAATAAAAACTTAAAAAATAGACATAAGAACATAATTTAGATCTTTTATTTAACATCATGTATTCAAAGAAACTACAAAATGATATCGCAAAAGTCTACTGGAAGCCATAATAGTAGAACAGTATTTCATGTTAGATTTTGAAGAGGTAAAATCTTTCAATTTTTGTCAGTTTTTCATTAAGTATATGAAAAACTACAAAGCAGTATATAATTCAAAAGGTTAACATAACATTATTCAGCAGGTTTCATTGGACTTCATTAAGCAAAATTAGTTAATTCTACAGGGTGATGCAAAAATTGTATGTGCACAGCAGTTTAGTAGTACTTTTTTTTGTAAGTGAACCAACATAAATTCCAGTAGCCTGACATACTGAAAGTGTCAAGCCTCTAATATAATAAAAAATATCTCAACATGACGGAAAATTCCATTTGCAGCAAAACAAACACATTGGCAAAAACTGCTTCAGAAACCTCCCACAGGATCAACCGCAAACAGTAATAAAACAAGGACAGGAAAGAACAACTAAGAGTCCACTCATGAGAAAGGACTCGAGACATTGATCCTGCAGCCTTACTGTTTACAGAGTATGCAGGAATCATTTATTGACTGTAAACAAAGCTCCCTCAAGAACTACAGCTAAAGTGTCCTTGTTTCTTCTATTCACTTTCAAACCCTGAGCTGAATGCTCTGTTGAAGATTCAGATTTGACTTTCCCTTCACCGTCAAGCTTGCCGCAACTATAACATCCAGCCACCAGTTGGTATTTTGTACAGTACAATGCATCGTTGAAATCCTGTTAGAAAAGAAAACGCAATATTTCACTGAGCTTTGCAAAAATCATATTAAAAGAACATTTAAAAAAAAGAATGTTAAAGGAGAATTTATTTTAGCCATAGATTCCAGTATTTCATAATTTACTATGGTCCTTACAGAAAATGTTCAAGACTACCATTATAAAACCTGAAGAAACCCAAGCAAAATAAGCAGACGGGCAATGTCAACACTATGGATTAAGAACAAATATTATGGTCCTGATATGGTACCATGGTACTGCAATGGTACTGCAATGCATGTCTGTAGAGACTATAAAGATACTATTGGTACAGATATATCAACATATTGAAATGTTAACACTTTGATAACATTCTGTGGAGATTGTATTCCTCGCCCCTACTGTATATTAGCCATTGCCCTTGTGCTACCATTGCCATTTAGTACAGAATCGTTGCTGTGCCATCTCACTGTGGTATCATAACACGCTCACATTAATGGCAGCACAGAATCAATTACCTTCTTTCACAAATCTCTGGGCTTCATGAAGACAAAGTGGATATTTATCCAAGCTCTTAATTACATTAATAATGGAGTGTGTCAGTGTTTATGTAGCAAACCACCTCCATTTTGATTGTTCGGTGTTCATCGAAAGGTCACTAAATATGGTGCAATTTTCAGCTCTGATGCATAACAGGGGATAGATTTAAATGTAGCTTTTCAATTGCATTTGAGATCCAGGTGTCTACAAATTCCATTTAGCTAATGTTATTGCATTTATTAAGCTTTGAGAGAAGACAGAAACAGAACCAATCTCTCAGTCCTTTCTTTGATATTCTTGTGTGTGGGTTGTTAAGCATGGATAAGCGCCTTGCTTAGCTGCAGAGTGATTACGGTGTGTGGGGTCACTGGTCCACTCCTAGCCTCTGCTCAGTTATACTAAGATGCATTCTTGTTAAGGACGGTTCTTGTGAGCCTATAACAAACAAAAGTAATTGTTTCCACCAGCGCAGCAGTGTCTCTTCCTGTTTTGAGCCCTGTGTGGTCATTTAACCTGCCCCGAGAATGCTTACTAACCATTCTCACTGACAACTGAACAAATCTGCTTTCAGAGGGAGAGGAGGGCAACGATTGGAACAGATCAGTCATTGACAGTGGTATCCAGAACAGGCTTTGTGGCAGTGGGAACACGGCACGTTTGTCTGGATGCAAATGCATGTAGTGTTTCTGCAAATGATTAATGCAATAGTTACAATTCAAATTCTTTGAAATAATGACATCAACATGGAGATACTCACACAGCAGCTATGCTAATTAGCATTCTTCCTGTATTAAACAGATAGAAGGCCTTGTTCACAGCACGTGTCTCATTGCCAGTCTGAAGTTAATTCTCAAAGCATTGCATTCGCTTTTCATTTGATTATCAGCTTTCTACATAATGTGTGCCTTCTGTTTCGTAGGGGTGTTTTTGGCTTTCAACTTATCCACATAAAACTATTTCTCAAATGCCCACTTGTTTATGAATCATGTTTTTCAATGACAGAGATAAATTGTTTAATTAATATTAGCCTACCAGTGCTATGGAACAGGCACTAGTGGGGCTAGGGGATTTGTTTTGAACTGGAAAGGGGTAAGTGTGCATTCAGGGATCTCATTCTAACTTGTTAAATGACTGCCCGTGAATGTCAGAGAGGTGCTTGTAAGGACTGCTGCACAGATTTTTGAAAAGTGCTTAAAAATTAATTAGCATGCCGATTAGGACCTGTGCTAATTAGGTTTTCAGGACTTTATTGCTATTTTGATAGATGCTTTTGGTTTATGATTACCACAATACCATTTTATGGTAAAAAAAAGAAAAAAAAGGGATACAATCCTGGAAGGCCAGTCAGACATTTGCTGCTGTAACTTGGTTGGGTGGTGGTGGGCGTGGGGGGTGGTCCTGGAAGGGCTGGGGTATTTAAAGGACAATGCACCTTGTTACCATTCAAAATATTACTTCAACATTAAAATATTTTAACATTTTGGAACACAGTGGTCTATTCATAAATTATTTACCAAATAATAACTACAATAGTAGCACAAGGGCAGATATGGACAGAGAGAATGATACCACAATGGTAACATTTGCATATTTTGACATACCAATGGTATTACAGTGGCAACACACACAGGTAAACAAAAACTTTGAGTTGACACTGCTAGTAATGATGTGACCTTCTGAAGGCTCTGCTAAGGGTCATCATAGTAATGCCCTACTATTATATATGTTCAAAGTTTTCTACAGCAGCAACAGTCTGTCAAGACTCACCATTGTTGTTTTAAAACAATGTACTGGTTTTTAAATATGAAAATGAATCAAATGCTACCTGATACATATCAATTAGATTCTATGCTCTAGGACTGTGAAAACCCTACTGCAGCAAAATGATGAGGACTGCAAACTCATGCCCTCACATCCTCAGTTAGACCATTTTTTTGTCACAATGCCAGTGTTCACGTAGCAGGAAACACATATCTTGACAGCCGATCAACAGATAACAAACTTAAATCTTTTATTTGCTTGGGATATACGAATACTGACATTCACAGCCTTGTGATTATAAAACCAAATCCTTTTAAAAGACAGACCAGACTCACTAAGACACACACATGCATACATAAACACCCATCTCAGTCTATCCACACTCTTAAAAACAGGGAGGGTATTTACTGATTGTACTCAGTTGTGGCAGACTTCCTTTAGACATTACTGGAAGAAAAGTGGGTGTGAGCAAAGCTTAAAACCTCCTGAAAATGACAACAGTGATTGGGAGATGTTGTATATATTAAGGATACTGAATGATCGTTCAATGCAGGATGGTGTCCCTTTAAGGAGTGAGTTACAAGTGCTTTTACCAATAACCATGTAGGCTATATATTTACAGAAAACAAGTCCATTTCTGACAAAGGTAGGATCTTTGGGGTATAACACGTTACCTCTCACACTAACACAGACCTGCCATGTTCTTCTCTCTCTCTCTCTCTCTCTCTCTCTCTCTCTCTCTCTCTCTCTCTCTCTCTCTCTCTCTCCTCCTGTCCCTAACAACCAATACAGTCTCCTGGTTCGCTAGGTATAAGCCCCTATTAAAAACCTATGGCCTCTTTGCAACCATTTTTTTTAAATACTGTAGATTGATTGATAGACATGTTAAATCAATCAATCAATACTTTATTTTCTCGCACCTTTCAGAAGAAAAGCTAATATAAAATATAGAAGAAAATCTAAATATAATCATTTCTATAGAGATTAAAGAGGATCTGTGGCAGTATGCCAGCTGGCTCTTCTCGCGCCCCCTCTTGGATTGCTTCGCTCCCCGGTTGAAAACCACTGGGTAAATGTGATGGACTAGCCACCACAACACCTCACACCAGCTGCCCATGCACGGTTCACCCTGAGTTGCCATGATCACAAGTTCTTGAAGACCCTGATCAACGTGAACCAAAGACCGCTAAACGACAAGCCTGGCCTCCCCCCACCCAAACCAAGCTGCATCAACAACAGTCAAAGCTGCCACAACAGCAGAAAACACCAGCGGAGGCCCGGAGTAAACCGCTGATGCTCACAACATTGATATACATTGTGTCTAAGACACATACACAGCAGTGTGTATGTGTATGGCATCTCTAGACTGGATAGTATGAATGGTTGATATCTTAATTGTAAGAATAATTTTGTCAAATATCCCAAAACCTTAATCAAGTAGGTAAAATGGATAACACAACAATATATAATATTTACATTTTTCACATGGGACATTTCTATTGCATGGTTTTACATTCATCCTCCTCAAATAGTTACTACTCTGACTCATAGGATTCCATGTCAAAAAAAGCAGCACCCTATACGCTCTGTTTTATTAGTGCACATTGGGGGCTTAAAAATAGCCATTAGCCCATCTGTCACGGGCAACGGGAAGCAAATGCCTTTCTATTAGATCTGTTATTACAAAGCACTTCCCAGAGGAATTGCAATGTTATAATGAGACAATTGAAAACGATCTGTGGGTGCTTTAGATTGACACTACTGTACATTAGACGGAATATTATGTGCACTGTCATGCAAATAGATGTATATCCACAAATGTACAGTATGTGAGTGGGCAGCCACCTATCGCCCATGGAGGCATATTAGAATTGCTAGATAATAAACAGGCCCCTTATCTGCGCAAGGCAAGCTTCAGCTGTTACACAGCGTCCACTGTAGCGTGCCGTTGTGTCTAATGGTTTTCAGAAAAGGTTGTGTATGAGTAATCCATGCGTTCTAGATGCACCCTTATCTGGTCTGGGATTGTGGATAGTCTCAATCTCTGCGATGCAATCACGGAATGAACCTCATTTCTATTTTCTCTTTAAGATAGACCCTAGAGAGAGAATGCTACAATGCACAACCCACTCATTTGGAGCTTTTGATGTGTTGCCTAGTTGGTGTGGTTTACTTCCTATGTTACAACTTGCATAGGCATTTTTAGAGTAGGGTTGTGAAAATCAAAGAACCCCCTTACATAAGGTTGAACAGGTAAACAAGGTCAAATGATTTACAAAACAAGTTATGCAAATGTTGTAACTACAGTTCAGAATATGTTCTGTAATGTTGTAAAAGGTTTGTAAGATGTGCTAGAAGAGATAGAAGAGACTACTTTAGCAATAAAATGCTTTTCAATATTAGGGAGGGGCACCTGACAGGGTCTGATTTGATGTAAATTGTAGTTGCTAAATACAGAAGACAGGCTAAGTTAAACTGTCAGCATTTTCCTTCTAGGTATACAGTCAACAAGCATCTCCACTGGCAAATAAAGTTTGGGTTTTCATTGGCCTGTGGTTTAGCTTGGTTATCTCATTTCCATCAGCTGCACAGGATAATTATAGATTAATATATCATAGATTAATATTTTGCCCTGCCCTGGCAGGATCCTGGCTCCAAAGAAGTGTACAGGACCAGAACAATAAAATACCATACAGGAGAATGAAATATTAGGCCTCTTGCCCTCCGGCTACTTTTAAGAGTGAACCTGCTTATCATTAGAACATAGTGCATTTTTATAAGAATCACAATCGATTTTAGTTGTGTAGGCACCAGCCAGGATAGATGCTGAATTTATTGAGGATCTTTTGGTCAGCTAGCTCTTGATAAGTCACTAGTCCACCTTTCCCCTTATTGCTACAGGATTGTAGCAAAAAATATATACAGTACATCAACCAAATGCTGTTTTTATTTTGTAAAGAACATACAGACTATTTAAGGTAACATTCCCAAAAGGAATGGCTCATTTATGTTTTTATATTAAAACTTTGAACATTAATATCAAAACTATGATATTCATAGTTTTGTTTCATAACGCAAAAGTAAGTACCAGGAAGTAACATGTGTATTACAAAACCCCCCAGGCTGCTGGTTGGGTATCTCAATGTCAGAGCCTCACTTTGATTGATGGTGGCTCTGAGTCTGTAAGAAGAGATCCTGGACCACATATTCTAACAGATGAAGCCAGTAGAACAGGAACATGCCATCTGAAGATATCAAGTCTTATAAGTAAGTGGCATAGAAGGCACAATATCAATACACTTCACACAGTATTATGATGCATACTGATGACAGAGCTAGAACATGTAAAATCGCATTACCCATCGATCTATCAAGAACTTGCACTGATGCATGCTGGGGAAAAAATAGTCCATCAAACACTACTTGGAATGTATTTGTAGAAATGTCCTTTTTTGTACTCAAATCAAATTTGAACATTGAAAAAATAAGCCACATGTCATGTAAAGCCACATGTCATGTCATGTTTTATGAATGAAATACAGTTTGATATGCTTGGCTTCTTTAACAATAGCTTGAAACATGTTTCATAAATATCAGAATTTATTCTAACTCTTTATTCTTTAAACTATTGAGTTAAAGCTTGTTGAATGGGGTTCATAATGTACTGCATGTATCAGTAAACAGAAATACAAGATACAGGGAAAAGGGTTGAGGATCCCTGCTGGGTGAGGATGCCCGCACTAACTTCAACATGGAACACAATGTATAAGACTGTCATTTGCTTTACCCCTTCCTGTGAACTGAAAATGAGCAGTAGCTCTATATATCAGCCCCCCCTCGGTCACAGAGTGCCAGATTACATTGCTCTCCACTGAAGTAAAAATAAATTATATTAAAAACACTGCAGTATCCTTTTGTTTACCACACAGACATTAACTCGAGGATGTCTAAAGCATGGGATATATTATTGACTTTTACTATTTCAAAAGAGCTCACCAACCATAGACAGTAATATTACTCTTTTAATCCTCATCAATAAGTTGATCAACCTGTTTTAACAATTATGTTTCTTTTTGTTGTCCTCAGAGTTTTGAAACACATTAATAACCATAAAAAAACAGAGATTGTACTCATGAACTACTATAGTACATGACTTTAGTTTTTATTTATTTATTTATTTTATTTTATTTACAGCAGTGTGGAGTAGTGGTTAGGGCTCTGGACTCATGACCGGAGGGTCTTGGGTTCAATCCCAGGTAGGGGACACTGCTGCTGTACCCTTGAGCAAGGTACTTTACCTAGATTGCGCCAGTAAAAACCCAACTGTATAAATGGGTAATTGTATGAAAAATAATGTGTAAAAAATAATGTAATTGTTTTATAACACTAACTATAGCATTGTAGCAGTGTGGACTAATGCTGAGCATATTACATGAACAATTGTTGAAACTGAGCCCTAAGTGCAAAATGAATTGACTCAGTCAGCTCACAGTGTTTACTGAACCAATACCACACCCCAAAGAGAGCATGCTTTGCTCTTCTGCATTCGATTTGACAGTAGTGGGTCTACGCTTGGATGAACTACATTTTGAATATGTAAGTAAGGTCACGCCATGGATAGATTGACTGGCATACACTAGTCTATGTTACACTACAGTGTTTAAGATTAGGTTCATATTCAAATTTTCTTTGGTTTAAAATGAAAAATATAACAAGATGTTTAGTAAAACAATTTAACAAGGCAATTTATATGGTGGCACAGCATAATGAATACAGTTCTATTTACATTGGCATTGAAAAAGGATAGTATTCATCAAATTTGTATGATATGAAACGCATACATCTTAAATCATATTTAATAGGTAAATGGATATGGTTATTTTTAATGTCTCATTTTGTTTTACATTAGTGCTTGCGTATCACAGATGGAAACCAGAATTAACCATTCAGTTTGGCACTGAGGGATTTTGCTTCATTTCCAGTTCTCTAAATTGCCACTTTAGTTTCCTTAATTACCACTGGTTACCTCTAAAAATGAATTTGACATGTTTTCAAGGTTTCACAAGGGAGTACTCAATGCAGTGCAATCATCCTGCTATCCTCTGAAAGTAAAACTGGATGACCTTGGTTATGAATGGGTGCCATTTTCTTCTCTTTTTTCCTAAATTATTTTCATACATTATTCATTTTGCTTAGCAACAGTGAGCCTTTGAAAATATATCTGGATATGTCAGTTGACAATGTACTTTAGTAATAAGATAAATTATAACATAAATATGTGCATCTCAATGTGTGTCTCCTTACCACCCCTTTGTCAGGGAATATTTACTGAAGCTGCTTACCAGTTAACATTTGAGAAGAAAGTCTTTTTATTATTATCAACAGAAGCTCTTATGATAACAAAGATATTTGTGGTCAAAAAAACTCTTACCTCCTGGTGGGAGTGTCTTTTTGAGTAAGTTAGCCATTAAGGTTCCCAGATAAGTACACTCGCTATTTTACTGCTTTGGAAGAACAGCAGTATATAAATATATATATATATATTTATATTCTTCCCAGATTATAACAGAGCTTGAATGCATCATTTACAATAGAAGCAAGTTTCATGGAGAGAGGGTTACAATCCTTTTGGGGGATGTAAACAAACTAAACTGTAAAAAAGGTCTGATAAAGTTTAATATTGAAGAATATTCTTAAGTATTGTATTTTATTGAGATACTGGAACCTCAACCCTTGCATTTCGTTATAACACTGTATATTATAACATTTGCCTTCCCACAGAGCTATAATGAAGGATGCACTATGGCAGTTGGATGTGAGGAGCATTTAAACAAAATATTATCTGATGTCTTCTCTACTGGCCAGCTAAGACTCAACCATTTCTCTGCAATAATATGATCAAACTCCTAAGGGTTGAATAGTGAGACTTTGAAAATAGAGAACTGAGTCATTCAACTGAAGTATAACCTGCAGAAAAAGAAAAAAAAAACACTTACTCTGCTTTGTTGTATTTGACAATACAGTAGTACAATCTGACACAGGGTCAAGAAATGGATCTTTTACGATTGTACTTTACGTAACAAGCCCAAAGGCCAACCTATATGTGGATAATAATATCTACTGCATGCATATGGATTGCTTCATATCTAACCACATCACTGGAGGTCATATCTGAAATCATAATGTATTGTATCATATCTCCAATGCTGCTAACATGTTTTCTATTAGTTATGATAGCTGCTTTCAGAAATGATTCATGTAACACTGTGCACTTGTCATCTTCTAGGTATAAAGGTTTGCATGTTTTCAAATATCTTTAACACTTTTGGAAATACACAGTGTACAATGTGAATAAGCAGTTATACTTGTATGTGGTGTTTAATATTGGCATTGTGTTCAAAACCCTACTCCAATCCTCATAATGCTTTATGCTTCCTTCTACGTTTAATGCAATTTCAAGGCCAAGGATTCCACCTAGAAATATACACTCAACATTTTTTTTGCATGAATGCATTTTGTGTGTTTTACGCTTGCTGTTTGCTTTATAAACAGCTAATTGGGGTATACTGAGTTACTGCATGTTACTAAATAAAAAAAAAAAAATTAAGATATTCCTCGTATGTGCACTGTACAGATGCAAAACATTTAGAAGACAGAATCATCAAGATGATCAAAACACATACATTAATAACAGTAGAGCCCCATTATATTGCCTCTGATGCAAGCCACACAGTTAATCGATATATCTTGAAAACAATGCTGATAGAACTTGGTATAGACATTTCATTGCACTGTTGAACAGCAGTCTAGAAAACTGTCGGAGATATCAAAACATATGCAACTCATTAGGAAAGACTTTAAAAACTAAATAATAAATAATAATGGGTTGTGAATAGGGCTCCTACAGTACGTGACAAATCAAACAGATGACAGGAATGACAGCCCAGTACTTCAAATACTGCCACACTCACGACTGCAATAGGCACAAGGGAAAATAGCTGAATCAAAGGGTGAAATTAAAATTAGGCAAAAAGATGACTTTTTTAATGAATATGTATATTTAGAGATAGCATTAGTGATTGTGAACTAAGAGGGCAGTCATTAACAAAAGGAACTGGAAACCCTGTCAGCCTCACATTTAAAATACAGGGAAATGATGTAGGGCGAATGGAGGAACTGCTTTAAAAGTGGCAGAGGTTAAACGCGTGTTAATATTTCTATTCGATTTATTCTGACCTGTTTCAAAACTCTGCTTTTCAGCTACAACACATTTGATTTGCAGAGGATTGAGTTTTGCAGTCTCAGCTGACAACAAGATTATTCCTCAAGCCTGCCAAAATTCTACATATTTTACTTTTAAGTACTGGGAGAACAGTTCACATTTCAATGCTGTCACATTTAAATGTTCTGGTTACCAATGAGATAATTAAACAAGAAATGTGGAAGCATGATTATATAATGAGAACGTTGCATTTGCTTTACATGTTGGCCCCCTCTAGTGGATAGATAAAGTGTTTCTAAGTTAGACATATTTGAAGGTTTCACACAATTAGGACCAGGGGTATAAATACCGAGGGAAATGCTCTCCAGTAAGTGAGTTGGACAGTATCGGTAAAGAGGTTTTTTTTTTTTTCCAGCATTGTCCCGACTCCCTTGCTGGTCTCAGTGTGGAATGTATTGGCATATATAACATTTCTAACTGTTCCATTTTGAATGAGACAGTTGCATGTGCCACTGAAGGTGACCTCCTGTAGTGTGGATAATTCAGCAAAAGCAGTAACTTAATACAAAGAACAACTATTTTAGTAGCATAGTTTTCAGCAAAATAATATCTATAATTGGATTTGACTGATATAAATCCCACACTGTCTGAGTATGAGGTCATTCCGAGAAACAAGGATACACAAATGTGACCAGAAATGACCTCTCCTTTAGACTATGCAGTTTTATACATATTGTATTATGTATTACTGGTAGAAAAATGACTTTACAATAAATGTATGACTTTAAAATCCTTTGGTGTTGGACTGTGAATTTCATGCCCTACAAAACTGGACTGAAATGAATAGACAACTCCAGAAGAAGCACTAATGGCACAAAAGATGTATGTGAATATGCTGAATCATTATATATTTTGTGTGTATATATATATATATATATATATATATTATAATGATGCAGTTCATCTGTTTTACCTGGTTGGGGTCAAATAAATTAAACAGCCTTTTTAATGAAGGTTTAATCCTTTCATCCAGATAACAAAATGCAACCCCCCCCTCCCCATGAACTCAGAAAGCAGTGCAAAGCAGACACCATTTTTATTTCTTAATTAACTTTTCTAATTAATTCTGAAAAAAAGATTTTCATTTGAGAGAGTGAAGAAAAAAAAATATAATAGTGCACGTAATGAATCATAAAAGTGACTTTCAAGGCTTCCGCTAATATCAGTCGACCACAAGAGTATTTATTAAGAATTAGATGAAGACAAATTATAGCAAGTGACCTAATTTATCTCTGAAGAAACAACAATTTAAGTAGTGAAATTAAGTAATTCATTGAAAACCTACTTTTTGCGAGCTTATGAAAATAAAAGATGACAGTGCAGAGAGTGAATGTAAATTCTCATTCAATTTAGAATATTTTATTATTTTAATTCTACTCTGTGTTTTACTGCATATTAGTTCTTCTAGCATGAGTGCCAATGCAGTTAAAAATACTCCAATAAGAAACAGACCGGCCTGCGGGTTTCTATGTTGTTTCTGTGTTGTGGCCTCGCTGGTACTGCAGCAAATTTTTTGAAAGATACACCTGTTATTGCAAACATGTATTTTCATTTGAAATCACTGGTACTACACTTCTGTAAGTTAAATCAAGTTCTCTGTTTGCATGCCTCACTCTCAGGAAGTCTGTTGCTGCTTCATTTCCTAAGTCATTTGACCTCAGCAGTATCTTCTAGGTCAAAGCATGTTAGTCAACAAGGGAAGCAGCTGGTTGGTGAATGGAAACACACTTCATTTCAAATCTTCACCCAAACATCCCTGAAAGAATTGGAAGCAGTTAATATTGAGGACTGGTCCATTAACTCTACAGAACAATGTAAATACTTTTCAGTCTCCTTATCTAGGATCAGTGTTATTCTAGACCATTGCGGTCTTACAAGCTTTTGACAGTGTTGATGTTTCTATTGCCAGACCTGAAGTGTGTTTGCTTATTTTTGCTTATACGTGGAGGGAGTAGAAATATTTACACCCTTTGAGCTCTTTAATTAGCAGCAGAAGCACAGCTGAAAATGAAGATTATACACCACCAAATAAAGAACTGGAGGATAAAAAGGATGGCATTTTATTATTATTAAAGGGAACCTATAGCAACTTGTTCAAGTCTCTATATTATCAAAAGAATACATGCCGCAGCTAAATGACACATGTAAATCCTTAACCTCTTCCCCTCCACATGCTTCATCGGCATTCTTTTTCAGCTTAGAAATAATGGAAATTAGACTTGAGAAGATGCCTAGTCAAAGAAAAAAAGGCAAGAGATTAATTGGCAAACTGCCTTGGGAGACCAAATGTTCCAGTCCTCACAAATCTATAATGTAACTAATTAGGGTGGCATTATGAGTTATGTTATCACAGCCGGCAGCAACAGCATTAATAGTCTATTTTTTCAGCCCCCAACCCCCGTCCCCCGTCCTCCTCTCTCTCTCTCTCTCTCTCTCTCTCTCTCTCTCTCTCTCTCTCTCTCTCTCTCTCTCTCTCTCACACACACACACACACTTTCTTTGTATTCTTTGATTTTAGACACTGTGGCTAACAAATCTGGCAGCAAAACATTTAAATTTCACACACTGCCATGTCAGGGTGTGCTTGCTTAATAATATGTACTGCTCTCTTGTGTACAGTGCCCTAATATATTCTGTGACAGTTTCCCTCTAGTGGACAACAATAGTCTCTGCATATATAGAATTCGCTTTATTCCCTTCACTGACACTAAAATAAAAGTGCAGTTATGATAGGTTCTGTTTTTTGGGCAAAATTCTGTCAAATTTTCTCTGGGAAATATAACTCTGGGTTCTTCATGCTATTTATGTTGTTTAATTGGGACGTCACTTTGTTTAATTGGGATACTGTATTTTCAAATGATGAACGGAGGTCGCTTTTCAGAGCAAGACAGGTCGCGTAGCAGAGTGCAGTGAATACGTGATTACGCTGTGACTTGCATACATTGTGTAAATCATGTTGAACTCTTGAAGAAGGAGGAGTCTCCTGTGGTTTCTCAGGCTGCTTTTGCAAAGAAAGTTGCCATGTCAATAGCACAGGTGCGATTCATTTTGTTTAGGAACATCAAACATTGACTTGTATTTTAAATTATGTATTTAACATTTAATCATAATGTGGTGTGATTTCATTCTTTTTCTTTTCATTAAGAATCAAAAAAAGTGTGACTAAGGTCGTCTCAACTGCCTCTCGTTCAATTGGGACAGCCGCTTATTCAGGATATTTTTCCTTCTCTCAAGGCGTCCTGATAAACTGGTGCAGACTGTAATAGAAAAGCATTGCAATCTGTTTGGTCAAACAAGAATGTTTGTATTTTTGGTTGTTGCCTTGGATACGGATACAGGGAAGCTATTTGATTGAAATAATAAAATGATCACAGGAGAAAGCAGCAGTAAGTAATGTTGCAGATGCATTTAGTCATCATAAAGGTGACGAACTATGCAACTACACACTGGCCCGTCCAACTATAAAAGCACAGATCTGACCTGTGCTCCCCATTTGATAGTAAATAGCACTCTCATGCCACATGTGGTGGTTATGTCTGAGAACTAATTAATACTTCCACACCACCCAGCCTGTAATCAGGTATATGTCTGGACTTGCAAATCAAACTAAACTGAATGTTGACAGGAAAAAAGTGTGTTGTCAGTTAATGACCTTTGATCTTCCCTCAAAGCCTATCCAAGCACCACACTGCCAAATGTATGTGTGTTCTTGAGTTACTGTGTACTATTTGTAACAGGACAAACTCCACCAGTCCCTGTGTAATGCTATATGGTTATACAACACACACATAAAACCCAGGGGGGTCCTCTCTAGGGTGCTGCTGGTGTTTTCTAATCATTTCCATACTGCAAGATCTCATTTAGAAATTCGAGGAAGGACGGCTCAGTCAAAAGCCATTCTCTCAAACTTCATTCAAGATCAAAGCTCAACGGGTTCCTTGCCGTCACCCTCTGAATGTTTAAATGTCACCCAGGACAACCTGGGATATTTATTAAAGAAAATAGCTTCTGGCAGCTGCTCCAGCCAAGCTGCTGTTGAAGAAGTCAGACCAGCGGTGCTGAGAAGACATAGAAAACTATGCTGTGCCATCTACCGTCATCAAAGGGAATGAGCAGGGCTGCACTGCCAGGGAACAATCTGACTATCCCAATTAAATAGAGACTACTGCAGTATTATTGTCACAAATACTAACGTATCTAAGTACCATTCCAAGGTATATTTATTTTCATTCGTTTATTTATGTATTTATTTATAGACATGTGTAATATATTGTAGCAGATTACTGTGGTGGATGAAAGAATTAGGAGTCAGAGTTGAAAATGAACATGTGTTTTTATTCACCATACAACAACACACTACAACCCCAACCAGGCCACCGCTCTCCTACTGTATATGCAGCTCATGCAGACCTGGGCAATCAGACATTAAATAATAAACAAAGTCATACATTTATGTAAATTAAGCACAGAAAACAGATGCAGATATAGACATAGCTCAACCAATTAACGGTCTCAGTCCACGGTCCAGGGGCCAGGTCCTGCTGCTGCTGCTGCTGCTGTCTCTGACTGCGCTGCCAGGGATGGTGCGTTCGCCATTCCATTACAATATTGATACTGCAAAAAAGTATATTATTGCTGTTTTTTAATTTTTTAAAAGTCCAGCTGCAGAGCTATTGCTATTGTCCATTTGGAAAAGAAGAAGCTAAAGGCAGTTCTAGCACTATTTCTTCAGGAATTAGAAATAACCTTTTGAATAAAAAATACAGACTGATTTAAGTGTTTTACACATGTATCATAGAATTGAGATATTGGAGCATGCATTACATTATGATAGAATGGTTCGGATTTTAGGTCAGTTCAGATTACCAGAGATCGGTAAGAGAGCACTACGATTATGAAAACGGAATCACAGGACCCACACTGCGGTGCATTACGTTTGCATTTTCTGGCACTTTTTCTGATAATAAATATAAATTAAACAGTTCTGTATTTGTTTTTCTTCTGCCTTGCTTCCAGCAACTTTTAAATTGCAACCCTCAAAACGACGAGCACAACCATGCCTGATATATAAAAAAAAAGTAATTACTTTATCTCAGTTATAAAAATTGTTATTAATTCAAAGGCCTGTAGTCTGAATAACATCATTAGCGATCTGCTGTGAATACTGGCCTGTAACAAATTACAGCTTTGCCTACATTTATAATAGCGCATACCAGCCTAATGTGTCTCCTTCACCTGCTGGCCAAGCACCTTGGTACCCCTGGACCAGCTAATTAGAGACAGACGAAGCCAGAAGTGGACATTAAATCATTTTTTCTTGCTTCAGAAATAATGATGCCAGGGCCTCAGGCAGCACTGAGAGATTGAAACATATCTGGTAGTTTGAAATAAGTACACGTGACCGAATAATCTTCAGTCTTTCTAATTAACTCTTTGCTCACTGTAAACCAAAGGTCTGAGGACTTTCCTCTTGTTGTATTCGGATAATGTGGTCTCAGGGTATGTTCCAGAATCGCAGTGGATTACTGGAGACCCACAAAGAGCCTGGTTATTGCAGTGGCTAGTGTCACCTGTACTTGTGGGTGTTATTTTTAATAAACATTTTCCAACACGGTACAATTTTGACATGCTGTAACATACTGTAATTTTGCTTCACAGCACAACATGGACTCCATAGAGAAAACGGTTTAAATGAACTGCCTTGATTGTTACTGCTTGATAGGTGTTAATTGATAGCCGTCATGTAAAGGAAAGTTGCCAGACAATATCTTGATTCCATTTTTGTTGGGAGCTAACTGCATGCTTGGTAAATATTCCTGTATGCCTACCAGAACCATAGCTTTACCTGAACAATTGCTATAATTTAGATTCGAAACCAAAACAGAAAAGAAAAAAAAACACCTTACCAAGAAAGCAGAGTTTAGGAAATCAGCAAAGTTATTATTCAGAAATCTTCAGAATAAAAGCTGCAGATTTATTTAGATAATTCTACACAGAAAATACTTGATGGAACCAGTGCTGATAATACCCACTACAGTATATGAAATCTATATATGCATTCAATATATATATTGCAATGTAACAGCTTTGAGGTGAAAAGATAAATCTTTATTGATCTCTGCTACTAAGCTAATGTGCAGTTATATTTGATCTCACTGTCATCCGCATGTCTGTGATGAGGTCAATTTATCTTCTGCTCATTTTATTGAAACAATGTAACAAAACAAGGGATTTTTAAGTAAGATGAGAGCCTAACACCATCATTTTATGCTGCAGCAATTTACTGCTTGCTGTGTAAAGTTAAAGAGAACATTCAAATGCAATATTATTTTTTTCTCTTGTCATCTGATTGTTCCTAAAAAGTAAAAATAACAGTACCTACATCCTCTGTTGGCATACCCAAATACAGTATTGTAACTTTAAACACTACATTTAACAAATCTGTTCATTAAAAAATAAAAATACATTTTTTTTTTAATTACAAAGAGTTCTGTAACAGTAGGAATAATAACATGCCAGTCAATGTGGTACATGATGAATCTAAGGGGCTTGAAAACCACTAAATTATATAGTCCTCATCAGCAATGATTATTTTAGTGCTAAATGGATTACCAAATAAGACAAAGAAAAGAGAAAACAAGAGGCTTTTGAATCTTGAGAATGACAGTACCATTCAATCTTGCAAGGACTTGTGAGTAAACCATGAGAAAACAGCAGTAGGGTTTAATGTAATTTCAGGTTAATCACTTTTCACGCTATTTCTTAAGGGTATAACTTATGACAACTATTTGCAGTCTGCCGGCATAAAACCTGTGGATTTACCCCGAGAATTCATTAAAAACAATAATGATGGCATACATGGCTTTTTAGGGATATGAATGATGTGATTGAAAAGGATCCTTAGAAGGTACTGGATGGCACAGTGGCCTTAAGAGCCAGTATTCCTCCTGCTTTGATTAATTGTAACATGGGTTTTAGTGATACACATTATTCACCCGAAAGACGGCACACAAGGAGGTTAAGTGAATTGCTCAGGGTCACACAATGAGTCAGTGGCTGAGGTGGGATTTGAACCGGGGACCTCTTGGTTACAAGCCTCTTTTTTTTAACCACTGCACCACACAGCCTCCTAGTAAGAACCCTTAGGGAAAATTACTTTTAAGAAACTGCATTGATTCAACCAAATGTCTACGTTCGCACACTACACATCAGTAGCAAAATAACCATTGTAGAAAAATCCACTATTTTAGCAGACCTGCTATTTACCTATTGTTAATAAATAATGTACTGCTTGGTTTAGACAGACAGCCTGAGGCAGTAAATACAGTAAAAGTACCATACTGTTTAATAAATGTAATAGAACTAAGGAGATCCAAAACATAAAACAGCACACACATTATTTTTTCTGGACTATGCTGACATTTAATTAAACTTTTCCAAAGCCTCTGTACTGTTTATAGAGTATATGTTTTAAATTTATGGCTGTGGACAAAATACACTTATTTTAAAGCAGTGATATGTTCTGTTAGTTTTCTTGATTGAATAACGCTACACAACATGGACAGTGTTCTGTCACTGGCTTCTCAGACACATGCGTGAGTTTGCAGGACAAAACCAGAGATTCCGCCTGTGCCATGTGTTCACAGTGAATCACAGCCGATTGGTCAGCTGCAGTTCTTTGACTGGCTGGTGGGCATGTCCCGGCGGAACTCTTGTAATAGGAAGAAGCACACACCTGGGCTGACAGTTGGAACCCACACTCTCTTTCACAACTGGTCATAAAGAAGAGCTTTATTTTTTGGATTTAATCTGGAACGTGCTTGAAAAAAGTCATGTGTTAAATATCCCCACACCTGCATTATAATTGTATTTTGTTATTTTTTAAAGATCATTTTAGTGCTTATTCTTAAAAGTTTAGTAATTTAACAAAAATGTGGAAAAGAAAAGACAAAAATAAGGCAATACCCCTTTAATTTGGAGGGTAAGGTTCTTGACCCTTACAGAATGTTCGCATTTGTTATCATTACCGGGAATCATCTGTTTTCAAAGGGACATTATTCTGACTGGAGTGTCAGAAATTATAATAGAAGCTGCCAATCTGAGGGGAGCTGTCATCTGGTTCAATCATTCTCAATGACAGCTTAGCCATCTGCACAAAATGAGGAACAAACCTCCTCCGGATCACTCTGCACAAAGTTTTTGGCCTCTTCCCAAACTCACATTTTTAAGCCCAGTGTGAAGCTTGTATGACTATTATAAAGCATGACAAGCTAAATACATATTACAATACCTCCAATGTGTGGTAGGAGGGGGTAAGAGAGCCATTCTATAGCCAAAAGTTTAGCATCTCCCTATAGAATTAACAAATGTTGCTTCATAAAGTCGAATGAAACCTGTTGAATAATGTTACATTAACATATTGAATTACATACCACTTTGTAGTTTTTCATATACTTAACGAAAAACTGACAAAAATTGAAAAATGTGACATTTCAAAATGTAACATGAAATACTCTATTATTATGGCTTTTGTTTTTTTAAAACAATGTCTCTATCCTAAAATTGTAGGTGATGCAAAACTTTTGGTCATAGCTGTGTAGTAATTCTTGACCTCACCAAGATACTGCATGCAAAGGGGCTCAATTTAAAGCAGTTTTGGAATGTGAACTACTGTACTATGGAACCACCAAACTAATTTTCATTGTTATCTCTGATGGATGTGAAATACAACTGAAAACCATGGCGAAGAATCAATTAACGTTTAATTGAGGCTTGCAAAGTAAAAGCCATGCCAGCCAGTAATCAATTAATCATTTAATTTATGATCTTTAGTTCAAATCCACATCACAAAAAGACCCTGGGGTACAAATCGTTTTTAAAATGGGTGCTAAACTGTTTTGAAAGTTTAACACCAGAGAGCTTACTGGTGCTAAATTATCAAACCCTGCCCTAATCAGTTCCCCCCATCCTCTCCCCTCACAACTTCCCACAGAACAAGAACCTTCTCTCCTGTGTATGTGGATGAGTGTGGGTGGCTCATATGAGTAATCCTGACCCAATGAGAAACTCTATCATCATCTATGGTTGCTAAGGGATACAATTTTTTTTTTAATGTTGCTGGCGCTATATAAGGCACTCTGGCGCTAGAATCTAGCTCCATAGCACCAAATGTGCACCCTTGAAGACCATTCCCCAATACATGGGATTCAGTTCTGGGTATCTCCATTGAGCTATGGATCCCAAAGGCATGTCACAAGACTACAGTAAAACCTTAGCATACCTTATACAAGTGTGCTACAATATCAGAACCATGCAGTGCTTTGTCTAAATGCATTGTGTTTCCTGACAATGTGATCTGCTCATGGTTTTGCTTTTTCTTCAGGGTAATACAGTGGTATCCTAATATATTGTTTTTGTAACTTTTCTGTAGATGAGGATGAGTCAGTGGAATATGTTAATCATGTGTTAATGGCCATGGGCATTTGTTTTATGTGAAAATGAGAGTACATGGAAAGCACAGCAGTGAGCGAGAGCACACAGTGCATACAGTTCATTATGCTTGTTGAGAAAAAAACACTGTATAAGCAAGTGTATACGTATATATATATATATATATATATATATATATATATATATATATATATATATATATATATATACAGTATGTATGCAATAAGGCCCGACAGGGCGTCCGTATATGTCGAATATACGGATGCCTGAGGGCGTTGTGAGGCACGAGATGAAGTCAAGTGCTTCCAACCCCCGAGAAGTCTGTAAATTGTTCTTCATCCAAATCGGCATGACTACTTAATACTTTGGGATTTTTTGCAGGTAATTGGTCACTCAGTTTCATAGTTACAGCTGTATATGTGTAACTGTAAAAGCAAGATGGCTACTGTCTGATACTTTAAAATTATGTGAGGCAGTGCAGTGATTTAGAATATGTTAATCATTTAATTTATGATCTTTAGTTCAAATCCACATCACAAAAGACCCTGGGGTACAAATCGTTTTTAATATATATATATATATATATATATATATATATATATATATATATATATATATATATATATATATATATATATATATATATATATTAAATGGAATTCCACCAGTGAAACTCCATTTGTCCATGCACTTGAGGAGGACATAGGTCCATGGATGTGTGAAATCCGCAGATAAATGAGGTGTCATTGCGAGTGACTAGAATGCATAAATAAAATACAGAAACAAGAGCCCCTTTCACACTGGCATGCTCTACCCGGAGCAGGACCTGGTGTCATAAGGGTTGGGTACGCGATTTCACACTGCTTTTGATAAAGCAGGGTTGACTTGGTTGACAGACGCAAGTAAACAATGTGCGTATCAATGCCCCGGAAGCAGCTTGTTACTGATGCTTCCATCCAAGCTTCTCTGGATTGAAGCGTCGGCACAAATGTTGAAATATTCCTTGCGGAAGTGAAACCTTCATGCAGACGTGTCTGTTTGTTATATAATTTTTTCAAGCATTTTGTCTCGCTCAACCCGGGTCAAAGCGTGTAGACCAACATCCTGAGGTGGGTAGCTGGGACCCAGGTATGACCCAGGTACGTGGTTTCACACTATGCGGGATTGTGACCCGGGTATCCAGGACCCTGGTAGGAGTGCCAGTGTGAAAGGGACTTAGTAATGTAAACTAAATTAGAGTTTACTAGAGATGTATGGAATATATATATATATATATATATATATATATATATATATATATATATATATATATATATATATATATATATATATATATATATATATATATATATATATATATATATATATATATATATATATATATATATATATATATATATATATATATATATATATATATATATATATATATATATATATATATATATATATTACAAAGAATGTTTTAAAATTACTTTACTTTGACAGAGATAGCAAAATCTTTTCAAAATGTGATACACCTCCAACCCTGTTTCCCTAGCTTTTTATGTTACCAAAAAAATAAAAAATAAAAATACTAATAAAAAATATATACTATAAAAAATAAAAAAATACTACAAAGCTACAAGATCATAAGACATTTTATGATGGGAATAAGCTATTCATCCCATCAGAGCTCACAATTTCCCTGTAAACAAAGTCGTGTGGCTAGCAGCTAGAAATATCACAAGGTATTATCACTAATGTATTCCACGCATTAATATTAAATAATGGTAGCTGTTGCTAGTTTTCTGGGATTTCAAACACAAAATACAATTCTATTCATTTTGTTTAACTTTAAAACTAAATAAACAAACCTGTTGTGTAATTTAAACTTGTCTTACATTTAAACAAAATATGTATCAACAGAAGTGTTTTTTTTTTCAGAACAGCTTTTTTAAATAATTCACTGCTGCAAGTTGCTCTTTTGAACCATGACCGAGTCCATCATAGTCTTTTGTTTCAGTGAGGCAAAATATGTTTGCTGTGGTTCACTAAGTAACTGCCTCAGGCGAACTAATTTTACAGAATCCTTCTGCTGTTCATAACAAGACATGGATCCTGGCATCTGCAGCGCTGCTGTCTTGGCGTCAACTCTTCCCTCTTCCATTTGCTGCAGCTAACACACAATCAGTGCTTGAGCACCTCAACAGGGGTGACCATTATGAGCTGCTGTAACAAAAGGCTTTTAAACAGCAGGGGAGTCAAGCCCTAAAGAGAGCAATCCATGACACTCATATCTGCCTCCCAGCTCAGGGACACGCGGCGACTGCTAAACGCACTGATGGAAATCTTGGTCGATTGATAACAAATCTCTCCTCCTGGAGACCCTCTCTGGACACAGGTTCTGTCAGGTTTCAAAACACAAGGTCCTTTGAAAGGACTGTGGCCCCTAGCGAGACGTCAAACTGGGAGGGTCGGTTTGTTATCTGCGCAGGCAAGAAGGGAGTTAAGGGGGTGCATTTACTCTTTAAAGCCACCTTTGCCAGCAACTCCTTAAGAAACAGTCAAGTCTGCTGAGAATAAAGGTAGTCAGATCCATACAGTATATACTGTACAACTAAAGCACAATGCTTGGGAAAGTGCAGCACATTAGTACAACAGCAGAGTGTAACCAGACTGACACTGGGACCAGTTGCAGTACAGTCTAACAATATAGTATGTTGTATTCTGTACCAATTTGGCACAGTCTAACTGCAGTTTCATTGTTTTTCATAATCAGACTAACATCCCTTTCTTTCTTGCTCTCTCAATATGAAAATCTAAAAATGTGGCCTCTAAATAAGTTTCTTTAACTGAGGGGAACAAACGAAATGATTTATCCACATTTGATGGGCAAGCGAAATTCAGCCCAAAAAATCAAAATTCAAATAATGTTTTAGCAGAATCTGCATGTCGTCTGAAATGTATTTCTGTTGTATTATTATTATTATTATTATTAGTAGTAGTAGTAGTAGTAGTAGTAGTAGTAGTATTATTATACACGTAGCTGTTCAAAATATTGCTTTAAATTAAAACACAGGGGTAGGATAGGAACAATGTCTTTGAAACTGTCTGTTTATAATGACATATTGTGTGATTCTTTGCAATATGCCTTTTATAATACCTATAACAAGCTCTAGTAGTATCCGAGTTCCTAACAGATACCGACTTGCTTAAGGGTCATGAAGTTGGAGATTCACACTCAGCTTCCACTTGTTAAATTGGTGCTGTGACTTTGATGTTCTTAGTAACAGCTTGTGCCAGGTGATGTCGCTCTGTTTTGGATAATGCCGCCCCCTGCAGGCAGGTTGTTTCCAGAACCTACAGAGCCTGGTTACCATTGAAAATGAAAACTTGCCCTCAAACGTCTTTTTTTTCATCTGGTTTAAAAAAGGGATTGATTGGTTGAGGCAATATATAGGTGTTATTAACGGCTTATGATAACTCATAATCTATTACTTAGTTGTCTGGGTCTAGTTTAAAACTAGAGACTGGAGTAAAAGCTTTGAAAGATTGGTAACAAACAATACAAAAAAAAATTGTAGGATTGGACAATTATCGATTATTGGCTAAAAATGATCCTGATAATCACTTAAATCATGTTTAAGCTCCAATGAATTGTGGCTTTCTCCCTAGTTGGAGGCTGTGTGGTCCAGTGGTTAAAGAAATGGGCTTGTAACCAGAAGATCCCCGGTTCAAATCCCACCTCAGCCACTGACTCACTGTGTGACCCTGAGCAAGTCACTTGACTTCCTTGTGCTCTGTCTTTCGGGTGAGACGTATTTGTAAGTGACTCTGCAGCTGATGCATAGTTCACACACCCTAGACTCTGTAAGTCGCCTTGGATAAAGGCGTCTGCTAAATAAACAAATAATAGTTGTTGCACTTCTCTTTTTCTTTGGCCTGCTTTTAGCTTTTTAAAATAAAGCCATACCACTGTTCTCTCTCACAGTAGAGTAACGGTTCACCCCCCACCCCCACCCTCTTATGGACAAATTGGTTGTCTACAGTATCAGAGAGGAACAGAACTCTGTAGCAGGGCAGTTGATATTTTTTAGCTGTAATGCTTCTGTGACATCACTGGTGATGGTGTCTTATAATGAAGGATGCTGTAGGTGTTAATATAGCTTATAAAAAAAACATATTAATAATTATGTACACAGTTACAGGATAGGAGGAATACAGTATATCTCTGATGCACATCTTTCAGTGACTAGCACAGCAACTCTGCCCCTTGAATATGAAATGTATCCAGTATAGTGTCCTCCAGAACTACTCTACTCAGGTACATTGGTTCTGGATAGAATAGTTCTGTGCCTGTCATCACATTAGCTTTAGATTGCTGTAAGACACATGATTATCACTGATAATACAATTTTCTATAATTATTTTCCAGCACAATATATAAAATAAATTATCAATAATATCAAGATTATTCTTTTTTTCTGTATGTGTATAAGAAATTCTTATGAAACCAAGAACCTCTGTTTCCACACTTGAGCCTTATCTCCTGCATCCTCGTATTGTCAATGTATTTTCTCATTCTGCTTGAGAGATCAACTACCAAAGCTCATCAGAGACGAGCAGTGTCCTGGGTTCAATTCAAATATGTACTGCTAATATTTCTTTGCCACAGAAATAAAATCTTTAATTTGTCTGGTGTCTGACAACATTCCAGAAATCTTTTTTTTTTTTTCATTTGCTATTCAAAGAAGAAAAAATCCTTCAATAAAGAAACAAATACTTTTTTTAAAACAGTTCAAAAGTGGTTCGACCTGATCTCACCTGCGCTGCATCTTTTCCTCTACTGTTCTGACTCTGTATTTAAAAAATATAATAGCCTGAAGAAAATACAGCTACAGTCCCATGTCCAGTGTTACTCAAATATGCAATTAACTGATGTCTCCAAATGTTTACTGTATTCTTCTATACGTGTTCACGTATTAATATGTTTGTATGTGCATGTCTGTGCTTATCTGTAGGTGTATGTATATGTTTGCATATATGTATGTATATGTGTATTATTTCTGGATGTATAGTAATTGTTTGGAATTATTTTATTGCTGTATTGTTATTTAATTATGTATGGTCTGCTTAGGTCTCTCTTTCTATTAGTGCGGCACTATTGAGGTGTACCTGTACAGGCCCTGCGGACACAAAATGAACTAAACAAAACTAAACTAACTGATGTCTCCAAATATTTACTGTACTCTTCTATAATTTAGATTTCAGTAGTTTCTTCTCCTAATTGCAGCATCGGGGTACATTACATATTTTCAATGTATGTTATAGCGCAGAAATGTAACATATACTTCAAAAAATAACACCCATACAGCCGATATTCTCAACGAACAACCTTCTTAACTATGTAAAAAGGATATAAAAGAAGACAGTATAGTGCAATGCATCTTAAAGACCAAACCCTGGAAGTGGGTATTTGTCAAGGTGATCGCCTGATTCTTTTTTGCTTGTTTAACAGTTTTGATGTTATTGTTTTTCTTTCCTTTGAATCCACACGGCTAAGCACATTTTCAGGGATATATATTCCCTTGTGACAGATGAGCTGCGGAATCAGCAGGAGTACGGGTACAGTTCTCAGCTGTTGTTTGTGCATTCATGCAAGTGCCCCCCCACTAAAAAGACACAACTTATCAACCCCTTAATAAATCATTATGATTAAATGTTAAACACATAATTTAAAATATGAGACAGTTTTTTTTTATTATTCCTAAACAAAACTAATCCGTTTTTTTTTGTTGTTTTTTTTTTTTACATATAATGAAAAAGAATTAAATCGCATCTTATCACAAGGCGAGGCACCTATGATGTTGACACACCAACTTTCTTTGCAACAGCAGCCTGAGAAACCACAGGAGCCCCCAGCTTCTTCAAGAGTTCAATGTGGTTTACGCAAGTCACCGCGTAATCACGTACTCACTGCACTGTGCTACGCGAACCTGACTTGCTCTGAAAAGCGATCTCCTTTAATCATTTGAAAATACTGTATCCCAATTAAAACAAAGTGATGTCTCAATTAAACGACATAAAGAGCATTGGTAAGAACCATCACCCAGAGTTGTATCCCATTTAGCAGAAATCTTGATTATCAGTATCCCGATCAGGCGGCACTGACTGTATAAACCAGTCAGCTAAGATTCTCTATGGTATGCTGCTAAAGGATCCAGGGTCATTTGAATAGCAGCTATTTAAGTAGTAATTTAGAATGCAAAAGACCTGCATTACAGTATTATTTACATACAACGCATTAACATGCAGCAGCCTGTTTTATGTTATTACTTAAGCAATAGCACTACCACTTAGTGCCTTCATCATCACATGCCTGAACGCATTACTGAGAAGACTGTAATTACTATTGGGGGCATCTTATTAACTCAGTCCTATCTTCTGCAGATATTGTTCATTCATGCTTCTCATAATATTAAGAAAAAGTGAAAAAGAAAAAGCCAGTGGGCATCACTGTGATTAAAAATGAAACAAAAGAATACACTCATTAGGAAGTTTTCTAAATACATTTCAAAATTTGAAATAAAACATTGAGTTTGATCCGAACAGCCTCCTGGTAACCTGTCCAATTATTTCCATTGTTCCTCGGTCCGGTTGTCTTAGAAAATACGTAACCCAGCCCTCCACCCCTGTCGTACAATACAGCGTAGTGCTCTTTGTTGTGTATTTAGAGGTTATGGGCTTATGTCCTTTAAAAAGTATCTTGATTGGGGAAAGTCATATAAACAATTCCACAGTCCAGATAATTGAGGTTTCACTGTAATAGAACAAACTGCAAAACTGAAAATCTCTCCAAGAACCACGTTTTTTTTTTTTATCACAAAAGCCATAAATATAAAGTAGTGATGTTTTTAATTTCTAAAGAAAAAGGACACAAGTAGCTAAACATGGCCTAGTTTAAACTATATTAAACAGTATGGCTGCATCACTGATCACTGCCCTTTGTAGTAGCCACTTTGAATGTAGTCTGAAACATGCAGTGACTTTTCTCACAAACTGTCACTAGATGGCATCTTGATATCATGCTAAATTAGTTTCTTTGGGAGGTATCTGTCACTTATTGCCTTGCAGCACTGCTATGCGCTGTGCCATTGAGGGCATAAATGATTTGCCAATAAGTTACAAGCTGGAAATGTATTATGTGGTAAGTCAGTCTTTTGGGGACTGAACATGGCACCTCTACATGCATATAACAATACCTAAAAAACTATTCTCTTACATTCTTTGTCAAGATATCCTCATGTTTCTTTACCAAGCAATCTACATATGTTTTAGTCCAATTTCTGCATTTGCAACTAAGAATTGCTCAATTTTGTATACTAAAAAAACTAAAATAAAATAACAGTATACTAAATATGCTGTGTTGAAATCAAAAGGTTTTGAATGCAATTCCAAAACCAGGAGGGGAAGCAATCTTTTATGATTGCAGACTTGCTGACTCATAATAATGCGCTTCCCATATTGTGATTCATTTCACGATTTGTGATGCACAAACTAAAAAGAGTTGAAAAATTTCCAAAAGCTCAAGAAAATTACAGAGCTCAGGCATTCAAATTTCAGGACAAAATGCCCTGGGAAAATCTACTGGAATTACAAAGTGTTTATTTTCTGTGGAAAAGAAAAGAAAAAGACAACAAATCAATATTTCTTAAGTCTGTTCTACTTAGCCTCCAGGTTTATATATATATATATATATATATATATATATATATATATATATATATATATATATATATATATATATATGATATATATATATATATCAGTTCTTTAGCTTAATGATATACTTTTGTGAATTGGCGAAAAGTTAATACAGCAACAGCTTAAAAAGTCCATTAAACCTAATTTCAATGATATGGCCTTGTTAATCCGAATTTAGAATCTTTATTTTATTGAACATTTTAAACTGCCATTTTTTATTTCATAGGTTACTTTAAAATAACTTACATTTAAAACAAAACTAACTAATACGAAAGGGAAAAAACGTGTTACACAAACATTTTTAAAGATTCTGTGGGGCAGTGTTGGACGACGACTGTTCCTGACAGGAGGAAACTGTGGTATTGATTGGTTGGTCAATTAGCCAATCAATTATTCAATTTCATTAATTAAGTCAACCTGCATAATAAGCTCAGGCTTTAGGGTCAGCTTGTGTTGTGAGCTGGTTTTGTAGTTGTGAGTAATACAAGTATTAGGTCGAAGGCAGAGTTCTGAAGCTTGAGAGCATGTGTGTGTCTGTGTGTCTACTTTAAATACCTGTTTTACTGAGCTGAGACTGTGACTTTTGTGTTTGCTTTGTGTTTGCAAACAAAGTTTAGAAAATCCCTGAACTCTTAATTCCTTGTTTTGTGTGATCACCGTCGTGTCTGCTTGACCACCGACTATCCTGTCACATAGAAACATAGGAATGCTTCTAAATTACAACTTCAAGCTCTATAGCTCTGTGGAAGGGCAGAAGAGCCCTGTCTGTAAAATCACTGTGTGTTGGGATTGAGTAGTCCACGGGAGGGATGTCATGAAAAACGACATATCCCAGAAGCCTCTAGGGTTGAAGGGGAAACACCTGGGTGTATTTTACATGTGTGTTAAATGTAATTATTGTTTAAGGGGTTTGTAATTATAAGCTTGTGGTTTTCTGTGTTCAGGGTTGGTGTCAGATGTGGACGCAGGTACCCAGCATGCACTTGGAAGCATGTAGCCTGTTGCGCAAGTCCGAGGGCGGACTTGAGGCTGGCAGGGGAGAGTGTAGACTGCACGGGGGTAGGGGTCAGGGCTGGTAGGTGACGTAATCAAATATGAAGTCATAAGCCCGATATCTGCTCCTGCAAGGGAGCTTGGCTCTTTTGTACAGCGGAATTGGCGCTATGCTTCATAGTGGGAGGTCCCGGTTCAAGGTCCGACCTCCACCTGTGACAAACACCTGCTTGTGGGAACCCAACTCTAAAATGTAAAATTCGATGAAGAGCACTATTTACTCTGGCTTCATCTACTGCAAAAGTAGATAAACCCGGTTGAGCTTTACAAGGCGGTCTTCTTGAGTTATGTTTTGTAGGAACACTCAATCTCTTTGTCATAAGGGCCAGAAATCTGCCTTTCACTGTGGATAAGGCTATAAGAAGCCAGGTCCTGCTCCTATAACAAGAAGAAAATAAAAGTGGCCTTATGTCAATTCTATAACTCTCAGGCCCCCGGCACCTGTGAATGAAAAATAAATCCCAGCCCCTTGCTCCCAGACATTGTTAAAAACTCTTGCAACCCCTTGGGCCTTGAAATCGATGCCGGTAAAATCCGTCTTCATGGAACTCTGTTACTTTCTAACATTTCATTTGGCAGGCTAGGACTTCCATTACCATGTAAAATGTATCAGCTGGCAAAAATGAGAAGTATTAATCTCCCCTTGGTGTGTCATAAAATAAAGAAATCAATTTCAAGGTCAATTTAGTCTAAATAACACCTGCTGCCCTGTTTGCTACATCTACACTCATTTGAGGCACTGATCCTCTGAACTGTGTAAGTGTCTGTACAGAGCAGATAAAGTACCACAATATGAATTATTAAAGGGAAATTTTTTTTCATGTGTATACCCTTATTGGGAAAGTTTTATTGCATGCACTTCAAAATACAGGTAAATATACTACATGAAGCAGCAATGCAGTTGCCATTTACTAATATTTATATCAATCACTTAACAAATAATGTAATTCTGTCATAGTGAGAATAAACAGCCCTACACTAACATGCATTTAACAAAGCTATAATGTTGTTGTAAACCAGGGGCAGCCGGTTAACAGTGTTTGCTTGCTCGCCGAACCCTCAGTCTCTTATTAATGAATTATGCTTCCCTTCTTCTGGGTGATGTGTGTTTCATTTCACGTGACACTGGCACATCAACAATGCCGTTCATCCCATCTGTTTAATGGGCTGAAGCCAGGCTGTGCTTGCTCAGAAATGCGAGCGCCCAAATCCGCCTTGTACATGCGCAGTAGCAGCCAGCCGTCAGCCAGGACTGGCTCTGATTGGCTTAAAAATGTCTAGATGGAGCGCAGCCGGTTAGCGAACATGGTGATCAGGTGATCAGCACACATGGGATCAATGCATGTCTAAAGGTTACTTTGATGAACCTATACCCCACCAGGATATGTCAACACATGATTCTTTGTGGTAATCTTATAATAACCACAGATAGACGGTTGAAGCAATCTTGGGGGATTCTCCAGTGCTCTAAAAAAACTTTGTCTTACCACCTTGAATTAAGATAAGAACAAATCTAAGCTAAGGAGACACAAGCTAATTCTTATTGGGTGAGAAACCTTCATGGAAATACAGGTTGCTGGAGGATGTGTTTCAGAAAGGACGTCTCCTAGATCCCAACCAATTCTCCTGCATGATGTTAGGAAACAGTGTGCTGTTATAGGTTTTGTATAACCAATTTCCAAACCCCAGCCCCTGTCTACTTGGATAATGTTTACATATTGGCGTCCAGCTGAAATTCCCTACCCTTACAAATTAAAACATATTAAAACATATAATTGTTTGTAGTGAAGAAGATACAATCGCTTCTACTAGTTCTAGTCATCTCTCCAGACAGATGACTATGTATTAAAAATTAATGTATGTAGGCCCCCTGCTAATTTTAATAGGTTATTAAAATAAGGCAGCATTGTGAGCATCTGGCTTTTGATGCAGAACAGAAAATAACTTTTAGTGGGCCGCAGAGGCTACAATTCTACTACCTAATTAGCCTTGGTTTCGAGAGTAATGGGTTGTAATGGCGGCAGCTATTTAAAGAAATAGCTTATTTGCTGTTATCAATATACCCATTGATCCATGGGACTGCAAAGCCCAGTGTGGGAAAACGAGTGAGTTATGTATTTCATGTATCTCCATCAAAAGCTCTGAAGTGTAATATATGCAATCAGATGGCGTTACAAAAATGAAAAAAAATAAAATACCCTGATACAGAAAAATGCAAATGAGCAATTAGTACAAAACCTGAAGCTTCAGTAGGTCTTTGAAAGAGCTGAATCTATAAAGATGATGCAAAATATTTGATGGCCTTTTTTTATGACGTGTTTGCCCAACCTTGTCCAAATGACATTCAAATAAGCAACAGAGGTCCCGTTTAATAGGTCTGTAGAACGGGGCTCTTCATAACTGTTCTCCCCGGTTCAACACTTAATATGCAAATGATTCTAATACTGTACAAATATGACCAATTAACTCTAATCTAAGGCTCTCTTTCTTCCCACCTTTTCTGATACATGGCTACCATATCCTCTCTTGTTAACACTAAGGGCCTCATTTACTAAGTGGCGATAATTTGGCCAGAATTGCGGGTGGAAAATTGAAAATTGGTATTCCCTAAAGTGTCACACCCTATTTACTAACTAATTGGGTGGCAACAGGTCTGAAGTTGTGCATGGTATTTATTCTATTGACAACAGTGTCGACATTGATGGGACGCGCCGATGGCGAGCTCCCCTGATGTGGACTGTCACCAGGACAGTTCCAGTCCCCACGTCTCCGCTGGGTGACCTAAGGCATCGCCTACAGGGCACACCAGCAGCGAACAACCGGCCCCTCCCAGCAAGCAGAGGGACCGCAGGATGTTGCCAGCCCACACACCAGCGTCCCAGGATGCGTTTCCACGGCCAGCGCCCTAGACAGCCACCCCAGACTGCCCCGCCACAACCTTACCAGCCCTGGCAGGGCCCCTGAAGGCTTGCAGCGTCAGACTCCCTTTTCGGCACAACAGCTGCAGTACTGGCACGCTTGCACCTCGGACACCCGGGTGCTCGCCACCTTGCACAATGGTTATGTGCTTCAGTTCCGCTTGGGACCTCCTCCTTTTCGAGGAATCACGAATACCTTCGTGACGGACCCTCTCCAGGCCTCGGTACTTCAGAAGGTAGTGGCCACCTTGCTGTGCAAGCAAGCCATTCATCTCGTAGACCCCACCTCCCACGGAGAGGGGTACTCCTCAAGGTATTTTTTGGTAACCAAAAAAGATGGCAGCTTTCGCCCCATCCTAGACCTGAGGCTTCTCAATAGGTTCTTAAAAGAAAGGAGGTTCCAGATGCTGACTCACCGTCACATTCTCCAGTCAGTCCAGCTGGGCAACTGGTTCACCACCGTGGACTTACGGGATGCCTACTTCACGTTCCCATTCGTCCAGAGCAAAGGAAGTATCTATGCTTCGCTTTTCAGGGAAGCATTTTCGAGTTCACTGTGCTGCCATTCAGCCTCTCCCTAGCTCCTCGTACATTTTCAAATTGCGTAGACGCTATCCTGGCCCCCTTGCAGCTGCAGGGGATCACAGTAATAAACTATCTTGACGACTGGTTGATCTATTCCCTGTCGCGAGAGGGAGCAGTGGCCCACACGGCAGTCGTGACAGAGATTTTCATGTATAACATTGCCTACCAGAATGTACCACCTTAAATATTATTTTCTGCCGATCCACTGTGAAAAAGACAATGAGAGGAAACCCAAAAACGCACAGCACAGCCCTACACATGAGCCTAAATCTTGTTTTCAAATCTATGGTACCTTTCCTTTAGAGCATGTGTAAATAATCATACCTGGGCATAAGCAATATTACTCTCTTCCGCAAGTGAATCCCTCTTGTCTCGTTCTGTTTAATTTGTTCTGTTTTTTTCCACCTGCTGTGACAAACATACCCGACATTTCTCTTATTATATTATTATAGAAATAATAGAATGCAATGTAATTCTGTGTTGTCGATATAATCACTGGACAATGATGAACTATGAATGAATGCCACTGAGCCTTGAGACTCTGAGTTTGAGCAATTACATCACATAGCAAAGAATAATGTTTGAAAAAACATATTTTATTTATTTGTGAAGAAAACTTTGACCATCTTATATGCGATTATATTATGTGCCGCATTAACATGTTATGGCTATACAGGACCTTAAATATCAGCCATTTCAAATCGGTATTTTTATGAAACACAGCTTCCAATGCCTATGCTCTCCATTTTGTATAAATATATATATATATATATATATATATATATATATATATATATATATATATATATATATTAAATGGCCCTTGCTGCCAGATTTGTTCCGTTCAAATAAATTTTCATAACCAAGTAATTCAGCAAGATGTATTTATTTCGCGTTAATGTATCAGTGAATCAAACGCACAGATCTGTTGAATTGATTCACTAAATTGAATGAATCAAACAAATCGAGTCAGTAAAAAGAATCGAACTGCACATCACTAGTTTCCAGTGGTTAAAGCCTGGTTTCCATATACACTAATAAATGATCACTTTAATGCATACACTAAAATGAACGTCCTTTAGTGAATACCATGTGAATACAGCTCATCTCGTTATTCTGAGTAGCTACATAACAGTGTAGTTACTCTCTTGTATAACACCTAGAGCCTTCACGTTAGCTACTGCACTTTTTAATAATGCACATTGATATTTTTGACTCACGATGCATTCTGAAATGATAACACAGTCCTTATGTCTGTTTTTTTTTACTTATTTTCGTAGCAGGTTTGGGTGACCTACTGCTTTACCATATTTCTATTAGATTCTGTAGCAGGATAAGAAAGTTTCTTGCCTGAACCAAAAGCTTTGCTTCTGAATAAGCACACCACCAGCCTGTCCACATACAATACATACATACTGTGCAGGAATAACAGCGACACACAATGCCTTGATAGTGGGCTCTGAAGCTTTCTGTTTTCATTCAACTTGATTTCCTTCCCATAAGCTTGCCTGTTTTGTGTAATGTTAAACTCATTAGGATTGAATGAACAAGAAAACTAAAGGAACAACTGAAAGTATGTACTTTGGTCTGTCACAAATAACCTCTTACAGTGACAGGGAAGACAGTCCCGGGGTACCAGCAGTGGAAATAGATATGATCTAAACAAGCACTGCCTTGGACTGACTGCTCTGCCCAGAACTGCTGACGTTACATCTTTTTGGCCTGGCTGGCCACCTTAATTGAACTGCAGCAGATGAAATCTTAACAAACATCCTATATTTCCCAGCAAAATCTGGTCACATTAAATCATAGTGTTCCTGAGGCAGTGTAAATAGCTTATTTATTCACTACTGTATTTTTTCAAGTAATTGAAACATTTGTTATACATGTTTTGGCCTTAAGCTCGGTTAACGATAGTTTAAAAATAGGTTAAGGAAATATTTAAACAGAAGACCTTCAAGGAGAATCTTGTATATTTGTGTGTACAGTATATGCTCCTGAAGCAGCAGCAGATGTCACCAGTGTAATTCTCACCTGACAAATCAGCAACTCCTATGGGAATTAATTCCCAATAAAAATACATATTTCAACTTCTTTACAAGGTGGAACACTGTGGTTACGCTTCACTTGCCCACCTTTAGAGGAAACAAAATCCCAAGAATGAGTGAATTACCTCTGCCAGCCAGGCTAAAAATTGTATCATTGTCATCATCTCCATCATTAAACAGACAGCTTTTACCCACAGAGGCTCAGCTCACTGCCTCCTGAGCTGCCAAGATGGATTCAGCAGCTTGTAATATTAATCAGCAATGCAGAGGTGAAGCATAACAATCTCCATTTACAATCTGATGAATCCCAAAGGCCACAGACAAGCACATAAATAGCTGCACGAATATAGATTTTCCAAAAATAAACCCATTTACAAGCATACGGTATAAGGTATTTTCCTAAGTAATGTAACCTTTGGAACGCTCAATGTTGGAAAAGGCCAGTGAGACTGAAAGTGTCAAGATACACTTATGTCAATAGCCAAGGGTGTAGAAAAGTCAAACTTTCTGTAACATCCACCTTCATAACATTTAAAAAGAATGGAACAGTGAGGGAGCACCACCCTTGCTTCCCTGGATGCCTGTGTTTGAATATGATTTAGTGAAGGGAGTTATTACTTCAAAGAACAGTATTAAGGACTTCAAACTTTCTTTTGCCACTATCTTTGATTTACAAAACCATAGCATTACTGCAATGAACAATGAACCCCCTAATTGCAGGGTCCTGATAGTTGACTGTTACTGTAAAGTCAAGGTCAATGGTCAAGGTAATGCCTTGATTAGAATTTATTGTTATTTCAAACATTTTAAATGTCCAATTTGCAGGTTTATGGTAATGCTGTGATGTAACAGTGGCCATCTACCAACTGATAGAAGCCTGCAAGAGCTAGAAGCTGATTGGCTGATGGTACTGAATGCAGTTTCATGGTGTATGTTCTGACTTAATTAAGATGATTGGTATAATCTAACAGAAAACACTTTGGTGCTGTGAAAACATATAGATGTTTTGGGTTTTTGACTGCTCTGTATCTTCAGTTTAAAAAAACGGTGCTGTCAAATTTTGACGGAATGTTACAGCCTTTACTTATAAAAATGAATTTAGAACAAATTGACCTATTGGCATGGGCACTTAAAGTTACACATAAAAAATAAGACCGCTCGGCATGGGCACTGAAAAGGTTAAACACATTTCCAAAATAAGGTTAATAAAAAAACAAAAAGCTGGAGTGACATTCATTCACAGGAAGTGACTGGCACTTTAGACTGTCTGATGCAGATCTTATAGGCTTTGAGTGACATCCGTCAACTCGCCCTGTGGATTTTCAAACCCCAGTCTGCTTAATAGTGATTTACAAGTCAAGACTTGTAGCACTCCACCACAGGCGCATCAGTCAACATTTTACAATGATGGGCCAAGAGAGCTGGCTGTGAAAAGTGCTGTCACTTCTCAAGACTTGAGCTCAGTAGGGCAGACCATGGCAAATGCTCCTTTATCCTGTCACCACGTATTTATCAGAGAGAGAGAGAGAGATAGAAGGAAAAAAGGAAGAAAAAAACTCCTATCCTCAGGGAAGGCAGCCAAAAGAACAAAGTTTAATTTAATCTTTACCAGGCTGACAGCTTGGATCCCTTGGCTCTGGAAGGATACAAACAAGTGATGAGATGCAAGTGACATCCACCAAGCTGGGGCTGTGCCCTGCAAGAGCAATCCAGGTGAAACGGGGGAAAGGAGGGCAGAGAGGGTGGACATCCAGCTCTATCTGCTCTGCTGACATAGGTGATATGGAAATATTTGAAGGCAAGGAGAATGGACTGTGCAAGCTTAATTAGGAGTCAAACAAACAGTCATAAGGAAGGGAGTTCATCACATACTTCCAATGCTAGAATGTATGGACTGAGGAGCCAGGTTTTCAGGTTTGTGACTAGGTCATGTACTCAACGTGTACAGATGTCTGGACTTAGGGGTAGCACAGTCCTCAAAATGAAGTGTGGAAATTCAGCGCAGAGTGTCTGATGTTCTTCACACTTTCCTACCTTTGTAGTTATTGGAATGTACTATTATACCACGGAATACAAAAGAGCCACATTAAAAGAATGTTAAAAGAAAGAGCTTCAGAATAAAGGTGGGGAATCTATAAGTACTGTCAGAAACATTCATGAAAGACAGAAATATAATCTGTAAGAGAGACACTCAAATCCTAACTGTGGAATTGTGCCTTTGTGAAGAGATACTATTCACGAAGAACACAAAACCGTACCCAAGCCGCAGAATTAGAGTCCAAAAGGCCTTGCCATGGTCTGTTTACAAATATATAGAAAAGATTATCTTGCTAGCCTGGAGCAGTTATTCCAGACTTAATAAAATGTTATTAGTTGTTATAGTTGTTAATTCGATCAATTTACATGTCTGCAATTGGGAATCACATTATGCAAAGCTCCGGTGCCTGAAGGAAAAATTGCTTAATTACCTCGCTGGCAGCCTTGCTGGATGATCAACACGCTTTGATAATTCACCTCAGTAGTGCCAAACGGAAGCATTTCGGGTTCTCCGGGCTCTCAGAAGTGGCTGCTTATACTATGCAAACATGGGGATCAGGGATGGCTCAATCCCTGAGGGGGGGAGGCAGACAAATGGGATCCAAGTGTCATTGGCTAGATGAGAGCTCCTTTTACCATAAACAACCAAGAAATTAACTTGATGGAGGGTTGCAAAACGTCCATATATTCTCGTTACATAATTATAATTGCCAGTCCACAGCTCAATTTTTCCAACAGAGATGTGAGTGATTAAAACACAGACATGAACACAGAGTGAAGGAATGTCGATTTAAGCCCTGGTCCAGGGATTTATCATCAATAGTTTGTGAAGGCTCTAGCAAACGTTAGCCTACCCTATTATGTTCATGCCTTCCTAACCACCAGAGATCTGCTCCGGCCCCCCTCCAGGTCCACACTGGTAACCCAAGTTAAAGTATTTCAAAAACATCTCTACTGATCAATGGCATGGGTTCAGTTTGACAGATCCACATATGAATGATGTCTAGGTTTATGTATATTGTGCCCAAATAATGTTTAACCCGATTGGTAAAACAGGTCAAACTTACTGGTTTCTCTCATCTCTCATGGTCCACAGTGTTGGACTTTTCAAAATGGAAGAATATGTAATATACCTGTACATTATAATTATGGGAGCACTAATATAGTACTGAAGCAAATAACAGCTTGGGAAACCAATTTTAACCTTACTCCTTTTAAGGATGCTTAACTGAATAATAGAGGGTATATAAAACCTTGTCCTTCACAACTTCATTATGTTTATGAATGCTGGATTATTGCAGAAATGTCATCACTTAGGGGATGTTTTTGGGGTGAATGCTTCTCCACACTGCAAACAAAATATAGGATATTCCTGCTAATTACTGTATGCTAAATGTTGACAATGTCAGACAAGTTCTATAGCACATTAAAGACAATAACATGTCTTGGCAGATTCCACTCTAATTATCCTCTCTATGCCATACAACCTGGTCTGTGCAGTTTAATATTCCATCAAATTATGACTGATGGAAAAGTCTATAAATCCCATTCTTCTAATTTCCACCCAGAGTAGAGTAACCTTCTGTCACTCTCCCTCCCCCACGGCCTGATATATAATACCTCCACTCTCAACCCTCTCCATCTCTGAGCTACTCTGAACTCAGAAGCTGTCAATCGTTTAACCTCCAGCTCCATTCCCATCTTTCTTTGATATTGAAAGGGTATATGGACAATGTGCTACTCTGTAAATTATCCGGTCCCTACACCTTTTGTCAGGCTTGATTAACAGGATATGGCCAAAAGCTTGTTATCTCCATGCCACCAAGAGCTGTGAACCTTCAGCAATGGGTTTTGAGAATGCAGAGACTGTGATCCCCCAATTTTTTGAATGTTGCAAATACACTTTAAAATGACAAATGCTTAGGGAGTGTACTGTGTTAGAAATAAAGACAATAGTTTAGATGCATCTACTGTAGTATACATGTGTATATGTGGTATTGAGTACAACTGGGTCAATGTTTTGATTATTTCTATGTACCTTGTTTTACTTTATTAATTCAAGGGAATGGAAAGGGACTCCTTACACACGTCAGAAGATGGTGCAAAATCTCAGGACAACTGGACTGAAAAACATTTATTGCAAATCCAGTGTTTCTGCCATTGCTGGTAATTCATCACGCTGGTGTTCCTTCACGATAGTGCAATGGTATTAAATTGAGAGAGAGTTAAAATGGCAATGTTGCTACATTATCTTTATGTGCGCTGAAAGCACCTCTTAACAGCACCTACACCAGAAAGATTGGTAAATGATGAACAAAAAAACATACTTGCTTAAAAAGCTTCTTTTGACAAGGCAGCTAAGCAGAGGGCCACTGGGGTGTCAGTCCTGACAAGCATTCTCATCCTAAGCTCTGCAAGTCCTTGCTATCAACACATCTTCCTATTATTATTTATTTCTTAGCAGACGCCCTTACCCAGGGCAACTTTCAGTTGTTACAAGATATCACATTATTTTTACATACAATTACCCATTTATACAGTTGGGTTTTTACTGGAGCAATCTAGGTAAAGTACCTTACTCAAGGGTACAGCAGCAGTGTCCCCCACCTGGGATTGAACCAACAACCCTCCGGTCAAGAGTCCAGAGCCCTAACCACTACTCCACACTGCTGCCCTACCAAGGACATGCTCAGGAAGGGCTCTGCTCTGAGTCCCAAATCATAAAGCATGGAGTGTCTGTCAGATGGCATGCATACACTTAGATAGTAATACAGCATTGTCTTTTTTTGGGAAATTCTGAAGCATAACGAGGCAGTAGGACAAAAAGATCATATAGTGACCACCTCTTAAACTATGCTTTACTTGGGAGGATGTTAGGTTATTTAATGCTTAAAAACTGGAAAGCTAAAAAAAACAGGCTGTATACTAAGACATTCAATAAACCATGGTTGGTTCATAGTTATTTATGTTATATCAATGGCTAGTTGTGAAGTAAAACTATGTTCTGAAACTACATAGTCTGACAATGAAAATATTTTACTTGAACACGATTTAGCTGTGGTGCCATATACTGTATCAATTATGCAATGGTAAATTAGAGCTGTCTAGTATTCCACAGTTTAACCACGGTTTAAGCAAATATCTGTGCAGCCTTCTTCAGTAATAGCTTAAAAATAAAGTGGAAAGCATGTAGCTGCTTTACTAACTTGAGTTCCTGTGGTTGAATCGCAGTCTTTAAAACCCAGTGTGAAAGCTCTTTCTTTATTCAGCCTTGCGTGGTTCAGAAATGCACAGACGCAAATTGCTCTGTAACAGATCTGCACAGTACATTCAATTGTTCATGGGTTTCTTGAACTATGAGTGCAAACATAGTTTATCCTCTATACTCAATAGTTTATTGACAGTCCTGCAGTGACAGTTCACTAATCCTGAATGTGTCCACTGAGTGATTCTGCAGACAGCTCACCGCATAGTATTTAGAGAACAGTTTCCTGGGCAGATCATCGCCTGCTGGGTGAAGTGGATTGAGTGATCGACACAGGTGGCACAGACATGGAGAATGGATGATGGCCCCTAAACCACTTGAGTTAAGATTTACCAAGCACATTTCACTGGGAGTAATAGTTTTATCCAGCGGTCCACCATTTGCTGCTCAGTGGCGTAGAAACACTGCATTATTTTCCCACAAGGGTTATAACAGTTGAGAGTTCTCACTTTGTATTTTTCTTGCAAGGTGCCAGCGTGCTATTTTAAAAAGTTTATCACCTAATGCTCCTTGCCTTTTCAACTTTACATGTGCATTATCATCAAATGTAATATTTCAGATGTTTCAAGTGGTTCACGATCAAGAACCTGGGTTACTTTACACTTGACAGCTCTCATGACAGAACCAGAAGGTGATATAGAAACCAGCTAGATTAGAAACAGTTTATTTATTTAACTATATAATTGATCTATTTACGAGTTTGCATAATGGTTATCTGGATAACCTAAAACCATGATACAGTTAAAACTATGTGTGTATGTTGGAGATAATAATAAAAAGAGCTTCTAAGCATCTAAAAAAAAAAAAATTGTTTTTGGGAAAAGTTGCCCATGTTTTTCCACAAAAGCAGAACAAAGGGTGCAAGCGTGTAACTCATCTCTAAATATATATTTTGATTATGATTCTTTTCTTCTTCACACAGCTGATTATTTAGTAACATTTTCTTGTTGTTGATTTAAGTACAGTGTATTCAGCTTTGCTTAAATCAGCATGTTTCCTTAAATCCCAGGGAGTGTTTCCAGCTAACGAGCACATTTACTATCTAATGGGAACCATGTACATTCTTTGAAAGTGCTAGCAGCAGCCTTCACTTCTTTCCAGGGAGTTGTCAACATTCTTACATAATGAAAGTGAGAAAACATAATTAGGTTTCCTCCATTTTAAAACTCTCATTGAAATTTGATTATCTAGCACATTTTACAGAACCCAGAACAGCGATTCCAAGAAATATCAATACATTTCCCCGTAGGTAGCTGTATGAAGAATGTACCGCATTGGTCATTAAGGGTATTTATTATATTGTCTTCCTTAAAGTCAAATATATTGCCTTTGGCTCTAATAAGAATTAGATTTTCTTGCCAGTCGCAAATACACAATGCCCCTACTGAGCATTATTCTACCTTTCTACCTCAGAAAACCATTTTTTCCTGGTACAGTATTTTATTAAATAATACTACCACAACAGCAACACCAAATAAAAAATACATACAACAGGGTGTCTATTCAATTGATCTAAACAGTAGCATATCACTGCCAGTGTTTAAATATACAAATATATACCAAGCCTGGAATTTAGCTTGCTTGTAAGAAAAAAAAAATACTGTATACTCACACACACACACACACTGTTAGAGATTTCTAAGACTTTTTCTTTTAATGAGTTTAAACAATGACATTGTTTAAATTCGCCACTGTTTATATAAATAAAATACACTGCAAGGTCTCTTTCCAATCTGTTATTCTTGTACTACCATTATTATGAGTATTGGTAGTTTTACACTAAAATGGCTGTGTAACTAACAAAAAGCAGTTTGGTAATAACACAGTCACATTATTTGGTCTGCTAAGACCAGGGGCCTGTCATTCATGCTAATTATCAGGATCAATATTGGTATTCACTTTGACTGGCAGCTGTGAAAGATGTATTATTAGGTTAGGTATCATGTGAAAAAGTCTTAGGACTACAATAGCCTTGAAAACAAGTACATTATTTTTTTATGACAAGCCTTCGGGACATTCAAGATGACAAAATGAACTTGATAGGACTTGCCTAATGAGTCTGAGAGGAAATAACATTGCTTCTATGTATAAGGAGGCTGTAGCATCAGAGCGAGCTGGATAAAAATGTCTGTAGGACTCTAATTCATCAATAAGGACATGAGCTCAGGGCTAATGGTCTAGCAGATCCAGTCAGTTAATAAAGTCTGTGGAGGATCTTGGTTTCTATACAGGCTCTAGGAATTAATATTTCATGTTTTACTTCTAGCGCAATGTGGAGCGAGGGCTCGGAGGGCATTTATCTAGACAGTGCTGGGGTTTGATTATAGTACGAGTGAGGGGACAGTGGTGAGAGTTTTTTTTTTAGTTTTGTATCAATAGTAATACAACAATAAATAATAATCAACATTCCTTGTTGTCATATATGGCCCTCTTCACAAACATTTTACAATAATCTAAACAATTAAAGTCTAGCTGCCTTATACAGTAGGCATCCTTATTGTATTAAAATGTAACGCTTGTCTCTGTGTGTGCCTGTTTGCTTTGTTATCAACATTGGCATGCAGACCCCTTGGACATGTAATAAAGATGTGTATTTTGTGGGGCTGGCAGGGATGGGTTAAGACTAAATTGGATAATGGATTGCTAATTTAGCCAGGCAACATGCACAGGAGGGGTTTGGAGTACAGCTCCTCACTCCATCTTAAGACTCAAGGACAGTAAGTGCCTGTGCTCTATGCCCTGGTCACTGTGACAGCCTTGTGTTTGGGTGAATATTGCAACTCCTGACCCTGCTATAAGGGCAGTACCTTTCGGTTTGGTATTTGGGTTATTTTTTGCAAATAAATGTTTGATACCTCCTTCCTGCTTTGACCACCAAGCTAAAATTTCACATCTCTTCCTTGACTTACTGAGACACAGGCAGCTTTTTGTTTTCTCTGTTTTTTTATGAGATCTCTGGGTACCTAAATCAAACAGACTGTATTTAAATCACATCTCAAATGATGTATTCTATGGAAAGCACACAGTTCAGCAGTTATTCTTTGAAAGCCAGGTCTGCACACTAATGAATAGATAACCCTTAAAGCTGAGAAAACACAGGGTGTGTGGGTACTAATTACTTTTTAACTGAAATAAAAGGATTACTAAAGAAGACAGCCATTGGAATGAATATATTTCAAAATTAACAAATTATACTAGTCCACAAAAAGTAGTGTACCAGTACAATAGCAATAGTTTCTATTGCCTCTAATCACCACAGGGTCATAGCTATTTTGCAGTTATGGTAATGTACTATATGCTACTGCACTGCTCTTATTACAATACAGCTAAGCTGAACATTTGAGTGACAGTTGTATCTTGGAGATGGAATTTCTCCTAAAGCAGCTTTTAATATGTTTAATAAAATGGCTTGGATAAATTAAGTGCTGTGATTTGCTTAACAAGATCACATGACTGTGCGATAAGAATTGTCTTACTGCACGGCTATGACATCATAGACCAACTTACTTGCCTGATCTATTAATATTACGATGCCTTAATAGTAACAATTATCTAAACAGTGTTTCTGTAGGTAAAAATGTCAACATACAACTGAAACAGCATTTAAAATCACCCAACAATCTGATTTTTTCATCTCTGTCACTAAGAATTACAGAAAAATTGGCAAATATACTGTGGTATTTAGTCAGAGAACAGAACAAAGAAAACTCTGAGGTAAGCAGTAGCAGTAACACTGTATTCAAAAGCCATCTGAGAAATCACCATGCAAGTCTCACTCAGCATGTAATTTATCTATCTATCTATCTATCTATCTATCTATCTATCTATCTATCTATCTATCTATATATATATATATATATATATATATAGAGAGAGAGAGAGAGAGAGAGAGAGAGAGAGAGAGAGAGAGAGAGAGAGAGAGAATGTTCAATGTAATGTTTATGGCAAATCAAAAAGTGCAATATATATATATATATATTCAGGGACTATTTTGTTTCTCAGTGGAAGGATACATAATACATTTTTTTCTAGTTTATGTAATTATTTTCAAAAAAAAATGTAGCCATTTTATAAGCGAAATAACCCATGAATAAGCGAAATAACCCATGTGGTTGAAGGCACTTGGCCTGTGGCCTCGTGCCTCACAATGCAACCAGGGTGTGCAGTAAGAATTGTCTTACACACCCTGTCATGGGTTATTTCTTACTTAATATATGTGTAATATGGCATGTGTGTTATATCAACATATGTTTTCCCTAATCATGTTATTTGGAACACATGGTGTTGGAGTTGACATGACATGAACCATTTTGTATATTTCTTAATATCCAAAAATAAAAGTTGGCTGAGCTTTACATTTGAAAAAGACTGTGAAAATGATGATGCAAACTGTTAGCATTTTGAGACTGAACAGAATAAAAAAAACCTGATGATTTGGGTGTGTGCTTATTTGTAGCTAGTTCCGTGATACCTCAAAATCGTTTTTTTTTTTTCTGGGATTTCGCTTTTTATATACTTTGTGTTATTATTGTTTTCGGTTACTTTCCAGAATGTGTCACAATATGTATGGTAACTTGACAGTACTTAAGTTTCCTTCTTTCCTTTGCTGTCTTCCTCAACAAACTACTTATGGTCCCAGGTACATTCTTCTGTGGGTATTGTGTGTCTAGGCATTTTTTTTACATTTCGCCACAATTTGCAATTTTGTTTTAAATCCTCCCCCTTTAATATAGTTTTAAATTGCGCAAACAAGTATCTGTTTCTAATTGTAATCTTGTTTTAAATCTCACAAGCAGAGTCTCCAATACAAATGTAGGAATTTGCTGCCACTCAGCAGTTGGGGTGGATTTAAAGTATTCAGATCAAATCAATGATAGATACAAGTCAGGAAAGAGGGACATTGCCCAACTGCACTGAGAAAGGTAGTTTGTGTTTGTTTTTTGTTTTTGTTGTTATGGGAAAGGGGAGAAGTTAATGTGAATTGAGTAACCATTCCCAGTGTTTTTTCCAGTGTTTATTGGCTATACACCGATTTCATTTTTTTGTATCGGGGGTGTTTTATCGGTTTGTATTGGTTAAACCAAAAATCAGAAACCCTAAATATAATATAATATCATTATGGTGCCACTTATATTATCGAAACAATAATTAAAAGAATGACATATTCTATTTGGTGGGTACTTTGATGTATAGCTATAGACCCATGTCATGATGCATTGACCCACTGAAAGAGAGTGGTGTATGTTGTAGAGCTAGTGATCTAGACCTAGTCATCTTTAACATGATTAATTGAGGCTCCAGCTGTATAAATAGGGGCTTGATGTTGGTATTAGAGATGGAGGACTGTGATCTATGGTCTGTGTTCCGTGCTGTCCTGTCCCGTCATATGTCTACCTTTGTGGGTTTGTTGTATAACTTTTTGTTTTGGCCTTTGGGCTGTTTGTTTTGTTAATGTGTTTTTGTTCATGTCCGTTCTGTGTTTATTAAACATGCACATTAGCGCTTCACTGCAGCTTCTGTGTCCGAGTCTCCTTTCCTAATAAACAACAGCCTTGCTAGTGATGCTGTCCTGTCACAGTATGTTACAAAACGTTTATTGAACATGAAATAAAAGCACAAAAAAAACCCCAAGAAACAGAGAACTTCAAAAACTGTCCTTGGCAATAAAACATCTTATTGAAATACAGCTTAGAAAATAATTTTAGTCTAATTAAAAATTATAAGATACAAACAGAATGAATTGGAGGTTTTGGAGTGTTTGGATATGAAACTTTATAAAGATGATCATTCAGATATACTGCTCCATCAAGGCTGGCCTGAGCCTCGTAGGAAAAAAAGAAAAAATTGCAAGTAATTCTATCAGTCTTCCTGCATATAAATTGTCACTGCCGCGCTCAGCTTTATTGCATTGAGCTGGCTGTCTATGTAGAGCCCTTGTGTAAAATGTTCCAGCGATATCAATCAATGCTCAAAACGATCTCCCAGCACTTCAGTCAACCTGCACTGAGAATAAGGAACTAGATAAATGAACAGGATATATAATTGTCTCACATAGCTGAGCTTTACCCACACTGAGGAGTATTAGAAAAAGTCAGCCAAAAATACTACTGCAAACCGTCTTTTTTCTATTTGAAGGACAACAGTAAAGGCCAAGTGCAAACCACTGAAAGAGTAAAGCAAGTGGCTTCTTTCAAAGTGACAGAAACAGGGAATATTTTAAAACTCTAGTACTGTAATGCATTTCGAGATCAGCTACAGCTCTTGTTAGATACCACGCTAATATTGACAAAACGCATATTTACATATGTATGAAAGGTCAGTGTTAATTATTTTTTTCTATTGCCATTTTATATTTGTCATTTCACATTTGAATTGCCAGTATCACATTCTTTCACCCATACAGTACTGTTCAGTCAGTTACTTGTATTGTAGTGCGGCAGCATTGACGATGGGTTTGTTCATCAGTGACTGGATATGAAATGCATATTATAGTGTTCAATTAAAAGTACAACTGCTGTGAGCAATTAAAATCTTCACAAAAGCAGTAAAATGTACAGCAATTAATTCTCCTGAGTCACATAACTTTCTCTATTTAATCAGATATCTAATATGTTTAACTCCCTCTTCTTACAACATCACGAGCATTAAAATGCCTGCCTCTTAGATTTGTTTTTTTATAATTAGGCTGCATTGCCAATTAATCTTAATGGAAAGAGCATTTTAGTCCTACTAACTAGGAGTCATGTGGCCTTATGAATTACATTAGGACCTCATTAAGTCACAATAATGTAGCTCTCTGATCAGTACATATTACATTGCCTTGGGGCTCCCAGTCTGTATGATTCAATTATATTGAGTTTTGGCTCAAGCAGAAAGCTATCTTAAATGGTGTATATTAAAATGTAGCTTCCAAAGGCCAGATTATTTTCCTGATTTCTTTTTTCTCTTTTATGCTTTTCTTCTTGTAAACCAGGAGCCTCTTGGAGCTCGTTAAGATGAAGGATGGTAACACGCTCTCTGGGTCAGGTATAGTCTGCTTCTTGAACAAATGCCCTTCATCTCCTCCCCTCCTGGGTCCACTTTGCAATTACAGTACATGTATTTGTAGCTTGTTGTTAACTCTACTACCACCACCACTTAATATACATACAAAAAATGTAATACTCTGGGTAAAGCTTTATTTTAGGTTCCATTAATAAGACTGTAATTACTTAGTAACTCCTATAAAGTAAACACAAAATACATTCCACATGTATTCATACTGAACCCCATAATAGGGAGTGTTATAGTTGATTAAAAAAAATACTTTATTTGGTACATTTATTAATGGAACCTAAATTAAAGCAATATTTTACTTGTTGAGCTGCAGGGGATCCCCCCTGTTATACATTTTTAAAATGTCACGTTTTGGACAGACATGGCATTTAATGCCTCTATCTTTAGGGTAGTGGGGTTCTTGGGCTGGTTGCACCTGCTGGAATCCACCAGCTGGTAGCAATCATCTCAATAAGCCCCTGCTTTTACAAGTCTGTTTAGAAGAGAGTGAGTTCTATCTGGAGCTTGCTGCTGAAAGGTTGCTGTCCGTGGTTCTGAACTCTTTGCCTGTTTCTGGTCAAAATTCTCAAGCCCCGTTGGTCTGTGTTTGACTTGGCAACATTGTTTACCACTCTTTTGCTACCCTATAATTAACTGAAGCCACTGGTGTCATATTTACAATCACTGGACCCTGTGACCAGTCACAGGAAATTGTAATCCTTTTCCACACAAAAACAACCATTTCTCAGAGAGCACACTTCTTAAAATAGGTTTCTCCTGATACTCACTTTTCCATTGCTGCCACTAAGATGTACATACATTGCAGTCAATTAATATGTAACAGGACAAAGTCTGGGCGCAAACTGGCCCCCGCACACCGCAAGTGAGCATCTTAACCACTATGCAAAAGAGCCGGGCTCGTCTGCATTCATGGTATTAGAGCTTTTAACCTCATGTAATCTCACCAACAGGGGACAGAATCTGTAACAGCAGTGTATCACAGAACACTGCCAGTTACAAAAATAAAACATAAAAAATTAGGTAATTGCCAATGCAGAAATAATGAATGAAAATAACCCATAGCCCAGCAACTTTCATTAATTCCAAAGGTCACCTGGGTCTACTGCAGTACACTTCGATTAAATAATAGAGCAATCGCTTTAAAAATGAATTATATTAATGGCTAAGCTCTATAAAACTGACATATTGACATATACCTCGTATCAATTTACAACAGCTCACTGCCAGACCAATATTCTCATTCTCTCTCTTATTAATATAATAATAATAATTAATTATTATTATTATTATTATTATTATTATTATTATTATTATTATTATTATTATTATTATTATTATTTATTTCTTAGCAGACGCCCTTATCCAGGGCGACTTACAATATAATGATGACAATGACAATATTGTAGACAATAACAAACACATGCAAAGATCAGCCACTAGAATAATACCTCTTCATATTTTTGACATCCAGAAGTTGCTAAGCCGAATGATATTTTGCAGCAACCTACATATCAACCAGAAACAACTTAGCAATGATTTCTAAACTGCATGTGATTTTTTAACTTGTAGCATCTCTTTTTTATATGTTATGATTGAATCTTTATTGCATTTTATGATGCCATCATTATTTTACATTGCCTTCCAAAGAGGAATGTGATGAGCTACTCTGTGAATGCTCAGTGAGTATTCAGTGAATCTTCAGTGAGTCTTCAGTGAGCTTTCAGTGAATCTTCAATGAATCTTCAGTGAGTCTTCAGTAAATTTTCAGTAAGTCTTCAGTGAATCCTCAGTGAGTCTTCAGTGAATCTCCAGTGAGTCTTCAGTGAGTCTTTAGTGAGTCTCAGTGAGTCTTCAGTGAATCTTCAGTGAGTCTTCAGGTAGCCTTCAGTGAGTCTTCAGTGAATCTTCAGTGAGTCTTCAGTGAATCTTCAGTGAGTCTTCAGTGAGTCTTTAGCGAGTCTAAGTGAGTCTTCAGTGAATCTTCAGTGAGTCTTCAGTGAATCTTCAGTAAGTCTTCAGTGAGTCTTCAGTGAATCTTCCTGTCTTTGAATGAAGTGGTGAATCAACTCAACAGGCCCCCTATCAAATATAACACATGCAGCTTAAGAAACATTGGATGAGAAATAATAGAGAGATAATAGTATAATAATTTGGACTGAACGTCATCTTTGATTGTTTCTTTCTGTCTTTCCTTTTTGTACAATATTACACAGTTTCACTAGCCCATGCTGCATCTCTGTGGTAACAGACCTGCTCCTGGTAAAATATTTACAAGCAAATAAATAAAGTTATTCTTGCATTCTTGTGAGAGAGGGGTCAGGGGTACTGAATGTTGATGGCTTCTGAGCCGTAGCACAAAGGCATCTTCTCCTCAGCGTTTGAAAGGATTGTGAGAAAGCAGATCAATCAGAGAGGGAGTAGATGGAGTTTTAATGGATCACTGCAAGTTGTTATGCAATGCATTTGGTTTGTCATGCTATGTGTAACTTACAATGTTGTTACTGAGAGGGAAAAAGCTTGATGGAGGCTCTCAGGGTAGATCAAATAACATCTGGGGAGATTCTGATTCTGTATAATATATTTAAAAAAATTAAAAGTAACTAGATTTTTATATTTTCATTACTGCTTTCAAAAAACTCAAGAACTTGAATAAGATTAGACTTCTGTTAGATAAAACAGTCCCATAATGCCTACAAAGAGAATTTCACAGCGAGATAGAAAAATGTCACGTTTTGTTAAATCTATACTGTTTGTTTTCGGTTTAGACACCACATGGATGGCACTTTATTATAGCATGGCCATACTAACTATGGCTCAGACTGACAGCATGCAACTACTGTTCTATCCGAACAATATTTACAATGTCTTAGGAGACAAGCCTGTTATAAAAAAGAGAGTGGGGCAGAATCACGTCATGTTCCCCTTTGCAGTGAAAACATTGGTGTTTAGTCTGTTGACAGTATTCTTCATAGTCTTAGAAGGCATTTAGTGAGCTTGATCAGCCCTGACAGTGCTGGCTGCAGATTCAGTGGCTAAAAGGCTCTGTGGGGAGAGAAATCCCACACATTAAATAGGAATCAATTTGAAGGTGGGCGAGAGAGTGAAGATTGTGAAAGAAACTCAGCTCAGGGTTCAAGCATTCATTTACCTTTTATTTACTTTTTTTGGCATTATTGTTATTTTAAAAGCAGCCTCGTAGACATGACTACTTTGCATCTGTCAGAGCTGATGTATTGTTCAGACCACAAAGGAATACTGAACTGTTACACTGTATATGGTGTAACATGTAGACTTTCCTGAAGATGTTTTATTCTTCTTTTATGGATTTAGTGGTCTCTTCCTATGCAGTTTTAAAAGTTAGGCTGATCACGGGACCCTGCAGCAGCTTTTTAAAACTCATTCTTTTGCAACCAGGTTATTTTATGAACTACATTTTCTAACATGTGTTTTTGGCAATACTTTGTACATAAAGTGTCTCCAACTACTGTATACTGTAATAACACCTGCATTACACATATACAGTGCCTTGCGAAAGTATTCGGCCCCCTTGAACTTTGCGACCTTTTGCCACATTTCAGGCTTCAAACATAAAGATATGAAACTGTAATTTTTTGTGAAGAATCAACAACAAGTGGGACACAATCATGAAGTGGAATGAAATTTATTGGATATTTCAAACTTTTTTAACAAATAAAAACTGAAAAACTGGGCGTGCAAAATTATTCAGCCCCTTTACTTTCAGTGCAGCAAACTCTCTCCAGAAGTTCAGTGAGGATCTCTGAATGATCCAATGTTGACCTAAATGACTAATGATGATAAATAGAATCCACCTGTGTGTAATCAAGTCTCCGTATAAATGCACCTGCACTGTGATAGTCTCAGAGGTCCGTTTAAAGCGCAGAGAGCATCATGAAGAACAAGGAACACACCAGGCAGGTCCGAGATACTGTTGTGGAGAAGTTTAAAGCCGGATTTGGATACAAAAGATTTCCCAAGCTTTAAACATCCCAAGGAGCACTGTGCAAGCGATAATATTGAAATGGAAGGAGTATCAGACCACTGCAAATCTACCAAGACCTGGCCGTCCTCTAAACTTTCAGCTCATACAAGGAGAAGACTGATCAGAGATGCAGCCAAGAGGCCCATGATCACTCTGGATGAACTGCAGAGATCTACAGCTGAGGTGGGAGACTCTGTCCATAGGACAACAATCAGTCGTGATACTGCACAAATCTGGCCTTTATGGAAGAGTGGCAAGAAGAAAGCCATTTCTTAAAGATATCCATAAAAGTGTTGTTTACAGTTTGCCACAAGCCACCTGGGAGACACACCAAACATGTGGAAGAAGGTGCTCTGGTCAGATGAAACCAAAATCGAACTTTTGGCAACAATGCAAAACGTTATGTTTGGCGTAAAAGCAACACAGCTCATCACCCTGAACACACCATCCCCACTGTCAAACATGGTGGTGGCAGCATCATGGTTTGGGCCTGCTTTTCTTCAGCAGGGACAGGGAAGATGGTTAAAATTGATGGGAAGATGGATGGAGCCAAATACAGGACCATTCTGGAAGAAAACCTGATGGAGTCTGCAAAGACCTGAGACTGGGACGGAGATTTGTCTTCCAACAAGACAATGATCCAAAACATAAAGCAAAATCTACAATGGAATGGTTCACAAATAAACATATCCAGGTGTTAGAATGGCCAAGTCAAAGTCCAGACCTGAATCCAATCGAGAATCTGTGGAAAGAACTGAAAACTGCTGTTCACAAATGCTCTCCATCCAACCTCACTGAGCTCGAGCTGTTTTGCAAGGAGGAATGGGCAAAAATTTCAGTCTCTCGATGTGTAAAACTGATAGAGACATACCCCAAGCGACTTACAGCTGTAATCGCAGCAAAAGGTGGCGCTACAAAGTATTAACTTAAGGGGCTGAATAATTTTGCACGCCCAATTTTTCAGTTTTTATTTGTTAAAAAGTTTGAAATATCCAATAAATTTCGTTCCACTTCATGATTGTGTCCCACTTGTTGTTGATTCTTCACAAAAAATTACAGTTTCATATCTTTATGTTTGAAGCCTGAAATGTGGCAAAAGGTCGCAAAGTTCAAGGGGGCCGAATACTTTCGCAAGGCACTGTAGCTGTGTAATTAAAATGAAACAACATGCTTAATTATGTCAAAGATTTCAACTTTGACAGTTACTAATGTTTGTTGTATTTGCACATGTGATTATTGTATGTATTTACAATGTAATTATTATGTGCTCAGTCACTTAATGTGAAGTCTGATTCTCTTATTTAACTGACGGAATGCAAAACAGATTGGAGTCTGGAACAGGAATTCTAATTGTCAGCACAGACTAAACGAATGAGCTGCCTTCGTCAACACCCCTCTATCATTGCACAAACACGTGTAGCAGTGGGAGGTATAGTGATGATTTTTTTATTCTTGTTTTATATTTAAAGTTGAGAAGCAGGTTCAATCTTCACTGGTCAGCATATGTGAAAGCTTAGAAAGGTGCAATCGCACTATGAAAAGCAGCTGCATACAGTATTCACCAGAGCTGCACGAAGCTAGCGGTAAGCAATGTGGACATGTTCATTCCATTAAAGGTCAGCTCAGAAGGCTGAGATTTGTGTTGAATTAGAAATGTACATACTAATACTGGTGTAACTTGTAGATTTGACATCTTCAACCTTGATTCTTTGCCCCAACGGATCGAACGTTTTCACAATAATACAGAACAGTGATGCTGTTCAGGGCTTGTATTTTTTCAAAGACTGTTCTTTTGATGTGCTGTCATTACAACCTGACCTTTTAAACAATACAACAGTCTTGATTGTAAGTACAAACTTGTCTCTCCAATTCCAGGTAATACATGTTGCACATATTCACTGCCAATAAAGAGATAGATATGTGAAAGTATGCAGGGATAAAAAAGCAGTTTCTGCAGAACCTGCATAATATGCTGTAAAATTCATTGAAAGTCCCAGAAAATATAATCTTGTTCACTTTTAATGTTTGACTGTCATGCTTTTACTGCCATGTTATTGTTGTATGCCTTGTAAACCAAGTTCTATCAGTACTCTACTTCATGACATATCGTAGCAACTCATTCAGAAACAAGGAGCTACTGAACTGGGAAGGGACACGTGTGTGTGAGCTAGATAGTGTTATAGTGCAGAAGAGACTGCAATGATCTGCTAGACTAGTTTCCATTTCTATAGTGACTGTGCTTTTGTGACTGAGAGTGGCAACATGGCATGGACCTGCAGTGTAATCGTTTCTACACTGTTCTGCCAATAGATCTCAGCTCTACACAAGGTGCACCAATCCAAAATTGCAGAGATGTCCCTTTATTTATCAGGGCGTTTTCACCTTAAAAGGAAGCTAGTGTTCTGAATAATGATATCCAATATCAAGTTAACATTCTTCCTGCATACCTGTGGTAAAGATAGTGTCACGGCCCAGGCTGGTAGAAATCAGGAAGGAGAACCCAGAGACAGAAGCTGCAAGATTAAAGCACTAATTCGCACATTTAATTACAAAACAACAATAACAATAAACATAGGAACAAAAAAATAGGCACAAGGGCCAAAACAAACAGTTTGAACAAAACAATATTACTCTTTTGAATAGCATGGTTTCAGGCCGCGCTGTCACTTACATGGAAACGCGACTTCATCAACTGCCCTAAACGATAATTCTCAATACTTAACACCACAGCACAGCACACAAACAATAACATTCACCAACATTCATTCTAAAAAGGTAACACCCGTTATCACACTTTTTATACACCTGTGACTGAAGCCTAATTAATCATTAAACATTACATTTACGACTCCAGCCACATTCCTTTTCTGACAGGGAGGAATTTAACCCCCTCCCTGCCAACCCAATATCCCCCACACGTGCCCCGGCAGAGCTTTCACCCTTCTGCAATACCCCAACTGTTCTGGTTGATAGAGCATCACTACATTCAGTGTTCAGCCACAAGTCATTTACACGTGTATGTAGACCAATCAGTAGCTGTCTTGTCTGTTGCCGTTTCCTAAAGATACGTGTTCAAGTTGTTCAAGTCTTTGCTTTTACCTATTTAATAGCCCACTAACCACCAGTCCTCACTGACTGCAGTCGATAATGTTATATGCCACATGCTCTTTGAATTTCCTTGTGCTTGATTTTTTCATTTTATTAAGTTGCTGTGACATACCACTTACAGTTAAATAACTCAGTTTAAGGAACATGCACTATCAAATGAAATTATGTAGCAATGTAATTACAGAAAGTATGATTACAGCACCACTGTTAGACCTGACTAAATTAATCCATGCCTTATTATCACACATTGTAAAATATTGCCCATAGCCTCCTAATGTGCATAATTTAATTCCTAATAGTTACGAATAAAATGTTTGTGTGCACTACATCACAGACATACAAGTATTTTTTAATGATTACAAAAAAAAACTAGGAGGAAATCAGTTTAGTTAATTTTAGAATCAAAATCGTTTAAATATGTTTTAGTTAAAGAAATACTGGTGACACTAACTGGTTACTTTTATATAAGATCTCTTGCCCTTTTGTCACTTATGATTACGTGCTGCATGGTTATGACCAACTCAGCACCTAAAAGCTTAAAAATGCCAGGTATCGACTGTGAATACAGCTGTTGGTGATATTGTACAGAAAACTGTAAAGACGAAGCCACAATCAATGCAAACTCACCATGTCCTGCTCTGTATTAATAATGAAATTTCAGTTATTACAGATTTAGTTAGGGTTAGATGGCTAGGAGTTCACTTTAATCTTCTTCTCTCCCAACAGATGGTATTGTTGGAAAGTGGTATTGTAAGGCCACTAAGCTTTCTACTATAACTGTATAGCTTTCTACTATAACTGTATAACTGCATAGCTATAGCTGTGGTGAGGAGCGGACCCCCATGTAAAGTATTCTCTACAGTCAACTTCTAAAATATGCCTGTATTATTTATCTGGAGCACAGTAGCAGAGAGAAATATGTATAGTGTGTATATGATACGAAACAGAAATGGAAAACAAAATTGGGGCCACACTTAGGCAACTCCATTCAGTCTAACAGACTTGTTACTGTAATACTGTACAGTAGCTTGTTATACACAAGTGTCCTGCATCTGTATGAATGTATATGGACAACCCCCAGGAAAACCTAATGAATACATACTTAAATAAATAAATAAAAGACTGATATCCATGCCAGGTGGATGAGCGAACCCATGACTTCTGAACCTCCTACAACATTTCTGTGCTGAGCCACCATGTGGGTGCTGGTGCAGTACAATACTGACACACTGCAATAACTGCGTCTCCATCAGCTCATGCAGAAAAGCCCTGTTTCAGTGCATTTAGGCAATTATAATATAATGTGCCAGGAAGAGCCACAGAGGAAAAGTAGCTCGTAAAGTAACAAATAGCAAAAGGCAACTATTATTATAAATGAAATGTGCTTGAAAATTTGCAAAGCAGACATCCAGGGGAACCATACAACAATAGCAAGGCAGTAGTCATCCATTAAGACATAGCTGTAAAGAGGCTGTAATTTGGTTCACAGCTTTTAAATAACAGTAAGAGTGATAGGCCAAGTTGTTTATCCCTACAGGGAATCTGGTTAATTGAGGTTTTCTAGGCAAAAGCTCCATGCATTCTACTTCAAGTACAAATACCACTGAAAAATGTACATATACCATGTTCCTTCGAATTTAAGAATCGAGATCGGGCTGTAATGTTTTTGTTTGTCTTTTCTCGGGCAGGCACGTCTTTTATTAAAAATTTTAATACACGCATCGCGATACTCGAATTTAAGACGCAGGCCAATTTTTGAGAATAAATATTTCGCTTAAAACGTGCATCTTTAATTCGAAGGAATACGATAGTCTTAGGCCCTGTCCACAACAGCAAGTCCTTCAGGCGCCAGTATTTCGGCAAACATACCACAAAGCATTTTGGGATATTAGAGGATACACAAAAAATGTAGTATGGTATTACAGCATACACACTTCTGACAAACCACACTACCTGATGTGATCTAATTAGAAGTGGACTCGAGACTACCTCCTGAGCTGGCCTCGAGTTTGGTTCTCGAGTACAGTATTAAATGCTGCGAAGTGTGGACGCGAACCGTATTTAGCACTTTTATGCCAACTAAAGGCAATTAATACGGTTTAAATGCATAGTGTGGACAGGGCCTTAATCTTGTCGACAGCTGTGCGTATGTCTTGTCTAGCAGTTATTTTCTTTTATTCTAAACTATAAATTCAGCTGACTCGCTCCTTCCCGCTGTAATCCCCTGCTCACTCCTTCACATTAAACACTGTGAGCTCAGAGAAACACACTTGAAAATGCCTGCCTGCCTCTCTGCAGTCATCTCCGTCTCCTTCAGGGAATGCGCCTGAGTCGGGTGAGACTCTCAGTGTATTCAGAAGAAAATTATTCCCTTGTTCCCGTGCAGGTTTTCCTCTCATTCACTGAACTTGAAAGAAGTCTGCCTTTTTGCGCTAAATGGAAATGGGTTATTCTAGCAGGAGTGTCGTTATCTGGGGTTGTGGAGTAAACAAAATAAATACACACAATAAAATGACATTAAAAGACATTAAAATTGTGTACATTAATACAGTACATTGCACAATTAACTGCCAGTGTGTAAATAAAAGGGGCATTACAGTGTGTGTTGCATAGAGTACTTGTTTTGGTTAATTTGTTCATCATAGACACCACTGTATGCTTACTGCTATGAAACACATTGAATATATTTGTGTTTTATTCATATTTAAAATACTGTAACAGTTAATTGTAGGTTTCACATGCTTACCAATTAAATACAGTATAATTACAGTATACACATATAACAAACAATGCTGCATCAATACAGCGATAAAGAAAAATGTAACTACGTAAGCGATATGCATATGCTTCTTTATAAAGTGTGTCTTTTAGAGATAAAGGTGCATCTTTTGTATGGTACCTAACAGAAAAAAAATAAAATACAAACATGTATAATCTGAGTTAACAAGGACACTGAAACATACAACCCTTTTTTCAGAAATCTGACCCATATACTGCATAGTAGTAATAACTGAGAGATGATGAAATGGTAATGATCCACAAGGGCCCTTAAGAGAGGTATAAATCAGGACTGTTCAATTTTTTTTTCTGTTTGATGTAATATTAATGCAGAGTTTGGATTGTGCTGCCTCTATCATATGACTCCTTAAACACTACACTACAACCTCTAAAAGACTGGGCTGTCCTCACCTTTAAGAATAAAACATCATAAATTTTCTCAAAAAATCCCAAATTTGGTCATCAAAGTGCCTTTTTAATATTAGACTAATATATTTATGGAAAGTGTAATAGCTGTCAAGTAGCATTGGTGCAATGATTTGCAGTATGGTTACAATTACAGTTGTAAATTGCTTGTACTTTTTTGTCGCATGGACTCACCCCCTGGGGTATTCTGGTGCCATCCATTAGCTTTAGGGAAAATAAGCAACAGAATACTAACCAATAACGTCTCTTCGAGGGAAGGAACCTAACGCAGAGGTGGAGGAGAGGAGGACCAGCAGCAAAGTGAGGTGAGTTTAATACCCTTGGTTATTTGAATTATGATGGCGCTATACTTATAGTTAACTATACATACTCATACACTAAGCTAAAATCCCATTCAAATGTAAGAGATAATTTACAAGTATTCTACACACCACAGAAGGTTTCTCAACCACATTGCCTATCACTGACTAGTCCTTTGATTGTGGATCCTGGGGACTGCATTTACCTTTACCAATGACTCTGTCCAAATTAACATGCTTTGTGGGAACGAAAAAACAGCAATGTTCATTGTACAGTAAAACCATGTCTAATCCTGCCACTATATAACGGCATTCTGTATAATTCGGCATGTTTTTTTTTCCGGTCCAAACCAAATTCCTATTGAAACGAATGGTGTGATGTCCTCTACAATCCGGATCCTGACTATTCTGGAATTGGGTCATGTGTTTTTTTCTTTTTAAAAGTTTAAAACTAGTAAAAATATAAAAAACAAAAACAAAAGAAGTTGTGTATACAATACATTCACGTCATTATGAATTGTACAGCATGGAAATGTCTAAATTGCTTATCAAAAAAAAAAAGCTGAACGTTTACTAAAACCAACACAAAGGCAAACAATTTCAGACATTCTGTAAAGAAAAGATGCCTACTTAAAAGCAACATGGAGAAAATCTGAATGCAATCAAAAGTGCCTGAATGGAAAGACCTTCTATGCCTTCATGTGGGATTCCGGCACTTTTTTTTTTAAAGTGTTCACAGTTTTGTCGTTTTACCTTTTTATTAGGTACAGTATTACAGTAACTGTAATCGCCACAATTGTCCAGTCCCAAGCAACGTTGGATTGGTCACATTTTACTGTAAAACATGTACAAGCAGATACATTTTGTTTTCTAAGGGTCTATATACTGTTACTCTACATACAGTGCTGCAGCCTTGCTTTAAAAGGGCTGATAAAAATTGTAGTTGGGATTAAGCACAGTGTGGCTTCAAAATGTGTGGTCTGCTCAGCTTTTGCGCTGTCATTGCCCAGTCAGAAGTATTCGAAGTCAGAGTCTAAGAAGGCAGAACAGCTTTTGCACAGGAATGGAAGCCTCTTTTGTAAGAGAGCAGAGGACAGCCTTAGTTTATATTACTGTGACTACACAGTGTGTAACCTTCCATATGAAAATGAGCCTGTTACAGTATATACTGTACTGTGTACTGTATACAAAACATTCGTTCTGTGAAAAACATTTGCAGTATTTAATTAATTAGATATCTACCTCAGTAAACTGGCATGATAGAGAAGGGTTTTGCAGACAGTTGCTATTACTTATTTTGAAACTACAGATGGCCAAGCCCTAGGTGAGAATTTGGCCTGAACATTGGGTTCAGAAGCTGTGCCACTGTCAACAAGAGTTTTGGAATTGATTATGTCCACACAAGTACAATAAATTCAAACAATCTTGAGATGTCCGTCAAGTCATAAAGTTTAGATTCTGTCTAGATGCTGTTCTTGAAAGCTTTTTTTAAAAAAGGGTGCTTGGAAAAGAAATCAAAACCAAAATACAACCATTCTCTTGAAAAGCCATAAAAGTGTTTGACTGCAGCATGGGGCTGCTTAGCATGTTGGCTTAAAATCGCAGTTAGTAATGTAACTATTGTTGCTTCTAGGTTAAAGCTGCCTCAGGGTGTGCTTTTTGCCATTGCATCTCCAAGTATACAAGATATTTGTGTTTCCATTCTCAGTTTGTGAAATGTGCAGATACTTTACAATCCTACAGGGAAACAGCAGTGGGCTAGATCAATGTTGGGTTACAATCTCACCTAATTAGGCTTACATCACTGATAGAAACGTTCAGTCTGATAAACAAAAGATATTTCAATAGTCCAAACAAGTATAAAAAAAGAAAAATAGTTCAGTGGTAACATAAAATATAACTGCATCTGAGTTATATTTTGTAAGAAACATGACACCCTATTCACAAAGACTAAATGTCATTTTGGGTCAGTGCAACCATTTATCAAAAAAACACAGTACAGTATGTTCAAGTTGCATGGGTCACTGATCACTAATTTGACTTAATTGGCTCACTTTTAGTATATATGCTTTTATTTAATTACATTGGCACGTTTTATTATTTAAATGCAGTGTGTGGTTTGATTTACTTTTGAATTGTATGTTTATTTATTTATTTTTTATTATTTATTTGTTTTAAATTGAGTAGTCGCCAATTCATTTAAACCCGTTTATTTCCAAATTTGAAATGGCCGATTGTATTTAGACTCAGCTCATCGCTACCACCCCGCACTGAGAAATTAATATCTTCCATAACAAAGTCTTGTGTAGTTAGACTCATTCTGTCACAGCTGGAACGAAAAAAAAAGGTCAGATCATAAGAGACAGGTGATAGAATTAAATGAGATCCTGTCACTACTATCCATATAGTGGAATTAAAGAAACACCTACAGTAATAAGCAAACAAACAAAAACTGTCCAGGTAATGGCAGTTTTAATAGCTTATAAAAACAAAATTACAATGTATTGTCTGCAGTTTTTTTTACTGTTTAATATGATAATATAAGAGACAGCATAATTGACTTGTCTGGGTGAACTGTGGGTATTCGTTTATAATTCATCTTGTATCTAAAGAAGAACATCATGCTTATTTCGAAGCCAATGTAAAGTTCTGTTTAAGTTTTAATTTACCTACTGTATGTGCTGTCACTCTACAGGAGATGCATACAGTATTCAGAGTTGCAAAAGTGACTGGGGAAATTACATTTCATACAAGCTGAATTTTTCAAAGGTCTGGTTATAGTAAAAAAAAACTGCGTAAATTCCAAATGCTGTCCTTCAAATGGTTACATGCCATAAGCACAAAAATCTATTTTAAAACACCACAAAGCAATACATATGTAAAGACAATTGCAGTCTCTTAAAGATATGAACGCTGCTTTCTGAGCAGGTGAGAACTTTAATGTCTCCTGTGATGAGTCACTACAGAAGTCAGCTCCTCTTTAATAGACTGCTTACTCGTTCACTTGAGAAGGTCGGCAGTGGGGCACAGAGCTAGGGCTTTGTAATGTTAGTAGGATATTGAATCCTCGAGCCAAAGAATTTATTTTCTCTTCTCATAAGCCAGGATCAGACCCTCACAGTGATTGTATTTTAGCTTCAGAGCATGATGCAAGAGGTGCAATGTTTTTCCTGGAGAGGCAGCTTTATTTGATGATATTGTGTGTTAATATCTGTACCCTGTGCTTCACTCTCTGCCTCCTCCAGGTTACAGATGGGAGAGATTTTGATTTCCCTCTAAACTGAAATGACTATAGAGTTTCAAAATATGATGAAGGAGATCAGTGGCCTTTATTTAATATTAAGACATCTTTTAGTGCATCGTCCAGATGTGTGTGTGTGTGTGGGGGCGTGTGTGTGTGTGTGTGTATATATATATATATATATATATATATATATATATATATATATGTGTGTGTGTGTGTGTGTGTGTGTGTGTAATGAAAGTAGAGTCTCTACGGCAATGCAAAACTTCAATTTATTAATTTAAAAACATGATTATAAAAACAAACCAACAACACGTTTCGACACTACCGTGTCACATTGTGAACCTGATGAAGACACTGTAGTGTCGAAATGCGTTGTTTGTTTACCCCCTCACATTTAGAGCTACACTAGCTACATTTAGGCAGTAAGGGTTACATTATACATGCCCATGAAACAAACATTAAACCAATGAATAGCTAATTGATATGTTTGTACAAAGGACAACTAGACATGTCAAATAAACACTGGCTTTGTAGGTTCCTTTACCTGTGTGTCTTGCTCTTCTGTGTGAAATGAACTATGTGTCTCTCCCGTATTGATCCTTCCACTGGGGAATAAGAACAGTACTATTGGAAATGACAGCTAATCCTCTAATTCTAATTGAACACAATCTCAGAAGGCTGTGCATACAGTTTGCATTGATTGCATCTGAAGTTAAATAAAGCTCACTACCTAATTTCTCTAATCCCTCTACAATGTACAAATAACAATACATACATTTTTTGTAGATGTATGTAACCACTTACTGTATAACAGAATCCTAAACTACAGTGTTACCAGTGCTGGGTCATTTTTCAACTACACAAAATAGAAGGCACAAGGTTCTCAGGTGGGTGCTGGAGAAAAAAAAACAAAAAAACATATTAAATCTTCTTTAGTCAGTGGCAGGGGAAATAAATGGCACTTGGTATCCAATTAATCCTGCCATTGCTAAAAAAAGGAAAGCACTCCTTAATGTACTGAACATTTAGACTTAGAAACCTCAGTCTCTCTTACTATTCATGACTACACTGTGGCACTGGAGCTTAGCAACACTTCTCAAGCTTAGCAGCTGTTTTGCCTGTTTAGAAGATGATCCAATAGGACAGGGCAACAAACTCTAGGCTCTGACAATATGGTTTCAGCTCATGGTCACCACATAAGACATGACCTTGATGTAGTCAATCTTACCATACCATGAGCAACATACTTACAAAACACAAAATATCATGTGTCTATGAAGCTGTCACCATGGTATTCCTTCAGTAGGTGGCAACTATGCATACCTCCCAAAATATGTTTTACTCAGTGACTGGAATACGGAGATGTATGCCATTGATCTCACCACAGTGGCTCGCCATAGTGGAGTGTTTACCAGGGTATTAACGCTAGGTAAACTATTATCTGTAACATTGCACTCTCCACACGATTTAATCCTTCATATTGATCCCACTGATGAGACATCTCTTTTCACAGCTGCACACAGCCCTTGAGCAGAGACATTGTGTGCTAGCTATTGTATTCTCAGTACAAAGTATTTGAAATCCACTGGGCAGTGCTTCATTTTTTTTATTATACATGGCTGGTCTCTGCATGCAAGGGCAAAGGATGGCAAGACAAGAAAAACGAGCTGAAGATGTTACCGAATTAGCGATAAACAAAAGGGGACATGTAAGTATTGCTCGACTAATACTTGGGCAAATTTTCCAAATTTAAGAAGATGATGGAAGCAAATTATCTGCACTATCTGTTCATACCAAGACTCAATGCTTGGGTTTTACAAAAGAGTATGAACGTCTGTTAAAATGATGTACTGCTGCCTAAATGAGCCTCATTGATAATAGAGCAGGCCCTCCTACCACCCCCATCCCCCTTTCGTTTTTAATCAAGAGGTTCAGCTAGATTTAGAACATATTAACTCAAGTCTCATCTCTCAAGTTTTCTCCTCATATTATGTATTATTTATAGCAGTCATTATTGCTTTAATAAAGGAGAGAGATTACAGGTCCTTAACATTTCATATTTAATATAAATCACAAGACAATGCAATTTCAAGAAGACACGCTCTGTAACAACTATGTGAAAACTGGCCAGCAGGAACGCCATCTAAAAAGAGTCAGCTCTATATGTTGGATATAATCAGTTCAAATCTGTCCACTAACAATGATCCAGTACTATCTATCAAATATTATTTTCTGTTCATAAAAGTACTACTTACTGTGGTAGCAGGTCCTTAAACAAAAGAGGGACACACACTATTGTAAAATATATTGTTGTGTATTTAACTTCTCTTACACAACTATAACCCAAGAACGACACATACACACCAGTAACTGTAACTATAGTGTTTATGTATATCTGCGTAGTTAACATTAACAAGGCATAATATAGTATTAATGCACCACCAACTACACATGTGAACTTGGGAGCCTTACACCTGAAAGTAGAGCCTAGAATGAATGGCACAGGTTACATACATTACAGATCTAAAAGCAAACAATGACAGAAGTAGTACAGGTCCCTTGAACACATGAATTACTGGTACATTTTGCAAATTGTATAATTTTGCTAAAGCACCATCTATCTACAGTGAACCATTCCCTCAGTTACAGGATCCTTGAACCATGGTCTCTTCAAAGAAGGAAGAGAATTAATCTGCAAAGTTGTCATGCTTAATGAATTGAGGTTCTGATGAGCCACCACAGGTGGTATTATACAATTAGTCTGATGATCCACAAGGGTCCATTTGTTTGCAGCACTGCTTTTTCAAACAACTTAAAATAAACTAGCTTTCATCTTGTATGTGTCCTTAGCTGCTATTTTTCATGTCAGCCGTAATTGCTTTTCGCATCAGGGTAATACACAAGTATCATAATGGTATTTTCAATTCTCTAAGGGTTATAAAGATCCAAAAAGTGAAACTATGGTGTCAGTTTCTCTTTTAGTTTAGTTTTGTATTGTGCAGGGGCAAAGCCTCTCTTATCAAAAGATAAACTTTAAGGGTATCAATAGAATAGTGCCTGTCCATCACAAGCAGGATACATTCACAGTTCTTCAGAGAATTTAACTACATTTAGCAAAGGAAAACAGCCTTTTCTGTGTCAGTCTAGACAGAATTCATTAAAAAAGGTTTTCATATTTAATCCAATTACACAATTGAATTCAAAGCCCTGATAAGTGACACTTCCACTTGAGGCATATAACAATAATCAACAGAACAAATAGTAACAAATAGTAAATAGTATAAGCAGACAAACCTAGCTTTAATGGGAAATTGTAACATTTGCACAATAATATTTAAGGGGGAATAAAAGAGAACTGTTTTGCCTGAGCTATGCTGAGTACCACTGTAGCAGCACTTGAGTTACTATTGTCCCTTAGAACCACTGAATATAGTTTGATAAATGCACATGTAAGTCTATACGAAACAGTGTATAAACCTTTGTTGTGATTGGTGTAAGCACAGATTTAGAGATATATTTAAAAAATATTCGACAAGTCAATGAATAGAGAAGAGTGCAATGTATTTACTGTCACCCAGGTGCTTAATGAATACTTTCTGCAATATTGCTACAGAAATCCTTTGATTTCTTTCTGTTAAATATTTTCTCTGTTGTGTAAAGTGAATTTCAGTGCAAGGTGCATAACTGTAATAAGACAATCCTAGGTTGTTAGTAAACTTATAATGTCCCCTCAGGTGAAAACACTGTTTACTCTTGAGAATTATTAATCTTAGAGATGTTGCAACTAGAATGTCTTTTTATTGTAGAATCACACTAGTTATCAGCCATATCTGGATGGAATTAACTTAGACAACTGTTTCATTTCCCTCTCAGTAGTTTGGCATTGAAAATTGTTAAAGCCACACAGCTTGACTGTTTTGTTCATACTTCAATTTAACAGGATTTCAGAAAACAGAGGCCTTCAGCACTTCTACTTGGGTGACTGACGTCAGCTTGGGAGTTAATCTACTCGCAGCACGCAGGCCCTGAGTTGGCAAGTCAGAAGCGATTCAGAAAGTTTTCTTTTATTGGCCCCCTCAGCGTGGGAGCAGCGTGTTATCCCCAGAGCAGTGCTGCTCAGCAGTGTGTGTCAGCTGTCAAGTCGCAGGACTCCACTGCGCTCCTGGACAGCTTTCAGACATGGCTGCTCTTCAGTTACCCTCCTGTAATACAGCTGCCACGCCACCCTGCTGTCAGAGGGCCACCCTGTGTGTATTATCTTGAAATATAAGGCTGCTCTTCAGCTAGTCTTCAGCTAGATCAGCCTATTACTCAAATCTTATAGAAACAAATAAAGATAATCCTCGATTTCTTTTTAAACAACAAATAGCTAAATTAACAAACCAGCAGAAGGAGCCATCTTTGGGTGCATTGTCACCAGCAAGCAGTGATGCTTTTATGAACCACTTTAATACCAAAAAATAATTGATATAAGAAATCACATGTCTAATTGTACAGGCAATTTAAAAAATCTGATATCTAATGGTACAGACAATTTAAACAAGACATCCTACAACGCTGACAAAACTACTTCCCTGGATCCTGCTACACCGGACCAAACCTTTGACTGACCTAGTTAGTAGGACAAAATCCACTACATGTACTCTGGATCCCTAACAACTTTAGGCCTATTTCTAATCTCTCCTTTCTATCTAAAGTTTTAGAGATAGTGGTGGCTAACCAACTTAATACCTTCCTAGCAGTACATTATATATGTGAGAAATTTCAGTCAGGTTTCCACCCTGGCCATAGTACTGAAACTGCTCTTATTAGAGTGGTAAATTATGTGCTCTTGTCATTAGATGCAGGCTCACCCTCGGTTCTTATTTTTTTAGATCTAAGTGCAGCATTTCACAATATTGATCATCCTATTTTGATTGAACGTCTCAAGAGTCTTATAAGATTGTCAGGTAGTGTACTTTCCTGGTGTAAATCTTTCAAATAGGCTACAATATGTTAAAATTGAGGAAGATTCTTCCTTTCTATCTGAAGTTACATGTGACGTACCCCAGGGTTCTGTTCTCGGACCAATTTTGTTTTCCTTATACATGCTGCCCTTGGGCGATATTGTCCGTAGACATAAGTTCAATTTTCATTGTTAACCTGCCTTGCTGATATTAAACAAAACAAACGGAACACTGGTGGTAGAGCGTTCAGCTATAGAGCCCCTGTACTGTTGAACACTCTCCCTGGCTCTGTAAGAGAGGCCTCAACTGTTTCAATTTTTAAATCAAGATTGAAAACTCATTATTATGATCTATTGTTTCCATTCTAATCTCTGTCATTTTTATTTTACTGTTTTGCTGTTTTTACTGTTTTAGCTTTTTATGTACTAGAGTTTTATTACTGTTTTTATGTTTTTTGTAGTTTTACTGTTGTTTTCTGTTAAGTGCCTTGAGAGGGACTTGCCAGGAAAGGTGCTATATAAATAAAGTTTGATTTGATTTGATATTATCTATCCTCCCCTGCTGGGAAGCAGCATCTGGAAGAGAGGGACGTTGGACTGCTTGAGAAGGAGAATGGCATTTTGTCCAGATGTAATTAAGGCAGATTATATTTTTACTGTACTTATTTTCTAAGACAGATTCATAGCTAAGAACATACACCTAGGTATTGGTTTCCTATCCAGGTTTAAATCAACTATAGTAAATAATGTATCAATTAACATTTGACTTTTGAATTGTTCCATAACTTAAAATGGACTACTTTTTTTTTCTCCAGCTTAAAATTGGCTTAGATACCAGCTCTAACTAGCCTTTGGCCAGTTGTATTTATCGAATGGCTGAATTGCAGTTGAATATTCATTGTGAAAGGGGCACTGTTTTAAAAGTGAAGAAATTCTATTTGAAATGTAAAGCTGAACTGCAAACGAGGAGCCTGGAAAATAGTCCTGAAGCTAAAATTGGGTAGGAAAATGTAAATGAAAAACGTACTTAAGGCACTGATCGTACTGAAATTTTAGTTTTTTTTTTAATATCATGTGTGAGAGCCTGTTCAGCACCTTCTCTTTACTGACCTTTCTACAGAACGTTGTGAAAGGTTGCTGGGGATTAAACTAAATGTGAAATTCCCCAAGGCTGTTGGAAGACAGCCAGCTAAAAGCAATGTGGAATAGAGTCAAAAAGGAGCATCTCTAAATAACTCCATAGCTGATTTGTACAGTAAGCCCCAACACCTAGACAGAAACATCATCAGCCAAGTACCAACCGTCCTTCAGATTTCCTTGAACAGTAAGGTCCTGCAGTATTTGTGTCCACTGGGTCCACTTGTAAAGCCATACTTCAACACCATCTAAATGCCGTACATTACTGAAAAATAAAAATCAACTGCATGTGCACATTAAACACTGAGGTGATCCTACCAGACTATAAAAGGAAGAAGAAGAAAAGATAATGATGTGGCCATTCAATCATTTCTGAAGCAATACTTTCTGTAAATGACGAAGATAAGTAAAAAGTTAATAAGGCTGAAGAGAGAGCAGGCTGTAGGCCATTAACAGCCATTACTTTCAAATGACTTGGACATCTTTGGCTTGTCACGGATGATAATAATTTATAATGCTCTAGGAAGCTAGTCTTATAAAATATTTACTTTGTGCTAAAGCAGGAATATGTTACGAGATTGGATTTGAGTTCTTAAATCACAGTCATCAGCTTTTGCTCGCAGGTCTATAGATAGATGAAAGGCTGCAATCACTAGTGCATTCAATGGCTTTACTTTCAGGAGTACAGTGTGTAGCTAGACTCATCTTGTCCACCTCTGTAATTGAATCCCTGTAGCTACTAGTTAAAAACGATAGGTTGCGGATGCAACCCCGGTTCCCTGAAAGAGAAAATAACCATCAAATATGGGATATTGCCGTCAGGCAGTAGCGATTGGCTGAGCTTTTATAGCAAAGCTGCCGATAGGCCTCTGCGCGAGCTGCCACGTAAGCCCGCCCCCTTGGGAGCTTACTATACGCAGCACGCAGAGACTCACGTCCTCTTTTGCTCTTCAGGCCGTGAAGGCCTCTGGATCGACCACAAGGCTTGATGGTTATTTTCTCTTTCAGGGAACCGGGGTTGCATCCGCAACCTATCGTTCCCTTTCAAGTCGAAAATAATCATCAAATATGGGAACAGTGTACCCAAGCTGTCGCGAGGGAGGATTCTCGGCAGTAGGACAGACTTACGTCATAACGCAACTGCGTAGGGAATACATCTACGCATATGCGGAGCTGCGCCTCAGCGTCTATGCTCGCAATGACACCTGTCCTAAGGTGGAATATTCAACACCATGCTGTGAACCACTCTATACGTCCGCATCCTGAGGCATCATAGAGTGTAGTACAGATGCTCCAAATAGTGGAGCAGAGGAATCCAGTACGTTTAACGGTAAAACCTCATGAAAGTATGCGGTGTAGCCCAACTGGCTGCAGCGCAAATGTCAGACACCGGCACCCCTCTAAAGAGGGCCCAGGATGTCGCCATACCCCTAGTGGAATGCGCCTTCAACTGCCCTGGTGGCGGAAGGCCTGCAGATTCATAAGCTAATTCAATAGCATCCACTATCCAGTGGGAAAGGCGTTGTTTAGACAACGGCTGACCCAAAGTCCTAGAACCATGGCATATGAACAATTGTTCAGTTTGCCTCCGTTGTACGGTCAATATAACATCTCAATGCCCGCACGGGGCAGAGCATGTGTAACCGTTCTTCCTCTGGGGAAGAAAAAGGAGGAGGATGGAACGCCATCAACTCGACTGGTTGGTTCATATGAAACGGGGATATGACCTTGGGTAAAAGGCGGGTTTGGACGCATGGAGACCTTAGAACCGTCTCCTGCGAAACGAGTACATGATGAATGCACTGAAAGTGCGTGTAACTCGCCCACGCGTTTTGCTGATACCACTGATAGCAAAACGCGGTTTTTATAGACACGAGCTTCATGTCCACGCTGTGGAGAGGCTCGAACGGTGCCTTGATAAGGGCTTCCAGCACCACGTCAAGGCTCCATGACGGACTGGTCGTCCTTGGAGAACGCTTGGCGCCTTCAGGAACTGCGATGCCAGAAAATGGCAACCTGGTGATAAACCGTCAATACGTACGGCAAGCCGATATGATGGCTAAGTACACTTTAAGTGTAGAGGAGTCTCATCTAACAGTTTCTGTAGAAACTGTAATATCACTGCCATAGGGGAGGATATTGGGTCATGGCCTTCCGCCAGACACCAACTTTGAAACAACTGCCACTTGTACGTATACTGCAACCTAGTAGAGGGTGCTCTAGCACTCTGAATGGTCGAAATCACTGCCGTCGAGAGCCCTAAGGCTGACAGGCGCTCCAGGGGCCAAGCCCATAGCTGCATGAGCTTGGGGTTGGGGTGCCATAGCCCTCCTTGGGCTTGGGACAACAAGTCCGCTCGCAGAGGGAGCTCCCTCGGCCGACCGTGCAACAACTGCACCAGACTCGGGAACCATATTCTCTGAGGCCACCGAGGAGCGATTAGAATCACTGTCGCTTGCTCTACCCTGACCTTCTCTAAGAAGGCGGGGAGCACCGGGATCGGTGGAAACGCATATAGGAGCCCTGGCGGCCATTCGTGAGCCAGTGCATCGACTCCTAGGGGGCTGTCAAGATCCTTCACTGAGAACCATAGGGGGCAGTGCGTGGTCTCTTGCGAAACAAAGAGATCTACCTGGGCTGTGCCGAATCATTCCCAGATGCACTCTACCACTTGAGGGTGGAGACGCCATTCGCCGGCAAGAGGGCCTCCTCTGGATAGGAGATCCGCAGCGTAATTGACTCTGCCCGGTAGGTGAACCGCACGCAGAGAGGTTAAACGCGGTTGTGCCCATAGCAACATCTGTGCTACCATCCGGTGAAGACCGGGGGACCGCAAGCCGCCCTGGCGGTTGATGTTCGCCACAACTGTGGTGTTGTCTGACTGCACTAACACATGCTTGCCTAGAAGCACTGGCAAGAAGTGGCGGAGGGCGAGGTCCACCGCTCTGAGCTCCAGAGCATTGATGTGGGCTGACCTCCAGGGTCCTGACCACACTCCACGGGTCCCTGTCCCGTTCCAGACCGCTCCCCAACCGTAGTTGGAAGCGTCGGTCGTGATGACCTGCCTTCTGAAAATGGGGCCCAAGCGTACGCCTTGGCGGAGGTTTGACGGAACTTTCCACCAGCGTAGCGCTTCCCAGCAGGCTCGGGAATATAATGTAATATAAATTATATATATACAATTATATAACCCGAAATATCGAAATAATAGTAATTACAACTGAAATAAACTCGGAGAAGGGGCAAAAACCAGCTTCTCAAGCCTAAGCTTAATGAGTACAAACAGTTGAGCTCTAAGTACCTACCGCTACCAAGGCTGAAGACAAAGAGGGCGTGAGTCTCTGCGCTGCGTATAGTAAGCTCCCAAGGGGGGCTTACGTGGCAGCTCGCGCAGAGGCCTATCGGCAGCTTTGCTATAAAAGCTCAGCCAATCGCTACTGCCTGACGGCAATATCCCATATTTGATGGTTATTTTCGACTTGAAAGGGAACTATTATTTTATGCAAATAAAGTTAATGCTCATACTCTGTTCACAACTGCTGTAGTATTATGATAGTGTTGAGATAAAAAAAAAATACCATCCCCCCCTACTAGATTATGCCTTACCATTAAAGCACAGTGAAATATATACAGTAGCTAAAACTTAATCATAAATATTATTCAGAATTCAAGAAGTTAGCTTTTATATTTTTGTATAAAAAAAAAACTTAGTATCAAGGGATTTCAAGGGATCGTCAGTATCAATGACGATCCCTTGAAATACATTAACAAAACTAATTAAATAAGATAAATCTGTGTACCACATAATAAACTAGTTGCAATTTTAACTGCATTATGCTTTTTCCCCATAGTATTTCTCAGTAACTGTTTTAAAGGCACTTTTAAGAAGGCTCAGGGAACTTTCAGAAAGCACGATAACACATTGATACACAGCTGTGTTGAAAATTGAGAGCTCTACCTTCAATTGAGGACAAACTCCTTTCCTTCTGCTGCTGACAAAGAATGCAGCTGTCATTTTGACAGGCACCCATCAGAGTGTCACAGGAACGGCTGACTGACTGACAGCCTCAATAGCCTGGCATGGCAGCCTGTCTCAATCACATTTTAACCAGCTGTGGCTGAAGAAGGCTCCCTAACCGAGTCAGGGTTCATATCTTTTGCTGAGGCCATTTGTGAAATGATTGCACAGGGATGATCAGATTTTACAAAAGCCATTTAGCTGGTTGACTTTTTCTTAGGCAAATAAATACATTAATAAATAAATGCATAAATATAATCTTCCTAGCTATTTCACGGTGAACACTTTTAGTTATTGAAAGTAGCAGGAGAGGGTTCACCTGAGATTGGTTATGAAATTTCATCCATTTTACATTAAAAAAGAAAATGCCATCCAGCCCGTACAAGATCCGGCTTTGCTTTGCCTTTAAAATTAGGGAGCTTGTTAATTACTTCAGAGACAAAAAAATAGTTCTCGACTTCAGGAAGAAGGAGCATATGACACAGCACGCCACAGAAGTACTGTACTGTACCCTCACAGGGGACCAGCACAGCTCTCAATGCCCCAGGACATTTCCTGAAGTGATTAGTCCTTACTCTTTTACAACAAACCCAACAAACATCACTTCTAATCTTGAAACTATCCCATCTAGCTGCCTCTTACAATCACCAAGAAGTGGAACTAACAGCCACAAGCACACACCCCAACTAAGACAGCAATGGATGTTTCATTAAACACACAAACTAGCACTTAACCTCCTAATGATAGTTATAGGTCCCCGGTTCAAATCCCACCTCAGCCACTGACTCATTGAGTGACCCTGAGCAAGTCACTTAACCTCCTTGTGCTCCGTCTTTCGGGTGAGATGTAATTGTAAGTGACTCTGCAGCTGATGCATAGTTCACACACCCTAGTGTTTAGTTAAGTCACTTTGTCCCCACAGGGGCAGCACAGGTACATCTCAATAGTGCAAGCACTCTGGCATGTAGGAAAAAAAAAGGAATTCCTTTGAAGCACTTGGAATTGATTAAAGGGAATTGATTTTTAAAAAAGGAATCGGAATACTTCCTCTGGCTGATGGCAGTATTAAGAATCACGGCTGCCAGGGGTCCCAGAGTGGGTCATTTAGTTAAAGCCCTGTCGCTGGGAGTGCAGGATGAGTCACACAGCTTGGACAGCGCCAGTTCGCATCCGGGCTGTGCAAAGAGGCTGAACTTTGGCTCCCAGGGTGGGGGATGGGAAACTGGCAGGGATTGCTTCTCCTCATCACGCAACAGTGAACCCTACTGGCCAGACACCAAGCACATTCAGAGTGGATAAGAGGCAGGGCTGATCTCTGTTCTCCAGGATTGGTAGCCCGCCCACCTCTGCTCTGGATTGCTCGGCGTAAAAGAAATTCTTTCTTTAGGCCCTCAGTGCGTCTGTGCTGTGTGGGGACTCACTGTGGTGAGAAGAAAAAACATAATTGGACATTCCGAATTGGGGGTAAATAAATGCAAATAATTAGTCGCTAAATTAAAAAAGTAGAAAAAAAACAAATCACAACTCCCCTTGGTGGTTTGGAGGGAATATTGCCTGTCGAAGAAAAACAATTTCTTCATAAACCATAAGAATTAGAAACTGCACTTAAGTAAGTTTCCCGAGTTAGCAGACTGAAGGCATAGCTCAAGCATTAAAAGGTGACATTTTACTTGGTTAACTTTTATTTTTAATAGGATTGCTAATCATATAACTAATGTCTGCAAACTTCTTTGGCATTACTGTTAGCCCAATCTTGAACCAGTGCTTCCTTGTTAAAAGTTAATGCCTGTGCTAAATTAAACTATTGTGACTAGTGACGTTTGCACAAACACAATCTTATCTAATCTGCGGTTTATAGTAAACAAGAAAGATGTTTTGCATCAAATAAAATGACACAAATACAGTAGCCTTGCTTTGCCAGATGCTTGGGAGCATTGGCTTCTGGATAACAGATGTTGTGAGTGACTCTAAACAAACCTACCTGTTGTCATGTGTGACAAATTAATGAGATTTCACTGAAGAGACTGTCGTAGAAACATTGAATTGCTTCAATGCAATCAAGAAACCATCCAGAGATCAACTGGTCATATCATTTTAATTGGTTTCCATCCCCTGCCCCCTGCAATGTATATAAACACTACAACACCACTGTATCCTAATGGACATGCTCGCAGCACTCCAGAGTGCTTGTTGTCAACAGAAAGTCCTTAAATTGGGCTCTTCACTGCCAAGATAAACTGAGTGGCAGATGGTCTGCAAGATCTGCTTATTCACACGAGTTCGGGTCTGATTGTTTATTTATGGGGCCATTGCCACTCTCTTTAAAAGAGCCACTAGCTGCTGAAATGGAACTAATTGGTTTGCATGTCATGTCAGGAGAACATTGAAGCACACTGATGACAAGGGAGTATTTTCACTGAACTGATCCTCAGCAGCCTTGTTTCTGAAGCTGAAATGGAGCTACACTGTGTTCCAAACTAGCCTTAATGCACAGGAATTATGATAAATTGTTGGCAAACTCCAGGTGGGGTTGCACTACACTATCGCCAGCTGGACATGCTAGACTCTCAAGGAATCGCATTACCGATAAGCTTTTGGGGCCACATCAATCGATTTGATGGAGAAGGATTATTAACATTGGTGGAGTCCATATTTTAGATTCGTAATTAGATACAGATCTATGAAATGTTTCTTTCTAGACAGGGATGTCGAATGACCGTAAGGTACCGTCCATCAGATAATTGGGAACTGGTTAGAAAAACAAAGTGGCATCTTCATGCACCCCCCTTGGTATGCCCATCCTCCAGATAAGAAGTGAAACCCAAAAGAGAGTTGCAACTGGCTGCTTGCCCTCAGTCTTTCACTCTATGAAGACCAATTAACTGCACACGTGTTTGTATTGGTTATTATCATTGCGATACCACTGGCTTGTCAAAATATGAATATGTTTCCAATGACTCCTGGAAGTGCAGCATCCATTGAGCTACCGTGAATGCTCAAAACTGGTTCGAGATCATAGGCATAATTTACAAGGGGGACACAGGGAACTTAGGGACATAATGGTTCCAGAAGGAGAAGACAGTCCTAGGACTAATCTTAGCTTCTGAAGTGATGGAGCAATTGGAGTGCCTGAACAGTTTATTAGAACACAGACCATTACTGGGATGCTTGCTGCAGTGGGGACCGCTTTGTTTTTCCTGAAGATAGATGACAACCTCCTAGGTGCTTTTCGGGTGAGGCCTTTCCTTATTTAGTGTAGCAGCTGCAGATATCTTGAGGGAAATGCTACCTGAAGTCTGTACACTTTCTGAGCAAGTTGGGGTGCTCGTTAAGTTGCTGTTAGTGATCACTGCTACTTCTGTTGAAGCTGAGAGGAGCTTCAGTGCTCTTCGAAGACTAAAATCATGACTTCGTAATTGCATGACTTAGAAGCGACTGAATAATGTAGCAGTTTGCCATATTCATCAAGCTCGACTGGAGAATCTGGACACGACAACATTGTGCCAAAAATGTACTGCTGTGAATGACCACAGCAGGAATGTCTTTGGATTGTTTAATTAGACCTGCAAGGTATGCATTGTTTTAATATTATTGTTTGGGAATGTTTATTTTATTTTAGATAGAATAACCAGACATAGCCCAGCTACAGAAACTGCACCCCCATTGAACTTTTAATCACAAAACAACCTTCATATTTCCCTTTAATCTAATGTGTTTTATAGCAATGAAAGTAGCAGCAATCTGAAGACAGCACCTACCAGTAAAGTGTGAGACAAACATCTCTAGGGCGAGTTTAGTGTACATTTCAGATCTGGAAACACATTAGCTTTCCAATACTGGATATACGTTTGAGATCCAGAAATGCACTGACCCTTCTGGGTCTAGTTCAGCATGTGTTCCAAGCTTTGGAAATGCACTATACATGAGTTTAACAACACATTAACACACAAGGATAGTGTCTCATTGCAGCTGACTGACTGCACTATTATGCTACTGTTAGGGTTGAATTTGTAATGTTGCCTAACATACAAGAAGATGAATTCCCAAAAGTGTGTAGTTGTTAAACTGACTAAAGGATTTCAGGATCTTTAATTTCTTCTTATAAAAAATGCATACATTAGTAGTGTATTTCTAAAAGGAAAAAAAAATCTAATCAAATAAGAAATAACTTGAATGCCACTACATTAAATGCCTCAGTTGTTTACTTTTCATAGTTGGTTTATTGCCTTGGTACGCCAGTACGGCAGCAAAAAGGTCAGCGCCCCAGATGAGAGGAAAATAATCTTCCAATCTGCTTTTAAAACACGCAATGCAGAAGTTCATTGTCATTGACTGGTACTTTATTGTAATTGAGAGGGAGGAGAGCTTTTCTAATATGTGTTTTATAGAAAAACAAGAAAGCTCTTTTTTTCACAAGTTGTCTTGGGGTTTACAAGTCCTGGACAGAAGACTTTTTTTCACTGATATGTCACTTGTCAGATTACAACAAGGAAAAACAATTATCTGTAAAGAGATCCCATAGCCAGAGCTATTATTACATCATCAGACATTTGACGACTGATGGTTGGAATAGATTGCCATATTTCCTTCAGCTTCCCTTTAATAGATTTTGACTGGAACATTTGAATGGAGCTTTGCAAAAAACATGCATGCCAGGCCTAGGGACTCATGAACAGAAGAAAAATGTACTAGAGGAAGATGTCCTGGTGAGCAAAACTGCAGATCATTAATAATAATAATAATAATAATAATAATAATAATAATAACCTCCTGAAGCAAGCATGAGAGATCAGTTGTGGACACAGTTAATTGACAAATTGACTGTACTTTAAATGGGGTGTAATTAATGCAATAATCACTGGATGGAATGGGCTATTGTCTATAATAAGTGTACAATAAAATAGTACATTTTAGGAACTGAATCTGTGACTGTAAAGAGAGCTACTGTTTTGTCAACCTGTGTGTATCTAGAAGCTGAATATAAAACACAGAGAGAATTAAGATGCGGTTTCAACATTTTAAAGTGAAAATAAATAATCTCTATCTATCTATCTATCTATCTATCTATCTATCTATCTATCTATCTATCTATCTGTCTGTCTGTCTGTCTGTCTGCCCAAATGTGACAGGCATAAGAAATGGATGGAATAAAGTTTTCCTATGTACTAGTCATTTCAGGAGAAAAATGCAGCTGTCTGCAAAACATTTTAAGCAGGGAATGCTTAGGACGAGCAAGCGTACAAAAAAGTCTTATCGTTCACAGTACTAAGTTAATTCACTTGAACAGGATCATCACAAAACAGATTCGGTACACTGCAATCAGGATCTTGTTTAGTTTGATTTAGCAGATGATCCACCTGTGATGATTAACTTCTGGCACGCTGCAATCAGGATTAGCGGGTGTACTAGCTTTAGTCCAATCAAGTGGACTAAACCTGCTTAATCCGCTAGTTAGACATATCAGGTAGACTAAATTTGGTATTTATAATCAACCCCCTGTGTTTTATACCCTCCCTGCTTGGAATTACATCCTTATTGACTGTTCTCAACAGGCCTGTTTGTTTATCTCCTGCTGTTGAAAGGAGAAACACAGGAGCCCGTTTGGAGAAGCAGAGCCTCCCTCAAGAAGCCTGGGAAACCCCAAGAGAGGCATGCTGGAGGCTCAGAGGAAAAACAGAAACTGCCAATAAAGGCAATGCTTTACAGTGATGACAGAACCAGGGCCTTAGAGAACACAAGCGGGAATACATCCTCTAGATTTCCAATACTCGACAATAATAATATGATTGTTATATAATCCAATAATAGTGTGTTATAGCATTTGGAAAACGGGTATGTTAACATTTTAAATGTGTAGTAAGTCTTAAACAGAATAGAGAAATGCAAGTTTGTTAAAGTCATTACTAGCTAGCCCTTATCCAACATGCTGAATATGACAACATGGAATGATGTGTATCATGTATATACCATAAAGATTTTAATGACAGTATATAACTGACATGTATTGATAGCAGGCTAATAGTAGGCACTTGTTTGGTAAGTTCTTCTTTTTAATAAAAATAAAAAACACTTGTTTCTCAAGGAGCAGTATAAAAATATTGCAGACTTATTTAAAGCTATACTGACTGGCAACGCTAGCCCTTCCTCCTATTGATATTGTTTTGGCAGTTGAAGTTTTGGTCATTTTGATTTATATGCAGTAGGAAGGCAATTTCTAAATACATTTACTTTTTGAGTCAACATGATGATAATGATGGATTCTGGATAAATGGAAAATGTCCAATTTGTTTCCAATATGTAGTGCATTAATGACCCCAAACTGATGAAGTGGCATATGCTTGCATATTCCTCATCTGTCATCACAGTGCAATAATGTAACATACCTTATATATATGGAAAATCACTGCATTGCTATAACAAACATGATCCCATTATTGGAATTAAATCAAACTATAGTACAGTGCTCTCCTTCCTCCAGTACTTATTCTTTTTTCTGTCTAATTCTTTCTTTTAATAGAGAACTCCTGAACAGCTAATCCACAAGGTGTACTGGAAGGTGTCACAAGGGATGTTAATCTCTTCAGTCATTAATATTTCACACAGTTGGTGCAGTGTGGTAGGCATAGGATCATGATGATAAATGCATTGCTCAAGCTCATCCCAGACACACTCAAATGGATTGAGATCTGGGGGTTGTGGTGGCCATGGAAGATGCCTGACGTTGTGCTCAAACTCTCAGCAAATGATTGTGACATGGTGGAAGGGTGCATTATTGTCTTATCGACTTGATCTGCCCCGTTGTCGCCAACATCGTCTGTATCTCTTCTGCTGGACTACTGCCCTGTATCTCTTGGTGCCAGAAAACATTGATGAACTACTGTTTGGATTTGAAAACAACATTTGCTAACAATTTTAAAGCAATAATAAAGAAATGGCAGGTTCGAAAAACTATCAGCCATCTCTGAAGCTCCCAGCTAGACAGACACAGGGATTGATCCACACAAAAATAACTGCTAAAATTTAAAACAGGCACCAGGCAGACTCCTCATTGCTTTGAGCGTGACAACTTTGGGATATACAACCCATTCTAACAGGATTGTCTTTCTGTTAATGTCCTTGAGGTCTTTAAGAAATAATCATTGTTTTAAAAAGGTTGCTACTGTATATAAAGTAGGGAGGAGTGCCTGAACCGTAACTCCCTTCCTCTACACACCAGCTACACATAGCAACCTTTTTTTGTGATTGCTTTGTTTTTGCATTCATCCAATCATTGAGAAGGTGCTCTGGTTTCAGAGTGCCACCTTTGCAGTTATTTGAGAAAACTAGCCAGTTGCCAAAAAGTAGACATACTTACATTCACTTAAAAACAAGGAGCAGTTATTCTGAATTGGTTTTTGTTCAAAGTAAATGTACATAAAGAGTGTCTTTAAAATGAACAACAAAACAAAAACAGAACAAAAGATTACAAAAATGTCCCCTGCCAAAATGAGCTGTTCTCTTGTTTATTGCTGTCTGGCTACATAATGTAATTGTAGAGAAAAGCGAGGATATCAAATTGATTGGGCTTTTACAATAAAATCTGCTTATTCCTTTATTGTCGGCATTCATCAGGCTGAGAAAAATCAATCAGTTGTCTTCCTGCATTAGTCAGTCATTTAACAGGGGATGTTTTGGTGTCTAATCAGATTAAAATGTAAATTAAATATGTGACATGTCGAAAGGGCTGATCATATTGCAAGGAAAGGTGAAGTGAGCTTCAAAAATGACAGTGACGGAGCAGACAACCATCTAGAATTGTTACCAAACCAAAAATGAAGACTTCAACACTTAAAAAATCACTTTGGAGTTGTACATTGTGTTATGCAAATTCCTTCAAGCATCCTTGTAGGTTTTTGTTTTTTAAATTGACATACAGTAGAATATGAATTCATCTTTTCTTGTAGCAGTACTATATTTTAAAGAGTCACATGATGTCATTTGGGATCCATGGAGTATTCTATGAGGGTTAATGACCAAATCAATTAATAATAATAATAATAATAATAATAATAATAATATTAAAGGAACTGCTATAAGGTTACTGTAGTAAAGCATCCTGGTCAAGGCTGGTCTGTGCCCTTGAAACAGTAGGCCCAGACACGGAGACTGAAGTTTAGCGCTTCTTCAAGCACTTTTATTAATTGCAAATAAACAAAACAAACAGGAAGAAAACAAAAGGTTTAAACAAATAAATCACTTCAAACAAAACTCTTCAAAACACAACAGCAGCTAAGCTATGGCTGCATTCTTTCTCTTTCTTTTTCTCTTATTCACTCTCGCTCTCACTCTAAGCTCACCGCTCGGCCCAAACAAACATTTCTCTGTTCTTATTTAGCATGTGGCCAGGGGCTAATTTACCACCTATCAATCAATCAATCACCACCTGGCCACATTCCACACTTCTCATTAACTAATAAACACACTCCACTCTTTTCATTGACTAATTAAACTAAAACACCAAACTTTATTTACACTGTGTCGCTGTGCAAACAGTGGCCATCTTGGCTCCAGGCTGTTCGCCCACTCCCGTGCCAAGATGGCTGCCAGCCATAAGACACACACTCCAATGTGCAGAGATAATGATTTTAAATAATGCTGAATTACATTTCACATTTGATTATTTTATTTTATTTATTTTTGCTATGAGTGTTATTACAATACATTTAGTTAGGCAAACATTGTTGTCTAGTTTGCTCGTCTGTGGTTTTTGGTGCTGCCTGCTTTTTTAAATCTATTTTGTGTTATCTTTCAAACTTGACGATGGCTTCATACTTCATTTCTGAGCTGCTAACTCTTTAAGGCTAGTCTTCTATAGATGGTTGCTTCATGAACAGGTGTTTTGCTTTACTGTGGATGGCTTGTCAATGTTAATATGTGTTTTACCCATGTCACTTGTTCAGTTAGTTATTTCAAAGGAGATTTTCACATGTTCCTAATTAGAGACACAGTGTAGCAGAACGATCAAACAGTTACTCCGAAAACATGCAACCCTGGCTATAATCAAGCTTGAAAATCATATATAGGTGTCAGTGGCGGCTGGTGGCCAAAAATAAATGGGGAGGCAGAATAAAGGCAGAGGGCTTGGGGTCTCGAGCGCCCACCAGCAGTAGAATCTTATTACTGTATTCGGACTGACAACACTTTTCATATTATTATTATTATTATTATTATTATTATTATTATTATTATTATTATTATTATTCAAGGTGACTTACTGGTGTTACAGGGCAGTACAGAATTACAATGCAAGAGTAAATACAGTATAGGTTACAGTATGTGCAAATAAGTCCAGTGTATAGTAGGAGGGGTAGATCAAGAGATCTAAGAGCGTAATCTAAACAGGTTTTACCCCAATTTGGCTGTTAAACAAATTTTCTCCACTAGCCAACAGAGAAAAGAAAACAGTAGCCCATAATGGTTTATTCTAACATACTTAATTGTTACAAACAGCCAGCGTATGTTTAAAAATGCACTACAATCTTATATATTAATATTTATTTCTTAGCAGACACCCTCATCCAGGGCGACTTTCAATTGTTACAAGATATCACATTATTTTTACATACAATTACCCATTTATACAGTTGGGTTTTTACTGGAGCAATCTAGGTAAAGTACCTTGCTCAAGGGTACAGCAGCAGTGTCCCCCATCTGGGATTGAACCCATAACCCTCCGGTCAAGAGTCCAGAGCCCCAACCACTACTCCAGACTGCTGCCCGTATATAGCACTACGATTTCAAGACCAGTTGTTAAGGCAGGAGAAAAGCAGTCAAAAATCTTAATTTGCTAAACTTAAATGACCAACAAAATACTGATATACCGTACAAGCAAAAAGAAAATGAAAGAAATCACCTGCGCTGGGAAAATAAACAAACACTGCTGGGGACGGGCTAAAATTATATAAATATAACTTCCAACAAACACAAACAGAGAAAAAAACAACACTAACAACTAGATTTGTTCTCAGAGAAAGGACTTGGCATCATAATAATATGAAACTTTGAAAACACATCTCACTTTACTGACGTTCATGGGGTCACAATGCAGTAGGCATACAGTTTTCTTTTTTTGTTCGTTTGTTTGTTTTCTGGTCACTTTTAAAAATCTCCTTCAGAAAATTGAATAGGAAATTGAATTCTGCAATTTCCATTATTCAACACTTCACTCATAATCGAGCACACAGTGGCAGTGCTTTAGCAGGGGGGTGGGAGAGTATGAGCTGCAATTAAAACCAGGGCTCAGACTGTCATTGCAAGTCATCTCTCATTGCTAGTACTGTGGTTATAGAGATAGGAGTTTATAACAGAGGCTTATCTCTAATGAAAAAAAACTCTGGGCTCCTCCAGTTAAAACCTGTGCCATTTAGTTTATAACGGAGACTTGCTTCCTCTGAGCAGTCAGTAATGCTATTAATATAGGAATGTTGAATCTAGAGTTATTTTTTCTTGCATTTTAGACAATATTTTTGTTTTTGTTTTATTAAACAATAGTGCTACACAATGATTGATAGATAGATAGATAGATAGATAGATAGATAGATAGATAGATAGATAGATAGATAGATAGATAGATAGATAGATAAAGTTTATTTGTTTTCACTTAGACATTTGGAAACGGCCTCTTAATTCTATGTGTGTTTTTTGTTCAGCATCTAGATTCACCTGGGTTTGGACACTGATAAAATAGTAGTTCTCTTTACAGTTGCAGATTCAGTCCCTAAAATGTACTATTTTATTGTACACTTATTATACACAGTAGCCCATCCCATCTAGTGATTATTGCATTAATTACAGCCCCCATTTAAAGGGACAAAATCTATTCCAACCATCAGTCGTCAAATGTCTGATGATGTAATAATAGCTGTGGCTATGGGATCTCTTTTACAGATAATTGTTTTTCCTCGCTGTAATCTGACAAGTGACATATCAGTGAAGCAAGACAACTTTGTGAAGAAAAGAACTATGTGACATAAACCCAGTTGCTTATTTGATGTTTTCAACCTCTTAAAATCCACTTATGTTTATGTGCTAGCTTTCATTCTGTGATTTAAAAAAAAACAGTTTGCAGGTTTTCTGATAACTTAAATATAATTAAATGTCAAACTGATGAATACACACGTTTGAAATGAGCACCGTTCTTGCTGTGTTAATATCATCTCGAAATACACACTGACTATGTAACTGCGGCTGTCACTGCTGGCAGGGCACCCCTGCCAACAAATTGACACATCCCAGTTAGAGTACGTACCTACATGAACGTTATTAAATAAATAAATCACACACCAAGAAGGAAAAGAAGAAGACATTGTCTATACACTCAACTCCTGAAATATACAGATTTTTTATCTTACTTTTCAACGATGTTTGCGACTTGCTCGTAGTTCTTCAAATGATATTCATTGTTTTTTCCTTTCAGCTAAATTAACCTCTGCTGTTGAATGCGAAGTGCCCAGGTGCTCAGATTTCCTCATTCCAGAAACAAAAGCCAGGTAAGACATTCCCACTAGGGAGCATGCAGTGTGTGATGCTGTGGAAGAATATATAATTCGCAATGAATTAGAACAACACCTTGTGTGTCTCTGTGAAAATTCCCCATGTAATGCAGAGATACAGACACGTAGGGTTTTCATAAGACTTCAATATCAGTTCGTAAACGTAAAAGTTTGTAATTTAGAACTTTGACTGGATTGATGATGAAACTCTTCCTCGTGACAAAAATTGAGTTACTTAATTAATGCAATATGTATTATACAGTAGGTGTCGGCTGAAGGCACCTTTGTGATGGTACTATAGCCCTAAAACCAGGCTGCAGATCATTTATTATTATTATTATCATTATGAATTAGTCATTTAGCAGGTGCTTTTATCCAAAGGGTAGGCAGTGAACTATGCATGCAACTACTGCTGCAAAGTCATTAACAATAAGACCTTGGTTTTACGTCTCATCCGAAGGATGGAGAACAAGGAGGTTAAGTGACTTGTTCAAGGTCACACACAGTGAGTCAGTGGTTAGGATTGAACCGGTAACCTTGTGGCAAACTCATGATAATTGCAACCACCATAAAACAAAAGATAAGGGATGAGGAACATGCTTTTAAAGTCAAATATACAAAAACAGACACTTTCAATCCTCTATGAGTCAGCCCTGTGTGGCACCTCTAAAAACTGTTCTGCATCTATCTCCAGTGTGGTTTTTGCTTCTTTTTTTTCTTATGTTTCACTCCAGATTATAATATTGACTTACAAGTTCAAACTATCTATAAACACCCCTTCTTTTTAATCCCCCGATGTGTGATATGTCACATCAGGGCCGAGAATATTTTCTAGCTCTCTGCTATGAGCACGGTGGCCCTGGAAAAGCATGACTTTGCAGCTCAGCGAGTCATTTACTCGATGAGTGGCAATAACGATGTAATTGAAATTGCGGGTATCGGTCCCTTGCAATATAGAATGTCAATGATGTATTTACTGTCCTTTCATTTTGGTCAATAACAGGGGAATGCAAATAGCGTAATGCGAGCTGAAGTGAGTGGATGGGCTCGCAAAGGCAGTCAATAGAGAGCTGCATCTGAACTCCTGAGGATAAGGAATTGGAACACTCCAGAGCCAAGCCTAAACAGTATGATGAAAATGAAACAAACCTTTCGTATTGCTGAACAGCCACGGTTTTCCATTGGGAGTTTTGGGTTTAATTTCCAATCATTCATTTTCAATTTAGCACTCATACATTGACAATAAAAATTTACTTTTAAGAAAGTGAACACAAAAGTGTTGTAAAACGTATGTACATTTTTATACACAGTATTTAATATTTTAGGCTATAAGTTAATTCAGACATATAGTCTACAGTATAGAATTAACATATATATCTAACGTACTGTATAAGAATCATGTATGTTTTTTTTTCATGTGGGAAGATCAAAAGCAATGGTCTTATTCTTAGGTAGTCTATACTCTTTTAAATGCAGACTCTATCCTTTTTCTTTGGCAGTGAGATCTTTAAATCTGCATTTCCTATAGTTTTCCATTTCCAACACTTCACCTCTCACAGCACAGTCCAAATGCAAATTCGCATACACACTCTTACACACTCTATGTCAAGGTGCTGGCAGGTGGCATAAGTCCAGGTTGTCCCCTGCTGGCATTTAAACCTACGGCCTTTTTGCTCAGTGCCAACTGTGCTACATACTGAGACAAAGCAACAATTTCAACATGTTTGTCGAGGCTCTAAAAGCCATGTTTGATGAGCAGGCTCCAATACAAATTGGCGCTAAGCAGCTTTTCTCCAAGAACAAAATGTAATAGGAGCAAAATGTTAAGTGGAAGTGATTGACAGTTATTGCTTGCTAATCTCAAGGCTGACTCTTGTTCATCATTGGTGGAGTGGTTACAAATATCAGAGCAGCTGTAGCAGCCAACTGCAGGCTCATAATTTCACTGAGAACTGACATGTTTATTTTATATTTCGAAAGCATAACTTAAAGTAGATTTGTACATTCATGCTCATGACTAATGTATTTTTTTTATTTTTTTTATGTTAACCTAAAAGAACAAATTATTTAAGGTTAGATATGAAACACTGCACATTTTAAGCTGCATTCATGAAACATTAGGTGTTTAAGTTTACATGAGTAACAGGCATTTGATTTATGTGCGTCTGGTTCAAAGGGCCACTGATTTTCTTAAAAAAAACCTTAAATTTATTTCATTTACACATCCATTAAAAAAAATTAAACTCTCTCCAAAAAACACATTAACCTCTATTTCACGGGGCGTGAGCTGGGTGAAGGAGAAGGCAGAAGAAGCAGCAAGGAGAGTTAGTAGGACAGAAGGTGGTCACTGACTGAGGGCGACGATGCCGACACATCCCAGGGGCAGAGGACCCAGCAACCGAAACGGGATAGAAAAGATGGTCGCTGACTGAGGGCGACGATGCCGACACATCCCAGGGGCAGAGGACCCAGCAACCGAAAACATGTATGAGGGTTATGACTCGGAGAGCCGCCCCTCGAGAGGCAGAATAGAACAGAGCCTCGAGTGAAGTAAGATAAGCGCAGGAGCTGCGACAGGACTGATTTTGGCCGGGGTCCGCTCTGACTCACATGGTGAGAACCCCCTGAAGGTAAGGGAGGCGGATGCCTAGCCCTGAGGTCGGGGAAGTGAGACTCACTTGCCCCCAAAGGATGGACCCCGGCACCTCACGAAATCTCCCACATCGGAAACAGATAAAGGACAGCACATGCCAGCATAACATAGACAAAAGATCAGACGGACAAACGAGACAAACAGAGGGATGGTTAGTGATTATTAGTAGGCTGTGATTATGTGTATACCTGCAGCTCAGTGGAGAGGAAAAACCCCTTGAGGCGATTGGGGAAAACTTCTGGTGGCCCGGCGGACAGGTAGCCCCACTCCGGGCATACTAGCGATTTTAAAATGTGCTGCAACTATATCGTAGGGAGATGAATGAACATAAGAATCTACTGCAGAAGAGGACCAGCCCCATGGTCTTGATCAGGCTGTGGTTGATACTGGCCCTTGCGGCAGAGGTAGCTGGCCCTATACGAAATGAATGGAGAGTATAAAGCTGAGGAGGGAGGCCTGCTCTGGAGAGGAGGGTGGAGAGGTGGGTTGAGAACCAGTGACGAGTGATAATAGAGTGAGAGGAATCGATGAATAAAGGGTCCAGGGGGAGGATTTCCTGATGGAGAGATATTTTGACATTGCTGAGAAAGGGCAGATGGAAGATTCAATCCTTGAGAGCTGGATGAACTGACCATGCCGAATTAAGAAGTAGGAGTTGGAAATACAAGAGAGATCACATAAACGAATACCCGCTGCGGGGAAGCTTGAAGCTGAAGGAACTGTGAATTCTGAGCCTCTGAGGAAACCGAAGAAGGCTGTGAGGCAGATGGTCTCCATGAGTAGATCCTCGTAGGGGGAGAAGCAACCTTTCCGAAGAGTAGAGATAAGTGAATGGATGATGTCTGTGGATATAGGCAGGCGGGAAGATGCAACGGGGGGGGGAGCTTTTGAAGATTCCGCTGGAGAGTCAGACGAACTACTGGTATGGAGAGGATGGCGGGCAAAGGCACGGACATGATGCGGTAGTGATATTGAACTCCTGAAATGTAAGATTTAATGGATGCTGGGGAAAGATGAAGAGATTCCTTAGCATGGATGATGAAGGCCAGGATCCAGTCTTGATTGAAGGGAATGGGGTGGATATGATTATGAGCGCAGAAGGTTAAGAATGCTGACCAGGCTGTAGAATAAGAAGCTCTTGAAGAAGGGGCGAGGGCTGTAGACATGTAGTTTTGAGCAGTTTGAAGGAGGTTACTAAAAGTGGAGGCAGAAGGGGAGCTGGAACTGACAGTTGAGGTAGCAGCTGGAACTGAACGAACGTGTGTAAATTGACTGCTGGGGAAGTTCAGCACGCTTTGTGCTCCATTTTCTGGAATGGAGGGCAGAGATGAGATGTTGACTATCCTATGTCAGTTAATACGGGATCGATCTGCGGTCTGCTACTATCATGTCTGCTTGAAATGGAAAAGGTGAACTCACATTCAGAGACTGGGTTTCACAACTCCAGTTATTCTCCTAGTAGTGGAACTTCTTAACTCATAAACAAGACAGATTTCCAGTCTCACACCACGTCTCTCACCATGTATTAATGCTGTAATATTTGAGGGGATGTGTGGACATATGAATAGATTGCTGAGAAAGTCAAGCACCTCGTATTTTTTTTGATTAGATGGAGATTAGCATTAGCCTTGACTGCGGAATGCTTCCGCGATCTGCGTATTGGAGGAAAGCGGAAGCGTTGGAAGATCTGGAGTAGTGCAGGTACAGATTTAAACTGTAAACTAAAGCAACTTTGCATGCTATAATAGTGAGTAGATCTGAAGAGGGAGCAGAGATCTGCTGTAGTGAGGAGCAATTAACAGAAGAGGACGGGATCTGCTGAACAGTGCAGAGATCTGCTGAAGCAGTGATCTGTAATAGTGAACGGTGGACAGCCATCGGTAGAGTGTGGTGGTCTGCTGCAGAGAGCAGAGATCTGCTGAATGCGGTGGATATTGGACTTAGAGTATTAAGGTGATTTAGATGAAGCCACAGATGGGGCAGAGATGAAGAATGCATAGATCTGAGGCCGCTGTAGAACCCGAGAGGATGAAGAAGGCGTTGCTCTGAGGCTGCTGCAAAACCTATTGGTCGGGAGCAGTCTATGAGTGTATTGTCTATTGCAGGATAGGAGGGCACTTGACTGAAATGTTGATAGTTGTAGGACATGATTTCCGTATCTGACTAGCAGCTCACGTTGATGAAATGATAACTTTGAAGGCTGAATAAAGTGCCTTGGTAAAATTTGTCGGTTTGGAGGAGAGGAGCCAGATGAGGAAGCACGAATCCGGGAACAGGAAGAGGTCGCTGGAATGGATGCCTGATGCAGGGAAGCTGAAAGTTAATGTGACTGCAGATTCTGAGCATCTCAGAAAGCTGATAAGTGTGTGGCTTCATGACCAGGTCCTCAAAGGGGCAGGTAGAGTTGAAATTGAAGCATGTCAGTTTATATAGGTAGACAAAAAGGTCGAGGCAGGAGGGGAACTCCCGAGAATCCATCAGAGTGAGAACAAGCTCTTCAGAAAGCACCTGTAGCTCCTCTGTTTTTTCCTCTGGGACATATCGCCCTTCCTTAAATGCGCTTTACTTGCTCTTATCTGCCCCGTATTATACTGCATTTAATCCTGTACTTCAGAGTACTATAATCTATCAAGTGTTTAATGTATTTGCTTACGACTGTAAGTCACCCTGGATAAAGGCGTCTGCCAAGAAATAAACAATAGCAAACCGGCTTAAAAAAAAAAACAACAAAAAACAAACAAACAAACAGAACTTGTGGTATTATACTGCCATCCAGAGGTTACGATTGGAATGAACCATTGACTTGAGTTAAGCAGGGTAGAATATGAGGTTATTACGATTAAGAAACCTTGTCTATGTAGAACAACGTTTGCTTATTCCCTTTAAATAATAAATGTTCTAGACATGTTAGGACAGTCAGTCATGTATATAAATAAGTTAACGCAGTACTTAGATGTCATGATTCGGCGCGTTGAATTCGTCTCCACCAGTTGTGAAAGCGCAGCGACAGGAAGCCAGAAGACTGCAGTACTGAGGCACAGAGCACGCAGAGCCTGATGAAGCTGCCTGGTCACCATGGCAACAAACCACTCCCGCAGTCAGTCAATGAGGGCGTTGCCGTGGTAACCATGGTCTGTAAGGCGCCGGTGGAAAAGTTGCAGTGCAACACTATCGTTGGAGCATGTTGTGACCAGTCAAACCACGAGCCGCCACTGGTTGAAATGGGCAGGATACGTCTTTTAAAAAGTTGAACGTAGCTGATGGAGGTCCAGGGCAGGATCTTCTGATGGAACGGTAATTGTGCTGGCTCTGTGGGATCGGGGGAGGGGCGTCTGATTGCAGGCGAGGAGTAAAGAGAGATTCCGCAGACAAAGCTTCGTGGTGGATTTAAATAGAGCTAAAGTAAGGCAATCGCTGACAACGGGAATGTCGATGTCTTGTCGAAGGAGCTTTGAAAGTTTAGCAGAGGACCAGACTTTCTGATAAAGTTGCAGACAAGTTGAGTAATGAAGCTGCGCTTTGAACGGCGCTGTTGCTGAGGTAGAGACTGGATGGAACAGGAAAGACAAACGTTGGAGCTCTTGAAGCCGAAAAGAGAAGCTGACTGAAAAGAAGGATCACCTGAGCAGGTAGGAAAATGATTGATAATATCTTGGCAGCGCTGTGCAGAGAAATGACCTGCAGTGAGCGAGGCAACGAAATTTAGATATTTAGCGGTGGAGCACGAAACGACGGCGTCTGAGCGTTTGCTACAAAAAAAAATGAAACACTCAACAGAAAAGTTGCATGTGATCAAGCCTTAAATAGAAAATAGATGCTAATTAGCAGGAAATTAGAAAATTAGAAGATTAGATGATTAGGAGCCACCCAGCTCCACGCCCTCTGAACCACGCAAGCTAACATTTTAACTAAATGTAAAAAAGATAGACATGGTTTATCTATATCCATGCAATAAAAAATGAAGCTGTTCTTAACAAGTGGCTTGTTAAACAAAATGTATTTCTGTTAGCCATATCTACATATTAAAACATACTTACATGCATGTAGAGCATACTTACATGCATGTAGAGATCAAGATGGGGAACTTTTTCTAAACTATAAGGAAAGCAGTTTTTTCTTTTTTTTTCTTAAATCTGGCAGGGGTTCAAAACAACAGCTGCCATTCTGACACTGAAAGTCCACTTTCCCCACAACAGCTATATTTTTATACAGACATCATAAAAAAAGAAACTTGTTTGATTTCAAAGACATTCGTTTTGCATTAGGAAGTACAGGAATACTGTGTCTTCTTTTTATACAGACATGTTCTTTTCATCCTCAGAGTGCTTGCACCATAACAGTTCTTCAAGACCCTGTTTTAAAGTCCAAGGAAAAAGGGTTTTTTTCAGAAAAGAATGAAGTAATTTAAGCTGTATCAAACCTGCAAGTACTAATTCTTGGTATTTTTATGCCATTACTATTGTATGTGTGTCAGAAAAGGCATCTTTGAACGTGCTTATGGCAATTAATTTCTGTGCTACTGTAAATAACCAGGCATGCTTCTTTTTCAATTGCTAGTAATCTCTTTTTATATTGCATATGTTCATTTTCACTGTGCAGCTAAAAGCCAAAACTCTGAGAAACTGATTTAAACTCACCTCTGAAACTGTCCAATCCATCTTTCTTGGTTTACCCTTTTCAGGAATCAAACACGTGGCAGCATTCATTCAATAGAAGTCACGGTTATATACAGGCCAAGGTTCAGTTTTAATCATGGTGTATCTATCCTTATAGAAGGACCAAATATAATCACTGTCAGGATATCCTTTAATATTTCCATATAAGCTTAAGGTTAAAAATAAAAATACAAGAACTGAACCAAAAAAAAAAATAATAAGTTTAGAGTTCAGTGATAGAACAAGCAGGTAAAACACTGAGACATATGGTAAACTGTGTTAAATGCACAGTATAAGCATGGGTAAAGGATATCAAAAGCAGCACACAGTAAAGACAGTGCAGTACTGCCAGCCAATGATTAGTACTAATATATACTGTACCCTCCACATCAGGGGAGTTGGCATGTTTTCATTAGGTCACTTTGTCAGTTTTACTGGAGGTAACCCAGATGTACTGCATTATTTATACGTTATGAGCCCGTTGACTCAACTTGTAAGAGCCAGGCTATTTATCACTCACTCGTCCAAAATAAAACGTGTCAACATTAATATGTATTTCAAATATTTTTTGCAGATCCGGTAGAGATGAACTCCCAGGTTTCATATATGAAGCCTATCCAAGAAGACACTGTAGAAACCACTATCATTAGAAATAAATATATACAGCAGTCTAATATTTCACAGCTGATTTCCAGGTTGCCCTCAGTCAAAGGTCAGTTCATTAACTCAATGCACCAACTCAATGCTGAAATATTTATTTTTCCAAACATTTATTTAAATGGAAAGAATTGATAGGCCTGCACAACGTCAACTTCCACTGCTGGCATAAGTAGCTCGATGCAGCATGTCCACAGGGACCCTCAATACACTTTAACGTGTGGGAGGATCCTTTACTTCTGCAGTGTTTGTTTGTTTTTTTTTCTAAGCAGCAGTTCAAAATAATCAGATAACTACCTTTAACTAACCATTCAAATTCACCTCCTCTGTCTAGGGTTGCCACCCGTTCTGGTTTTGCCTGGATTGTTCTCTTTTTGAGGCAGCTATCCTGGGAAATCTGTAAGACTTCCCAGGACATTAAATGTCAAAGTATATGATTTATTTTTTTTTTTTTATTGTACAAAATGACTTGGGTGTACCGGTTTTTTGGGAACCCTACCTCTGTCTAATGGCCTAAAACGTTTCTTTAGTTTATTTCATTAGAGCACAATGGATGCCTGTCACTCTCCTTGACTTTACTGTCTATAAATTCACTGCTCCTCTTGCTGTATGGCTCAGTAATTAGTTTAATGTGTCTATAAATGTAATCGGCTGTATAACAATGGTACTAAACTGCGAACCCTTCCCAGTGTTTAAAGCTTGCTTATTTTAAAGTCATTTTATCTTGCAATGCTTCACCAATAGGACTGCTTGTAATTCCATAGTAACTGATATGATTTCTATCTTGCAACAGACTTGCCGCATTGGCAGTGTTAACCACTCACAATGGGTCCTGTTTTATAAATGAGCCTTGAATAAAGTGACACAGAATTGTAACTCCTGGAAAAGAAACAGCAAAGTTTCAAAGACAAAAATATTAACATATTATATTCACAAATGACAAATGGATTCAACTGTATTCAAATAATGCTATTTCAATTTAGCCTAAGAAACAGATAAGGGTGTGGGGATTTACAGGTGTAATGAAGAATCTTTACTCTGTTGCATTATGTTTCTGCCACACTGCATCCAGGCGTCCTTAAAAATGAAAAATTGAACATCTCCAAATCTCTGCATTTTTTACTTTTTTTTTTTTTTTTTCTCACAAAACCACAAAAAGCAACAAGACTCAAATTTGGATCATGTTTTTAGAAACACATGCTATGTTGAGTTTTTATTTATTTTGTCAACACTTAATTGGTGTAATACAGTATTTGACTTTGTTTTCATGTACACACTGAGCCATACAAAGACCATATAAATACTTTTAATTTTTCATGATTAAGATTGACAATAATTTGCAGTAATCACAACTAGTATAATTTTATAATATCACAACTGTAGCACCTTAACCCAAGCTCATTATTGCAGGGTGCTGAGAATTTGAGAAAATGACCTAAATCATTATGTAATTTCCATCAGCTGTTGCCAGTTTGATGAAAAGCTTGGCCATTGGTACCTTAAAGTATTGCATTTGAATGTTCAGGAAGGAGTCATTACTCGTGCTTGCTCCTGTCTCCCTGCAGCTCACAGTAGCCTTCCTGACAAAACAAGACCCAGAGGGCCGGGCACTATGCTGAAAGCTGTCAGATGTTAGACCATTAATTGGAACAGGATGGATCATCTTTAAACAGCTGCTTTAACATAATTAAAATGACGATAATGTACTTTTATTGAATACATTCATGTAAACTACTCTGATAGTTTCCTATATTAATATAAAGAAAGTGTTTTTTTAAAAGGAATGCTCAGTAACTATTGTCCGGCAGCCCATGCACTGTGCGGATCGTTGTGTAACCAGCATGAGGGACATCAAGTATATTGAAAGCAAGGGCTTCCACACAGGTGTGGCTCATGCGTCAATTAAGCAAATAACATCCCAGCATGTTTAGGGTCATGTATAAAAATGCTGGACAGGCCTGGTTGCCTATAATTATGGCTAGCATGGCTGCAAGAGGAGACCTCAGTGACTTTGAAAGCAGGGTGATTGTTGGGGCGCGTTTGGCAGGAGCTTCAGTGACCAAGACAGCTCAACTTGCTGATGTTTCACAAGCAACAGTGTCTAAGGTGATGTCGGCATGAAACTCTGAGGGAAAGACATCATCAGCAAAGGGCAACAGTGGGCGGAAGCGCATACTCCAGGATCGTGATATCAGTGCATTAATTCGAAGTGCAAGGCAAAACAGGTGAGCAACTGCAGATCAATTGACTGCAAATTTCAACCTGGGGCGCGAGTAGCCAGTTTCGTCAAAAACGGTCCGCCGAGAACTCCACAGAGCGGGATACCATAGTGGCCCAACGCCCTATTAAGTGACTTTACATTGGTGTTTCCATTTTTTTGTCCACTACCTGTAGATTTCTAACCGGCTCTAATGACCAACAGTTTTGCGGAGGCTACACCTTTGTAATGTGCACTTGAAGCATGAGCATCCTTGAAGAAACACAGACAATGCTAGAAACAGTTGAAGTAGCTCTGGAAGCAAAAGGATCATGTTCTTGATTGCACCAAATTGACAACCCCCCTTGTGTATGTGAATGTCAATATGTGATGGAAGGCTTTAACAATGTGTTGTTACACCTTGAGATAAGAGTGGCAGGGCACAGATCCAGCTATAGTCCTGCAGCGACTCGGCTCTCCGCCCGGGCAGGTCACGCTTGGAGAGGGTCATTTAAACTTGGCCTGAATCTTTCACACTGAGCTCGTTGTCTGTGGTGATGGCCATTTATCAACCTGAAAAAAACATTTTCCTGCAATAGCATTACCAGCAACACAGTCAATTTTGAAGAAATGTCGCACTGCATACAGGTACTGATGAGGTACTATGGTCCTGAAATAGATTACTAGTCTGTATTGGTTCAGATCATTGTGACACCATTGGTATGTCACCACAGGGGACCAATCTATCATTAACTCATACCCTTGTGCCACTATTGTCCCTGAGTACAGAACGATTGCCATTGAAGATTGAAACCTGGTTTGCGTTCTTTTAATCTTGGCTAACTTGCACAAACGTAAAAAATCCCTGACATTAGCCTGATCAGACTGCAGTATGAAAGGTGCTGTATAAATAAATAAACTTGCTTACTTACTAACTAAAAAATGCTACTAATCCAGTGATTCCCAACCCGTGGTCCGCGGACCCCTAGGGGTCCGTCAAGCCATTGGAGTGGGTGTGCAGGAAAACAAAATAAAAATAGCCTCCTCACACCAGCAAGTCCCCAATTTCACAACACAAATCATCAGAACGTATTACCTGCTGCTGTATTACACTTCACACACTTTGCATAAGTGGAGTATCAAGTGAAACCCTGCAACAGAGACTTGGACCGGTAGTGAAGAGAAGCCACGACCACTGTGTGTTGTATGTTATGAGGTGTTGTCGAATGAAAGTTTGAAGCCAGCTAATCTTCGGCACCACTTAGAAATGAAACAGTGACCCCAACTCCAAAAACGAGTGGATTAGAAACCCATTTGTGAACGTTGACAGTGAAATGCACACAAGCTTGACATCAAAGGAGGAAGACAGCCTAACAGAGCTATGTGACAGCTCTTTAAAGTTAGTCTTCATGAACCGAAATCTGACTGACTTCCGGTTCCACGTTCAAACGGAGTACCCGGAACTGTCCGACGAGGCTGTGAAGTAGCTGATGCTGTTTGCCACCACGTACTCTTGTGAAAGTGGATTTTCTGCGCTTGTTGGGTTGAAATCAAAGTACTGCAGTAGGCTGGATGTGGGACCAGATTTAAGGCTAAAACTGTCATCACTCCAACCGGACATTCATGTTGTGACATCGCTGAAACAGCACCAGCCACCTCATTAAGAAAGTTAATCAATTTACTGTTGGCATCGTTATCAACTGCTGCCCTATAGTGGAAAGTAAAATGAATAGACTTTCCTTGTATATGTGTCACTGTGATAGTAGTACATGGTGGTCCGCGAAATTGTTGGAGGTTCAGAAGGGGTCCGCACACCCAAAAAGTTTGAGAACCACTGCACTAATCTATTGCTTCAGAGTGAAAACAACATAGAGAGTTCTGTAGCACAGGTCGTACATACAGGACAAAGTTCTGCAAATCCAAGGAAACTGCAAGGTGTGTGTTGTGTGTACAGATTGCATGTGTCAAAATTCTTCCCATGCTGCATTTGTTATAGACACATTGGCCAAAACCATGAAGAGAAAGGTCACCTGACAGCAGACAAATTAAACAGAATGTGATGCAGTTTCTGTTTTATTCTCTTTCTTCCTTTCAGCTCAACCAGTTTCTAAAGGAGACCAGCCATGTCCAGGATTTGAACCTGAAGGAAATTTCCACAGCAGGTTTCAGCAGCAGAGCCAGTAGATACAATAAAGAAATAATAAATGAACATGATGAAGGCTTGACGAACAAGGAATTAATTGCAAAGGTGACATGGGGTCTATTCAATAGATCATCCAGTGGCATTTAAATAATTAAAACACTTATCTTTCAAAGACATGCAGACTTGCATGCACTGTTTGAAATATTCATAACCTGGGGTCACAGTGGGTCCTATGTATATGATCTCAACTGATCTGTCATGGTTGAGATCGATTGAATAGACCCTTCTTTTAACATGCATACCAATACCTGTCTCGCAATACCAAATATTGATGTATTAAATAGTGCTTTAAAAAGTGAAGGACAACGCATTCATAATATTGTGTTTCATTCACAAATAATAATGCATTTTCTGCTTGCACACATTATCATCCATATGTGTAATGATGATCCCATTACTGTTTCAGGCAAATGTTATATTTTTTATAAAATTGTAGTTCTATACTTTCTGACCAGGCCTATATCAAGAACATCTTGGACTGATACACCCCCTATTATATTAATTGCACATTTTTTCCCCTTTCGTTTGAAATAATGGGCAACAAGCTCAGCTCTATCATACTTACATTATCCTCATTTCCAAAGCCACAGCTAACAGTATGAACATTATATTTAAAAAAAAACAAAAAAAAACAGGGTAATTGTGAGGAGAAAAAGATTTCACATTTCCATGGATTCGTTGGATATCATGGGGGACCTTCAGACAAGAAAGTGTGAGAACTCCTGATTTATTAGACTGAACTAATATTTATAGGGTATTAATGCATTCAGAATCCACATGTATGCGTGAGACATGAATATAAAGTACCACTTTTGAGAAGGGTACAGACATGAATGTAGCTAGATGTTCTCAAGGACTTACAGGCCATAATGAAACTGCTAACAAAGCATCACAAGCCCCTATTTTGTCAATTATAAATATATATATATATATATATATATATATATATATATATATATATATATATATATATATATATATATATATAATTATACAATTAGATTGTGCTGCAGTGATTTACCTGGTAAAACAGTCTGATAGCAAATCAAGAATATTTATTTGAATACTGATGTTAGTTCTCTGACTACATTAAACATATGTTGAAAAAATGGTTTAATGTTATTTCTAGAAGTGCTATTAAAGTTGTAGCAACCTATAATCTTATTAATTGTACACTATACTACTCCAGCAAATTCCTTGTTTGTTATTTTTGAATTCCTCAAATTATGCAGTATGGGATATATATATGCAATCCTCGCCTGCTTTCATTAGCCAGGTGGTTGCCCTTTTCCCATCTCAACGTTAATTTAGCATCCTGCCAGCTAGGCTGAAATTGAATACAGCTGTATTGATTTCAAATGAAACGTGACCTTCCTGTCCTCAAGATCACATTAAATAAAAGTGCCTCCAGGTGCAAGCGAAAGTCCTGTCCTCTGGACAAAGCAAGGGGCGTCCATATTATACTAAGCAGTCAGACCAGGATGCAGTTACTTCTCATCTTCTGTATAGATACTGTCCATTGAACAAGGATATCGGAATCACTAGTAGTCCAGTAAGTTGTAGGGATACCAGCCAGGGCTGCACTGATTTCAGGGGATTAGTTTGTGTAACAGGGCAGAGGCTGGGTGCAAACTGGTAACCACACACACCGCAAGAGAGCGTCTTAACCACAAAAGAGCCAGGCAATATATGCAAGGTGTTCACATTGTCTAAAGGGGTGTGTGACTCTACCTGAATCATTACCGGCCCACATCTGGGACTGTTACACAGGAAAGAGAAAGAAGCACCAGCCAACCAAACACCTTCGATCAGCCCTCTAAGTCTACCACATCTGCTGCCCACAGAGGCCATAGCCAACTCTTCTATTGAATACATTTTGGTGATGCCACTTCTACTACAAGTCAATTGAATGATAGCCAGTTTACATACACTTTGTGCCATAGATGACAGGTGTTTCCAATGTGCTGTCCAAATTGAATAGACATCTTATCTTTTTAAAGGAATTATTCAGTTGTATATTAGTTATGAATTGTACTAACTGATGTACTATATGATCTGTTAGCATTATCACTGCGGTAGTATAGCTTCGGTCCTACCACTGCACAGCATTGGTTTAACTCTCAAGGCCTGAAAAGTTAACTTATTGGAAAACGTCTCCTGATCCCAATGCAATTAAATGAAACCCACTAAAACAGAGGTGACTATAAATCCCACATGACTATTAAGTTAGAAATATATAGCTGTGATCTATATCTATAAGAATTGGGCCAATCTCACTCAGCTTTGTCAATATGTGCCTAGAGTTGTTGTCAATTATTATTATTATTTGTTTATTTAGCAGACACCTTTATCCAAGGCGACTTACAGAGACTAGGGTGTGTGAACTATGCATCAGCTGCAGAGTCACTTACAATTACGTCTCACCCGAAAGACGGAGCACAATGAGGTTAAGTGACTTGCTCAGGGTCACACAATGAGTCAGTGGCTGAGGTGGGATTTGAACCGGGGACCTTCTGGTTACAAGCTCTTTTTTTTAACCACTGGACCACACAGCCTCCTACTTTAACATAATATTTTAATCTATAAAATACTGGACAGTGAAACTCCATGACCAGCAACTAAGTTGCTAGTGTAGCTTATCAGTCATTACAATTGCTTTTGAATGAAGTAGATATTCAAATGTAATTAATAAAATAATAACCCCAAACATGAATTCCTAATGAGCAGTGCATGTATCATGAATTGGGTTTTACTTCAAGGGAATGCAACATGAATTAAATAATTGAATAGGAAATCATATGAATGAAATTACATATTTAAATGAAGCATTAGCACAGCCAGCAGTCTGACATTATGCAGCAATTGTAGATGTAGTTGATGCAGTGCAGTTATAGAGTCTGCACTGTTTCACTTATTCTAGGATTACATTTGAATTTTAACGCTGCTATACTAGTTTTTGTTAGTCCCTATAAAATCAATAAAATATAATTATAGGATTAGACACAACTGTGATCACCTGAGCCTAATTAGAAACAATGTGGTCTATTTTATTGATTAAAACTGCAGCAAATCTAAATCCACTTTCCTCTGCCACAACAATTCAAGCTGTACACTGTTCTGTTAAAATCTATGCTTATGCTTTTTACAATCGAAAAGCATTAAATTATTCACAGAATATGAAAGAAAATACCTTGATACAGTGAAAAACAAAAAGATCACAAATCACAAAAAGTATAAAAAAGATGATTTATAAAAAGTGTATACATTTATATGGGTTATATTTCCGAACCCCAGATGACCAGAAAGATTACTCGGATTACAGTGTTTACATGGACAGTCATGACAGTATTCCTCACAATGCTTTTGCTGCACGTTTCAGGAAATGGGCTGCTATGCTGTTCTGATTTAGGAAAAAAAAGTCGGCCGTACCGAAGCAGATTACTCAATTCATAGTAATTTAGGGGAGGGGATATTTAAATGTCTGTGTCTGCCTAGTAATTAGGAAAAGAATAACTGAATATCGTGAAGAGAGTTTCATGCATTGCCATGAAAATTTAAAAAAATGAACAAGAGAAAAGAATTAACTTGTTGGTACGGCTTTGGTTCGCCAGTTAAACGGGATCTTGACTGCTGAAATCTCCTGGGAGAGCTCTACCACTGCATTTGCTGTATATAGCAATGTTTATAAAGGGGTCAACTAATGAGGGAAAATGCTATTGGGATAAGTGGCTGTTTAGAACCTAACATATTAGACCGTACTGTGGAAGGCAGTCTCAAAATAATATTGGGAACTGTTAAAACTGCTATTGAATAGGAAATGTATCTAAAACGAAATTGACTCATTTACTTAATGATAAAATAGAAAACAATATAAAGAGTAGTAAGTAGAAATAACAAATCAAGACAGTTGTTTTGTAATTCTGACCATCTATGCTTTTGTTTTATTTGACTGTATCAGAAATTGAGTCTTTGACATGCTGAAATGATGTAAAACAGTGGTTCTCAATCCGTGGTCTGCCGACCACTGGTGGTCCGCCGGCTCCCTTCAGGTGGTCGGTGGAAAGGTTACATATTTACGGAAATGAAGCGGCAGCATAGTTTATAGATCCCATTGCAAACTCAAAATTTCAGACCTTAACTCAACTGCAGAAGCAGGAAGAAAATGCATACATGGAGACTATCTCCAAGTTAAAAAAAAAAGGTCTAAACTCTCCGTCATATATAGTTTTGGAGTGTCTAAAATGTATTTGTTACAAGGGAGTTTTCGTGTATTGCGCTCACGTGCACTCAACACAGCAGCTTGTAAAGTAAGGGATAACACACGACAGGGCATGCGTAGTGTTGCCTTAACATGCAGCTGTAGTTGGGTTGGAGGAACGGAGGCTAACAATGTTGTTATGTTAGCCTCCGTGCTGGTCTCAATCGCTCCATAAATGGTGCTGACATAAACCGCAATGTTAACCTTGACAGTGACCAATTATTTAAAAATGCCAATCATGTGTTTTTGTTAATAATGAAAAGATACAGAAATGGAGGCACAGAAAAAGTTCACTATCCACGCATTACTACCGTTGACCTGGAGAAGCCAACAATACAAAAATGAATTATTTGCATTTTTAAATGCTTGGTCACTAACATTGTGGTTTATGTCAGCACTGTTTACAGAGCGATTGAGACCAGCACGGAGGCTAATATAACAAAATTGAGTATTCTTGACCAGCCGAATTATGCACTGACTGAAGCATAGAATTATCGTAACAGACCGTTTACATTTTTCAAGACATACTGTTTTTAAGTCGATTACCATTTGTTTATGTTTCATCAAATCAATAAAAACACCAGCTGCACAAGAATTTGAATGTCTTCGATTTCATGGAGTCATTAAATCTTTGTGTCTCTTGCTTTTGCTTCTTCTAGCCATTGCTTCTAGTCTACTGTCATGCCTCTGAAAAGATCAAATGTGACAAAAGGAATGTCACTCATTTTTAAAAACTTTAAGACATCAAGTGTATATTTATAGCGAGTTTAATATGGTGTGTATTGATCATTTATTAACTGTACTGTGCTTCAGCAAAAGTAAGTTCAGTCATGCATTGTACAGTACTATATAACTTCACAGTAAAAAATCCTCAACAGCCAATCAGCGTGCAGCATCCAAACATTCATTTTATAAATAAAGATTATAGCTGGAGATTCATAGCTCCAACTGTGCTGGTACCTCATGGGTGTTCCTGCTGTAATTCTCAATTTAAAAGTAAAACAATCCATTGTTCTCCTTCTCTGTAAATTTGTGTTATGAAAAGTAAACTAGAATCATTCTTGAAACTCCAGTTTTAAAACTTTGCTCACAGAAACAGGTCCACCCATCGCATTAACACAAATAAAGGATAAAATGTTAGTCTACGGTTATTCTTAGTATTATAGTGTTTTTTTTGTTTTTATGTGCTCATTTTTTCAGTCAGCTATACTGTGTATTGTGTGGTCTGCCAAGATCAAAAAAGAAAAATCCACGAACAAAAAAGTTTGAAAACTACTGATGTAAAAAATACGTGGAAAAACAATTGCCCTTGCCAATCCAAATGTCACATAATGTTCAATCCCATTCGCTGACAGGATTCTGTGCTTCCCAAATATTCACAAATATAATATTAGACCTAGCGAGCATGTCACAATGATAATTGAAGCTGTAAAGACTTGCCACCACGGTTTCTGTTGTATGAGGGAGTTTGTAGGGAACCAGTCACAATTCATTCACATGTTTGGTGGATGGAAATTAATCATTCCTAACACGGATCCCTATTAGCACGACTAATATTTAATCAACCATGCTTTTCATGTTACTGTTCAAACACTCACCTCATGCCCTTATCTGCAGACCTTTACCTGTATGAGAGAGTCTTGTTGCCATACTACTCTGGACTTCTACATTTCAATTGGTATGGATTAAGTTTTATTATACCGCTCCTCCAGCACGATATTTCTCATAACACAATGCAAATATGTTTCCTTGGCCATTTCACGCGATTTCTGACATGCTCTTCCATTGTCATTCTAAAGTTTAAAGTTAACATTTTAAGGATGAATGTAAGTTTAGCCACTACACACCCATGCACACTGGTTCATGTATCACTTAACCATTACAGTACTACAAGAAAAGGTGATAAATCCCAAGTGTTTCTATACATTATAATCTCAGTAAACATCGCTAAAGGAAGAGATTCATGTTTAAGATGGACTCACTGTGGAATGGATTCCTGGGAATCTACAGTGTTTATATTGTTCAATGGTAGATCCAATTGGACAAAGAAACATGCACTCCATACACTGTAGTGTGATGATACGGTATTTAAATTACTTACAGTTATTTAACTCCCAGTACTGTCTGTAGCGGTTACACCCTCTGCCTGCAGTGCGCACATGTTTTAAACTTGTTATATATATCAAACAACTTTAGATGCTGGTTTCACAGACCCTGATTAGCTCTAATCTTGGACTATCTCTCTCTGTCTCTCACACACACACACGCACGCACGCACACACACACGTACACACACACACAGAGTTAAGTTTACAGCAATGGATAAAAAAACAGCAATAGGTCTAGGACACGTTAGCACTTATTTGAGCAGCCAATACTGTTGTAAATGAATCCACGACGTGAAACAGATTCCCGAAATGAAATTCAAATGAGTAAAGTGACACGCGTGCTTTTCATTACAAACAGCTGACAACCAAATCGGTTACTATCTGACAGTCTATCTTATTTCAGGACCGGACTATCCTCGTCCAATACAACCTGTCTCACGCAGATTAGCTTGACTAGCATGCCCGTGGAAAATCCACTGTTGCACGGGGAAACGCAGGTCAGCTCTCTAGTCTAAACAAAGCGTATTCACATTAGGGTCCATCCGAAATACAGTGCACTTTCAAGGCTGCAAACACATGCTGCTTGTATTAGATTGATTTGGTCTCCTGCATTTCTCTTTCCACTAGCTACAAATGTGAATGTTGTTAAAAAATGACAATGGGCATTTGTAGCCTCGCTATTCAGGTTCCCCATTTACATACATTTACACTAATTATAAGGCTTAAAAAATACATCCCCGGTCTTCAACCGGCAGAATGCGAGACAAATAAATAAATAAATAAGTAAATAAATACATTTGCACAACTTACAGTTTTTACATCAGCACTTGGTTGGACTCGGGTCTCTTCTGATCTCAGTAACGGCTGACCCCCATTCATACTACATTGCATCTCTGTTTCGTTAACACTGATTCCCTCTTCGCTGTTCCCCAGTCTAACTCTCTTAGCTTCGGGTTGAGAATCTTCAGCGTCCTCTCTCCTCAGCTTAACATCCTTGGTTGTCCCTCGAATCGCGTCCTCCGCGTTGATGGAATAGTTTGCCATTGTGGTGTTATGTTATTCTGCCCTTTTTAACTCCTCAGCAGCTCGATGGCTTGTGCAAGATATAAGAGAAGTACAGTTCTGCCCAGATTTCACAATGAGCTTTTGCAGTATAGCAATGTGTGTGTTGCCGCTGTCTATATACCACAGTGCTGAAACTGATGAAATCCCTCCCAGTTCTATAGCTGCGTCAGCAACATTCAACACACACACACACACACACACACACACACACACACACACACACACACACACACATATATATATATATATATATATATATATATATATATATATATATATATATATATATATATATATATATAACAGAATCTTATTCTGTTTGTTTATAGTTGTTTTAGTTCACAATTAAAAAGGGAGACAGAAGCAATTAACGTACAGCCAGTTGTAATTTGTAGGTAGTTCATCAATTAAAACATCCAGTATGTCAAATCTTATGAGAACATTAATGCTCCTTTAAGGATTTTGTCTTTGGAGTGAAGAGTGACCAGATGTATTCCCTTCAACTCAACTTTGTTCTAACATAAAGAACTGGGGACCTGTTTCAGATTCCTTATAAAGATTAGGCTACCTTCCATTTCCTGTTCCAGTAGCTGACTAACTGTGATTTCCCGAGTTTCTGTCCTTGTTTTAACAGGCACGGTAAAACTTTTTACATTAACAAAAGCACATTTTGAATTCACCCTCAGCAGGTCCTCTCACTGCACTGCAATACCATTCCTCCCATAACCATTCTTGCAAGTAGATTTGGTACTGCTCACAAAGAACAGTGTAAGTGTTCAATTGCTGTCCATTGAGAGGTGTGTATCCTGAAATACAGGGAAGGACGCAATGCAGAGAATCCTCTAGTTTTGCCATTCCTTCCATCCTGGTTAACTGATTCATTGATTTTGGATTGTCTTAACAATACCAAGCATGGTTTAAATAGTGAAGCCATAACTGAAAGCCACTACACGTTTCCAAGTAAAAAGAAAAAACAAAAGATAACTGAAAATAAAATAACCCTCTATATTCCATAGAGCAGATATTTCAGATTTAACTTCAATATAATCTGAATTCCTTCTTCTTTGTTTAAAGACCTGAAAGAAACAGAGAGACACCCAATATTGATAATTATGCCTATGAAGCCTGACTTTTGGGATACCATCTTTAATTATTTAAAAAAATGTTATTTATATCAGAAAAAAAAGCTTCTTTCATGTGATACGTATAAAACTGACATACAAAGTTAAAAGCCTCATGCAGGCAAGCTATTTTTGTTTCACCCCACTGTAGGCTACTGTACATATACCATATAATAAAATGTGCCTATGTGAAATGCATTGCAATAAAATACCAGCACTAAGGGAAAATAGACTGCTCTTTCACATCAGGTATCCTATTGCTAATGTTATTGAAAATGCTGCCTCTCAGTTACAAGGAAATGAATCACCATTGCTCAGTGATCTGAACAGTGGGCTTGGCTGTTATTTTCCTAATTAGCTGTTTGTGTTCTGTACCTGCAGGTGCTCCTGAAATCAATACATCCATAGCTGCAATAAATTATAATCCAAAGACAGTACGCGTGGACAAAGCACAGCAAAGCGTTTAATGAAAGCTTCCACCAAGCGTACTGTTTACACCAGAGCTTTATTTGTGTTGTGTTTTTGAAACTGAGGAAACATTTTTCAGAATTGATTTTTTTTTTTTCTGCAGCTACACAGTTCATTCTAGAGAAAATAAATATTTTATATGGTTATAAACAAAACAATTGACTCTGGGTTAAAACTGGGTCATTCATAATGTATGAATTGCAGTGAATCATGCATTTTAGAATACAGTTCAACATTGAATTATTTATACCTTTAAAAACCCAGATCCCCTGAAATGTTTAACAATTTAAAAGTGTTGATGTTAAGGCTTGGAATAATGGATGGAGCCAGCTGTTTTTCCCTGCATGTTTACAGTCAGTGCCCTTTTAAAGTAAACCATTCATAGTCCCTAATACACAAAAATGGCATATGCAGTTAGCATTGATTCATACCTTGGTGATATCCTTGGTGACGGGATGTCAGAATATGAAACTCATATAACTTGTATTATTTGTTCACTGAAAAAGGTTCTGGGATCACGTCTACAATGCTTCCATCATAAACAGATCACTCTTTCCTCAGGATGATCGTGGAATATCTTCTATTTGAAAACCATTTCCTTTTCTCTAAAGTCAAGTCCAATAAAATAATACAAATATTTCAATTTTTTCAGCTCTGAAGTTAGTCAATGAAACTGATCCACCTTACCTAAAGTTAAGATTAGTGCTAATCAATGGAACCAGCTGTTAAACTCCTTTTTGTGGGTGAATAGCTAACCTACACTTGTGATACCATTGTCTTTTTGACAAAGGATAAAAAATTGGCTTTTGCGATATATATAGCCACCTCTAATCTTAAATAAACCCACTTTGGACAGTAGATATGTTGAACTAGATCATAGAAGCAGATGTAAAAGACTGTGATATGCAAAGTGATCAAGATTATGTAGACCCTTTTAAAGTCACCTGAAGAAACCTTCAAACTTACTGGAATGAATACATAATTAAAATTGGAAATTTATATTTTTTTCTTAAATTTCATTGCAACTTCTTTTCCAAGGAAGAGGCTTTCTAGGTAATGCTGCATCTTTTATGCTTTTCTTCTCACACGACTGTGAAGCATCACTGCAGCGAATCGTTTCTTTAGAGTTATACCCTACTAAATATCCTGACTCATAGAGTGCTGAATCTCTATGGGATTCATGAAACTGGTACATTTGGAATGATACACCAATCACAATGTGGCACTGAATTGATTTAGCTGTTTGAGCTTTTTGTAACAAGCTACAACAGCTAAAACAGAGTACATAGTATGCATAACACAGTCCTGTGCATATACTAATGTGACAGTGCAGCTCCAGAGGTAGAATGGAGCCACATTGGTAACCTTTTGACACACCAATGGCATGGTCCAATACACACTGGTAATCTACTGCAAAACCATATCAGTACCAAAGTGCTACTGTATCAACACATGAGTGCAATATGTATCACTGTATCAGCTAATGGTTCTTCTAAGGTATTTTCAGTGCAACTGATCTTTCTGTAAGAGGTGTGTATATAAGGGGATAGACCCACCTACTGTCATTATCACAGGGCAGGGTTTACCTATACATAAGGTAGTAGGTCATTCCCGTAATCTTTCATGGAAGCCGATGACACCAGGTACCAGATTCTAGTTTTAAAAGCAATGTCCTAGTGTGGTAAGAATGTGAATGGTATTGACTGTGTTTAAGAGAGAGAGAGAGAGAGAGAGAGAGAGAGAGAGAGAGAGAGAGAGAGAGAGAGAGAGAGAGAGAGAGAGAGAGAGAGACTAGCATCACCATATCACCTATTCTATTTCACTTCCTGAATGCCGGTCGGCTACAGACAGGCTAAAAACACTCAAGCCCCTCAAGTTCATTACTCAGCACCGACATACAGTCAGCCCAATACTTTGTGGGGATGCTTCATACTGGTCCGTTTCACTCTCTCTTACTCGTTGTTCCACGTTCCAAATGCTGCGTTCCCACTCCTGCACAATCCCGAGGCTGGCCATCCTGCCTGTAAAAACATGGGCAATTTATATTCAGGTGCGTAAATTGATTAAAAATTCAATTAGTCAGTGCCCAATAAGGCAGATAAAGGGAAACGAGTGGAGAAGCCAACACAACGTGATACAAATCAATTATAAAGTGTCAGACAACATAAAGCGTGCACTAATCAATCAATAAATACAATTATAAAAATAACATACAAGTGCAGAATAAATGTGAACAGGGCATTCTTGAACCTGTTACACATGCAAATGATGCCTTCAACTCTGTTGTATTTAGTAATACAGTATTTATACTCCAGTGTGCAATTTCTACAAATTTTAGCTGAAGAGAAGGTTGTGTGTTTATTAATAAAGCCAGTGTGCTGAAGCTCATTATTAAACTCAACTAAACTGTTGTGCAGAAAATCAGTCAAGGAGTTACACAACTACATACAGTTGTAAGGTCCTATTTCAGAGAAGCAAAGCTCTGGTGCGTAGAGTGGTTAGACTATCAAACGACCCAGTGATTTATCTGTGGTCCCAGATGGAGTGGATATGCAGAGAAAATGAACAAATGCCAGGTTATGGACCTTCTCGGACATGGTCTTTCCTGTCATTTTGGGTGTATGGTCAACATGCATTGAAAACATATACATCGATATGACTTTTATAGGATAACGTCTCTATTTCAGGAATTCACTGCGGGGTCTTTGAACATTGTGATCATACAACACAACCTAATGTGTACCATGTAAGGTAATATCCCTAGACCCTGTGTTCAGCAGTTTTGGCAGTGGAGCGTATTTAATAAAAAGAGCTATAGTCTTAACTGTTAAAGCACTAAAATAAAAAAAATAAAAAAGATATTTCAAAAAATGAAAATAAAAAACAGTAAGTAGACACTTCATTGATAGAAAGGGGGTCAAGTGTAAGGTCTTTGTGCCACTGAATTGAACAAGTGCATGTATAATTACTTCAGTAGCCAATTACCAAATTAACAGGATGGGCTTTTTTCAATGATGTGTCATTTTGTAATTTCGCAATCTGGTAAGCTGTAATTGAAATAGAAATCAGTGGGAGTACGCCGAGCTTGGATAGCTCAGATAGTTCTGCTAATCTTAAACCTATTGATCGTTTTTACAGCCACTTTTAATTAAAATAGATTTTTTGAAAATAGAGCTCTTGTCGCACAGTGGTTGAGGCACATGATTGCCATTCACTGGGTCACTATAAGTTAAGGCTGTGCATAGGAAACTAGTGGAATAATACAAGGTTGTTCATAACAGTCTGGACCACAAAAACTAGAGGCATAATCTATAACTCAGGTATTCCAGTATCTTCTTTCTAATTGTGTTTCCTCTAAGGACAAATGCAATATATTGGCTTTTAAAGCAAACATCAATCTAATAATTGATTTTTGCCTGTGTTTTTAAGGTGTGTTGATCCTGATATAGAATCTGTGTAATCACAATGTTTGGGGAAAATTGTCCAGCAATCCGCAGTCATGTAAATAAATGGCTGTGGGTTTAAAGGATTCATATTGCATTTTGTCTAACAATACACATCAAAGCACCTGCTTAAAAGATCAATCCAGTTTTTGCACTCAAACTTAGATGGCAAAGTTCAGCATAGGCTCCTGCAAATGGGAGAGCAAAAATAGACAAAGCTTTCAGAATCATGAAATTAGCTCAAGGCTGTCATACTTCCAGGTTAACATAACAATAATACTTGTGCTACTCCTCTCGGAGGCGAAGTAGGGTGGTATTTGTAGATGAGGTTACTTGTAAGGACTGTAGGCTAAGTACATGGTTGAATTGAAACTAGATAAATTGGTTTGCGTCAATCAAATTACAGTAGTTATATGTCGCCAACTACTAAAGGACAAGGGCATGCTGAACCCTTCTTGACAGCTCACATCACCTTCCTGATTGTACACTTTGGCACTGCTGTTCACATAACTACATGTTTGCAAACAGGTTTTTAATCTGTAAATTCTTGGGCAAATTAACCAATAACATTGAATGGGCACGAATGCAATTCAAGCCCACTAAATCAAGGAGCATCTCTATAATTAAAGGTAAAGTAGTAGATAAAACGTTCTTCATTAATGGTGAGGCAATACCAACAGTGTCTGAGAAGCCAGTGAAGAGCCTTGGGAGATGGTACGATGGGGATCTAAAGGACACAGTTTGTGTGGGAGAAGTTAGACAACAAGCTGTGGAAGGGTTGAAGAGCATAGACAGCAGTGCTTTACCAGGCAAACTAAAACTCTGGTGCTTTCAGTTTGGCCTACTGCCAAGGTTGCTGTGGCCACTGACTGTGTACGAGGTTTCTTTGACAACAGTAGAGAAGCTGGAAGCTTTAATCAGTTCATACATCAGGAAATGGTTGGGAGTTCCACGCTGCCTCAGCAGAGTGGGACTTTATGGTAAAGGAATACTGCAGCTACCTGTCTCCGCTCTAACCGAGGAGTTTAAGTGCGCCAAGGTCCGACTGGAAATGACATTAGTAGAGTCACGCGACAAATGCGTAAGGGAGGCAGCACCTGTGTTGAAAACTGGAAGAAAGTGGGTGGCAAAGAAAGCTGTGGAGGATGTAAAGGCTGCCCTTCGAATTGGTGATATCATGGGGCAAGTTCAGCATGGAAGAGGGGGTCTTGGTCTCAGTTTAGCTCCTCCTACATGGCACAAGGCAGCCCCAGCGCAACGGAGGAAGCTTGTAGTCAACGAGGTGCAAAAGCAGGAGGAGAGGATGAGGTGTATAAAGGCCATTTCCCAGGGCAAGCAGGGAGAATGGATGACATGGAAGAGTGTGGAACAACGCAAGATTGGCTGGCAAGACCTATGGTCAATGGAACAGAGCAGGATCAGTTTCCTTATAAGGTCAACATATGATGTTCTCCCATCACCACAGAACCTAAACCTCTGGGTAGGAGAGGATCCCTCATGTCCTTTGTGTTCATCACCTGCAACATTAAGGCACATTTTGACAGGATGTAAGGTGGCTTTTAGCCAAGGACGGTTTACTTGGCGCCATGACCAGGTGCTGCGATGTTTGGCCTTGGCATTGGAAGACAAGCGTAACATGACCAATAAGTTGCCACCTGTTCCATCAAAACATTACACACAAATGACAACATTCCTCCGCCCAGGAGAGCAACCACAAAGAAAAGGTGTTAAAACCAATCCTCGCCCAGGACAACTGGAAGCTGCTAGAGACTGGAAAATGCTGGCAGATGTTGGTCAACGGCTTATTTTTCCACCTGAGATTGCCACCACAAACCTTCGACCAGATATTGTCTTGTGGTCTGGATCAGCACGCCTTGTTCACCTGGTAACAGTTAACAGTGCCATGGGAGGATGCTGTAGATGAGGCGTATGAGAGGAAGAAATTGCGGTATGCTCAACTAGCCACTGAAGCGGAACAGCGAGGATGGAGAGTCTGGGTTTACCCAATGGAAGTGGGATGTCGAGGATTTGTGGCACACTCTAAAACCCGGTTTCTCAGAGATGTCGGATTCAATGGCCAAGAGTTGCGTCGCACAGTGAAGAACTTATCAGAGGCAGCAGAGAGGAGCAGCAACTGGCTGTGGTTGAGACGGAAAGATTCTGGCTGGGGATCTCAAGCACAATAGAAAGAAAGAAACGCTGATGTACAGGTAAGTAAGCTGGGCTGAGTTGAGTGGGGGACGGAGGGGGGTGATGCTGGGACGCCAGAATCACCGTCGAGCCCTCTTGAGGTGTCGTGGGCTAGTCGACGAAACACCGAGGATGGAAGGTGCCCACTTGAAGACCCCAGAGATGTACCCTACTTAGCTCAATCCAGACGGTTGTCATGCTGATGCACTAGGGAGACCGCACTATGGTTGATCCCGAGCCAGCATCGCAGCCGTTGTGTGCTGATGCGCTAGGGAGGCAAAATAAGCTGATCCCTGGAGCCAGCATTACACTTCAGCCATCAACACCAGACAGAAGGATATCTACATCATCATATGGAAGGAAGCGCAAATGGATGGAGACACATATGGATCACATTAGTTTACTGTGAAGCTACGTCTTAGTTGGTGCTTATCTTGGCGAGAGCCAAGTTCAAATCAGCATGAAGTTTTAACATCTACTCTCATGTAATGGAAATTAATTTTGCAAACAGGTTTTTAATCTGTAAATTCTGAATACACAGATTGTATAAGGCCTATAAGGCTGTGCCTTGCCTTCATGAATTAGATCATTAGATATCAGTAAAGTAGGGGAAACGTATTTCATCCACACAACGCCTTTGGTCTTCCACAATGAAATCCTTATGGTCAAGTGCATATTCTTCTGGGGTTTTTGTGTGTTTTTTTACATTTCACCACAATTTGCAATTCTTTTTTAAATTCAACGAGCGTTGAAATTCAAATGCTCCCTATCGAACTGTCTTCCGTTTCTTGTAATCTCATTTTAAATCTTGCAAGCGTGTTACAATCCTCCAATAGAAATTTAGGAATTTGCTACCACTCAGTAGTTAGTGTGGGTTTAAAGTATTTCAGAACAAATCAACCTGAGATACAAGTCAGGAAGGAGGGACATTGCCCATTTTTTTTAGGTATTTAATTTATTTTTTTCACAGGGAAAGGGGTCGCGTCAACATGAATTGAGTAAACATTTCCAGTGTTTTTCCGGTGTTTATCAGTTTTTATTGGTTAAAACTGAAAATCAGAAGCTCAAATTATATCTAACCTCTAAGTTCCCCACTGTTTAACGCCATGCAGTCCAACACTCTCTTTTTTTAATCTTCAAAATAAAAGGAAAAGGCCTGTCACACAAGAAATTGACAAGAAATGTTCCTGTAACTGCTGTTTTCATTTTGATTTCACAGTTTCGCTGGTAGATTAAAAAGCACACAAGAAATGTACAGTATATAGGTCTCTCCAGCTCCTCATACTAACACAAATGACAAAGTGATGTTTTTTTTTTGTATTATAAGCTATGTTCTTGAAAAGTACTTTGAAGCAATTTGAACGTCTGGATGCCTGGCAATTATATAGAGTGTTTTGAGAATCATGGATGATAATTGTAGTCAGCACATTTGCTCCCTGGAAAGATTACTGCATTTACAATGACCAGGAGGTCAAGTTGAAAATTGTTTTTACACAGGGTCTGACATTTTAGCCAATTATGTTCTGGATTATGAAACTATAATGGATGTGAAAACAAAGTCAGATTTAAAGAGACAGCTCCACTTACCTGCTGCTTGCACCTTGTCCTGCTTGATCTCTATGGGCGATCAGTTTACAATCATAAAGCTTTGATCATTAGGAGGCAGTCTATCATCTATTGTCTACATTTGACACATTTAAGGCAGTTTTATTTTTTTTTAATAGTTGCTGTACCCCGCCCCCAACAGCTATGAGGTATTGCAGGTGTTGTATTGTTTTTTATTCAACCCATGTAAATGCTGGAGCCACATTGACACACATTGACACCATATTTGGTTAAAATGACTATGGAAGAGATTATAGTGCTGATTTATAAATCACGTATGGGAAATCAACCAATCACTGTTAACGAATTGTCAAAATTCCAATCCATCTTATCTTCTGTATAGATGTCTTCCTATGCAGAGAATATATGACAATTCTGAAGTTTAAAGGTTATAAATAAGTAAAGGCTAAGTAGATTCTAAAAACGGTCTTCATTTTGGTGATTTTATAATAAGCTGATATATGGTGTCTCTTATAATAAAAATATGTGCAGCCAAATACAACTGGATGTTGTTTCATATGAATTTAATATGCCCTAAAAGCAGTCATCATTAGGATGGATGAACTCAATCTAGGTTTGGGGTTCTGCATTCAGGTTCATGCACACACCTACGCATACCATCCCACGCAATACATGTCTGTTTTACAATGCCCACTAGGAACTAAACAATATGTTCAAAACTGTATTAATTAGATTCCCACGATGTAGTTCTGTCTGACCGGTTAACCTTGGTTTCACACATGAGCAGCTGTTGAACACTTCCCAACTCTCACTTTGTACCTCAGAGTGTTCCTCACACTTTCACTGTTCTGGAATTCAAATGTTTCCCTTGCTGTTGTTTATTTCTAACAGTGACTCATTTATTGCCCCACCCACTGATCTACACAGATCAAATATGAACCATTCTGCATTTCTGATTGTTTCCTCCTCCAGGATTTGGGTCCATTATTGCCATTGTGGCTCTGTCACAAGTCGCTCCCCAACCAGCTGGAAGATTCTGACTCATACTGTTATACAATTTAACTTTGCAATCAAATATCAGTAAGGTTCCCTAGCAGCAGAATGAGAACCAATGGTGTACCAGTGCATTACCCTGAAGAAACTCTAGCAGAACCACATCATAACCAGCAATGGCAGCATTTTAGAGGCTGTTAAAAAAAAAGCATGCTAGTGCTGATATGCTACTGGTATAGATCACTGCTGTGTTTAATATAGTATAATTCACCCATTTGAGAATGTACCTATTTGGATGATTCACTGTTAGGTCATGGCAGTACAATGTAAAAGTCTTATATTTTCCTGTATAATGGCCTTTCACTGGTTCATCGTTTTCAATATATCACGTTTTTTTTTTTTATTATTTATATGCATATCGAAATAAAGAGAGACCACAGCTGAACCAAATTTCCATTTAGCATTCTAACGTAAGCATGTCTCATACCATTGTAGCGGTCCTTAGTGAGGAATGTGCTCCTTAATAAGGGATCATTGCAAAGATCTGTGAAAGATTTTTTAAAATGTCATGCAAATAGTATAATATTAATTTAAACTTTCAACTACAACCGGGTTAGCAGCTCTAGCACAATGAAACATGCCAGGTGTAGCACTAAGCGTTGGATTTACTTGTTTACTGTAAGACATTGAAAAAAAACATTACCTGACTCACGTAATCTGCCCGACATGCACGGCACTGGCTTTTAGAAAATAGCATGTCAACCAAAGATCATTTTTTCAGATCCAGCATATTTGGATGTGAAATTGCACCATAACCATGTCTACCTTATCTGTGTTTTGAATAACATAAAATATGAATAAAATATCTATAGTCAGCGTTATTTATGAGATTCTGTGATAGCAGTTTTCACTGTGCTGACAGAGATGATACAACTCCAATTTATGAATCTATGCTAAACATTTTGTTTTGCCAGATGTCTATCATGAGATATGGAACAGACTGATTTGCAGTGCTGACTCGTTTAGTGAAAAAAAGCAGTGTTCGCAAATTAGAATGTATTTATTTATTGCGCATAATAAGTAGAACTTGATTCTTGACCCTCTTCTCCTGAGTATATGAGAAGCAGAGGTGTACCTTGGCAGTACATCATTGAATACACACTGCTTTTCTATTGCATTAACCCTGCAAGAACCACTGTGGTGTGTGTGTGTGTGTGTGTGCATGTGTGTGTGCATGTGTGTGTGCATGTGTGTGTGCATGTGCGTGTACAATATCATTCCAGGCATACACAATTCTTAGCAAACCTGACTTGCAAGGAAAATTGAGCCTGTGAATTTCAGCCAAAAGGTGTTGGTCCTGGAAGTATGTGAAAAACGCCTGGTCCTAAACTATGTTTCATTATCAAAATGTTGACTTTTGTGTCCATAATATGCTACATAGGGTGTCATTTTGCTCTATATTTATGGGAATTACATGGTTAAAGGGTTTCACTATCTGTAGACAAGCTTCTGATTAAGTTCTCTGGGCTGGTTTCCTTGGACGTCATCAGATCTATACGTAGAAAGATAAAGACATTCAGTTTCCATCTTCCTTCTGCCAGTACTTTACACTTTAAGTGCTTTTCATGCATCAGCAAACTTATCACTCTGTAACCCCACCCCACCACCACCACCACCACCAAATAAAATGCATTCTGTCCTCATTACACTGACCTTGTGAATCAGATAATTGATCAGTCATATTGTATTAGCGATTTTGCAAGGCACGTTTACCAGAACGAATACAGAACGCATGTAAACAGCTGAGGGAAATAAAGATGATGCCTATACTGTAAATATTAGCTGTCACACAACATTATTCTTTTTATGACCAGTCTGTTGAGATAATCAAGTTGAAGAACAGAACTTTGGCCTTGGACTACAACCATTTAGGATATCTATGCAGAAACACCAAGCACGAAGTGACATTGACTTTTGAATTAAGTTTAATTGCCAATCCGATAGGTGAATGATGGATGTCGAAACTGTTGAGGGAAAATACAAGTGTGCACAACATGAGGCAATATTAAGCAACAGAGCTAAACCACATGTCCTGTTTCATGTGATAAACTGTTACACACAACAGTACATGAGTACAGCTGCTTATTAGTTGTTTTTAGTGTGTCGTAAAATGGGTATAAACAAAGATCATTTTGAAAGAGTCATGGGTATGTAGTACTTACCTGGCTAGTCGGTGTTGTTGCTATTTCTGCTATTATTATTTAACTAGAAAAGCATGGCATATAATGTGTCAGGGTCATGCTTTCCAAGTGTTCCAGGTGGTCCTGTAATCCTCTGACTATATCTAGAGGAATGGGGCTTTGCATTTGCTGGTTGTGGAATCAGAATTCTCATCCCTTCAATTCTTAGTTCATTACGCCAAAGCCTGCACGATGGCTTAGTGCAGTTATACCAGCGAGCCCAATCAGCTTTCAATGTTTCCATTTGCTTTAGTCATGTGTAATAAAAGGAGCTCCCTTTGAGCGATTTGTCTTGCTTTCCTGATCTACACCAGCTAATCCCCTGCCACAGCCAGCAGTAGCAGGAGTGCCTGTTTAGGTCACAGACTGGTAAGAAAGCTTCAAGGGAGGATAGAGCGAGTGTGCTAGCAGCTGAAGCTATATTTAGGGAATGCAAACAAACTGACTTGTCAACAAGGTTCCTATATTAAAGTATGTACTTTTTGTTTTGTTTTTAAATAGACTCCAGTATGGCTACTTTGCAGTCATGTAAAATATCACTGAAAACTGTCCAGATATACTGTAATCCCTTATGAATCTGAATGAAAATCATAATCTGGCATTGCTGAAGGCCCTCCTCTGATTTATTACATGCAGAAAGAGACTCTGTCATGCAATCTTATCTTTCTGACTATAAAAAGAACAGCAAAGAACAAAAAGCTATTTTAGCAGGATCCCAGACTCTGGAGACCCCACCACAATGGCTCTAAGTTGGTTCCTCCTGTTGCACGGGGCTGAGGACAAACTCCTTGAAGTCAGCACAGAGCGACAGGCCTACAACAAGCTGTTAGTGATCTTTGATGGCTTTCGACTGAACTACAATCAGAATGTGGAGACGCCAAACCTAGACTCCTCAGTGCAGGATGGGGTGAAGGCAAGATACATCACTCCACCAATGTTGACCATCACCTCCCCTTCACACTTCACCACAATCACAGGTACCACTTTATCGGGACGTTTTGGGAGAAGGAAATATATCCCTGATAAGCGGCTGTCCCAATTAAACGAGAGGCAGTTGAGACGGCCTTAGTCACAGCTTTCTTTCCAAGAGCAGCCTGAGAAACCACGGGAGACTCCTCCTCCTTCAAGAGTTCAACATGGTTTACACAATTTACGCAAGTCACAGCGTAATCATATACTCACTGCACTGCTCTACGTGACCTGTCTTGCTCTGAAAAGCAATCTCCGTTCATCATTTGAAAATACTGTATTCCAATTAAAATGAAGTGACATCCCAATTAAACGACATAAATAGTATTGGGAAGAACTGTATCTCAGAGTTGTATCGCATTTAAGCAGAAATCCCGATTATCTGTATCCCCCTTAGGCGGCGCTGACTGTACTGCATTACTATTATCAAAACAAATCTTCCTGGAACAATGGGGTTCCTTTATGAACCTAATAAGTCTAAAGTCTGGTTTGTTTATGAGTATTTTAGTCCACAGTTAAAAAAGTTAAATAAGTTTAACATAGTTTAACTATGTGTGTAAATCTGGAAGTAATTTGTGCTACTAATTCAAAGCTATCCAGCACCAGTTGTTGTAATGAGTCATTTGTTGTTGGGGCTATCGAATCCCTCAGTACAGTATACATGTTTAGATTAGCACTTGTGTTCCCAGCTAATTCACTGAAAGGGGGCATAAAGCAGCTGCAGGGCTTTAAACCAAACCTGTTCTTCTAGAAACCGTGCCTCTGTTTTGTAAAAGAAAAATGTTACAGCTCTATTAACAGATGTACAGGTGTACTGCAGCAGTGGAAGTTCCCTCTGCGATTTGTTACAGGAAAAAGAACGATTTGTTATTGAGATAAGATTGTACAAGAAAGTCAGTACCAAGAGCCAAGTTGTTAATACAGCCCATTTTTTTAATCGACACTTGCAGAAACAAATCCAAAATATACCATGAAGATACCACTAGGATAGCAATGTATTCTATTAACTTCCATAGGAGGCCGTGTGGTCAAGTGGTTAAAGAAAGTGCTTGTAACCAGGAGGTCCCCGGTTCAAATCCCACCTCAGCCACTGACTCATTGTGTGATCCTGAGCAAGTCACTTCACCTCCTTGTGCTCCGTCTTTCGGGTGAGACGTAGTTGTAAGTGACTCTGCAGCTGATGCATAGCTCATACACCCTAGTCTCTGTAAGTCGCCTTAGATAAAGGCGTCTGCTAAATAAACTAATAATAATTAAGCTGAAGGAACCCTAAGGTGAATCATAATCAGACCACAACTTTACCTCGGTAGTGGATTTCACAATGGCAACACACTAGTAATGCAATAGATTACCAGTGTATATTGTGGTACCGTTCTACTCCTGGCTCATATCATTGCTGCCCTTGACTGCTGTACCAAATCCATTGACTGTTGCCATTGTGCCCTTACCTTTTTTGGTCATTTGGTAAGGAAACATACTGTAATGTTTACACAGTTATGTTTATTAAAAGCAGCATGTTAGTTTGCCTTGTTATTAAATAACTTATCTGTAATTTATTAGATTTTTTTATAGATTTGTTAAGCTGTTGGAAAGCTGTTAAGTAGTGAAGAAAGAATAATACTGGAACAGATCCTCTAAGCTCATATTCCCTGATCCTCCCTGTGGTTTAAATATTTAGTACCCTTGGAGCAGTAAAAGGCTCTGAATTCTCTGCCAGATATTCTTCATTAATTCCCATCAATATGTTGTTTGTAGCTTTTGATTCCTTTAGAATTTAAAAAGTGGTAACTTTTTCATAACATTTAAAACAAAGATGAGAATACATTCCAAATTCTGTTTTATACATGTTTTAAATAAATGTTTATTGAAAATGAATGCCCAGCATTCATTTATCATTCTTTGGTGAATAGGAACTTTTTTAATAATATTTTTGTTGGGTCTGTTTTGTGTTAAAAAAATACATGGACAGCAGTGTATCTGTGAAAAGATGCATTACTTTGTGGTATGCACTTTTATTCGATAGAAATGTTAGTCTGACTTACAGTTCTCAGTTTCTCAGAAACTCCCGTCTTGCTATTAATATCAGTCTAAACTGCCCCAGATTCAAACAGAAATCCTCAATTCTCATTGTTCACCAGCATAGCAAATAAGTACATGTAACACTAATCCAGTTTAAGAAGTGTACATACAGTATGAAGAACATGCCTTATATTATACTGTATATTAAATGTTTTTAGAGCAAAGGTATGTTTTGCACAGTAAAATTAACCCCACAGTAAATTCGATCAATTGTGACAAAAATATAGATATACCAGTACTTGAAAGGTGTATTTACTATAGATATTGAAGTATTGTTATTTATAAAGCATCTGTAAATGGTGTGATAACAGTTTGTAACGTTGTATTGTCTTAATAATGCATCTCACATAACCAGCATCAAGGTAAATAAAATGTAAATAAAATAGTTTAGTGGAAGACATGCTTGTGATAACTTAATTTTGAAGAATATGCATATTTGTTTTACTAGATAAAAACACGTAGTTATTAGTAATAATAATAATAATAATAATAATAATAATAATAATAATAATAATATCTTCTTCAATTTGATTCTAGATACTGCAGTTTACTTTAACTTCCCCTGAATAAGCTTGTTGCTGTGGTCAGTTATCCAGCTGGTATTATTTCTTGGAGAATTATTTCAATGTACTTATTGTGCAGTTCCTATAGTGTTCCACGCTGCTATACCACCAGACCAGCATTAGCCTGCCCTACTAGCGTTGTCCTTACAGCTGGAGTAAGTTTCCTCACAGCTGGGGATCATATTCCCCCTTTTTTTACTGAGACAAATGCTGTACACGCTACAGACACTGTCACACAAACCTTTATGGGAACCGTATCCATCTTGAATCGGATGAACAAAATAAGTAAAGACTGTGCTTTAGAGATGGATCTCTTTGGTTTGAACTCCCCCACCACACAGCACATAGACACTGTTCTAGCTAATGACAGGCCCCCATCTATCGCAAACAGTTATGAGCATGAGAAAGATAAAGCAAATCTAATAAACAGGCAGTTGCTGACTTGGCTTAATTGCTAGTGCTGGGTAAGCACTATTTGCTGTGGAAGATTTGTGCTGAGACAACCAGCATATAATACTCAGAATATCCATCTTAAATAGAAAAAAAAAGTTTGTTTTGGAAGTAATCTGTAGTAAATAACCATTTGCTCTTTTCTTTTTTTCTCTTTTTTTAAAGAATTAGAGTTCAGAATGCCAGGACTGTCATTCAAGTTGCTTCAGTCTCTAATGCAGATACTGCTCAAAAACACCCTTTAAAACCCTCTGCAGTTAGAATCGCCTGATAAGTAATGGTTTGTTATACCTAACTACTGTTTCAGGTAAGGTCTGGGTATTACTGCTCTAGAAGACCACCCAAAGCATTGGAAATCAAAATATCAAAGCAATTACAAGTATACTGTAGTACAGCATTTTAAAAGTGTGGTATTCACAAAAATGCATGGTAAACCACTGCGTGCACGTAAGCAAAGCTATAAGTCAAGTATACCGATGTTTCAGCTAATGACTTCATCAGTGCTGTGAATGGCTACTCGTTAGTCTTTTCAAATGATTGTGGTTGTACACAGATACCTGACTATTCCAAAGTTAGCAACTTTCTGAAGTCACTGCCCTCAGCCTCAAGGTGTTCAGTTTAATATCCAGTGACGATTTATGGTCAGCTTCTGAAGATTTTGTTTAAAGACATCCACTAGTAACAATAGCTGACTCCAGAGTCTCTTTCAAAACTGGAACATACCTGAACATGCACTACTGTGCAATGGGAGTGTTGGGTGCTGTATTTAATGAATACATGAATAATAGTGCCACCTGCTGGCAGACACTGGAATTGACTAGATGTGTATTTAACCAGCCGAGGGGTCTGTTTTCACAAATGGCATAGCTCTGGGTTAAGATTTATTTCTGAGCAAAGTGAAATAACCACTCTGAAGTAAACCCGATTCCAGTACCCGCTGGCTTAATGACGGTAAACCTGGGAACTGGAGAAGAGGGATGTAGTCTTCTCCTTAACCATTAAAGTTAACCTGAAATCCAATGAAATCTCAGTTCACTATGTAGATTGAAGCAATTAATAACCTGCTTAGCAATTAAGAAACAAAACAATTTAGACCATTACATTGTAATTCTATTTGAAGCCTGTATTCTTGAAATCTCTTCATCTTGGAAGAGGCACTAGCTAGCCAGGGCAGCAGTGTGGAGTAGTGGTTAGGACTCTTGACCGGCGGGTCGTGGGTTCAAACCCAGGTGGGGGACACTGTTGTTGTACCCTTGAGCAAGGTACTTTACCTAGATTGCTCCAGTAAAAACCCAACTGTATAAATGGGTAATTGCATGTAAGTGTTTATTTCTGTATTTATTTATTTCATGCAGATGGGTTGAAGACCCCCTGATGAAACTGACCCACAAGGCCACTCAGAATAGATCAGAATGGTGGGACAATGGGGTAAAGTCATTGTCGATTACAGCCCAGGACCAGGTACTGTACAGCACAAGATATGCACTCCTCCCAAAAATACACCTCTTCTCATCTAACTTCACATAATGTGACCTTTAACGTAGGCACTGGGTATGGTATTATAAAGCTACAGGCTTTATTTAGTGACACGCTGAAATATAAGAAACAATGTAGTGAGCAGGAACAGCTTAAATTATTGTTTTATTACATTTCAGACAACAATCGGGCAACTTTTGCCCTAGCTTTGCATTTGGGGTCTTAGATTCCTTGGGGTTATGTCAACAGCCAAGCCTTTATAAGGACCAAATACCAAAGTCTGATCCAAGACAATGCTGATAAAAGCATCTTCAGTGCAAGTCAATTACACGTTCAGCATCCTCTGAATTTTCACAGGGCCTTACAACCGGCTGATTCCACTGTCCTGGAGGGGGTGCCTACAGCAGTCAGTCAGTCTACCGGTCTTTGGTGGAGTCACAGTCTCACCCCGATGCCAACAAGACGGAGTGGCAGGAGAACATCAAGATCATCATGAACTGGTTCACCGAGGAGAACCGCGACTTCATCACACTTTACTATGGAAACCCAGACACCGTCAGGTACGGATCAGGTCTGGAGACTGAGGAAAGATGTACTATCATTCCCCAGATTTAACCGGACCATTGGCTTCCTGCTGGAGGTCATTGAGCACCAAAATCTGAAGAACAGCCTTAACGTGATCATCACCTCAGACCGCGATCAACATTTACCACCTGTTGATTTCCTTGTTTGTCCTGATTTTGAGACAGCAGCTTTAAGTTCATTTAAATATCTAATGCCATGTTGTTTTACAAACTTCTGTTTAACAGCAGCCAAGGCAATTCTAACTAAACAACAGGTTTTCTCAATGCTTTTTCTTCTTGTTAATTTGCACTCCACAGCTTTTACTGCTGAAGCAGTTTGATTCTCAGGACTGATTCATATACAACACTGTCTTGTACAACCATATATTTGTTTGCTTGTAATTAAGCCTGATAAAGGCAGCTGTTATTATTTTCTAATGGCTTTTTTTTTCTTATATTGTACAGAGGGTAATATTTTATATCAACAAAGGAGACCACGGTTTTATTATCGTGGAGATGGACATGAAAACAATTTTCTGAGCTCTTGGGCCGGATTTTAAGAAGAACTACCTAGCTGAGCCCTTTGACAGTATCCACATCTACCCACTGATGTGCAAGCTGCTGGGTGTGAAGCTCATCCCCACAATGACTTTCACCATTGCATGCAAGAACCCAGTCCTAGCAAGCTAGGGAGAAGTCTTTGGTTTAGAATTGAAGTAGTTGTTGCAAGCAAATGAACCCCATCCCATCCTGCACTTGCATTCTCTCTTCAGGTGCTGTTTTAAAGAAGCATACTGTATATAACAGCAAACATGCTTTTTCATTTTATATCATGATATCTTGTACAGCACTTGGTTCATGGAATCTACAGCTATGGCCAAAAGTTTTGCATCACTAAAATGTTAGGTTCGAGACATAATTAAAAAATAAAATTAAAACTCTATGAACATAATTTAGATCTTTTAGTTAACATCATGTCATCAAAGAAACTACAGAATGATATCGCAAAAGTGTACCGGAAGCCATAATACTAGTACAGTTTCATGTTAGATTTCAAAATGTTGTATTTTTTTTATTTTTGTCAGTTTTTCGTTATGCATATGAAAAGCTACAAAGTGGTATGTAATTCAATATGTTAACGTAACATTATTCAGCAGGTTTCATTCAACTTTATGAAGCAAAATCAGTTAATTGTATAGGGTGAGGCAAAACCTTTGGCCATAGCTGTATGTTTGCAAGCCCTTTCGCTTGGAGAGTTTAATTATCTCTATCCCTTCAGCACCTTCTTTCCACCAATCAGCTACTTCCTTGATTGGCCAACATGCTTTGAAGCAGAAACCTGACCTGAAGACACTGCAGAGGGAAAATTAATTAGGCAGTGAAACTGTAACAGACTTCCTGAGAGTTAGACAAGCAAACTGAAAACTCTCTTTAATCCAGTGCAGTACTGGATATAAAATTAAAATACAGGTATGCTATATCATGTCTTTCTTTCAAAACTGCACATTTGAGACCTATTTGAGACCTATTATTTTTGATAAGCTGAAGAACGTGAACTTAACTTATATACATCAAAAAGGAACTTCTTTATTGAGTGCACATGAGATGAGGACAACAAAAACAAATAAGTTGTACATATATTTTGGTAACTGGGACTTTAAAGTCCTGTCAGTACTTTAAGAACTCTAAATGGCACTAAGATGGACGACACTAAGAAAATGGGTAACAGTGGTGGATTCTACTACCGACACCCTAAAATGAATATACCTAATTTCAGTGTAATTTTATTGCATGCGGTAAAACCCTAGTTTTAGATTTGCCACTGCTAAGTTCCATAGAGATACAAAATGGCTAAAAGAACAACATCACAGTGTGGCACACTTAGCTAATATAGTATAACAAAGAGGCCCAAATCAAATGACCTCAACTGAATGTTGATGTCACTGCACAAAGACAGCTTCTCTATATTGTTATTCAGTGGCTTTTTATCAAAGTGAATAGGGAGGGAGGGAGGGAGGGAGGGAGGGAGGGAGGGAGGAGTACTACAAATACATAATTAAGAATAAAAAGGAAAGATCCATTTTAAAATTAAAAAATGTTTTGTCAAAAAGATGGATTTTAGATTTAAAAAGCAGCGACAGCAGCATAGTCAAACCTAAGTGAAATATTTAGTCAGTACACATATTTAAATTCAATCTAAACAAGATGAAGTACGTCCCAGTACTCAGGTCGGGAGATTAAATTAGATTCAGCCAGGAGTCAGGGCTCCTGAGGAAAACCTGAGATGTTTTTTCAATCTTGTGCGGTTGTATCTTATTTACAATATTTTAACGCTTAATGTTCAAGTACTGAATTTGACTGAATAGAAATCCATCTTTCTGATAAACCGCTTTCTTTGCAAACCACAAAGGACACTCATAGCGAAATGGTAACATGGATCTGCAATGGTTTTGATTCAAACTGTACAACTTTTACAGACTGGACATACCATTGTAGCCGCCCTTGTGCTATCATTGCTCATTAGTGCAGAACCATTGCACTCACACTGTAGTGCCAGTGTATAGATAAGTTAATGAAAAGGTAGCAACGTGGAAAGGAGATCTGGTTTGTTGGACATAATTCCTTTTTTATACTACATGTAGCTGTTGATAGGTTGGTGGGCAAAAAGACTCATACAGCATTTCCAAACAGAATAACCCAATCTAAACTTTTGTGTACTCTGAATGTTTATATGGCCAGAATTACTGGACCATTCACATCCCCAATAAACATCTTCCATTCATGCATGGGGCTCTGTGGAAATGAGACAACTGCCCTGTACAGTATAATCATCTTCACAGGAACTAACAAAAACATGAGCAGATTAATACTAATGTTACAAATGTTTCTGTTTATTAATACAGTTGAAAATAAGGACAAAGACGCAACACCTGCAAGTTCCCTGGCCGTCGTTGCTTTATGTGCCTTTATGGGCTTAATTTGTCTCCTGTTTGTTTCCTTTGTGGGGTGCACTGCATGCAAAAGAAACAGAGAAACTAGAGGAGCATTTTGCTTATTGGTAACCTTTTCAAAAATGTAAAAAAGCCAATTTGCCCTAAGATTATATATATATATATATATATATATATATATATATATATATATATATATATATATATATATATATATATATATATATATATATATATATATATATATACAGTACTGTGCAAAAGTTTTAGGCAGGTGTGAAAAAATGCTGTAAAGTAAGAATGCTTTCAAAATAGACATGTTAATAGATTATATTTATCAATTAACTAAATGCAAAGTGAGTGAACAGAGAGACAAATCTAAATCAAATCCATATTTGGTGTGACAACCCATTGCCTTCAAAACAGCATCAATTCTTCTAGGTACACTTGCACAAAGTCAGGGATTTTGTAGGCATATAGTCAGGTGTATGATTAAACAATTATACCAAACAGGTGCTAATGATCATCAATTCAATATGTAGGTTGAAACACAATCATTAACTGAAACAGAAACAGCTGTGTAGGAGGAATAAAACTGGGTGAGGAACAGCCAAACTCAGCTAACAAGGTGAGGTTGCTGAAGACAGTTTACTGTCAAAAGTCATACACCATGGCAAAGACTGAGCACAGCAACAAGACACAAGGTAGTTATACTGCATCAGCAAGGTCTCTCCCAGGCAGAAATTTCAAGGCAGACAGGGGTTTCCAGATGTGCTGTCCAAGCTCTTTTGAAGAAGCACAAAGAAACGGGCAACATTGAGGACCGTAGACGCAGTGGTCGGCTAAGGAAACTTACTGCAGCAGATGAAAGACACATCATGCTTACTTCCCTTCTCAATCGGAAGATGTCCAGCAGTGCCATCGGCTCAGAACTGGCAGAAAACAGTGGGGCCCTGGTACACCCATCTACTGTCCGGAGAAGTCTGGTTAGAAGTGGCCTTCATGGAAGACTTATGGCCAAAAGCCATACCTCCGGCGTGGAAACAAGGCCAGCGACTCAACTATGCACGAAAACACAGGAACTGGGGTGCAGAAAAATGGCAGCAGGTGCTCTGGACTGATGAGTCAAAATTTGAAATATTTGGCTGTAGCAGAAGGCAGTTTGTTAAGCCGAAGGGCTGGAGAGCGTACATGAATGAGTGTCTGCAGGCAACAGTGAAGCATGGTGGAGGTTCCTTGCAAGTTTGGGGCTGCATTTCTGCAAATGGAGTTGGGGATTTGGTCAGAATTAATGGTCTCCTCAATGCTGAGAAGTACAGGCAGATACTTATCCATCATGCAATACCATCAAGGAGGCATCTGATTGGCCCCAAATTTATTCTGCAGCATGACAACGACCCCAAACATACAGCGAAAGTCATTAAGAACTATCTTCAGCGTAAAGAAGAACAAGGAGTCCTGGAAGTGATGGTATGGCCCCACAGAGCCCTGATCTCAACATCATCGGAGTCTGTCTGGGATTACATGAGAGAGAGAAGCAATTGAGGCTGCCTAAATCCACAGAAGAACTGTGGTTAGTTCTGCAAGATGTTTGGGCCAACCTACCTGCCGAGTTCCTTCAAAAACTGTGTGCAAGTGTACCTAGAAGAATTGATGCTTGATGCTGTTTTGAAGGCAAAGGGTGGTCACACCAAATATGGATTTGATTTAGATTTTCTTCTGTTCACTCACTTTGCATTTAGTTAATTGATAAATATAATCTATTAACATGTCTATTTTTGAAAGCATTCTTAATTTACAGCATTTTTCACACCTGCCTAAATCTTTTGCACAGTACTGTATATATATATATATATATATATATATATATATATATATATATATATATATATATATATATATATATATATATATATATAATATCTGACTTTGTAATGTTTGGTAGTGATGGGTTGTATATTATATTTTTATTAGCTTTGATAAATGATGTCTCCTGTGATAAGTTGATTACACCAGACCATCCCAAGCCTCTATCTAATATGAATTCTAGTGATGGCAAAATGAAACAGGAAAGGAGGAGCTGAGTTAAAAGTTGTTTCTAGATCATAACATCCCAAACCAACATACATTATAGCTGTATACTCAACACCCAGAGAAAAATATATTCTAATGATACTCAATAAAGGGTTTAGTCACTTTGAATTTGCTATTTCCAATTTAGGTCCAGTGCACAAAAAGTAAAGACCAGTATAACCAAGTTCTGAGTCACTTCCGAAGGCACCCTCTGGACTGGAAGCGTAATGGTCTGTACTTTAGTTTGGGTCATGGGACCAAAGTGATGCTCTACCAATAACAATGACAAAGATGATTACCACAAATAGACAGATGTTAAGAAATGTTATAGTGGCACCTAAGTTTTTACTGCGTTCTGATCAAACAAACATCCAGGAACGGCACCTGGTTGTCGCAGTGTTGACCTTACTGAATCTTACTTGAGTGAAAAGCTGTATTGAATTGTGTAACTAAAGCTAGGACATTTCTCTTCATGGGTTTACAGCGCCCTCTGCTGTTCTAATTACATTATGAACCACTCAGTAAAGAGATCTCTTGTTGGAGAACAAACCCTAAGCATAGTCAAACTTGATCATTTGCAGTGTCTATTATGATTTGAAGGGCTACTAATCGATCTGGATATATGTGAATAGCACTTCTCTTGCTGACAGGGTCAAATATGTGTGTGTGTATATATACAGTAGGGTTGTAAATTATTATTATTTTTTAAATGTATTAACTTTACAATAAAAATTAGTACGACATTTACTATATGCGTCCTGAATTTCATTGTTTTTCACCTACATACAGATACATTGAAGCACGTAAATAAATGACAATTTCAACTGACGGGTATATCCTTGGAATACAAAGACAGAATTAAGCGATAACGACTGGGTGAACAGTCATGGTTTTTATACTAGCGGTGATTGTCTCCATGTACACTTGATCTGTCTTCTAGTTTCACAGTAGCTATTGTAAAACATGTGTTTTGGTTTTTCAGTGTTATGAAATTGTATTAAATAAAGATAGTTACTGTAATGCTGCTTTATTTACTTCAATCAACTCCTTTTTTCAACATACAAGGATTTGAAAGCCCAATTGTACAATGGGTGTAAATAACTAAAAGTTATAATTAATCGAAATATGTGGTTCAATTTTATATTGTTTATTAAAAGCTGAGCTGAGTAAAACCCAGAAGCTTCAACCATTACACCAACTATAATTAATGTAGTAGTGAAAATACAGAGATAAGCCACAGGGTGGCGTTAAGGAGTGAAAAACAATGGGCTCAAATCAGGCTGCAATGCACACATTTTTCAGTTAAAAAAATGGCAGGAGGGGGGTGTCCATGGGTGTGCAGTAATTGTTCATTAACTGAATTAAGCAGAAAGAAAGAAAGAAAGAAAGAAAGAAAGAAAGAAAGGTCTGTTCTTAGTTAACAAACCACTCAACAACCAACATCTGATATTTTACAAAATGTCCAAATAAATAAACAGAGATAAATAACGAGAGAAGGAAACGTAGAGCAGGGTGGAAAATATCTTTAATAAAAAAGAAAAAGTACATTCTGCAGTTAACTGCTACAATCCATCTGATTTCTATTAGCAGTGCCACAAGCTAGTCCCTCTTCTATGTAATTCTTCCTCACCAATAAAGACCGAAGGAAGTGTAACTACTGGTTGAGTTGTCTTGGAAACCAGTGACCAAATAGGCACCCCTGGGGTTCATTGTTGTACCGCAAAGTGAAATAACAATAGGTCAGTTTCATAAAGAAAAAAGGGAGGCATATTTATGAAATTATTACATCAGGTGGGTTTGTAAATGTCTTCAGTGCTAGCATTAAATATATACAGTAGGCATTAGTCTGTGCAACATTCAGTATTAAACATGTGCAATGCTCCCTTGTTATAAGGTCCCTTATTGGAACTTATTACTTATTATTCTGGTTGTGCCCCCATTACCCACATAATAGCATTCTCATTAGAGCAGAACACAAACAGCTCTATCTATGGCTTTATAACTAGAATTATAATGAAACAGCACGGTAATGATATATAAATATACATTAATCTACTGGATGCTGTCCAAAATTTGCTATAAGGTTTAGCCTGGACTGTTTTAAAAAAAAAAAAAGAAATGATAGATTATATATATAATTTACATTATCATTTGGACAACCTTCAATATAAATGAGATTTCTCAAGTGATTTAGCAAGAGCTTTATTTCCTATTAGAACAAACATTGGGATGGTAGACAGATATAAAGAATGGGAGAAGATAAATCACTGAATTATAGAGCTTCAGTCTGCTACGATGCAGAGTCAACCAAGAAGCATGCATTTTAAAAGAACAAGTGATTAGAGGTTATTTAAAGTGATGATTACTATTCCTTGTCTACTGAACAGTCTTTGGGGGGAAAAGCAGTCAAATGTTGGTGGAAAATGCACACACAACATTTTGTATCGGGTGCCTTAAAAGACAGTTTGCAGAGGTGTTCATATCTGTTGCATAAGAGAGGATGCACTTGCAATTTATTCAGTTACATTTTTTATCAAATAACTGCTTCTCCACATTATACATTCTGTATGGCTATTCAAAAGTCCTGTATCACACTAAACTAACATTACTGAGCCTCTATGCTAACAATGTATTACAAGACTGAAAAGACCATTTGCTACTTTTTTTTTACTCCTAATATGCATGTACAGTAGGTTAAAAGCAAACTACATTATGATGCAGGATTTCTGATTATTATTAAATAAAAAATAACGCTGTTTTAAAAGATAAAGCAGTAAACACCAAGGCTAAAGAGCAAATGACATAATCTGGAAAGTATTAAGATTAAAATACATCCAAGAAGTTTATAAAAAAATACAAAAAGTTTCACAAATGCTTGGAATTACACGAACAGAAAAAATCTTGGCAGCTTACTAAGGTGGCGCGTTTCTTATGGCATCATTACATGCTAGTTAGCAGAAGAAGATTTAGCAATGAGAAAAGTACATTATTTTTTTCTAATAAGAAGTGTCTACATGGGGGTTAGATCTAAAGTTTGTCTTATTTCTATGAAATGTACAAGCAGCTGATTCAGTCTTCTGAGAAAATACGTGATACGATGTTGGACAAAACCAGCACTGCTAACCTCAAGGGCAACACAATCTTCCGGTGAAGAAATGTTTCAGCTACATTAACCGTTCCCACCTGAAATGGAATCCTACTGGAAGGACAAGTTGTCCAGCTGGTTTTATATGTTCCTAGTGTCCGAGACAGCTTATTTTTAAAGGAGTCTCAGACTGGGCTGTGCATAAAGAAGGAGAACCTAGTAAATTACAGTATAAAATGACCTTCACATCTCGTCTTCCATAGCTTTCTAGTACTACCATCATGCACCTCCAAAATCTTTGAAATGTCCTTCAGTCCTGTTTAATTTATCAATAATGAACACAATAAAACTATTCTCAGCTCTCTGGTGCTGTCATGCTGCACGTTAATAAGCACGGAAACGCTACTCAGTTCATCACAATTTGAACCTGCAATAAGAAATCACTATTCCCTACACTCAAGTGATCAGTGATACCATCAACTAATTGAGCTCCGGTGCCCAGTATTGTTTTACCCTTAAAGTCAGCTATACCAAACTGTCATCATCTATCTTAAAGACTCTCCAACTGAATGCAAAATAAAAACCCTTAAGGTTCAATATTCAAAAGGTTTGTTTGTGTGTTTTTAGGTGCTGCAATACAAAACAAAAAAAGAGCGAGTTTTGGTGGCACATCCAGTTGGAACTCTATTTGGGGTGTGAGCGTTCCCTCAGTTCCGGGAGGGTAAGCATTTCGGGAGCGGATTTCTTGCGCTGCCGGTCTTTGGGCACATTGAGGAAGTCGGGAGGGTCTCCGTTGACGGGGGTGGTGGGAGCGCTGGAAGGGGCGCTGCGGGAAGTGGATGGCTTGGACACCTCACTGACGCAGATTGTGGGAGCCACCGGCCCAATCTTCTCGTTGGTGGCTTCCTGTGTGTCCCTCTCATACCTGCGGACTTCATCCATGGTCATATCTACCAAGGAAAGGAGATTAGAAAAGCATTCAAAAAAGAAATCACTAGACAACAAGTACTGCAATTCAATGCATATCACAACTGACCCCACAGAATATTAAAAACTGGGCCCTTGGGTCCTCACCACACAATCCCACAAACTACAGGGAATAGAACTATTGCCCCTTCATTTTAATTGACGCTTTCACATCACTTTCCAAATTCAATTATTAGAAGGGACAGAAGTTAAAATGTAAACCTTAAAAAAACAAAATCATGATTGTTTACCACGTAACATAACTCAAACAAGCTTTATCAACCTCTTCCATCGACATGGTTTAGCCCGCATTGGCCATCATACAGTAAAGAGCTGCTTTATACCATTACATTGGTACAGTTGTATTACTATTAAGATGAGCACATCTGTATTACTACAAAATAATACATTTAAAAAAAAAAAACTGGATTTAAACCATTAAATTAAATTGTAAAGAAAATGTGTCAGTTAACCTTTGCAAATCTGAAGCCCAGTCACAGACAATTAGGTAGGATTTAACAAGCAAACACCATTTTTGAAGCTTAATAGCTATTTAAATTAGTATGAGAACATGCTTCGCTCAACAGAATAAGTATCAAGTTAATCTATATTTTTTCATTAGACTTCATCAGGGAAAGTTATGAAAACACATCTATTTTTAAGTGCTGTGCTTAAAGGGGTAGCTTGTGTTTTGAAAACAGTTTCCCTATGTTTAATTAGGTTTAGCAGCATATTCAGCCTGACATTCTGCAATACAATGAGGAGTCTATTACCGCAAACTCACAACCGCATGTCCCAGTACAGTGCAACCCCACCACCGCGTGACCCAATACAGCGCAACCCCATCACCGCAGGACCCCTTACCGCGGGACACCTTTACAGCGACAGACCACCACCATGAGCCCAGCTGCAGTGCATCAACGCGCACAACTTTGAAGCTATACTTGCTGCCTGCCCGAGATGCATTCAGGGTCTTAAGTTATTGTGATGTAGCTACATGGTTTGTTTCAAGTTATTGATATTTATTATAGGAGGCTGTGTGGTCCAGTGGTTAAAGAACAGGGCTTGTAACCAGGAGGTCCCCGGTTCAAATCCCACCTCAGTCACTTAACCTCCTTGTGCTCTGTCTTTCGGGTGAGACGTAGTTGTAAGTGACTCTGCAGCTGATGCATAGTTCACACACCCTAGTCTCTCTCTGTAAGTCGCCTTGGATAAAGGCGTCTGCTAAATAAACAAATAATAATAATAATAATTTTTTTACACATTACCTTACAAGTTGCTCTTCTTCAGCAAAGATATATTTTCCATGCAGAGTTTCGATAAAGGACTTCAGAAGCAATCCATGTTCAAAGCACTTTTTTTATTTTTTATTATTTGGCATACAGTACCAATATAAATAAATAAAGTCAAAACAAAGTGAAACGACATTCTGCTTCCCTCTCTAACAAAAATAGTTCCAGTGCCACACTAATATCTGCTCGGTTAGAAAATAACATTTAAAAAAAAAATACATAAATAATAATAATAATAATAATAATAATAATAATAATAATAATAATAATAATAATAATAATAATCCTGGCTTCTTTTCAAATAAACATGGTTCCTCTTTTTTGTGCTACTTTACGATATGCTATGGTAAATTAAGATTAGGCATTGAACAAACGAATTACAAAAACAATGTAAAAAAAAATCTCAGAAGAATTCTAATTTAACTGCTAATTTTAGCCTACCCTAGAAGTTTTAACGGTCGGTTATGCAGGATTTTTTTTTTTTTTTTTAATTGTTAAACATTATTTTGTTGTCCTTGCTTCTCTACCACTACTTTTAACCCTGGTCAACCCATACTGTTGTTTGCTGCTAAAACACAGTTGCCCCACGTCTCTTTGAAAGATTTGTATTTAAATGTTAACCTATAGGTGGGGTTCAGGGGGAGGAGCTAGGCACCAACAACCTATCATCTGCTGTCATCAATTAAATCTACCTTATTTAAACATTAGTCACCTCTACCTATCTGTCTTGTGTTTTTTCGTTTTGGCAAAAACCTAAGCGATTTCAAGACCCATCAACTTTTGTATACCTCAACAATGGAGTACTTACAGCAGTTGTCATCGGATTCAGAGGATTCCCAGGATTTTCTGTCATTACCAGATCATTCTTCTCCAGCTTCAATCCAGGGCCCATCCAGTCTCCGTTTTTCTCCCCTTCTGGCATTTCAGTTACATCTGATCAGGCTCCCGATCAGGTTCCAGTTCAAATATTGCCTACCGTTCCTGCCACCCAAACATCGAATCTGCGCCCGATCCAGCGACTTGACCTCAGGACGCCCTCGGATCGATTGTTTTGGAAGGACTGGCCCATGAATAAATTGATAAAACCCTCCTTAAAAGCGGTAATGCGATTCCGGCAGGGAGTGATAGAGAGTCTCTTTTCATTCTCTATTGCAATTCAGTATCAGCAGAACCAGTTTTTCCTCGAAAAACATAATCAGCAGCGCCCAGCCATTCAGCATCCTAAAACAGACAGCAGGCAGTCTATTCCGGATCTAACCACCCCCACAACTAGCACCGCTAATCAGCAGCCAGCCATTGAAATCCAACATTCGCAAATATTTAGAGATAAAATCATTTATGCAGCCATTTTCCGATACTCTATCTTCAGTCAGTTCTCAACTATCGGATCTAAATAAAAGGGTGTCTATTATGGAACAGGAAAACAATCTTCAGCGCTGTCATTAATTCCAGCATCAAACACTGCAGCGCCGCCTACAGCTTCTTCTGGTCCAGCCCCAATTTCAGCCAGCGAAGCAGATCCTCTACAATTCAACCTCGCTACTGCATCTACATACGGATCCTCCTCTCCAACTGCAGCTAGGCGTCACACTATATCTCCACGAATCAGGCGTAACATTCTTGAAGGTAAGGACATTAATCTTGTTTCTCTATTGATGACGACTTGAATTCTTGGATCATAGAGTAGTGGATTGTGGAGATTTGGCAGTAACTCTAAAATCCAGAGATCCCAGACTGATTAAAAATCTTACATTAGGGGAATTTGTCCTTGCGTTCTCCATATTCAGAGATGTGCTATGCTCGGTATATCCTAACCGCAGAGCTGAATTGGACTCCTACGAATACTATATCGTGGAGCTGTCTGTCAGATACGGGGACTATGTTTTTGAGTATCATAAATCATTCTCTGCAAAAGCAGCAGCGATATTGGCAGCAGATAATCACATCATCAATTGGGCTAAACCGGACACAGATCTATTTAATAGAATTTTTGGTGGTCTGAGAGCTAGCGATGTGGGATCTGCGCTTCAACAGCTCACACAACATCCCTCTGCCCTAAAGCGCAATTGCATCAACTTCTAAAGCACCCAGTTTAGCGCTAATTCATACAGATCTTCAGTACCTAATCCTATACATTCTTCAGCTCCCTCGATCAGTCTACAAGGAAAGACAAATACGGGCGCAGTATTAGATTTTCAGGAGGAAGACAAATCTGCAACAATTTCAATACTGGCTTCTGTTCGAATAGGCAATGCAATTTTATCCACATGTGCAGCAATTGCGGAGACGCTCACTCTAATTCAATCTGCCCTTTAAAACGCTAAGTGACTTTCCCGATGCTCACAGTCTTTACTCCTATAAACATCCCGGCGTTATCAAGTAAATTACAGAATCATCCCGACAGTAACTTAATTAATTACCTGATAGACGGATTAAAAAATGGTTTTTCAACCGGTCTTACTCAAATTCCTTCTTCCTTGTTCAAAAGCAAAAATCTTTATTCAGCGACTCAAGATCCACAATCAGTGCAGTCTCTCATCGAGAAAGAAATTAAAAAAGGATTTATAGTCGGTCCATTTCTAGCTCCTCCTTTTCCAATATATAGAATTAATCCTATCGGCATTGCCACGAGGAAAATGTCAGGAAAAAAGCGTCTCATTATTGATTTATCAGCACCACGGGGGTCAAGCACCAGCAGCATTAACTCATTAATTCCCCAAGATCAATTTTCCCTGCATTACATCACTATTGCAGATGCAATACATTCAATTAAATTAGCAGGTCATGGTTCCTGGTTAGCAAAAGCGGATATATCAGACGCATTTAAAGTAATGCCAATCCATCCTTCTCTCCGTCACCTGTTTGGTATATGCTGGGAAGGAAAGTTTTATTTTGCCACCCAATTGACTTTCGGCTGCCGCAGTAGCCCGAAGATATTTGATACCCTGTCGGAAGCATTATGCTGGATCCTTCTTAATGTCTATCATGTCCCATTCTTGCTCCACTTGCTGGACGATTTTTTAGTAATTTCTCCTCCTTCAGATGCACCAGCAGAAGCGATTTCCAATCTTAAAAGCTTATTTTCTGAAGTTGCCGTTCCGCTTTCAGAAGAGAAATCAATCGGTCCCCTTCAAATCGAGAACATATCTCCTCATCTAAAATCCACAGCTCTGCTAGAGATATACCCAATAGTAGCAGCTGCCCAGCTATGGGGTCATCTCTGGTCTAAGAAATCAATACTATTTTACTGTGATAATTCAACTACAGTGCATATTATAAATAAAGGTCGTTCCTCTTCCCCTCTTATAATACAATTGCTGCGTCGGCTAGTATGGATTTCAGTCTGTAATAATTTCTTAATACAAGCTCGCCACCTACCGGGCATTTTTAATAATGCAGCTGATGCTCTTTCTCATTTACAGATTTCCAAATTCCACAGTTTACTGCCTACAGCTCTGCAATATCCAGCAGCAACGCCACAGTTCAATCAGCTGATTTTCAACTAAATCCAACTATTAATAAACTTCTTATTTCAGCTCAAGATTACATGGCATTAGCACTTGCCCCATCTACCAGATCCTCGTACTCTACAGGTTGGGCATGTTATGTAACTTTCTGTTTACAAAGCAGGATTAATCCTACTCCATTCAACCAGGACTGGATCATGGCGTTCATAGTGCATGCAAAGGACTCTCTACATCTGGCACCAGCTACAATCAGACTATATTTGTCAGGAATTCAGCATCAATTTTGCTTGATGTCCATCAATTCCCCAACTCTATTATCAATTCCAGAGGTTCGTCTCCTTTTACGAGGAATTTCCAAGTGCTCTCCGGCTCCTTCTTCTGCTCGCCTGCCTATTTCTATAGACATTCTCAGTAACTTGATTTCAATTCTCCGCCATGGCTGTTTTTCTCCATTTGATGACTTAACTATGGAAGTCATATGTCTATCTGCATTTTTGGGTTTTGAGATGTTCTGAATATACAGTTCCTTCCATTGCCAGCTTTCCTACCCTCGGTATCCGCTGCAGTGACCTCAAGCTCATCCCAGATTCTCATTTCATCTTATTTCTTAGCATTTCAAAAACAGATCAACTGCGGCAAGGACAATGTATTCAGCTTTCTAAGATCAACTCTCCTCTGTGTCCCTTCACGTCCATGTTGAAGTACATTGCAGAACATAAGGCCATTTCATCCTCCGACCCTTTGTTTATCAATTCAAGCCGGTCCATTGTATCAAGGCATTGGTTTTCAACACACCTTTCCACCGTGGTGTCCAGAGCAGGTCTTCCTTCGCAATTCTACACTCCTCATTCATTTAGAATAGGGGCAGCTACTTCAGCTGCAAAAGCCAACATTAACCAGCATTTAATTAAAAATATGGGGCTGGACTTCATCAGCAGTTGAAACTTATATTCGTTCTTCATCATCTGAAATATCCTCCGTACATCAGTCCATTGCTAGTATGTCCGAGTGGGGACGACCTTTCTGCCTGGGCCTCCAAAGATTTCCCCTAAGAAATTAAATTAAAAGAAGGGTTTTTTCTTTCCACTGTGCAGAGGGTCTTCACATAGTCATTAGGGTACAGTCTACTAACCCCTTTGTCACGTTAAGTGTTTGTTTTCTTTCGTCTAAATGTTTTTCTTTTCTCTTTTCTTATGCATTGGCGGTTCTCTCTTTTTCTTCTTCACGTTAAGTCCAGCGGGAGCCGGGGTCCATCTTTTGGGGGTTAGTGATTCCACTTTCTCCAACCCTTTGTTAAGCTCCGCTTCATTTACCTCATAGAGGAGGGTTCTCCATGAGTCAGAGGGGACCCCGGCCAAACCCTTCCATCTGCATATATGTTTCTTTTGGGATTCTTCTTTCAGGTCTGATGCCTCTATGCGAGGGTCCCCAAGCGGTGGCATCCCTCATGTTTGTCGGGTCTTCTCAAAGGCGGTGGCCCCTCTCCTGTTTGTCGGGTCTCCTCAGCCACGGAACCCCCTTCTATTATGTTGGGCTTCAAGAGGGGAACACCACGCATTCCATGTTTTAACAGATACTAACTTTATGTTTTCTTTCGGTTCATGAGCCTCTTCAGTATGTCGGGTAACCTCGAGACGGTGCCCTCTCGTATGTCGGGTCACCTCAAAGACGGTGGCCCCCCTCCTGTTTATCGTGTCTATCGATCAAGTAAATGTTGGGCCTTGAAGAGGCGGAGCCCCTCTCTCCTTGTGTATATGTTCACTAACTCTGTCAATAAACACTACCAGGTGGCATAGCTCCGCCCCGTGAACTGCTAACTTGTCAAAATGACAGTGGATGGGTAAAGGTGCTTTTGCATGTGATGTAAAATAAGTCACTTTTTTTAAATAAGATTTTCAAATGAACAATATGTCTATAGTCTCAGTGATTTCAAATCGCCTAAACATAAATCATAATTTAATATGAAGATATCTTGTGGAAAAATAGATGAATAAAATAAATACAAATGAAACCAAAACATACATTGTGGAGATTGATAGCTATGTATCTTGGCACCCCAGTTTTTGGTTTGTGGCCACCTGCATCTGATTCACGTATTTTCGCACGTCCTCCAATGTCATGTCTGTGGAAAATTTTACATTAGCTGCTTACTGCCAATTTCACTTTCATCTGTATAAACATAAAACCTGGTCAAGCCCTTATAGTCATGTGTATGTCTGCGTGGGGTCTATCCAGTCACTGTTGATGTAAACATCATTAAATTGGCACTATCTGAAGTAATTGTAGGGATCTTCACCAATGGCATCACTAGCCTGTGTTGCCCAATGTTTTACACTAGAGGGCACAGTTTACCTTGAAATTCACAAAGAAAACAAGCATCTGTAAAACTTTAAGGACTACATAAAAATTTTTAAAAAACCTGAAAATTCCATTTGAAATCTTTAAAACTACTACAGTTGCATGATAAACAGATCCAATAAACATACCCCAAGGTCCAATCCATTTCAAGATCATATTTACTATTAATTATTTTCAAAGCCTCCAATAGGACTTTTAGGTTTTCCTTACAAAAGCCATAAGATATTTGCATAGTAATGTTGAAACGGAACTAATTTGGCCTTTAGTTGGTTATCTGTACATGTGTTTGTGTTACATATGAAGTGGGCTGCTAAATTCTAGGCTTACGTACAAACAATAAAGGCTTGACCATATTCCTTTAACAAATGCAGATATACACATTATATGTGTCACTGGAGGCCACAATGGTAAGGATAGTAAATCAAGGCCAGGGTTGGCAGAGGCCTGTGCAATTCGAGACCCCATGCTTTTAACCTATAGCTGTGGCCAAAAGTTTTGCATCACCCTATAGAATTAACTAATTTTGCTTCATAAAGTCAAACGAAACCTGCTGTATAATGTTACGTTAAAATATTGAATTACATACTGCTTTGCAGTTTTTCATACACTTAATGAAAACCTGACAAAAATGGAAAAATGTGACATTTCAAAATCGAACATGAAATACTGCACTAGTATTATGGCTTCCGGTACTTTTAGCGATATCATTTTGTAGTTTCTTTGATTACATGATGTTAAATAAAAGATCTAAATTATGTTCATATATCTTTATATTTTTTTAGGGCTGTCAAGTGTTTAAAAAAAAAGAATCACGATTAACCATGCAATTAAAAATGTTAATCTTAGTTAATCTTGGTTTTAACCGCATATTTAATTGATACAATTACTGCACCTTTTTCTCTTTCAAGTTTGTTTTATTACTGATGCTATTATTATTATTTTAAAGTTCTTCTTGTTATTACCTATAAGGCCTTACAAGGTCTTGGTCCTTCTTATCTTTAAGATCAACTGACCCCACATGTCCCTGGTCATTCCGAGAGATCGGAAAATGCTAATCTTCTGACAGTCCCTAAAATTCATTGAATTTCGGAGCCGGGGCATTTAGTTATAATGCCTCTCGTCTTTGGAGCTTGCTCCCGATTCACATCAGGAATGCTAGCACAATTTAATCTTTTAACTCCTGTTTGAAAATGCATTTGTTTGGGTTTATTTGTAGCTGGAATATATATATTAGACACATGATTTTTTATACTTCTTTTGTAAAGCACCCTGGAATGCTTGCATGAAAAGCGCTATATTATTATTATTATTATTATTATTATTATTATTATTATTATTATTATTATTATTATTATCCAAACAACAACCCATCATAAAAACATGTCCTATTTCTGGATAAATATTGTTGATCTTCTTTATAGTTTTATATTTATTTAGAGAATTATACAAAAAAGCTCCAACATTTGCTGTTAAATTGTGTGAACCTGCTAAATCAAAACTGAGGCAGTTTATTATGCATTTCAACTGATACTGTATATTTTCTTATCAGTTTCCTTTAAAAGGGTATCCTTTACTGATGTTTTTCATTGCCGTTTAAAAAAAAAATTATTGTCTTTTATTAACTTAAAACTGTCTAAATAAAACAAAGGATTCACAGAGTAATGGTTATATTCTCCTTAAATGGAAATACTATATATATATATATATATATATATATATATATATATATATATACATATATATATATACATAGTACTGTGCAAAAGTTTTAGGCAGGTTTGAAAAAATGCTGTAGAAGTAAGAATTCTTTCAAAAATAGACATGTTAATAGATTATATTTATCAATTAACTAAATGCAAAGTGAGTGAACAGAAGAAAAATCTAAATCAAATCCATATTTGGTGTGACCACCCTTTGCCTTCAAAACAGCATCAAGCATCAATTCTTCTAGGTACACTTGCACACAGTTTTTGAAGGAACTTCGGCAGGTAGGTTGGCCCAAACATCTTGGAGAAATAACCACAGTTCTTCTGTGGATTTAGGCAGCCTCAGTTGCTTCTCTCATCTTCATGTAATCCCAGACAGACTCGATGATGTTGAGATCAGGGCTCTGTGGGGCCATACCATCACTTCCAGGACTCCTTGTTCTTCTTTACGCTGAAGATAGTTCTTAATGACTTTACGCTGTATGTTTGGGGTCGTTGTCATGCTGCAGAATAAATTTGGGGCCAATCAGATGCCTCCCTGATGGTATTGCATGATGGATAAGTATCTGCCTGTACTTCTCAGCATTGAGAAGACCATTAATTCTGACCAAATCCCCAACTCCATTTGCAGAAATGCAGCCCCAAACTTGCAAGGAACCTCCACCATGCTTCACTGTTGCCTGCAGACACTCATTCGGTGTATGCTCTCCAGCCCTTCGTGAACAAACTGCCTTCTGCTACAGCCAAATATTTCAAATTTTGACTCATCAGTCCAGAGCACCTGCTGCCATTTTTCTGCACCCCAGTTCCTGTGTTTTCGTGCATAGTTGAGTCGCTGGCCTTGTTTCCACGCCGGAGGTATGGCTTTTTGGCCGCAAGTCTTCCATGAAGGCCACTTCTGACCAGACTTCTCCGGACAGTAGATGGGTGTACCAGGGTCCCACTGTTTGCTGCCAGTTCTGAGCTGATGGCACTGCTGGACATCTTCCGATTGCAAAGGAAGTAAGCATGATGTGTCTTTCATCTGCTGCAGTAAGTTTCCTTGGCCGACCACTGCGTCTACGGTCCTCAACGTTGCCCGTTTCTTTGTGCTTCTTCAAAAGAGCTTGGACAGCACATCTGGAAACCCCTGTCTGCCTTGAAATTTCTGCCTGGGAGAGACCTTGCTGATGCAGTATAACTACCTTGTGTCTTGTTGCTGTGCTCAGTCTTGCCATGGTGTATGACTTTTGACAGTAAACTGTCTTCAGCAACCTCACCTTGTTAGCTGAGTTTGGCTGTTCCTCACCCAGTTTTATTCCTCCTACACAGCTGTTTCTGTTTCAGTTAATGATTGTGTTTCAACCTACATATTGAATTGATGATCATTAGCACCTGTTTGGTATCATTGTTTAATCATACACCTGACTATATGCCTACAAAATCCCCTGACTTTGTGCAAGTGTACCTAGAAGAATTGATGCTGTTTTGAAGGCAAAGGGTTGTCACACCAAATATGGATTTGATTTAGATTTTTCTTCTGTTCACTCACTTTGCATTTAGTTAATTGATAAATATAATCTATTAACATGTCTATTTTTGAAAGCATTCTTACTTTACAGCATTTTTTCACACCTGCCTAAAACTTTTGCACAGTACTGTATATATATATATATATATATATATATATATATATATATATATATATATATATATATATATATATATATATTATCATTCTTTGCTTGATTCATGGGCTTGCAGCGATCCTGAATTTCTAAAAGCGTACTCTGTCTAAACTGACGGGTTTCATTTGTTGTTGTGTTGTTGCTAGAAAGTGTATTTTGAGAAGTGAAAGCGTGTTTAACACGCAGGTGGTGCTTCAGATTAGATGTAGCCTACGTTTGTGACACTGAAACTCAATTTGACAGTAGATACGTCACAAAAAATTTTTATGTCAGAAAGTTCTTCACTTTTAGTACTTCGCTCCATAATGCAGTTATAGGAGGCTGTGTGGTCCAGTGGTTAAAGAAAAGGGCTTGTAACCAGGAGGTCCCCGGTTCAAATCCCACCTCAGCCACTGACTCATTGTGTGACCCTGAGCAAGTCACTTAACCTCCTTGTGCTCCGTCTTTCGGGTGAGACGTAATTGTAAGTGACTCTGCAGCTGATGCATAGTTCACACACCCTAGTCTCTGTAAGTCGCCTTGGATAAAGGCGTCTGCTAAATGAACAAATAATAATAATAAAATAATAGTTATAGGACTAACTTTCTATGTAAACGCTCTCATTGCGTTGCATGCACTCAAGTATATTAAATTGGTGTCGCAGGGAATGAGTTATGGTATGCCAAGAGGGTCAAGACAGAGGTGTGTGATTAACGCGTGTTAAAAACATTTATCTTCAAAGAAATTAACATGTTAAATCGCAGAAGTAAATTATGTCTCAATTCTAGGTGATGCAAAAATTTGGCCATCACTGTACACATTATATGTGTCACTAGAGGCCACAATGGTAAGGATAGCAAATCCAGACCAGGGGTCTGTGCTATTCGAGACCCCATGCCTTTAACCTATTTCTCAGCTGCAGGTTATTTTTAAAACCTTGACATAGATTACCTTTCAAAATCACTTATGGACTTGTTATGACACTGATCCAACTGGAGTCTAAATGGTTGTATCCTATTCCCCTTGAAGCATACTAAATTACCTGTTCAACTCTAATAACGCATATCATCCCCAATGACATGCATACCTGCTATAGAAATCACCATGAGCCTGAGTTACAAAGCAACGTTTGCTTCCCCATTTTTCTAAGTAAAAATGTTTCATGTGTAGTAGCCCTTAATTTAAAATGTAGTTCTGAAGCTTTGAACTTTACTTAGAACACGCTAGAAAACACTAGTAGATCTGGCCCTTTATAGTCATAATATTATTATACCATCCCAGAGACTTAAATGGCTTATGAAAAGAACCTTGTTCAATGCTGATACCAACCTTGATATTAAGAATCTCTTCTCTAAACACTGTCCTGCATTAGATAATATTACACTGTACCCGTACTTTGTAGCTCTCTGATCTGCCTGTCTCAGGAACATCAGCTTAAACCCTTGCTATTGACTTAAGACTGTTTTAATGGTGGGTAAATATTGACACAGCAGGGAAATACTTTTTAGATGAAGAATGTATTCTGCCTGGATGTCAGTTAGTATTCCTGTATCCAGGGAAACAGCAGGCAGTGCTCACAGATTTCTAACAGCTCCTCAGTTTTACAAGCTACTCACATTATTTACAGGGTACACAGAGACATACTTACAATTATCTTTCTGTGTCATAGTTGAAGACAATTTACTTATTATTTGTAGTTTTTTTTTTTTTTTTTTTTAAAGAGGCAGTAAAAGTAAATGGCCTTACACAATTCTCCTGAACATGCTTGTTTTTGATTTAAAATACATTTAATAAAGTCTACAGCAATATTCTAGGTGTCCTGGTGTAGAATGCTGATTTCTCTTTGTGAAGCCTAGCTCTCATTCAGCTAATATATTACTTGTGCTGTGAGAACAAGGTAAATGGAAAATGAATGACCTATCCACCCTGATACAGCATTTTGACCCTTTCCTTTTATTACAGTCTTTGATACAACCAGTTGGACCCCAGCCTGGACCTCCTATTTGGAGAAACAAGGAGCAGCAGGCAGCAGCTTTAAGAATAAAGGAGTGTGTTAGTACTTCTCTAGAAACAGTTAGCTTGCAGATTAGAGTGCTTGTGAATTAGGTTCCGCCCAGCATATTTTGGATTAAGCTCTGATAAAATTGACCTACAGGTGACATACAGATCACAGATAACTTGTAGGTGCTGACAAGTCAGCTGTCCTGGGAAACACCAATGGTGTGGTGCTTTTTTATTTATATATCTCAAGTCATTAGTTTAACAAGATATGTCTAATTTTTTATACACACCTTTGTGGTACATCAAGTTCAGTTCTATAAATAAATTTACCACAAATGACATTTCTTCATTTTAAAAATGAGTTTACTAATAAATGAACACACTACAATTTTTCCCAGGACTGTTCCTTAAGAAGACATAAACAGATCAGTGTTCCTGTTAGCCAGCCAGTAGAGAAGTGACTTTTTAACCCTTTCCAGACCATACACCCAAGATCCGGCATATCAGCATTGGATGAAACAGCATTCAACTATTGGTATTTTCTGTGTGTGTGTATCTATGGTTTTATAACAAGTCCTTGAGTGCGATTAGTGAGAGCCACAAAACAAATAAACGTATTGATCAGGCTGCCTCAAATTTCAATGAATCCATTTCACGGTATCAAGGATTCGTTTGACATATCACAAAGGATTAGATCAAAACATGAATTATTGTGAATATACTGAATACAACAACCTTCTCTCTCATTTCTCACTAACTAATCTTCACAATTCTGTTAATTGGGGAGATGTACTGTACAGTATCTTACTGATTAATACCCTTTAGCATTATATATATATATATATATATATATATATATATATAGATGTGTGTTTTTGTTGTGCTTTTGTATGTACCAGTATACTAGTTTTACCTCTTTAAACACACGCACATACAAAGACAACATGTGATCATAAGATCCTGCAGCAGTTAACACAATGTCAGTCTCTCGTACTATTTATACCACAAAGACACATCAAACTGTGTTGTACAGGGTGTTTAAATAGCCAATGAAATATCTGGAAATGGAAAGGGCTAAAACATGTTAGTACATAGAAACCTGAGGTACGTGTTCCACAGCAATACCCAGGAGCAAAGAAACAGCATCTAAATAAATCCTGTGGAACCAAGTGGAGGATTAGTGACAGAGCCAGAACCAGTGAGCCGAGTCTCTAAAGGCAAGCCCGTTTTTAAAAACAGATACTTACTGCACCACTCGTCCACCCATGCAAAGGCCTGTCGGTGTCCTATTAACAGGATATCACTGATGACCTGAAAAAATACAAAGGGATTTATTAATTCATCTACATGGCCTCAGATCTGCAGTAAATGGCGCTGTCGTTTAAAAATCATTTTCAAAAACATATTTTTCGTGAGTGTATGTTTGTCTTATAATGGGGAAGTAAAATGACTGGTTGGGTCCTAATTTAATATTTAAACAGTAGCATTATTTAGATCAAGTTTGGATCAATTGAATAGATCGGTCATGTTGTCCTAAAAATTTAAATAGTATATGTTAGCACATGGTACATGCCCTGCCATCATATATATATATATATATATATATATATATATATATATATATATATATATATATATATATATATATATATATCTATATCTATATCTATATATATATATATATATATATATATATATATATATATATATATATATATATATATATATATATATATATATATATATATTTCTGTTTTATAATTAGCATTATGGTTTCTTTGACTTAAATAAAGAAAAACAGTCAATATAACAGTGGTCACCACCCCCTTTCCTTTTTAAATTCTAGCGACTTTGCACACAAAGGTTTACACTTCGTTCAACAGCAGCAGCAGAAGCGGATGTTGACCAGATTACAAGAGATGGGGAGGCAGACTAAAAATAAACCAGTATTTTCACACCTCCTCACAGAATTGTATACAGAGCTTACTGAGACATGAAAGCTTCTATTTCTAGACACGGCCCACTGACAGCCATTCTCCTACATTGTATTTATATCACCAGTTGCCTGCCCTTGTGTAAAAACACCCACTCAGCCGACTGAACAGGGCGCTGATGTGGCCTGTGAGGTCAGGCAGCCCCATCCCTAGTCTCCACTTGGAGAGAGCACATTCATCTTGAGAGGGGACACAGTTAACCTTGCTGCAAGAACAGGGGAAGCAAATGAGTCAGAGCCTCAAACAGTAACCCATACATCATGGGTATGATTACACATTCATTTGCAAGGTAGCCATACTGAAGCATCTTTAACTGCATTTCCCGAATGTTGCCTTTCTTAGGTGCACATTTCGCTGCATTCTTTTTGAGCATTGTGCTCTTGAGATTAGTAATTGTTTCCACTGACAGCCAGACTTTCACTTGTAATTAGAAACCTGTGCATGAAATTGGTATTTAAATGTGATGCTTGATTGAGAGATAACATATTTTTTTTTCTGATTATTACTTTTACTTAAATATAATTAATAATAAATACATAAGCCTCAACTATATTTGAAAAAAATCATATTGTTGTCTACTACTCCACAAGGTTACATTTTTATATCTCAGCATTTCAAAAGAAGTTCAGGATTTGTGCCTGTTTTGAACCATGTGTGCTCACTTAACTTGCTTTAAGAATGCTTTACTAACCACTCTCACTGATACCTGAATGAACCTGCTTGCAGAGGGAGGGGAATCATTGTAACTGAGATGGGCTTCAGTGAGTTACAGGAAAATAATTCCATCTAGGGTTTCTGTGACATCATAAATTACGAGACCGAAGGTCGAGTAACTTATAAACTGTCACAGAAACCGAGATAATTGTTTCCTGTAACTCACTGAAGAGACCCATCTATTATTTTTTATAATACATGGATACCCTGGTGATGCTAATATTAAAGAAGACGAGGTTCAGCAGCACACTTGGGTTTTTTTAAACATAGTGTTTCAGTGCTGTACAGACATTCTATGTCGTTATGCGTTAGTGCTTCAGCTTTATTTGGATGATTGCCTTTATCTTGTTTTAATTTCCTGTTCCTCTCCAGTTTCTCTGAGATATGAATGTACCAGCTTTACATCATTTTTTTTAACGTGTTCACACTATATGAACATAATTTGAATCTTTTATTTAACATCACATAATCAAAGAAACTACAAAATGGTATCGCAAAAGTGTACCGGAAGTTTATGGAAAACTACAAAGCAGTATGTAATTCAATATGTTAACATATCACTATTCAGAAGGTTTAATTTGACTTTATGTAGCACAATTAGTTCATTCTATAGGGTGATGCAAAACTTTTAGGTTTCTAATTACACCAACAGGAAGATCTGGCATGCAATGGCACTGGTGTCTTATTTCTATCCCTGAAATATTTTGGAAACAGAAATACAAAACGTGCTTCTTTGAAATGATTTATGCGACATGACTGAAAATCATAGTAATAATAAATATGATCATGGGTAATCAATTCAAAAGAATAATTTGAACACAAGGCTGTCCAGGAATAACCCCATTTAAAGCAGTACACAAATCATGTGTTTTCCATGTGTCGAGCCTAGTATCCTGCTGAAGGTCATACACTGGAAGTGATAAGCATCAGAGGTCTCTTCTCTTTCCACAAATTAGATCACATTTTTACAAAACGTACTTTGTTTTTATAGCGTTAGGGTTCCTGGAATTGTTGATATATTTTCCAAAGACCTCTCAAAATTCCATGGCACCACTCTTAAAGCTTTTTGGCATTCACATTATACGACTGCAGTTAATGAATTTGATTTTATTGCCAACCTGCTGTTCCTGTAAACAGACGTTGTATCTTAGCTGCCGACATGTCTGGCATAATACCTGCCTCAGGATCATATTGATTTTTGTTTTTCTCCCAATCCTTTGAGGATTTGAATCTTATATGATAAACAATGTGGTAAATTAGAAATCTAATTCCCATATAATATACCGTATTTACTCAAATTTAAGTCATAGTTTTGTGACCAAAATAAAAGTTCAAATTTGGGGGGAGCAACTTGGATTTGTGGTTTTTAGTTAGGGTACCAATTTACATTTGTGCATGTCAATTATTCTGGTGCGCTTGAACAAGACCAACTGTACACAGTATTGCCCACTACAGGTATTACTCTCGGGACAGTCCCAGTATATTAAAATGGCTGCACAGCGAACTGCATGAACATTTTTTTAATGCAGCTTTTAAAAGAAAAATAATTTTGTTTGCTGAAGAAAAGAGAAACTGCAGCATCTGATGTATCATATTTTCTTTTCCCATTTGCATTTGTAATATAGTAGGTGACATACTGTAATGCTTTAATGTACAGTAACAGTGTTCCCTGCTGGCACCTAGAAATTAAAAAGTAATTTAATTAATTATTGTGTTTTTTTCATTAAGAGTTAAATGTAACTTGCATTCAGGGTCTTTTTTTTTTCTGGGGTGACTTAAATTCGAGTAAACACTGTATATTTTATTGATTACATAAGGAACAAACAACAGGCAACTGTGGAGTAAGTAAACAGATTCACCACTTTTAAAACAATTCTAATTCAACTGATATTCATTCAAAATGCCATAGCCAAATATGCAATTAAACCCTCTAGCATTAACAATTTAGTACTGGTACCAGTTTATTTGTATATATATATATATATATATATATATATATATATATATATTTTTTTTTTTTTTTCTAAAAGGAAAACAAGACATTGTCTACTATGGATTAGAGTACACATCCAGAGTTCTGTGTGTTCTCTTTTTTGAATTATGTTTTTAATTGAATTGGAAAATGAATCATCAACTAAAAGGTGACATCATAGAATGAGAATGCTTTAAAGTAATGTTAAAGAGTAAGTAGCGGGGTTCCAAAAAATATAGCTTTATACGTCCCCACGTGTTGCTACAACTGTTTAAATAACGTACCTGTCATTTCTCTTTTCATTGTTAACATCCTGACAACTTTTTACACTTATAACTTTAAAATCTGTTTCAAAGCTCTTTTCAAAATATCCGCTCCAGTGCACTGGGGTTTGAGATCTGTCCTCTAAATCACTGCAAGAAGAGCGATTTAAAAAAAACAAACAACAAAACAACAACAAAAAAACATAAGAAATGCTCTGGCTTTTCTGTTCCGTACCACATCATGGATCGTTATTGCTGTGTTACCTGTTTGACAATGTGGGCAATAATCCTTACACTATCAGTGCACTAGAGCAGACATTAATGTACTGTATAGTAAGCAACAACAGCAATACTGTTTGACTCACAACTGTGCTCTACATCCATTTAGTGGGGAATACCACTGGCCTTCCCACACAAGCATTAAAATAGCAGGAATGATATCTATCTATCAACTGCATGGATGCTCTGAGGTAGCTCAATGTCAAGTTGGTACTTTTAAAAAGTATGCTTACATAATACATATTTATTTAATTCTTATAAGACTCCTAACAAATCATTACCTGAACAAGGAGCATGTGTGTGTCACAATGGAATTGTCTTAACAAGTGCTTACTTTATTTATAAAAATTAACTGCACAGTTTGTATCTTATACATTTTAGCTATTGGCCAATTATTTCTTTATTTGTTCATGTATTTGAAATGGCTTTCAGTTCTGGCTCAATGTAATTTACACTGAAGCCTGTTATTGGTTAACAAATTGTGGTAGTCATGGAAACTTTAGAACTTAACTGCAGAGTACAGGGCTCTGTGATGGGTTAATGCATTTGAAAGCTACAATTTAATGGATGTACAGTACCAAGTTCTGCATTTCATTATTCTGAATGCAGCCTCCATCTCTGTGAAGCTTATTAAAATTAATTAACCATCTTTAACAATGGCTTTCTTTGTATTAGGGGAATCATAAGGGAAATTGTGCAAGAACAAGTGCAACCTTTCAATTTCTTTGTTTTTACAAAAACATTAAAAATAGATTTATTTTCAAATTGGTTAGCGAGAGTAGGTCAGGCGTTATGAAGAAGGTCAGGTAGTCAATTAAGTTAATGTTAACCTGTTTTACATTATGACACACGAACACCTAAAACAAAAAACAGTACTTGAATGTTCATTATGTCTGCTTAACTTACAATGCCAACAAAAAAAGAGTACCATGGAGTACAGCAGTATCCATTTTTGTGTGTAAACCCCTCTAGGTGTTTCAATTTGCACATGAATGCACATGTATATTCTGTGCATGCATGTCACTATACATGCATGCTTTCCATAAATGCACTGAGTAATCAAGGAAAAGTTTGAGTCTTATGTCTGCAATTGGGACATAAGCATGTGTTTTGGAGCAATGCATAAAGACATAAGTATAGGTTAATAGGGCATGAGTGAGATGGGCAGGTATACATGGATGGGTGTTATACAATGCAACAAAGAAAAATAATGGTGTATGGGAATAGCAACCACCAAATCCATGCACGTTAAATAGACGAGTCCAAGACTATTCTGTATCTTTTCAGAACCACATTAACTGTCTGCATACAATCTTCACATCCTTACCTTTAAATCCGGCCAAACTTCTCTCCCAGTCTAGATCCTCTTCACTAAACTGTTCATCAAAAGACCCTTTTCAGTGGTGCAGACATAAGGCTTTCATTCAAAGGAATTGCCGAGGCTATCTTAGTATGCCACCCATTCAAATTAATTGATTAAAGCTAGTCAGGAGGCTTCCTAGAACCCCATCCACTTCCAAACATCTTAAACATCCTACCTTGTGCACAAACTGCTCCACCCTGGTCTGGAGCCCCCACACCTCAAACTTGACGCTGACCAGTTTGTAGGAACACATAACTGGCTTGTCTTTCTCTCTCCAGCCCTCTTTCAAGGGTCCTCGTCCTGTTTTTATTGACGCCTTAAAGCACCGGAGGTCCTGCCACAAACAGAAACTTGCTTCTTAATAAGTCATTAAAATGATACTTTATTGTGTTTATTATTATTTACAAAACTTTTTTTTTTTGCCTAATTTTCAGTTGAACACTTTCATATACTCTGAGGTGCATAATCTTTGAGTGCATCCTGCAACGCAATTAGATGTGTAAAGTGGATAGTGTAGTCCAAACTGTCTTTGTCATATGCTGGTGTGTAGGTTAGCCATGCCTCAAGATCACAAAGAACATTTATTTTCAGTTTTAATTTACAAATATAAAAACACCTTGACAGCATTGTTCACCTGCAAGCAAATAATACAGTCATTTACACATTTGTTAAATCAATAACATAGTCATTTCAAATGGAAAGGCTTTTTGGTTAAACCTGATCAACGCTTGGTATATGGTGAGATCAAGCCAATGCTAAATCATACTCGGTACCAATATAAGTAACACCCTAATGCAAGACTGAGTCATTTAATATTACCAGTCATGATCCGTGGAGATGCTGTGTGTCAGTTTATCTCAAAAACCAAACCTCCATCGATTGGATATGCTGTTCAATATGTAATTTCACTCTCCAGAATCAGTTTTTACTCTGTGATGCACAGTAATTTAGGATGATTGTTTCTCATATGTCAATCTATAAAAAATGTGGTTGTTTTATTTTAACTTGTTTCTACCTATAATAACAGTTTGGGAGGCAGCTCTTCATATTTACACCAGTGGAATAGATCCCAGATATCATGTTATACATGCTATAACAAGGCTCTTAAGGAGGTCTGGGTACCACTGCATTGAAGCAGACCTGTATGGTTCAGTTCATAATATACATTATTAGTTATATATCATAACTTACCTCTGAGCTTTTGTAGTGTCTGTCTGGGATATCATCATATGCAATGTCCAGAAAACACACCTCACGTTCAGAGTTATTTTTATCTGTATTAAAAATCTGTGAAAATATTTATGAAAAAGATATCAAATGTGTGTTTAGTAATGAACAGATGGGAGAGCATGGATCAAAATAATCAGTTTAAATATGTGTGCAATAAGACAGGTACTTGAAGGATTGAGCATGCACATTTAAAAAAATAAAATAATAAAGTGCAGAGATACATCATCTGTAAATCGACAAACCCAGGACTGGAAGACCCAAAAAGCTAACAAGGATGAGCAATACTTGAAGGTAATATCCTTAAGGAATAGAAAGAAGACAAGCATTGAATTGACAACAGAACTGGCAGAAGGCACAGGTGTCGTTGTCCATCAAATCAACAGTATGAAGGTCACTCTTGAAATCAGGACTTAAAGGACGTGTTGCAGTAAGAATACCTGTTAAGAAATATACACAGATGAACCCATTTTATATCACCTCACTTAATATCATACCCCGTTTATTATCACCATTTTTCAAAAACTACTCGCCATGCACCACAGATTCTTTGAGAAATGACCTCTCTAAATATCATCTCACAAACCTGCTTTTTGTCACGTTTTGTGCAGCCTGTCAAACGCTGCGTGGCCGGACTTTACTAAGTAAACACAGGATATCATATAATTAATTTTCAATGCAACTAACAACCAATAATCATTTAGGGTGATAAACCAACATTTTTTGCAGCCTGTCAAATGCCGCATGTGCAGTCTTAACAGTATGTACAAAACACCAATGTCACCATTTTTTTTCCTTTAACATAGTCAGTCTTTCACAAATGCACACAAAAAAAACATTAAGTGCAACGCCTAATTGATAGTTCTCATTAGTCAACAATTCATGCCTTTATTAGATAATGACACAAACTGTTTTGTTCCAGTTAATGATATAAACTATATGCATTTGTTTAACTGTAAAGAACGACTAAATGGACAGTATTAAAACACTGCTCTTTAATTCACTGTTAGTTCATCATGATATAAAGTAGGTTCATCTGTGTATATCTTAAATGAGATTACATTTTTTTTTAAATGTAAAGAACGACTAAATGTACAGTATTAAAACACTGCTATATTCATGTAAGACTTACATTTTCATTATCTCCACAATTGTCTTCATATTTTGTTTCTATATGAATCGAGAATTTTGGTAAAAAGGAGCACTGCAAAGTAAAGCAAAAGGCAATTAATATACAAACTGGACTGTATCCAAGACTTCTAGCACATTATTCACAGTAGTACATTATCACCACTCTTTGCTGCCCCTACTGTGCTACAAATATTCATAGAGACACTTCAACTGTAATACTGTTAAAACGTAAAAACAGTTGCTGTATTGCCATGAATAAAATGATCTTTTTAGTCCGTACACGTAACTAAATATAAATCAATTAATATAAAAAACTTCAGATGGTATAACACATCAAAAATATCTGTCAATTTTTTGCAAGGCTTCTGCATGCAAAAGTCATATTAAATTGACCATTAAACTCTTGAAAAAGATCATTCCTAAAATAATTTGATGGTAAAACGTGTTTGCTTAATAAATTATGCATACCTCTTTCAACACAGAGCTGTTCTGCAGAGTGGAAAAATGTTAAAGAAATCACGCTGCACACACAAAGTACACTAACTCATTGCTTTTCCACATCTCTGCTCAAGTTGTGAGCTTTTTTCTGTGACTAGAGTTAAATGAAATACAGCCTAATATTTTACAAGCACACGCTTGACATCCTTGCAATTTCACTTCGCAGAACTCCATTAGAGACTGCTAAGAGAGAGCTTGTGCAGCCCACACAACAATGACTGCTGCACATACTCTCACATTAAAGGAGGAGCTTAGCAAAAAGGGAAAACAATATATGACAAGAAAAGGAAGTACATGGCTACATTTCTCCAGACCGAACACATACTGCATATTTAGTTCAGTTTGACAACTTTATTGATGGGAAAGGATATGAGGCAGTTGTGTAAATAAATGTAAGGTACATATATTCTGTCAAAAGTAGTCAGATTTATATTAGTATTTTGAAAATGCCTTCCCACCTGTTCATCCCAGTGGAAACTGTGGCCAGACAATCACAAGCACTTTGTGATAAACTACCTATACTCAATCAACCAACACCCAGGTAGGTGTATCTGACACCATGCTGCTAAAGTTGCCCCATGGTCTCAAAAGTTCAGTAGCCCAATACATTTCTTCAAACGCATAATAAATAAGGTGTCCGTAATGTGAAATATCCACAGCATGTAACACAGCAACAGCTTACCAGACTTTTGTCTTCAATAGCTAAGGTTCAGTTGGTTGGTTCAGTGTAGAAGTCAACATGACTATTTACAGAATTAGGTTTTAGCCCTGTCTTCATGGTTAAATGTATGGAAACTTACCGTATATTCTAGAGTTGACAGAAAATCCACAGCAAACATAGAAAAAAAAGAAAAATAAACAAAGGTGAAAAATATAGACACATCACAATTCAATGTATTTGTTTGATATGAGCCATCTCCATACCTGTGATTGTGTAAGGATAGTAGTTCCAGGCCTTCTCTGTGATATAAAATATCCGGGGAACCACAGCTCGCGCCCAGCTGGGAAGCTTACTGAAAACGGCAAGTAAACAAATCATGTGTTAGTTAAACAAAAAAAGTGTATATACATAGAGTGATTATGAAGTCAGTTTGACACTTCGCTCTGCTGTTGTGGAAAAGGACATTCACTTTGCAGGGGGACATGTAGCTTGAAGGCACCAATTGATTAAGAGCTTCATATGGCCACCATGTGTTTCAAAGAAGAGTTCCATCAAAAACATTAAAAATTGAAATCACCCTGTATTCCTCAGCAGTACAAGCAAACAAACAAAAACCTCAGAAAAAAATGGGCAAAATTAAGACATACTACAGTATACGGTTTATAGGCATGGAAAAAATAGAAACACAATCTCGGCATCTCTCTCTCTCTCGTCATACTTTTGCATGTAAAATAAAATCGAAATAGAAAAGAAGTTACAGTTCAGCTTGTACATCAATCCCCCTGAAACAAGTGAGGGGGGGAGGGGGGAGGGGGAATAATGGTGAGCTCAAAATAGAATCCGATTCTATGTGGGATTCTATAAATAGTCTGCATGATTGATCCTGAGCTGCTATATTCAATAGCAAGATGAATGCTTTTATCTCGAGGGAGTAAGGCATTGTTGTGTCATTAATTACAAGCAGTTAAAATCTACGCTATTACTGGAAGAAATTGAAAGCTAGGAACAGAGGTTATTTCCTGGAATATTAAAAGGCTGATTAAAATACCACAGGGGAATATTTTTAAACTTGTAATAAACCTTAGCTGTGATGTAATTGCGAGCGAAATCAAATGTACTCTGATTTATTCCCAGACTTACAGCAGGTTATCAAATAGATACTGCAGAGTACCAATAAACCAGTTTTTTTTAAGGTGTTAGTTACCGAGCTTAAGGATCAAATCTAAATGTTCTGAACACCTCTAAACCATCTATTTGTGTGATACTCAGATATTCAGATAGTTGTCCAGTATTATGGTAAAAGGCAGTCAGAGATGTTTTGTTTTCATGTCCAAGTAATGCATATTGCAGCTAAATAAGCATGTAATGTTTCATACAAAATAGAAAAGTCTATGAATAAATGAAATTAAATGTTTTAATTGTTATTCCGTTTTTGTATGCTTTAATGACTTGTGCAGACCTACTTTATAAACATCTAGTTTAAAGGATTTCATTAAACATGCAGACATGTAACACTGTACAGATCCCTTGAACCTGCATTTCTCTTAGTATTCATGTTACCATACTGCTGCAAAATTTGTTTGAGTTCGCTACTCCACACACTTCTAACAGCCATCAGTAGACAAAAGCGAAAAAACTCAAATATGAGCACACTTGATGAAAATGGAGATTGTTTTTTTTTTTTTTTTTTAAACCTATGAAATCCTATTAAGATATGACATCTCATGTCAAGGAGATGAGTTGTGAAAACATGAAGAGCTAATGGACACTATTCTTCACCACAGTTCTTGAGTTTGGTGTTTCATTATCATCTTTAGTTAGCATAATAGTTACTGTGTATTAGTGTTACTGTGTGTGTTATGCTACTGTTCCTTGGAATGGAAAATGAGGTGTCATGTCCACCTCACTGTACTCTTATCTTTAACCATTAGGCAAAACTGCTTCCTGCGGTAAATTACTATGCCATTGGAAATGACTCCATTCAAACATTACCATATGTATAGAACTATTTTTGTACAGTGCTCATGCTTAAATCAAAGGTTTGTTTCAACATGAGATTGGAAATACCTATGCGGAAATTGCAGTCATATATGAATCAGAACACCTATTTGACCTATTCTGGCTGATGCATGCGACTTTGGACATTATTGTTCCTGTCATCTCAGTGGCATGTTACCTCAGATTTTTAAAAGAGTAATGTCACACAAAGAACCGAATCTGTTTAATATTCTCTGCATTCCACTTTCTGATTACTCACAATCTCCACATAGGAACAGCTTTTGTGGCACTGGAAATAGGGCAGTACATATTTTCTGCTTTTTTGCATGTAACTACTTCTGAAATTGTGTAAAAGCATATTTAGTCATTAAGCACGTGTTTGTTTTTCTTGATCAAAGAGACCTGCCTGTTGCTGACCGCTAACCCGGTGGAGTTGATGGCTGATTTGGAGTGCTGACCACACTCTCTGAAATGTTCCAGCATATGGCTATTCAATCCCCAGACTCTGTAAGAGGGTTGTGTCATGCTGTAGTCAGTGACAGCTTGAACCCATGCTGTGTACTTTTCAGCCTGCTTGAAGCCTTGAACATTAAAATAGGCTCTGTGGGAGACAAAACCCATCTAACAGAATCCCAGAATACCTCTGCCGCTGTGAATTCTGGTAAAGTAATCAAAAGAATCAACAGTGGAGGCAGGCAGCAGGATAAATAGAGTTGGGGACTGAGCAAAAGGAGATCCTGGGTTAGACTCCTTACACGGTCACTGAAACTGTGTGAAATGCGTTCTCTCCTTGGTACAAGCTGTACACACACAATAACTGCCCCCCTGCATGCTGTACCTATCATATTACTTTATTTTGTATACTCCCCCATATTTTTCACCTTTTGACATCTGTCCAAAACCAACAAGCAGCAATACAATCTCATTTGCAACAGCCCTGATGGTATGCATTCGTTCCAGAGGTTAGTCAGCAGTATTGGAAACATGGGATTCCCTGCACAATGGTAAATATTTTTGTCTTTTCTCCTCTAAACACCATGTCAGATGCCTATGTATGTGTTACGTCCCTTGCTGTGGCCCACTTTACAGCAAAGACCTAAGCCAGTGTATGAATCACTTGCATTAAGAGCGTTGGATATACAGTAGCTGAAGCAATGGAAAACCGTGGCACTCCAGCAGAGCGGCTATCGGATGGAGTAGATAAAGGACCTGAGGAACATAATCAAGCTCTCTGGCTGACAGTCGCGTCGTCAATGAGAGCAGACTTATTAAAAATGGACTTCATTACAAAGGGTAGTAAAAAATAGCTCTTGTTGGCAGATTTGGCCCTTTTGCTTTTTCAGCTCGAGAACAATCTGAAACTGGAGTTCACATCACAAAGGGTTGCCTGGCAACTGCAACGGCACAATATGAAATTTCTCAACAAAAAAAATAAGAAAAAAATAATCATCAAAATACAGAGTGAGAGGCTTAAAGGGAACGAACCAGTGGGCTAAAAAAGTCATGGGTTCCATCCCCAAAAGATATGACGATAATGTATACGTATGGCAAGCTGGCTTGAAAGACTAAGCCATGAGTATCAGGGTTTGAGCCTCTCAAGTCCCATAGCTCCCTGTTAAGAAGAAGGAGTGCCGATAGAAATACAATCCCAACGAGACTTTGCATGGAAGGCTGCTAAACCTTTACAAGGCTGAGCAGTGTTAGTACAACCTACTGTGGACTGTTTAAGGTTTAAAACAAAACTATTGTAATAAACAGCTGACAAGGGAACTCTCAGATAAAGCCTTTGGAGATTTTTCAAGTCATTCATCTTCAACATCATCATCATCATCATCATCATCATCATCCTCCCGAGATTCTGATCTTGAGCTCTAAGAAATATTGGTTTCTTGTCAGTGTAACGCTCATTGTGGTTCCTATTGGCGCAAGGAAGTACGGTTCCTCTCGATACTGGTTGATGAGAGTAACGCTACTTGTGGTCCCCACTGGACAAAAAGGAACATACATTTTTCTGAGAATTAGCTATGCTAAAGGATAGCTTATATATTTGGTAGAAGTAAAACATTAATAAATATTGAAATAAATGAATACATAAATCAATACAAATACATTTGTTTGTTTCTTTATCCATCTTGATATTTATTTATTTATATTTCACGATCATATAAACACTGTCATTTAATACTGTATGAAACAAAAATAAATACTCAACAGTTCTTGTTCAATTGTATATTAGTGAAGATTTTTGTACATAAAGGTTGTCATGCTTTCATATATTTTTACTTTCAAATAAAAAATATATTGTAACGACCCGGACAATTGCTTTGTTGCAGGACTTGTTGTCTGTTCAGTTTGTCTCATCTGTCTTTTATGTTACATGTATTGTAAGGGGAAGGGGTTATGCCGTTACTTAGCATGGGAAAGGGGAGTGAGTGAATGAGTGGAGAGAATGTGTGTTGTTGTTTTTGGGGGGTGCAGAGCATAGATGTGACTGGTTCATAAGCCGGACAGCGGTGGGAAACAACGGGAGGTTATATAATAAGGGGGTGCATGAGCCTCGGGACTGGAGACAGTCCAGCACTGAACTTGAGTGAGACACTGTGGGTGCGAATGAGCGAGCGTGTGAGCTGTGACTGGAGAGAATATGCAGTGAAGGTGCCAAGACTAAAAGGTAGGGTTATTATTTTGGTGCCATGAATTCCGGCCCAAATAAAACAAATATTTTGAGAATTCAACGCTGTCTCCCTGAGTACTACTTCCTAAACATGTAAAAGTTACAATATACTAAATGAACAGATCAAGCTTATTATGATAGTTTGCAAAATCAAATTAATGCTTTCAATACAATCGGGATAATACATAATCATTATTTACAAAATTGTGCTTGTCTCGTTACTTGTTAAAAACTGTAACTTTGCTGCTATACTACTTGCAAATGTTGTGAAATGGAAGTAGAAACTCTGTGGTGAGAAAGCTAGGGCATCTGCATTGCAAGCTGCATTGGAAGCATGTCTTGGGTTCGATTCCCACACAGGGTTTATATTGCAAACTTTATTTAAGCAAAAATATCATTATTGCTATTATAAACCATCTTTATGGTTTTAACAGCAATAACATTAAGATGTATAACCTTTTATTTATTTTATTTTTTTTATATGTCCTGCGGTGCTCGGCCTATGCTGCTGCAGCAGTTCTTCAACGGTATAATTTCACCTGTGAACAGCGAAGGGAACTAAGTTTTCTTAACAAACCAACCAAACATTAAAAAATCAAAAAAAGTTTTGTTTTTAATTTATTTAAGATGGAAAACACTTAAGACCATTGTGCTTTGTTTTAAATAGGTAAATATAACAAATTGATTCTATAACTAAAAAGTATTATTAAACCAATTCATTTATTCTTAAAAGAAAGGAATTAAATTAGTAATTTAAATATTTGAGTTATTTATTTCAAGTTGAATTGCTGGTTTCCTGTGAAAGTGCAGTTTTGAAACATAGCAGGTATGTTCATGGCTGAGATTTCTGAGTGTGGAGCAAAGCAATGGGCTTCGGTTTTTGAATGTGCTTTTGCAGGTTTTCAGTTTGTTGGAAGGTTTGCTGCTGATTTTCAACTATTGACGGCTGGTGCACATCAATAATTGCAGGAGTTAAGACATTGGAAAGATGTGAAAACCATTTTCGTTTGTTGGTTAGAGATGGAGCCGTAATTTTGTATAGAGGACAGGTTTTTGTGACCTGTATAGCCATTATTTCATGGGTTTGTTGTGGTTCTCACAGTTGCCAGTTATACCAGATGTTCTTTTTGGTAGATTGATACCTTACTGTACTTTATCGATCATGGTTGTGCGGACATTCTGAGGGCATTTCCTGGCCATTACTGCCCTCTACATCAACCAATCAGAAGACAGCATTCTCGTTCTATTCATCTGACAGGTTCATAATTACGTGTAACAAACACATTTTTAATGTGAAAAACACTTTCATTGAACATATATACTTTTGCGCACATAACTTTATATATAAAGGCAGGATTTGAACCCTAACTGGTCATACTTTCACTCCAACTACATAACCTCTATGCTACACAGATTCACATCTTAAACCTTTCCACAGACTACACTACTATTTACATTTACCCTATCCAAACAGCAGTACATTGCCTCATTGGTAAATCCATCTCAGTTACATATGTGAGAAGGAGTACGATGGGAAATGTAGTTCTGAGAGGTCTATGCGGGTACATGGGAAGCCATCTTGAGGTATGGAATGCAATTTAAAAGTTTTAAAAAGTGGTTAAAATGTAAAAATAAAAAAATTAAAACAATACACACACCTTACATAAACAGCTGTAGCAACACATGGGAACATGGAACACAATAAAATAAAAAGGTCCTTATGTACCCTTTTCATTCCTCCCACAGACAAATGAGTGGGCTCAGAGTTAGCACAGATTAAAACTGAATATCATTTTAGTTTAGATAAATATGACACTAAAAGTAAGACACCCTCAGGATTCTAATGGGAAGAAATGCCATTACTGGATTTTGTATACCTGGACAGGTGTACCCTCTTCTCTGTGAACTGCCCCTCTCCATGGACAGGGTCTATGTGTGGCTCGTTTCGCACAACCTCCACGCCTTCCCCCTTGTCGCTCTCCTCGTGGCTGTGTTTGCTGATGGTATATAGCTGGCCAATCCTGTACTGGAGAAAAACAAGGCTATTCAGTGACCAGTACTAAAGAACAGATGAGCCCAGTGCAGAAGCATGTCAACCCATTTTCATTGTAAAACTAAGCAGATGCAGATTAAGTCTTACCATAGAATCAAATATGAATCCCCAAGGGATGAATTTGATTCCAACACATACGCAGTCCACAAATGAACCCATATTGCACACAAGGATAGCTGTCAGATACCAATCAATTTGATAAATTCTCAGTGACCATTAACTAATACAGACTGTCTACAGCCAATTAATTAACTTCTAGTCCACTGAAGCACAACAGCTGGTCTATTTGCAGGCACTGTACTGTAGATAAGAGTTTATTGGGCAAGGGGATTTTCCCATTACAACCTGTCATCGGGAAGAGGTGCTATGGTGGCCAAGAGAGATTTTAACAGAAGACAAACATGGTTTGTACTCCCTGTTCTTTTTCCATTTGTTTGTTAAGAATTGAATTGACTAGTCTTGAATCTGAAAAAGGGACACAATGATCAGACACATAATTAATGGGCCACAAACCTTGCAGTCTTTGGTGCCTGTTGTGCATGTCATCTTACTGTATGGAAACCTGTAAGTAGTTTTTCCCTGGTGATTCTGTACACAGCTTGGAAAAATACTTGTATTTCTTATTAATATATCAATAATGGGCTGTTAGCAAGCAGCAAGGTTAATCACGAGTCACACAAAATGTATGGGTGTGTATGTATGTCTGTATTGTGTGGAACTGAGTATATATATATATATATATATATATATATATATATATATATATATATATATATATATATATATATATATATATATATATACACACACAGTACTGTGCAAAAGTTTTAGGCAGGTGTGAAAAATGCTGTAAAGTAAGAAATAGACATGTTAATAGATTATATTTATCAATTAACTAAATGCAAAGTGAGTGAACAGAAGAAAAATCTAAATCAAATCCATATTTGGTGTGACAACCCTTTGCCTTCAAAACAGCATCAATTCTTCTAGGTACACTTGCACAAAGTCAGGGATTTTGTAGGCATATAGTCAGGTGTATGATTAAACAATTATACCAAACAGGTGCTAATGATCATCAATTCAATATGTAGGTTGAAACACAATCATTAACTGAAACAGAAACAGCTGTGTAGGAGGAATAAAACTGGGTGAGGAACAGCCAAACTCAGCTAACAAGGTGAGGTTGCTGAAGACAGTTTACTGTCAAAAGTCATACACCATGGCAAGACTGAGCACAGCAACAAGACACAAGGTAGTTATACTGCATCAGCAAGGTCTCTCCCAGGCAGAAATTTCAAGGCAGACAGGGGTTTCCAGATGTGCTGTCCAAGCTCTTTTGAAGAAGTACAAAGAAACAGGCAACGCTGAGGACCGTAGACACAGTGGTCGGCCAAGGAAACTTACTGCAGCAGATGAAAGACACAGCATGCTTACTTCCCTTCGCAATCGGAAGATGTCCAGCAGTGCCATCAGCTCAGAACTGTGGGACCCTGGTACACCCATCTACTGTCCGGAGAAGTCTGGTCAGAAGTGGCCTTCATGGAAGAAAAAGCCATACCTCCGACGTGGAAACAAGGCCAAGCGACTCAACTATGCACGAAAACACAGGAACTGGGGTGCAGAAAAATGGCAGCAGGTGCTCTGGACTGATGAGTCAAAATTTGAAATATTTGGCTGTAGCAGAAGGCAGTTTGTTCGCCGAAAGGCTGGAGAGCGTACACGAATGAGTATCTAAAGGCAACAGTGAAGCATGGTGGAGGTTCCTTGCAACTTTGGGGCTGCATTTCTGCAAATGGAGTTGGGGATTTGGTCAGAATTAATGGTCTCCTCAATGCTGAGAAGTACAGGCAGATACTTATCCATCATGCAATACCATCAGGGAGGCATCTAATTGGCCCCAAATTTATTCTGCAGCATGACAACGACCCCAAACATACAGCGAAAGTCATTAAGAACTATCTTCAGCGTAAAGAAGAACAAGGAGTCCTGGAAGTGATGGTATGGCCCCACAGAGCCCTGATCTCAACATCATCGAGTCTGTCTGGGATTACATGAAGAGAGAGAAGCAACTGAGGCTGCCTAAATCCACAGAAGAACTGTGGTTAGTTCTCCAAGATGTTTGGGCCAACCTACCTGCCGAGTTCCTTCAAAACTGTGTGCATGTGTACCTAGAAGAATAGATGCTTGATGCTGTTTTGAAGGCAAAGGGTGGTCACACCAAATATGGATTTGATTTAGATTTTTCTTCTGTTCACTCACTTTGCATTTAGTTAATTGATAAATATAATCTATTAACATGTCTATTTTTGAAAGCATTCTTACTTTACGGCATTTTTCATACCTGCCTAAAACTTTTGCACAGTACTGTATATATATATATATATATATATATATATATATATATATATATATATATATATATATATATATATATATATAAAGATTTAATTTCCATTACATGACAGTAAGTGTTAGAACTTCATGCTGATATTGGACTCAGCCAAGATAAGCACCAACTAAGGCATAGTTTCTTCTACTGTAAACTAATGTGATCCATCTGCGTTTCCTTCCATCTGATGATGTAGAGACCCTTCTGCCTGGTGTTGATGGCGGAAGTGTAATGCTGTTGGCATGTGGGCAACCTAATAAGTAGATTACTTCCTTTACCTTCTCATGCCTCCTGTACCTCTCCCCAGCAATACTAGGCACCAGCAGGGCTACATGTGCAAAGTCTGTGCTTAACTAAACCAGAAAAATTACAAGGGCTGGCGCTGCTGGTGGTGGGGGTGTAGATGCATTGCAAATGAGCTGAGCTAATGACTAATAAGAACATAAAGAAAGGTTACAAACAAGAGGAGGCCATTCAGCCCATCTTGCTCGTTTGGTTGTTAGTAGCTTATTGATCCCAGAATCTCATCAAGCAGCTTCTTGAAGGATCCCAGGGTGTCAGCCTTAACAACATTACTGGGGAGTTGGTTCCAGATTCTCTGTGTAAAAAAGTACCTCATATTTTCTGTTCTGAATGCCCCTTTATATGATGTCCCTTTATTTGATGTCCATTTGTGAGCCCTCGTTCTTGTTTCTTTTTTCAGGTCGAAAAAGTCCACCTGGGTCGACATTGTCAATACCTTTTACAATTTTGAATGCTTGAATCAGATCGCCGCGTAGTCTTCTTTGTTCAAGGCTGAATAAATTCAATTATTTTAGTCTGTCTGCATATGACATGACTTTTAAACCAGAAATAATTCTGATCGCTCGTCTTTGCACTCTTTCTAGAGCAGCAATAACATTTTTGTAGTGAGGTGACCAGAACTGAACACAATTTTCTAGATGAGGTCTTACTAATGCATTGTAAAGTTTTAACATTACTTCCCTTGATTTAAATTCAACACTTCTCACAATATATCCGAGCATCTTGTTGGCCTTTTTTATAGCTTCCCCACATTGTCTAGTTGAAGACATTTCTGAGTCAACATAAACTCCTAGGTCTTTTTCATAGTTCCCTTATTCAATTTTAGTATCTCCCATATGATATTTAAAATGCACATTTTATTGCCTGCATGCAATACTTTACACTTTTCTCTATTAAATGTCATTTGCCATGTGTCTGCCCAGTTCTGAATGCTGTCTAGATCATTTTGAATGACCTTTGCTGCTGCAACAGTGTTTGCCACTCCTCCTATTTTTGTGTCGTCTGCAAATTTAACAAGTTTGCTTACTATACCAGAATCTAAATCATTAATGTAGATTAGGAATAGCAGAGGACCTAATACTGATCCCTGTGTTAATCCACTGGTTACCTCGCTCCATTTTATGGTTTCTCCTCTAATCAGTACTTTCTGTTTTCTACATGTTAACCACTCTCTAATCCATGTGCATAAATTTTCTTGAATCCCTACTGCGATCAGTTTGAGAATGAATCTTTTATGTGGGACTTTGTCATAAGCTTTCTGGAAATCTAAATAAACCATGTCATATGCTTTGCAATTATCCATTGTCGATGTTGCATCCACAAAAAAATCAAGCAGGTTAACTATATATAATTGTGATAAAAAGAGGCCAGTTCAATGTTACTGGAGGTTCATACTGTATGTAAACCTGGTAAATGTTGTTTCACAGCCAGCAAGTGAGCTCATTAAATGTTTTCATTAATGTGATAGTATATCACATGTCCAAAATGATCACTTCTTAATTTCCATTGCCAGAAGGGAGTTCCCGCAGCACAAGGAGTTCAGGGACTGAGTTCCAATGCAGTGAACTACAAGAAAAGTAAGGAAAGTTATCACAGCTACGCAACTGACACAGACACACTGCAAGAAACATGATGAGAATATTTTAAAATCGTACAAGGGCACTGCTTAAGGTACTTTGATAATATAAACCTGGAAAATCCATCATCTATGCATGAATGTTATTTTTGTAATAATTTTTACAGATAGAGGATTCGATCATAGAGGCTACATTCTACAAACCCTGGAATTGTCTGGTTATGTGTGGTAATTTCCACAAATCTCACTATTTGTCATTGTATTTATCTTGCTCTTATTGTATTATTACTTGTACTGTAACACTTGAAATGTATTTGCTTACGATTGTAAGTCGCCCTGGATAAGGGCGTCTGCTAAGAAATAAATAATAATAATAATAATAATAATAATAATAATAATAATAATATTTAAGAAAAAAAGAGATATACACACACACACACACACACACACACACACACACACACAGCAAAAGGAAAACAAATCTGCGCAATGCAGAACTCACCAAACCCCACATGCTTGAGCAGCACTACAGTGCAGTGTAACTGACGCCCACACCTATGCATCAGCTAAAGGTTTAAATCGATCCATCCTTTAACACTGCTGAGACAGCTTTTAAATGCTATCCTAAATCCTATCATTAGTCTTAAGTGTCAGAATTCAAATTTGTTGTAGTTTTATTTTCTGCAGAAAGCTTATGGAAAAAAAGAATGCCCCAGGGTTCAAAAGAATTGGGCTATAATATCCTCAACCTGTAGACATTATTGTCCAGCCATCTGGGTTTAAAAATAATCCCAATAAATTACTTTAATATACATGAAGTGGGGGGTGGTTGTTTCGTAGGGAAAAACGAGTTTGGATGACGACATTCTGGGCAAAATAATTCTATGTCATCCATCTCCAGAAGCAGGAGACGATTCTATTAGGGTGCTGAGCAGCTGCCTCTATTACGGAGGGAGGCTGTCAGAGCTATTTATTGTGTACCTTCCAAACTAGATCTGAGAGCATTGCCTTCTAAACAACAAAACGGCAATAGAAATGTGATCAGCACTCTGTCAACTAAGGCTGATTATGTGTCCAGGTGAACCAGCTCCACAGTAGGTTGATAAATTTGTTTGAACAGGCATGTACCATATTAGCTTTTAAATGTGAATTTATCATGAACAGGAACCTAGCTGTTCTTTCTTTTTGAACAGAGGACCAGTTTGTCACAAACATCTGCCCCCCTAGCCCTGTCATACAGTAGTTCTTGTTTCTGTAAATGAAGGAGGCCTAAAGAAAGCTTTTTCCGGAGCTGGAGAATATATTCATGTAATGCTGGCCGTTTTTTTGGCTGATTAAGAAGACGTACTGTACAGTTTCTGTGATGTCTCGTGGATATGGCAACGCAGCTTGTTAATAGAGACAGGAAGTTGGGTTTGACATTTCCTGTGATATAGGCCTGGGCCACATTAGGCAGGTCCAGGTCTATTCTGAGAATTAGCTACCTTAATGTCACAGCACAGCAGCACTACATTTTCAATTGTTTGAAGACATGTACCTGTACTTGCATGCAGTAGTTCCAATGCCTCTTTACATAGAGAAGAACAACATCTCTCACGCCATCACCCTGCACCATAATACACCAAAGGCTTTCATTGTAATTTTTTAAGCTGTTGCTTAATGAACATGACTACTGTACATTCTCAGCTTGTTATTTTAAAAGACAGCAAAACCATTATCCACTTTTTGTGCATAAAATATGCATTCTCCAGATGCATCACCTGCTCCTACTGATCACTACAGGGATGGAAATGTTGGCACCAAACCCCCTCCCCATGGTAGAACAAATTATATCCCTTAATTTAACCTTAATGTAATAGACTGCAGGCTGTTGCATATGGAAATGATGGCTGTATCAAATGTAAACGTATTTGAGAAGCCAGTTTCCATGGCAATGATAATGCATTCAACACTGCCATCAAATTATTCAAGGTCTACTATGTGCAGTAATAAAATCTATTACATTACATTTAATAAAAGTGATTACATTACTGTACAGATAGTACAGTTCATACATTGTGGTTAATAACGTAGCTAAATACGACCACCACCGCTAAGCAATGGGGGCCATATTTGAATCCCAATATTACAGAGAACATTTTTAAACATACCTCTCAACCCCAACCCCCCCCAACAACTAACCATAGCACAGGATTTTTATTAAAACCATTGAGCTCATTAAAAAAGAAAACAACTGTCACTTATGGCTCAAAGACTGAACATCTCTCACCCATGCAGCAGGCTTCAGGCCAAGAACAGGTTACGTCATTCAGTAGCTCAAAAGGAGATTGGCAGTACATCCAATTCTATCTAAAAAAAATCCTCATATAACTTATTGAAAATTCACAATGTCCCGCTTTCTATAATATTTAATAACATCCTCCTGTAGTCTTGGATATCAATACAAGTTTTTTGAGGAACCATTCTTGAAGGTTTTATTGACAAAATCAGATAGCTCTATTTTTCCCTTTGTTGCAGAAGTTGTCAAAGAAGTTCTAATAGACAGAGATCCATACTGATTGGAAACTGTTCAAACTGGGGAAACAGCAATGACAGCAATAACAGATTATGTCCAGTAAAAAACAACTAACACACAACTTAGCCACTCAGTTGAACAGCATCTGCTGAGAGAGGAAGAAGAAAACCCACCAGCAGTATAAGCCCATAGCACAGCATGCCAAGCTGCTCCCTTTACCATCAAGGCTCAGAGAAACAGACCCCCAAACGTTTGATCAGGTGCCCCCTGTATAATTTGATACCCATGGAGGTCCAATAGGTGGTATTTTTTGGAACAAGCAGCCCACAGCAGCAGTAGCCAGTGGGTCAGTAACCACAGGAAGTGACTCAGGGAGGAGTCAGTGTTTGTATCACAGAGTGCCTGCCAAGTCAGCTTTGGGCCTGCAAGGTTCCTCTCTCTCTTGGCTGACGAAAGGCGGAGAATGAAAAACAACAACTGCTAACCTTTTAAACCAGAACAGCATGTATAGCTCTACAAACCGATAGGCTGACATCTGTACTGGTATAGCTGCTTGAACCTGCCTCCATGGGTCATGACCTGGAAAGTTATTGAGCGGTCTTTCAGTAAGCTAACTTATTTTTTTCACAACAGGGGTTGTTTGGGATACAAGATTTTCCTAAGCAACAGATTTTTAAAAAAAGCACTTTTTATTATTCTTTTTTAAATACAGTACCCAAGTCGAGTAGGTACTATAATACTTATATATTGTATGCTAAAAAAGAAATGCCATGAACATGTTCATGAAAAAAAACAGACAGATATAGTATGATAATACAATAGCTATCAAATGTATAAGATCCCTTACCTCCTCCACTGTGAGAGGCATACAGATCCGGTATTCTTTCAGTAGCATGGCCGTGGTACCAGGAGTCAGTATATAGATTCACCAAAGGCACTCAGTAGGACAGAGTGGGCTGGTGAAGCTTGAGGATGCAGACTCAAGAGCTAGCGCTAAGTTCCAGAATCACAAACTGCCGGAGGACCCTGCTGTTGTCTGAAACAAGAAAAAAAACTGCATTAGAAAAGACCCCATGTCCCAAGTGGCTCACCTGGTAAAAGTACAGGTGCATGATGTGGAGGGCGAGTTACAGTCAGGGGAGGGCAGGCTCGCGTCCTGGCTGTGCAAAGTCGCATTGGCTCTGGCGTTCCCGTGGGTTAGGGAGGCAAAACTGGCAGGGACCGTTCCTCTTCATCGCGCTACAGCAAACCCTGCTGGCCAGGTGCCAAGTGAGTTCCGGCGGACACCTGCAGGGCTAGCCTTTGTCCTCCAGAGGCTGGTAGCTCGCTGGCATCTGCTCTCAAGTTCCTGGATGTAAAAAAGGAAGCTGGCTTGGTCGTGGGATCAGAGGATGCCCACTGAACCTTCAATTCTAAGCTGTGTGAGGAATTGCTGCGGTGAAGGGAAAAAAATATGAGACATGCCAAATTGGGAAGAACATCGGGGATAAAATAATTGGGCACTTTAAATATACAGTACTGTGCAAAAGTTTTAGGCAGGTGTGAAAAAATGCTGTAAAGGAAGAAGCATCAATTCTTCTAGGTACACTTGCACAAAGTCAGGGATTTTGTAGGCATATAGTCAGGTGTATGATTAAACAATTATACCAAACAGGTGCTAATGATCATCAATTCAATATGCAGGTTGAAACACAATCATTAACTGAAACAGAAACAGCTGTGTAGGAGGAATAAAACTGGGTGAGGAACAGCCAAACTCAGCTAACAAGGTGAGGATGCTGAAGACAGTTTACTGTCAAAAGTCATACACCATGGCAAGACTGAGCACAGCAACAATACACAAGGTAGTTATACTGCATCAGCAAGGTCTCTCCCAGGCAGAAATTTCAAGGCAGACAGGGGTTTCCAGATGTGCTGTCCAAGCTCTTTTGAAGAAGCACAAAGAAACAGGCAACGTTGAGGACCGTAGACGCAGTGGTCGGCCAAGGAAACTTACTGCAGCAGATGAAAGACACATCATGCTTACTTCCCTTCGCAATCGGAAGATGTCCAGCAGTGCCATCAGCTCAGAATTGGCAGAAAACAGTGGGACACTGGTACACCCATCTATTGTCCGGAGAAGTCTGGTCAGAAGTGGCCTTCATGGAAGACTTGCGGCCAAAAGCCATACCTCGGACGTGGAAACAAGGCCAAGCGACTCAACTATGCAACGAAAACACAGGAACTGGGGTGCAGAAAATGGCAGCAGGTGCTCTGGACTGATGAGTCAAAATTTGAAATATTTGGCTGTAGCAGAAGGCAGTTTGTTCGCCGAAGGGCTGGAGAGCGGTACACGAATGAGTGTCTGCAGGCAACAGTGAAGCATGGTGGAGGTTCCTTGCAAGTTTGGGGCTGCATTTCTGCAAATGGAGTTGGGATTTGGTCAGAATTAATGGTCTCCTCAATGCTGAGAAGTACAGGCAGATACTTATCCATCATGCAATACCATCAGGGAGGCATCTGATTGGCCCCAAATTTATTCTGCAGCATGACAACGACCCCAAACATACAGCGAAAGTCATTAAGAACTATCTTCAGCGTAAAGAAGAACAAGGAGTCCTGAAGTGATGGTATGGCCCCACAGAGCCCTGATCTCAACATCATCGAGTCTGTCTGGGATTACATGAAGAGAGAGAAGCAACTGAGGCTGCCTAAATCCACAGAAGAACTGTGGTTAGTTCTCCAAGATGTTTGGGCCAACCTACCTGCCGAGTTCCTTCAAAAACTGTGTGCAAGTGTACCTAGAAGAATTGATGCTGTTTTGAAGGCAAAGGGTGGTCACACCAAATATTGATTTGATGTAGATTTTTCTTCTGTTCACTCACTTTGCATTTTGTTAATTGATAAATATAAACTATTAACATGTCTATTTTTGAAAGCATTCTTACTTTACAGCATTTTTTCACACCTGCCTAAAACTTTTGCACAGTACTGTATATATTTCAAGAGAGATGCTAAACTGTGGTCCTATTTGATTCCATGTGATAACAACAGGATTTAAGAGGTATAGCAAAAAAAAAAAAAAAAAAAAAAATCGGACTATACCTGCTACTTGACCCCAAAAATGCCTGTATTTTATGACTTAGTTTAGTACTTCCAATTGAATACAAGTTTGAGACCTTTACTGTGTGCCATACTTGCAACTTATCTGTACAAATATGCACTGTGTGTCTAATTAAGTTCACCTTGAAAACTGAAATGACTCAAACTGCTATGCAACAGGCAATGGGAAATTCTACCCTAGTTTGTTTATGTGTTATAGGAAGGTGCCAGCTTAAGCCCTTCCTTGAATAGTCACTGAACCAACATGTCAATCGCATGTCTGTTTAAACCAGTGAAGACATTGAAAAATACATTGTGTCAAAACATGTATCAGCTTGACTTTTTACCTCAGAATTTATTATTATTATTATTATTTGTTTATTTAGCAGACGCCTTTATCCAAGGCAACTTACAGAGACTAGGGTGTGTGAACTATGCATAACATGCAGATTACAATTACATCTCACCTGAAAGACGGAGCACAGGGAGGTTAAGTGACTTGCTCAGGGTCACTCAGTGAGTCAGTGGCTGAGGTAGAATTTGAACCGGGGACCTCCTGGTTACAAGCCCTTTTCTTTAACCACTGGACCACATAGCCTCCTCAATTTAGGATTCATTGCTCAAGTTACGGATGATCAAACCCCTGTTCTCACTGCAGTATTCAGAGAACAGCACTTAACCTAATGCATGACTGAGATGCTAGATTTCACTTTACCACTGCAGTAAGCTGACAGAAGGTCGCCCCCACTCACAATAAAAATGTAGCAGACCAGTTGCCCTAAATGTATAGGCTTTGCCTGCATTTTTTTTATTTTTTAAAGCTCTGCACTTTACTTCCTCCTGCACATTTTTTTAAGCCGAGTATGAAGCCCAAAATAAATATAATACATAGCAACCATAAATGTTAATGTTATTACAGTTACAGTGAGGTACTATAGTACGCTTACTACAACAAATCAGACTGACTTCCACAGCACAATGCTGGGTTACAGAGAGCGCTTCTAAATAAGCATGTTTACATGTGCAACAGACACATGCTAACTACTCCATACACACGGCTATCAGTTACTGCTATGATTAGAAATGTTCCATGGTTCGTACCTACGCGGGAAACTTCTGTTCCTGTTAAGAGTGGTATGGTCGCTGGAATGTGAAAAACAGCTTTACTTTGTCTGCTTGTGTATCGTCTTTCCAAGAACCGATTCATGCTTTGTTTTTCTTTTAAGATTTATAGTTTTCAGCTCTCCATATACCACGTCTGAGCTGTGGTCTGTAATTGTTATTAAAACGTTTTAAAACTGGATATTGTGAATTAATTATTAAATAGATACAGTAAATCAAAGAGATAGATATGGGTACAAATACTGTACTCTCGTGCTAAGTGTAGGTCAGCACAGGGTCTTGTGTGGTTAATAAAATGTGTTTTTTAAGAAGCCATATGAAATGAAAATTATTCTCTATTTAGCATTTGCCCTGGTAAAAAAAATCGTTTAATTAGTTTTTTGATCAGACGAAATACACTGCATCACTGAGAAGAATGCACGATATGCATATAGTAAAATCACCTGGAACTTTACATTCGTATGTGGCTGGCGTTATTCAATAAAATGCCGGTTTAATTGTAGATGAGTTTATATATATATATATATATATATATATATATATATATATATATATATATATATATATATAAGAAACGCCAGCTAGTTTGATTTCTTCAATAAACCAATAAAGAAACATAAAAAAATACCTGAACGGAAGTTGTTTTATTCACCCTATACCGTAATTTTGAATAATTTTGACATTACTTGAATTTTTTAAGAACTTACCCAAAATGTTCCGATCTGTTCCATTATGTCTTCATCGCAGACACGACTTACAACGTTTATATAAACTTATGCTAGATAAAAACAAAAAACAGATATACAATGAAAAATACTACACGATGGTGAAATGTATTTGTACAGTTTTAAAACGAACGCTGCTCGCTGTGCACTGTTACCAAAGTATCAACTCTGCGCTGAAGACATCTCCGTGGTAGCTGAACACTCCTGTCCGCTCAATTTCCTTTAAAAAAAGCCTTTTGTCTGAGGTTCTTCTGACTAGTCTAAAAACTTAATGCTTGAGACATATTATTACCCCTTATAAAATGATGCGTTTCGCTATAGCCGCGCTGCCTGTTTCGCTTTGTTTTTGTTTTGTTTTGCTTTTTTCAGAATTAAATACAAATAAGACACCCCTGCACAAGTAGTTCCTGGAACGCCAGTATATATGATTTGTAAAACACCCCCTCCTGTACGTTTCAACGTTTTGATATTTAGCAGTGGTGTACAGTACATCCAGCCCTTCAGGTTTTAAATTCACCACACTGACCTCTAGAGGGAAATTAAATCACCCAGAATTAACTCTTTCTGTGAAACGTTCTGTAATTGGTCGTAACGTAAGGAAAGCAAAACTAGTCCGTGACGATGACTAACCCTTAGGACAAGAGGGCGGGGGCAATGGGGTCGGGTGTCAAACTCGTCTAAAAGTTGTTTAACCGGTTGCAGTGTTATTTAAGAAAATGCAGTCATAGTACATTTTAAAGCCTTTTTACTATAATACTCTTGCACAAATACGCAGTATTTTGGGGTTTTTTTTTTACACCATCTGGCAAACTGTAATTTATTTATTTTTTATTAAAGAAAAAATATTTTCTTTAATTATTTTTAAAATGTGCTGTTTTTAAACTGATATATTGTGATGCAAGTAGGATAAATGGGGAACTTATTGAGGAGGCAGTACCATATTCACCCTCCTAGATGACACTCTTCATTCGAATGGTAAAGTAGAATAAAAATGGATTTAAAAAAAAAAAAAAAGATTTCATTTTTGCACCTGGATCGGACAACAGATTGTTTTAACAGTCTGTGTAACACAGTCTATATTTAGCAGCACTCACAGTATGTGCAGTACAAATTATCTTAGGTAACTTACCGTTTATATTCTTACCCAGATCCCAAGCGTTTAGCTTGGAGTTTGGCTATAGGGGATTATTATTATTATTATTATTATTATTATTATTATTATTATTATTATTATTATTATTATTTTCTTAGCAGACGCCCTTATCCATGGCGATTTACAGCACATTGTAGCTAGTCTAACTTCTTTATAGAAAAAGCACTATTGAATAATGCATTTTGTGTTTATGTTTTCCACTAAATAAACAACAGAATACGGTCGCAATCAATGTTAGACAATAACAGGATAATGCACTTTCTTTGGAGTTAAAGGCACAATGCACCACAGAATGTAAATATGCAGGAGGCAGTCATACTTTGATTTACAGTGTATATCACACTTGCCGTTTTAACTATATTATCATTACCGATCATCCAGATTAAACAGTGAAATTTCTATGATAGGTGGTGAAGCCTATGTTTCTTTGTTATTAATTCCAGTCTACACAGATGTATAACTGCACATTTCACAGTGTGCATCAAAAACTGCTCGGTTTTATAGTTATCTATTACTTTTCTTAAAAGTGAGGTCAGACCCATTTAGGGTTGGTTTGGATCTGGATAGTAATGTTAGATTCTGAAACATTTTGAAAATTGAAACATTCATTGAGTCGATTGTAAACCGAGTTCATATTGTTTAACTCTTTAGAAGTGTAGGTACGAGAATTAGATACCACTCTAACTCCAATCTATCCTTTCAGAAAAGTAACATTGAAACTTACTCTGTCTTAAAAAAAAAGATCCCCAGTAAGCATACTGAGAATAATTTGTCTTTTTTTCAGCATCAGGGCTTCGCATAATTTATAGCAAGGATAATTTTAGCGAGTGTTTCGTCAGAACCAGCAGTAAATACGACATTGATTAACACCAGGATCTATTAAACGAGGGCTGCAAAGTTAAAAATAAAAGAACGGCAATTGGCTGCATGTGTTCCAGAGAAAAAAGATTAATGGAACCCCCTGCGGAGGTGAGGAGCAAACGTTTCCGAGGGAAGAAGAAATTAGCTTTAGCGACCTTCCACCTGACTCAGTGCATGCTTATGGAGCCAGCATCTTTAATCATTTGACCTATCATTGATCAGTTGGCCTCCAGAACAGTTGTTCTGTATACTAATGTTCCAAAAGAAAGAACAGTTATGGTTATGCACTGGATAGAGTGAAGATCCCTTGCAAAAAACAGGGATTCCGTAGGGATTCCATTCTATTATCCGGTGTATTGCCCTTACATTTAAAAAAAAAACACCCTCATTAAAGGGAAGTGACGTGATGGAAAATCCCATCCTTCCAGGCGCCCGGGCCACCTTTGATCCCCGTCTCTGGGGTGCTGAAGTGAAGGTTACTTTAAAAGGTGACTTCAGCCTGCATACAGCATCTGCAGTGGAGTTAAGCGAGAAAGCTCTATTCTATCTATCTGTACCAGGGCTTAAATTATAATTACTCACTTGCTATTCCAAGACATGCTGTGAAGTTCTGCTGATAAAGTGTAATCAGATATAACAAAATGCTTACCTTGTCTAGGAAAACAACCTTATTATTTTTTTTAATGCATATTATTATAAAAAAAAATATCCTGGGGGGTGGTTCAATCCCCGGTGGGGGACACTGCTGCTGTACCCTTGAGCAAGGTACTTTACCTAGATTGCTCCAGTAAAAACCCAACTGTGTAAATGGGTAATTGTATGTAAAAATAATGTGATATCTTGTAACAATTGTAAGTCGCCCTGGATAAGGGCGTCTGCTATATATATATATATATATATATATATATATATATATATATATATATATATATATATATATATATATATAGCACACATATATATATTACAGCACACATCTTAACCTATACTGTATAACGGGCGGAGAATTTATTTTGGCTTTATTGCCAGTTTTGATTGGATTGCCAATAATGCTTTCACCAATCAGGGGGTTGCATACAATGCTCGTAGTGATCCCGCCCTCTGGCAGACTGGTATGCAGAACAGGTTAAAGAAGAGATGGACGACGGAAAGAACGTCAAAGTGGATATGAGAATGGCTGTGATGAGCCCATTTGCTTGAAAACATTAAAGGTAGACCGGACATTTTCATCTATGGATTTAAAAAATCTGGCATTGATACGATCAGAAAGTCTGAGGCAGTGTAAACAGCACCTGCCACTGCAGTAGGACTGTTCTTTTTTATGTTAAGAATTGTTTTTTTGTTTTTTTTAAAGGGTTTAATTAAGTAACAGCCAAAGTTGTTTGTGTCAGACTTGTTAGAAAGTCTGTAAAACAACGGTCGATTGTTATATAATTATTGTTGATACGTTGTAGATACGACTATTACTGAAGACACCCATCGTGCAGGTATCACAAAGTTCATAAGCACAACAAAATGTTACAGTAAATTCTGCACTGAGCTGATTTTGTCAGAGCTTGCTAGTCTATTAACCAGTTTGAACTGATTTCGAAGCAAATTAAAGCATTTCCGTTTCGGCTTTATTGTTAAAGTTTTCACACCTATACTGCAGGATACCATGATCATTCCACTGTGTTATGTTGTGAACCATGGAGATGTATTAAAACATAGAGATAGCAAATGCTTATCGTAAAAGTTTAACAGTACCTTAAAATTAAGGTCCATATAAGAACGATAAATACTGTAACTGATTTTTAGAAGGCCTTCTTTGTTGTTGCTGCAGTGACATTTAGGTGCTACAAGTTACGTAAATGAGAGAACCATTGGCCTAGACTGTGAATGGAAAATCTGCAGTGCAGTGTAGATGTATTTTTTATTTACTATTTGCTGACACTGGGACAATTCCCTCTTGGAAATTCCAGCAATGACCGAGAATGGTTTATGCTGGACAAAGCCGGTAGGTGTGCTAGTTTTTTGGTCAGGAAGGTTCAAGGAACTGGTTGAAGAGTTGAGCTGATTACAAGAGTCCTGGTTAAAAAAAAATCCATTTAAAATTATTGATGTCTATATACTCCATGTTGTTGTTGTTTTATAAACAATGCCAGCTTGATATCCAGGAAGAAACCAGTTGAAACAGTCACCACACGCTTTCCAGTTAAGTAATTATCCTAGTTCTTTCTCCATCCTGCATTTCAAATTCACTGAGTCTGTAATGGAGAGAAAGATAGACTATTGATTTATGTTATTATTATTATTATTAAGTACAGCACAGTCAGACAAATAGTTGAAGGTAAAATATGCTGTAAAAAGCTTTTCACCCCAGAGATCATATTATTGAAGTACAGCACAACGTCACATATCCGACCCCCTGTGGACTGGGGTATAAGCAGATATGTGAAAAAGTCGGATTTGCTAACATCTATAGAAAAAGCATTTACACATCCATAAATAGGTTAGTGAACAAAAACAAAAAACTGCTTTAAACACAGGGAAATTCTTTGCTTTAAAAGTAAGCAAACGTAAACAAGATTAATTATGCTACAATAAACAATGTTGCTATGCGGTTTACTATAAGCCATCTCCATGGAAAGCTTTTTAAAAAAAAATACAAAACAGACGGTAAATGTACAGTAACCTGCTACTGATGGCTTATTTCTTAACTCTAAATTTTTTTAAAAAAATGTGAGTAGGGGGGTTTTCCTTACCTGAGTGCTGATCGGTTCGTGTTTAGTTCTGCGGGGTGCGTGGTCGGGCTGGAGAGGTTGGGCTCTCTCCCCCACCGCAGTCATGCTCTGAGGGACGGGCCATGTCTCAGCTGCTCATTTTCATTAATTTTTCAATATTTTGGGGGGTAGGTGGAATGCGCCACTGTGGGGTGCGTTAATCATTATTATTTTTTCCATTCATGGTTTGGCTGCCTCGTCTTTTGGGGAGGTGGCCCATAGCCACTTCCTAGCTGCGGCACTGGGATGCATGTAACTGTTCATGTTTTTCCAGCCGGCCTCGCGCAGGTAGCTGTTGGGCACCCACGGATGAGGCCTCCGGCACCCATCACAGTAATCAGGCCCTGAGTGCCCACCACAGTTCACTAAAACATCTGCCATTGCAATCAATAAATCTCATCCATGCCGGATTCTCCGTGCTGAATAGGAAGCTCTGTATTGATTCCTGCAATTTCAGCGGTTCATAAAAAAAAAGATGAAGCTGAAATAACAGGGTAGCATAACCCTATTTGTAATCTGTGTTGCAGCTCTAATTAACTTGAGCAGCCTTGCATTGTGAAGTGACACAGACAAGGAATACAGCAACCCCCTAAACCTCTATCATGTTGACCAGGCGAAAACACATCCTGTCCATCTTCAACTTGAAGAATCTCAGACCCACTGTCTACAGTGCAGAAGTGTGTTTCTCTCATTGCAGTTCACTCCAGGGTACTCTGTAATGCAATAGGACTTATTAACTCATAACCGACCTTGAGATGACCTCAACAGCTGGTTTCAGCTGTATTTCCATGCTTGTAGACAAAGAACTGCAATGTTTGATTTGTAATGTGTCCCATACTCACATTGTTAGCATATCTGTACTGAAATTACCAGCTTTCCATACTGAAAAATTAGAGGATGTTTGTGGACAATGGGTTTGACAAACAGAAAAAATGTGGTACAGCATATTAAAGTATTTTAAATTATAAAAACAAAAAGGAATGGAATACTATGATGAATGTAAAGCCAAGCTTCCGAATAATAATAATAATAATAATAATAATAATAATAATAATAATAATAATAATAATAATAAATTTTATTTATAAAGCGTCTTTCCAATCCCAAAGCGCTTAACATAGTTGATAGAAGACAAGATAACAAACAACAGGGCAAAATAAAATACAGTTATAAAAAACAATAAAAATACATTCAATAAAGTAAGAGACAGCATTAACACTGATCCTTCAAAGCTAGTTTAAAAAGATGTGTTTTGAGATTGCGGATTTTAAAAATCTCCAGTCTCTGAGTCTCTTATGGAGCTGGGTAGTGCATTCCAGAGGTAAGGAGCTGCTCTACAGAAGGCTCTCTCTCCCATGGACTGTAGCTTGGTAATAGGTGGTTGAAGATAATGAGTTGGAAGACCGGAGAGTGCGGACAGGAGGGTAGACATGAAGCAGGTCTCGCAGGTATCCCGGACTAGTGCCATGGAGCGACTCGTACGTGAGGTGCATGATCTTATTGGGAGCCAATGTAGTTTAAATAGCACAGGTGTAATATGTTCCCGAGATGCTGTATGGGTTAAAACATGGGCGGCTCAATTCTGCACATATTGCAACTTGTTTATAACTCTCGTACAGACTCCAGATAAAAGCGCATTGCAATAATCAAGCCTAGAAGTAACAAAAGCGTGAATCGGTGTTTCAACATCAGAGAAAGATGAAATAGAAAATCATGCTTTTATGTAAAGCTGTGTGTTGTGTTATAAGTGACTGTCTAGTTTTTTTGTTTTTTTGTTTTTTTTTTAGACACACTGAGTGAAATGTTACTGAATCACTTTAAATTAATTCAGCAAATAAATCAATAAAGTGACACTTGCAGCCTCCTCAGAGAAAGCCACCAATCAATAGCACTGCAGTAAAAGAAAAATAACAACAATAATAATAATAAACACCCAAGCAATTGAAAAAGAATCTGGAAGGGGCTGGAAGGGGTTCGAGGTGTGTATGTGCCAGTATGCGTGACCTATTGCATCCTGCAGAGGGATAGTAGGGGTACTCCGCAGTCCAATCAGATAAGGCATGTTCTCATGCTGATCACTGATCAGCAAAGCAGGGGTTCAAAAGAGTTTCTCTGCTAGAATATGTTGAACACATCAATGTAAAGACATTACTGTGGCTGATGTTACCAATTCTAGAAAGGGCAACATGACTGGTTTTGAGTTCTGTCACTGTCTAAGGGTAATGAATTAGCCCCTGGCACCTTTCTGTCCGCAAATACTGGTCTCAGTGCCATTGTGTGTGAGCATCCATAGAAAATGAATATTATAATGTCGATTTACAGTATTTAACTGTTTTAATATAAAGGTGTTACATGCTTGGTTTTATTCATTTTATGGAAAAGCTTTCTGCAAATACGACATGGAAGAAGTATAAAAATGATATATTTTAACAAGTGATACAAAATTCATTGTATTTTATTCTGAAACATTTAAAAATATTTATCAATGTTTTAAAACGGCATATTTATTATATTGAAATACTGTTTATTCTGATATATTTTATTAATATCGGTTTAGGAAAATACATTGAAGAGGATGTTCACATTTTTTGGAAAGAATGCAAGATAAATAATGTATTTAATTTAGGTTGATCATCTTGTACAATTAACAATGTGAATTAAAAAAATTAAGTGTTCTTTTAAGATGACGCTTGAGCCATAACCAATAGTGCCCCTATTTTATACATCATAAAACACAATATAATAATGGCAAAATAATTTACATAAGGAGAGTGGAATATTAATAAGAACTAGGCGTTTTCTAAGCAGAATTGGAACACTTTACATCTTCCACTGACGTCAATACATTGACACTGAAAATTCAGGAGGCGTGGGGTGGGGGAGGGAGAGAGAGGGAGGAAAGATGATAAAGCTGTAATCTTTGTAATATCTTTTTTAGCTTTAGATTCTTGTTTTAGGGGCCAAAATCCTCTTTCTGGAATGAAGCCTCACCTTGTTCTTTGCTTTGTGTCTCTTTGTATGTGTATTATTTTGTATTGGTGTTGTGTTATTATTATTTCAAAGGTATTGTTTAAATCTGTAAAAACAAAATGTTTTGTAATTTTTGTTTGACAGCATGGATGGGGTTAAAATTCCCCATCCATGCAGAATGTGATCATCTCCAGATTTATTCATTTATTACTAATTTGGAGACATCACATGTAAAAAAAAAAAAAAACCCTGCAGCTTTGGCTGATCGAGGTTAGTGTGGTCAGAGGCAGAACGGGAGTCGTGACTAGAGAAAGAAACTGAGAGAATAAGCAATTGCAACGCGTGCTGGGTATACACCACCATGATACTTGTTTGTTTTGGCCGACGTGCCGTTTTCTTTTGTGTGCAGTGTTTTGTTTTTGTACAAACTGTTTATTTATTTATTTATTTATTTATTTATTTATTTATGTATTTATTAGCATATGCCCTTATCCAGGACCACTTACAATTGATACAAGTTATCACAGTACAAAGTATTGCATTATAAAATATCATATTACAGGTTATCACATTATAAAATATCACATTACAGAATATCATACAGATAAGAGCAGATATGAAAGTATAATAAAATCAATTCAAGTAAGAGCAAAATAAAGCATACAGTAACTTATAAGTAAGCAAATTATTAAACCCGCAGCATCGTTTACATACCCCAGTTGAGAGTGTGTGTCAATTCTCTTTTTGGTCTGACGTCACCACAAAGCCAATCTGAAAGAGTTTCATGTTTACAAATCTAACAATCTTTTAAAAAGACACATCTATGGGTGCCTCTTCTGCATCCCTGTAATACTAAGGGTTATTATACTGGGTGTTCTTTTTTCATGGACATCCTACTTCACCCCCACACTGCCTGCTGTAGCAGCAACAGTAACAAGTATCAGTCAGCAGAATCTGTAATGAAGGTATATGGCTGTATATAAATAATGCAAGAGAATGTCGGTGCAGGTTGAGGTAGCTTAAATGAAATTGTGAGTCACTGGCTGATGTCAACCGATTTAAACCCAGGGATGGTGAACTGTATAGCAATTCTAGTTTTCATCGCAAGTTTAATAGACATACAGTACTGTGCAAAAGTTTTAGGCAGGTGTGAAAAAATGGTGTAAAGTAAGAATGCTTTCAAAAATAGACATGTTAATAGATTATATTTATCAATTAACAAAATGCAAAGTGAGTGAACAGAAGAAAAATCTAAATCAAATCCATATTTGGTGTGACCACCCTTTGCCTTCAAAACAGCATCAAGCATCAATTCTTCTAGGTACACTTGCACACAGTTTTTGAAGGAACTTCGCAGGTAGGTTGGCCCAAACATCTTGGAGAACTAACCACAGTTCTTCTGTGGATTTAGGCAGCCTCAGTTGCTTCTCTATCTTCATGTAATCCCAGACAGACTCGATGATGTTGAGATTAGGGCTCTGTGGGGCCATACCATCACTTCCAGGACTCCTTGTTCTTCTTTACGCTGGCGAGTTCTTAATGACTTTCGCTGTATGTTTGGGGTCATTGTCATGCTGCAGAATAAATTTGGGGCCAATCAGATGCCTCCCTGATGGTATTGCATGATGGATAAGTATCTGCCTGTACTTCTCAGCATTGAGGAGACCATTAATTCTGACCAAATCCCCAACTCCATTTGCAGAAATGTAGCCCCAAACTTGCAAGGAACCTCCACCATGCTTCACTGTTGCCTGCAGACACTCATTCGGTATGCGCTCTCCAGCCCTTCGCGAACAAACTGCCTTCTGCTACAGCCAAATATTTCAAATTTTGACTCATCAGTCCAGAGCACCTGCTGCCATTTTTCTGCACCCCAGTTCCTGTGTTTTCGTGCATAGTTGAGTCGCTGGCCTTGTTTCCACGCCGGAGGTATGGCTTTTGGCCGCAAGTCTTCCATGAAGGCCACTTCTGACCAGACTTCTCCGGACAGTAGATGGGTGTACCAGGGTCCCACTGTTTTCTGCCAGTTCTGAGCTGATGGCACTGCTGGACATCTTCCGATTGAAGGGAAGTAAGCATGATGCGTCTTTCATCTGCTGCAGTAAGTTTCCTTGGCCGACCACTGCGTCTACGGGTCCTCAACGTTGCCCGTTTCTTTGTGCTTCTTCAAAAGAGCTTAGACAGCACATCTGGAAACCCCTGTCTGCCTTGAAATTTCTGCCTGGGATAGACCTTGCTGATGCAGTATAACTACCTTGTGTCTTGTTGCTGTGCTCAGTCTTGCCATGGTGTATGACTTTTGACAGTAAACTGTCTTCAGCAACCTCACCTTGTTAGCTGAGTTTGGCTGTTCCTCACCCAGTTTTATTCCTCCTACACAGCTGTTTCTGTTTCAGTTAATGATTGTGTTTCAACCTACATATTGAATTGATGATCATTAGCACCTATTTGGTATAATTGTTTAATCATACATCTGACTATATGCCTACAAAATCCCTGACTTTGTGCAAGTGTACCTAGAAGAATTGATGCTGTTTTGAAGGCAAAGGGTTGTCACACCAAATATGGATTTGATTTAGATTTTTCTTCTGTTCACTCACTTTGCATTTAGTTAATTGATAAATATAATCTATTAACATGTCTATTTTTGAAAGCATTCTTACTTTACAGCATTTTTTCACACCTGCCTAAAACTTTTGCACAGTACTGTACCTGAAAATGTTACCAGAGCCATCATCGAGAGGGCACTATCGCTATTAGAAAACGATTTTTACCATTGTTTTCTTAATATAAATAAATAAATAAATTAAAAAAAACCTTAACCCTAGATTTACCTTGAACTTGTACTGATTCTTTGGGTACCTTTCTTCTGGTAAAGACATTTTTTAAATAAAAAAACAAGGATGACATACATATAAAGAGAAAAAAAACAATTTGTTTTCATTTTGTATTAACTTGTTAGGGTTTAAATCCCCTACTTATAATCTGTACATTGCCTGAGAAATGAACGGAGCAATTACTGAACACGATGGAGTCTGAACACTGAACAGTCTGTGTACGATGGAGTCTGAACTGCTTGCTATCGGAGCGTCATTTGAACTGACAGGGAGTGGATTGGCTGGTGCGGTAGCGATAAGCACAGGATTCACTGCTTGAATGGTTGGTTTTGAGTCTTGTTTGGAGGATCCAGCCGAGGATAGTACTTTAGACCAATTGTGTTTTTGCTGAACATTTGCTGTCCAATAGCTGCGAATTAAGCTTTCATTACGGTGTCCTGTTACAGACATGATTTTTCTTGTCTCCAGACTAGTGTCAGATAAAATGTTCTCAGTTTAGCTGTAAGCAGGAATGTAAGTAAAAAAGCTGGTACACACGGACATTGAATTTAAATTTGATTCACAGTTGGTGCTGAGACGTTCCAGCAGGCATCTACCGTCTATTGAGGGGTTTCACCCACGTGACCCCAGCGCCATACTGGCGGTCAAAACAACGATGGCAGCTAATGCAACAAATTCGGTATCTTCCATACTACAGTGTGAGTTTTTTGCCACAGAACACACTTCTCACCTCCAGTGTCAGGAATTGAAAAGATATAGAGATAAGTGCCAGATTCTAGGAGTTTGTGATTCCTATTGAGCCATGAACTCCCCGGCCTCGACTTGGGTGATATCTGGATCTCCCTACACAGATGAAGGCATATAAAAGTACAGATAGTTAGAAGTACTTCATCTCAGGATGGTTAAACAACACGATTGTCTGGCATTTAGACAAAAAGTTTTGTAGTGTATCAGTTTATCTTTTTTCTCTCAAGGCCCAATGTAATTTCTGATTTGAAAGCTGCAAGTTTGGCATTGCACTGTTTTAATGGGTAGAGATGTACAGCATACAGCAATGTAAATTCAACACCCGTGTGAACTTGTGTTCTAATCCCCCAAATATACTTAAAGAAAATCAACATGCATATAAGCTCATTCAAGAGGCACAGTCATTATGTTAATCAGATACACAACATTACTTATTGCTTCAGGATGAGGACATTGGATCCCGAGATATATTGTAGCACATCTCCTTTTGGTACTGTGTGTACAATTCTACAGTTTTCTATCTATGCAGTGACCAATGGGGATATAGTTTTCTGTCCATACATACTGTATATACATACTTTTAGATATATCAAGAGAACTGATACTGTAGGAAGTTCCTTTCTTAAGGACATAGGTGATGGTGACCCATTAGTTCTTGCTAGTGTTTGGCTGGGATAATGATGGTTTCAAGCCAGTGCAATGGCACATTTTAACAATGGAATAAAATAATTTCAAATAAGTGTATAACCAGTAATAAAACTGCTAAGATAAATGAACGACTCATTCCTGCAACATAGGGGGGTTACTGACAACTTCAGTAAATCAGTTGATAACATGCTGGAACTAATAAGGTGTTATTCCTCTCATTTACCTTTGCCTTGGTATTGCCTTTAAAATGGGGCCTTATATCTCAGAAAGCGCATGCGTGAATTTGAATCAGTGCACAGCCATTTCTTGTTACAATACAGATGTATGCTCTGTTGTAAAGACCTTCAAGATGTGGGTGTACAACGTTTCCCTTTCTCTGGTTTTCATCTCTCATGAGCCCTACAGAAGCCCTTGCTCCCCTTCCCCTTCTATCGTCACCACTTCCAAATAGACTCCCAGGCTCCCCAGCCCCAGCACTGCATAGGCCGCTGTTATCAATTTCTCCAGACAGGTTTACCAAGCCACACCAGCTAGCCATTCATCAATGCTTGCTGCTAAAAAACGTCTGTGTCCCGTCTCGGAGTGGAATATCCTATGAAAGCGAGCTTGGGCTCAATAAATTAATCATGTAGCCCTGCCTCTCACTGACCTTTCTCAATATGGCAGGGGGAAGTCCTTGCAGCCTCCCTTCAAAGTGACACTTATACTGGGAAGCACTGGGCAAGCAGGCGTCCTTCATTGGTATTGTAAAAGTAGCACAAAGCACCCTGTGTGAAAAAAAAAACAGCTAAAGGAATAGGGGGCCTTACTTTCCACTGTGCTGTAATGATAAGGCATGACTGACTTAACAACGACTATGCTATAATTACACATGGTGTTTATACCTGTTTTAAATATATATATATATATATATATATATATATATATATATATATATATATATATATATATATATATATATATATGGATGAAGGCTATATTTGCATCCTGAGCCATTCGAAAAAAAAAGGCATAATACCACAGTAGTGACGTCAAAAAGTGATAATTCCTCTAGAGGAAAATATACTTGAACTTTGACCCATTCGACTCCTCGAGACATCCTTCTAATGGATGGACAGCGTAAATTATTCATCACAGGGTGAACTTGTGTTCTGTCACCTAGATGCATTTAAAGGGAAGCACCTTGCATGTTAGCGAATTCATAGTTAAATAAATAAAATGTTTCCGCAGAGACTTCTAATTTCAAAGGGAAACTACTCTGACGTAGTCACAGACTTATCGATAACTCACAATGTTCAAAGTTGTTTTTATCGCTGAGTGATTTGTCAGAAGCCTGATGTTTCATTTTTCTTTTTTTTAGTATTTCAGTTCCCAATCAATTAAGCCAAAAGCATTCACAAAACAGCTTCCTGAAATGATTCTAAAGTTAGCTTAAAGACAGCTGAGTTCAGTAGGGGATCGGTCATTAACCTTTATGTTTTGGCTGCCCTGGCCATTATCACCTCAGTCAAGTTGGGCACTTTTGCTGTTGTTATTTTTTGAATAACTGTTAACAACTAGAGTACTTTTTAAACAAATACTTCTAACCGTTATTTAAAGAAATAAAAAGGTCAAATATTACACTGTATATCTTTTACCATATTATTATGAATTATTATATTATTATATTACAGGGTAGTCGCTTTGCTCTAAGGCATTGTGTAATCAATTTTGAATAGACAACTTATTCTGATACAGGGAAATGTTCACATGGTCTCTGAATTGAAATGAACTGAGACAGTCGCCTTAATAGAGCTGTTCTTTATATTGTGTTCTGAAGAAGGTTTCATTTGCACAGTGATTCTTTGTTATATGACACATTTTGTTAAATCACTGTTAGGCTATGCTGTATTGACAGTTGATTACTATACTGCATTTACTGTAGAAACAAACCTTCACTAAGTCAATCCCTTGATATATATATATATATATATATATATATATATATATATATATATATATATATATATATATATATATATATATATATATATATATATATATATACACTGTACTACTATTATGGCTTCCGGTAGACTTTTGCAATATCATTTTGTAGTTTCTTTGATTGCATGATGTTAAATAAAAGATCAAAATTATGTTCATATAGTTAAAAAAAATTCTAAATTCTCAATTCTAAAATTACAAGTGATGCAAAACCTTTGGCCATAGCTGTAGACCTTTGCACTAATATTCACTAATAAGCTGTTTCTACAGTAATGTCACAGGATACCTGAAGATACCGTTTCCAAGCAGCTACTGTTTGCACAAGCTCCTGAACCTAAGGCCCTCTGGCTTCTGTCAATGTCTTCCTTATATGCCGAAACAACTCCTTATAATAAGAAAGCTGCCTGCAGCTCGAGAACTTTCAACCTTACTGTACCAGATGGCACACATACGGACTTCACTGTATGTAACCCTGGCAACTGTAACATACCGATCACCTTTTACCGCAATTACCAATAATGTTTTTCAGTCTGACCTTCACTGTTTGATTTGCCCTGTTTGCTGCCTATGGCTCATTTTTAGGTATTCCTAGTGACTTTCCATCATTATTATTATTATTTATTTCTTAACAGACGCCCTTACGCAGGGCGATTTACAGTTGACGACTTAGGACTTACAAAAAATACATATCAAGAATTACAGTACAATTGAGAGCAAGATACAAAATACAATGACTTCCGTCCTAATAAGAGCAAATACAAAACACAGTACGATTTGATAATTAGGACAGAGGAGAGAGAGGCAGCACGGGCAGAGTTTAGCGAGTTAGTGACAGACAGGAGAGCAATTTGGGTGGAGTGAGCAGATCGGAAACCAGATTGGAGAGGGTCGAGCAGAGAATGTTTAGACAGGAAAGCAGAGAGCTGGCGGTGTACTGCCCACTCGATGGTTTTAGAGAGGAAGGGTAAGAGGGAGACAGGACGGTAGTTCTGGAGGGAGGTGGGGTCCAGGGTAGGTTTTTTGAGGAGGGAGGTGATATAGGCTTGTTTGAAGGAAGAGGGAAAGAGGCCAGAGAGAGGTGTTGAGAAGGGAGGAGATGAAGGGGAGTAGAGCTGGAGCAGCAGCTTGAAAGATGTGAGTGGGGAGGGGGTCCAGGGAGCATGTTGTGGGTTTGTGGCCCTGGAGGAGGGAGGGGAGGTCAGGGTCTGAGAGGGGAGAGAAGGAGGAGAAGGAGGGTGAGTTAGTAGGGGAGATAGAGGGTATTGGGGTTGGAGCGGGATGGGGTGGGGGAGGGAGAGGTTTTAAAAAGTATGCACATATCAGAGATTTTAAAGGAGAAGAAAGGGGCAAAATCGTCAGAGGAGATAGAGGAGGGAGGAGGAGGGAGGAAAAGGTAGAGAATAGTTTCCGGGGGTTGTTAGTGGAGGATTGGATAATAGATTGGAAATAGGAGTGTTTAGCAGAGGAGAGAGTACAGGAGAAAGAGGAGAGGAGGGAGCGGTAGAGGTCTAGGGCAGCAAGGAGTTTGGTTCTCTTCCATTTCTTTTTAGCAAAGCGCAGTTTGGTTCTTGCTGAGCGGAGCACAGAGGAGAGCCAGGGTTGGGGAGGGGAGGAGCGGGCTGGTCGGGAGGTGAGGGGACAGAGGAAGTCGAGGGAGGAGGTGAGGGAGGAGAAGAGGGTGGAGGTAGCAGAGTCTATAGAGAGCTAGGAGAAGGAGTCGATAGGAGGGAGGTGAGAGAGCGGTGGAGGCAAGGACACGGGGAGAGAGAGCGGAGGTTACGGTGGGAGGTGACAGTGGGGGTGGGTGGAGTAGGGATAGAGGGGTTTAACTTCGCTGTTGAGAGAGTCCTCAAAATCAACAGGTTTAATCCCTATGGATTATTCAGATGCACTTCAAATTAAACTACCTTTAAGCAACTTGCATTCAAATAAAAATATGTACCTTTTTATTCTTCATGGCATTTCTGCCTGCTCTTGTGTGACTGAAAAGGGAAGCATCATTATTTTTTACATATTACACATTTTTTATATTTGGAAACTACTGTATTTAACAATGATAGACAGCTATGTCTTTCTAATTAAAAAAATAATCACATATATATTGGAATGCGCCTTTAAGCACATATGCTGTTTCCTTAAAATCACAATGATAAGAGACAACTGTAGTTTAAGACGCAGTAAAACAATAAGTTATAAGTTAATTTCAAATAAGTACAGTGTTATTATGATACTGTACAGCTATGGCCAAAAATTTTAGGATTTTAGGATTGAGACATAATTACAAAAAAAATATATAAATCACGTGATTGAGATATTTTATTTAACACAGTGTAATCAAATAAACTACAAAACGATATCGCAAAAGTCTACCGGAAGCCATAATAGTAGTACAGTAGTTCGTGTTAGATTTCGAAAAGTCAATTTTTTGTCAGTTTTTTGTTAAGTATATGGAAAACTACAAAGCGGTATGTAATGCAATATGTTAACGTTACATTATTCAGCAGGTTTCATTCATTGAAGCAAAATTAGTTAATTCTATAGGGTGATGCAAATCTTTTGACCATAGCTCTACATGACTTGGCTGTTGTATTGTCAAGGTTATGATGGGTGCTAAGTCAAGCTACAGCTTTTAAATACATAAGAACAGACAAGGACTTTACACATACAAAAAAGTGGGTTTTCTAAAGGTGTTTGTGTGCCCTCTGCTGGCAGTATGTATGTTTAAACTGTATGGAACATGGCTCCTTTAATTTAAACTTCAATTTGGAATGTATTACATGGCAACCAGCAGGGGGAGCTCTATGCTTATTTGCTAAGAGCTTGTCTGGTGCAGTTACCTTAGCAAGAGTTGAGGGATTTATTCAGTGGAACTTGTTTGTTTGGGACGGCAGTTACAAAACTAACGAAACACCATGGGTGCACTTGGTCTTTAATTGCTATTATTGTGTGATCAGTTTAGAAGATATCACTTACTAACATCTGTATGAACTTTCTGAATAAAAACTTACACATTCTTTCAGATGATTTTTGTAGCATTTAATTACAATTAAAAAGCAAGCGCTTCCCATCCATACATTTCTATGGTAACCACTTAGTTATCATGTCTTGTTTATTAAATACAGAATGTTCTTGTTCCACAGGCAGTTTAAATCTATACTTCTCAGGTAGGCATTTGAATCGTGGCTGGTCTTGTGCAGTTGGTTAAATCACATGTTGAGCCCTTTGGGTATGTGAACCCTACTGAAATGCATACAATAACATGTAATACTAACATGCCATCTAGGATTAATGAGGGCCAACGAGTCCAAGAGTCCCATACATGTCTCCAAAGTGCTGGTCCACGATATAGTGGTCACACTTTAATTTAAGAACCCATTCATACAACTTTAAATGTACTTGGTTTTGGCTATTATAAATACTGAATGTAAGGGTTCAATAGTTTTATTGATTAGCTGTACAACTATGGCCAAAAGGTTTGCATCACCTAGAATTTTAGGATTGAGACATCATTTAAAGAAAAAAAAATTATATGAACATAATTTAGATATTTTATTTAACATCATGTAATCAAAGAAACTACAAAATGATATCCCAAAAGTCTACCACAAGCCATAATAGTAGTACATTATTTCATGTTAGATTTCAAAATGTCACTTTTTTTGGATATGTATATGGAAAACTACAAAGCGCTATGTAATTCAATCTACTAACGTAACATTATTCAACAGGTTTCTTTTGACTTTATGAAGCAAAATGAGTTAATTCTATAGGATGATGGAAAACTTTAGGCCATAGCTGTACAATCCCTGGTTTGTTTCTGTGCTTATGAAAACAAGTCTGGCAACAGGATGCCTGGGATATATCGAGCGCTGTAGAAAATGGTCCCCCTAGAAAATAAAGAAAAAACTGCTTCAGCACTTCAGGGTAGCATCAATCTTAACAAACCTGACGTGATGCATCTATTGTTCCATGTCGAATTCCCATAAACTGTTTCACAGCTGCTGAGCTCAGTAAGTCAGGCCTGTGTGATAAGGCCCCCCCCCAAGGCTACACAAAACAAGGATTTCAGTCAATCTGGTAAAACACTGGACTGCTATTCATGTTGTGATTATCAGGTCACTGGTAGGAACCACTTAAATTACATTGTCCTGACAAAAAAATGCTTGGGGTCATCTTGACCCTAGATGTCAGTGCTAGTTGGTTCAGTAAGACCTGAATTGAAGTCTGACAACTGGGCTGATCAAAAGAGAGGTGTAGTCAGAGAGGTGTGGTCAGAGAAGTGTGCCCCCTTCTGACTCTCATATTGAGAAAGGCATGCCTTTATTAAAAATAAAGTTGTTCTCACTTTAAAATGTGGGAAGTATAGGGCCTTACTGACAGCTTTATTATATGTAGTAAAATCTTAAACAAAAGTTTTAACAATAACTTTTTATCTATGTCATCACATCATGAAAACTTCTGTATGAGTTGTTCAAATAATGTTTTCATGACTTAAAAAAAAAGATTTTTGGTGAGAGGACTCTTTCAATTGCAGATTTTAGTGGCCAGTTGACAAACACATCAGAGCAGATTTACATCTTTGCATACAGCGAGTTTCTCCAAAAAATAATAACAGGACAGGGCAGTACCTGGGCGCAAACTGATGACCACGCACACCGCAAGTGAAAATCTTAATCACGACACAAGAGAGCCAGACTGGACTTGCACAGGCAGTTTTAGAGTTTTTTCCACCTAATCTCACCTGCAGGAATACAAATTTGCAATGGCAGTGCATTACACCACAACACTGCGCATTGCATATGTGTACAGATACAGAAAAGCCTTTAACATGTGCCACATTGTCATCGCGACATGCAAAACATGCAAATTCCTAAAATCAATATGAGCTGCTAGACCTATGGAGACTAAAAACAGGGAGCTGTGCTGCTCTCTGACAGTCTTTGAGCTTTTAAGATACAGTACTCAACTTATATGATAATTAGTTGTCCCAGGCTAAATTGGAGGCTAGAATTCTGTCAGTCTTCCAATAATTTAAACTGTGTCTCCACGCAATTACTTCTGTGCATTTTCTTGAGAGAACTTTTCTAAATATGTATCTTACAGACAGTAGCTGAATTTATTTCAGAACTAAAAAACCTTTCTTGTTAAATCAGTGCTGTCCTGCTTGCCCATGCTGGCCCTACACTCTGTTGACAGTGTTAACAGTTGCACTGTATAAGTGTAAAATATCTATACTCTGTACTGTGCCTCATGACTGCTGGCCACAGTACTGGCTCGATGGAGCAGTGAAAAGTTGCCAGCTGGGAATGGCTAATGATCCATTGCTGGTATTCTAATAACAGGCCAGCAGTTTCTAGTTGACAAGTGAGGGCACAACAGGTGTCTCACAACCCTAGGCGTTTACTGCTGTGCTTTGATGAAGATGTGCATAATGTTAAACTGTTGTCTTGGGGTCTGCTCAGACTGGAGGAGACTGACTGTGTGGTCACAAGTCAGTACCGTGACTTAACTAGCAATCTCCCTACTGTAGTTCAGCATTGAATTAGTACAAGCAAAAACACTTTAGAGTGGATTTATGAGGTTAGCTAAGGTTTTAGCGCTAGCAATGCCATCGCTGACCCCCCTTTTTGGTTCTTTGCTTGCATTGTATACTTCAATTCGGAATATGCAGATAAGGCTATAGATGGAAAGTTTCTGCTGATTCCTGATACCTAGTCAAAGAGGCTGTAGTTCAAACTCATTCTAATAGTCAGTTGCAATAACCAGCGAAGAACCCAGATTCTCAGAAGAATAAAAGGTGGGGCAATAATACTAATCTAATCCTATGGGTGTCAGGAATGCGCCTCCTCAAGACACACCTCTTCAGACAACACCTGTAAAACTCAACTCTTCCCTTCTGGACAATATAGCATTCTGCCTTTAATGCACTTTAACTTGCACTTATCTGCTCCCTATTTTATTGTATTTAATCCTGCACTTAACCCAATCTGTAGTATTTTGTATTTCACTTGCACTCGTATCTAACCCTGATGTAACTATCAACACTGTTATCTGCTCTTGAACTGCCCCGATATCAAATCGTGACTGAAGTTCTTGTATTTTATATCTTGCTCTTAATTGTACTGTAATTCTTGATATGTATTTTTTGTATACAACTGTAAGTCGCCCTGGGTAAGGGTGTCTGCTAAGAAATACATAATAATAATAAGACAACAATGGATTATTAAATCAATGGCTACCACTCCTTGTGTATTGAAGCATGCAAGCCTCCAGTCTGAAGGTGCCTTAAGTCTTTTGGTAAGTTTACTGAGCGGTATGGTGTTTTTAATCTGGTAAATAAAGCCTATGATCGTTCTGGGTGAGTGCTCAAGTGCAGTGCAGAAGGTAGGTTGGCGCTGGGTATTAGAAAAACAGGAAAGATAAAATTGACTATAATTTGTAAGTAGGGGTCTGATGTTTGCTTTTTTATTTATTATAAATAGGTAAGTATATATTAACTAATCATTACCAAAAAAAAACATTTTATAATAATGTGTTAAAGTTTTAGCATGCTAGTTGTTAACAGTGAACAAGGTTTTTTTTTTTTTTTTTTTTTTTTAATAATTATGTTTTAAACAAATTGAATTTATTTTTGCATTTTTTGCCTGCTGCTCACTTTTAGAATCTGCTCCTGTAAATGTTAGCCTTTAAAAAATGTGTTTTGGAGGTCGGCCTGTTTCTACATGTATTTTGTGTCTCTTGAATAGTTCATTGTTCTTTCATAAAAAGAATACACAACACTATCCCCCCAGTGGACCATACAACAATTAGCCATCATATTTATTGACAGGAAGAACACACCAGGTACAATGTGTCCCCCATTCGATTTCAGGTGATTGCAAGACAGCCTCTCTGGTGCACAGCAGCTTTTCTGTTCAAACTATTTTGATTTGATTTAGCCTGTCATTCGCGTGCCTTTCCTTCAAATTCCTTCAAGACTTGCCTGCTTCAGATGAAGGCAAGTGTCAGAGGTTGCATGTTGTCAAGCACCTCAGACTTAACCTACCTTGTTGTGACATCAAAAACTTCCCTCTCATTTGGTGTTTGTTAAAGGGAGTTTGACTGACAGTAATGAAGATTGGACTCCAGGCACAACTTTGGCAGTCATGGTGTTGACCTTATTCCAGTCCTCTGGCTAAGGTTACCACCTGCCCTCTTTTGCTTGGATCTTGACAGTTTTGAGGAGTGCAGCCGAGGTTTCTGTATGCCTTCCATGCTTTAAATCGTATATACTGTACTGCACAAGCATCGGCAGCTGCACCTTCATAACTACAACAGCAACACAATGCCACGACGTTGAGCACAGGTTTTGTTGCTGGATAAGATTGACCAAGATGTAATATTTCTGCAATAGGCACACTGTATCAGGATTACTGTGAGGATATCACCACTGTATCTCCCCAATACAATTCAAACTGACCAAGTACTGCAGCCATAGTAACAGGCAGTGTTGTGTGATACACTGACTTTATGCATTCTAACTCCTGTCGAAGACATGAGATGAGCACAAATGCAGACATGCCTGGCTCTTCTGCTTTGTGGTTAAGATGCTCGCTTGCGGTGCGCAGGGTCGCTGGTTCATGCCCAGCCTCCACCCTATTACACATAGCTGGTTCACTGTTCAAATGTACCTTCTCAGACAGACAGGATTTCCTTTGTTTTCTGAGGTCTGAATTCTTCCATAAGCAGCTCAAACTACCGAACTAGAAACCTCTCCAAACACACACTGCCACGGCAACATATCTCATCAACCCTACCACAGAACGTTAAAGGGACAACATGATGTTAAACAATTGTGCCAGCTGACCTCTCTGCCACCTGAGAGAATGGAACACGGATGCATTGTCATATGGACACCCGTCACCTAGGAGATGGACTAAACTCACTTCCCCTCGGCTAAAACACAACCTTACAGTAATGAAATCTGTGTGCGTGAAGCAAAAGCTTTCACAGTTGACAGCGGCATACTCTTCACATGTCCCCGAATTTGGACATTGACAGATGGATTAGGGGTCAAAAGTAATACAGTGTAGCCAGGATCAGCTAAATCATACAGAGCCCTGCTGGCAAGATCAGCGCAGGCAGGTTTAGAACTGACAAAACACAAGCAAGGCAGAGAAAACAGAGATAAGGTCAATTAAAAGTATTGCAGATGTTTAAAATAAAAACTGCATTTTATTTTACTAAATTGAATACTATAAAAAGAAAACTCACAATAATATTTGCTATTAATATTGTAATAATATTAATATTTACAGTATATTGATTTAGCCAAATACACCTGTTGAATTGCCTACTAGAATTTTTATTTGACTAACACATCGTTAAAAACAATTCAAATAAATATTATTGCATGGATTTAAAATTGCATTAAACACTTTCCCCCAAGCTAAAAAGATCATTGACCTGGGCCCTTATTACAGTCTTAATTTGAGAGTTTTGAATTCCAGAGTCTGGGGTCATAGAAAAAGCTGGTTGCCTTGAATGCACAGTGTGCCTCTGTGTTCCCTCAAAAAGCACAGTTGCAAGTGACTAGGGGCTTACATTATCTTCAATATAGTCATGCAGAAAGAACAAGATTGTTTTAACCAGGAACTGAATATAACAATGCACTAATAACCAATAAGGAGAAGCCTGGACTGGGGTAAATAATATGTTTTTTTTTCTATACAGAATGCAAGTGGCAGAATTTTTAACAAGCCCTATTATGCTCTGTTACTAGAAAACTCAAGAAATAAAGGACAAACAAAGATAACAGATCAACACGGCCATTGCACACCCATTGCAATCTTTAAAGTTGAACGCAGAAAAAGAGAATGCAGCACTTCTGGAATACACAAATACAGGAGTGTTTCTTTTTGTTTTCCTGTCAGCATTGCAGTGCACAATTAGAGATAGACACAGGACAGGAATGAGGGAATGTTTATTAATGCGTAGATAAGTTATCTACAGGGATGCTAGGAAACAGTTTCCAGAGGATAAATGCTGGGAAACAGAGACAGGATAAATGCTGGAAAGCACTGAACTGTGCCCGATCTGCAAATCAAACATGGATAAGACTGCAACAGAAAGTTGTAAATGGGGTTGTTTAAAGATACTGCAATACAGCACTTGATTTGTAGACTGCTGTGTAGCTGTCTGTCCAGGTCGAATAAGAAATGTATATTCCTTAAATAAAAGTTAATATTGTGATCACTGACGGACATACAAAAATTGCATGTTTATTATCATCGGTATTTCTTATATACAGTATTTTACCGTCTAGTTAATTGCAGAAAAGCATATATTTTACATTTCCTTAGCATAAAATTTGAAAAATACTATCCCTGCCTCACAACAACTAGCATTGGGCTTTTCTACAGACATCAAATACAATAACACCTTAGTATCATACTGAGCCCTACAAGAACCCCAGCAAACATCATTAGTCTCCCATAGAAAGTTCAGCGACCCACAAGTGGAGCCCAGTGGTGCACCCAGTAACAGGATGTAGCTTGGATTCCTGAAAGCTGGAATATTTCCTTCAGATGCTTGTTTGAACGGACTGAGAAAGAAGAATTTACACTTTCCTCACTAAATACAAAGGAACACAGTCTGTGACAAAGAGCAGATTCATTTACTGTGTCAAAGAGCTCATTCTAGGATTATAGCCCCGGTAAACAGCCCCTTGCCCACAGCAATGAAACACACTGACGGAGGGCTGGAGGTGTAGCTTGCAGCAGCCTGAAACCAGTTTGATTAATTAATCTTCAGCAGGAAAGAATGACCAAGGGTGTGAGCACCTATAACTAATTCTGCTCAGTAACAGCAAGTTGTTTTCTGATTTTAGTCTATACAGATAATGTATTTTCAAGGAAGTGCCAACACTGCTCTTTATGTATACAGTACTGTATTAATACAGAGACAGGGTCAGTTCAGGGTTCACCAATCCAGGAGTCAGTGAAGCAGAACATTCAGGGCTGGCTTTACCAGCCTATTCCTCTAACAGTAACAGTACTGTTTAAGATTCAATGTACATAAGCTAAACATATAAGCAGTAATGACATTAATCCTAGTGCCGGGTCTATATAGCTAATGAAGGCCACTTGAGAACGCTGTGTGACTTCACAGCATGATGTGGAGTCTGCATGTTTGGAAACCAGTCACATGATTCTGGCTGCTGGGAAGTTTAATTGGGGATTGTTTGATATAAAAACTGTCTCTCGCCCCTGGGGATTTGATTCTTAATCTGGCTCGAGTTTTAAAGGACCAACAGAGTCTGACAGAGGAATTTTTGTTCAAAGAGCAAAACAAGCTTGAGGGGAGAGGTTCTGTGGCACAGCAGAACAGTAGCCCTTGGGTTGAACACTGGCCTTCAGGTCCTGTTAGAATCCAGCCAGAAGGAGAATTGATATCTATGTCAAAAAGAAAATTTTTCCATATTATTATTATTTGTTTTGCATGATACGCATTGCTGAATATTTCTTAAATGTAGCGTTTTGAAGCATGTCAGCCTCCATTCTTACTGAGTGTGAAAATAATAGTAAATAAGAGCTAGAAACAAGCGCCATAGCAAACTCTGTCCGCTAGAGGGCGCTATGGTGCGCAATGTCGACATCTAGCAAGAGCCGAGGGAAGAGCATTTGAAACCTTTGTTTACAGCAGGCTTAAACTGTTACATGGTAATAGTTCATTAATGGGAAAAAGTTACCAAAAGTGTGTGCTCAAAAAACAATACACTGGAAAAATGCTTGTAATTCTTTTTTTTTTTTTTTTTAGGTCTATTGTCCTATTTACACAGATAATTGTCAGCAGTCATGAGGCAATATACATCTCTTGACATCTGATACTCTTCATCAGTTAATAATGTAATAATAACAATACTACAATAATAATGAATGGAAATCTAAACAGCAACAGATCTACAAATACAGCCATTTCCCATAGCCTTCCCTTGGGGAAGTGTGGTGTATTTTTAATACAGCACTCTCCCACTTATAGAAAGCTATTTAGGGGTGAAATAACAGGAACTTGATAAAGTAACAGGAAAATAAGAGGAGGGGGTGTCAATGGTAATACAGGAAAGTGCTGATTGCAATCTGGGAGTGCTGCAAGGCTTCCATGAAATCTGGCACATGGCAGTCTACTGAGGGTCCTGGAGAATTAGATTACATAGACTCCCATTGAAATAGAATATTATGTTCAAAACACTTGTTCTGTTAAACAAAGCCTTTAAAGTCTAATATGTATTTTTTGATTTACTTATAGAAAATCTTCTGTCTTCTCAGCTCAGACTGCTCATCAGCTGACTCGATCAATTTCACACACACCAGGCCGAGTTACTGGATGGCTATCGTGTCTGAAATAAACTCCCAGTTACACTAACCATAACACACTTTTGACAGGTGAAAATCACATAGTTGACTTCAGACAATTGCTTTGTATCTACTAGCAAGCCAGTGTTCAAGTCAAGAGGGTTTACAGCTATGGCCAAAAGTTTAGCATCACTCTGTAGAATTAACTAATTTTGCTTCTAAAGTCGAATGAAACCTGCTGACTAATGTTACATTAACATATGGAATTGCATAACGACTTGTAGTTTTCCATATACTTAATGAAAAACTGATAAAAATTGAAATATGTGACATTTCGAAAACTAACATGAAATACTGTATTGCTATTATGACTTCCAGTAGATTTTTGCAATATCATTTTGTAGTACCAGTATATTTTGATTACATGATGTTAAATAAAAGATCTAAATAATGTTCATATAGTTTTTTTTTCTTTAAATTGTGTCTCAATCCTAAAATTATAGCTGATGCAAAACCTTTGTAGCTGTACAGTGTTTCAACATACAAACGCATTGTACTCAGTTCGATAGTATAAGGGGACCCAATAGGAAACCAGTATTTATTACAATTCAGCAGGGTAAAAATAATATAGTAACTGTTTTAAGATATGAAAAGTTTTAATATTCATGAAACATAACCAAACAAATGTTATTTATTTTCAGATTTTGTTGGGTCTTGAACTTGGACAGCGATCGGGTGAATTTGCAACATGATGATATCAAGTCAAAAGAGAGACCCCCCCTGCCTGGCCAGCTGGTGTGGCTCCCTGCAAAGAAAACTATTTGTTTATATCAGCTGCATTCTTTCTCTCTCTAAAAGAAATGGAGATGCAGCAACCCCTGCCAATTCAAATCTTTAGCTTGGATAAGACAGATGGAAAATTCAAACAAACACCAGCGAAGGAAGCTGGCTTCAGTTTCAAGCATCCCTCTTTGTAAATAATAAGCTTGCAACCATACAACTTTCACTCAAGGCATACTGTATTTTATGAAAGCAGCTTCGGTGGCTTTAGACTGAACACAGCATGGAGGAAATAGTTTCAGACATATAATTACAGCTATGCCCAAAAGTTTTGCATTGTCACCGTATAGAATTAACTAATTTTGCTTTATAAAGTCAAATACAACCTGCCGAACAATGTTACGTTAACATATCGTATTACATACCGCTTTGACATTTTCCATATACTTAACGAAAAGCTATTTTTTTTTAAATTATGTCTCAATCCTAAAATTCTAGGTGATGCAAAACGTTTTGGCCATAGCTGTATATAAAATCCCTGATGACTGTTTATTACATTAGTTTAACCTTGCTCTGTTTCCTCTGAAACCAGACCTTGTCCAGTCTGAATTCCCTAACAGTGGACACAAGCTTCGTGTCACTCTGTGCACAGTAAAGTCATGGTCCAGCTGTTGCCTGGTTTTCAGTGACATCTGCAAACTCAGCTGGTGGTCAGAGAAGAAAAAAACTAAAAAAGCAAACAAACAAAAATTACATTTATTACTCAAGCAAAACCAAGGCAATCAAACCAAGGCTTCCAGATGTGGGCTAATTTGAGTTCAAGCCCCCCTCCCACTCCCCCTTCCCTCCCCACCCCAAACGTGCTAGCCCCATTCTAACAAATAAGTGCAGATTTCAATCCTTGCCCCCATGGTTTGCAAAGAAAGGGAGCTGTACTGCTACACAGATAACCCTGCTTTTGAAAGAAGCTAGGCCTGTGTCCAGCTCAGCCTGTTCACCAAAGAGGATAATCTCAAGGACCCCTTGATAGACTACTTTTTTGTCTTCATTATTCACACAGGGACTCATTCCAATTCACAACCATGGCTATTAAGCCTGACCGGAGTTCATAAAGAAGTTTTTTGATTGTTTCTTAATATCAGACACTGGTATTTTCCTGCACTTGTGTGTCTGTGAATAGCTTGAATCTCCACTAAGACATAAAGATAGTTTGTAAAAGCAAAGCAATGCATTAAAAGCTAGTCATTTAAATACCTTTTTATGCAGATCTTTTCTTTGGCAATGAGACAACAACTTTGCTACGTTCTCCATTTTGCTTTTGAACAGGATCACTGACCACTCTAGCTGCAGGCTATTTCTGAGCCACACTGTACAATACTTTACATCGAGCACTGTATGGACGCTTTTTGGAAGTACTGCAGCATACCAGTGAACTCTTTCTAGTGATAGTGCCTTAGTCTTAGTCACTGAGGTCAGTTAGTTGTCAGTGCCTTTGTGTCATTTTGTGGGCCGAGGGGGGGGGGGGATGATAATCAATCTTCAACAATGACATTGGCTCCCTCACCTTTCTCTAAAATAAACCTGCACTGAACTGTGTGGTTTTTTTTGGGTGCATTTTTCCCCTAGTTTATAGTATCTTGATACATTGTAACCTGTTTTAATTGAATGATATATGTGAAAAATCAATGCAACATTAGAAATATACAAAAAGTTTAAATAAGACTATATTATTAATATATTATTAAGCTAAATGCTTAAAGTAACATTGGGTAGTCCAAGTGCTAATCGGGGTCTGTGAAGGTATAAAGGTTTCGGTGTTTATTCTATTAAACTGCCTCCAACCACTAAATGTCACAGCAGAAACTAAGGCTTTTATTTCTGACTTACAAAGTGTAGAGTTATTCCCTGAATTTAATTTCAAAGGCTTTGTTGTAATTCCCCTCTTCTGTGAAATGAGAAGGTCCCTCTGCTTTATGTAAATGAAAAAAAGTCTGTCTTCTGCAAGCGGCTTCAAAACATATTACATTTTGCCAGGATATCAGAAAAGTCATAAAACAGATCCTAAGACAGGCAGCTTGGTGCCAGGAGCATGTTTTAACTTCTCTCCAAAGTGTCATGGGCACTGAAAGATCTGGAGAGAGAGGGGGGCAATTAAAAAAAAGGAGGATACAAATAAAAAAGAAAGAGAAAACGCAGTTTCTTAAGTGATGGGTAGGTGAAGCATGAAGTGTGATCCAACCAATCCGGGTTTGGGGTTGGGCTTTTTTTTTTCGTTTTCCTAAGGGGAGGAGGCTTAGCTTAGTGCCATTTGTTCTCACTGAGTAGGAGAGAGCTAAAGAGACGCAACATTTGTGCGCACTTGGATGTGCAGTTAATTCCACCAGCATAGGACAGCGCTTGTGTGCAAAACGGTTGTTACTGTTTAACGTTTATTATACAACACGGATTAGAGTTCAGTCAAGTGAAGATACTGATTTGGAAAATATAGCCATTAATTTTCAACTGCGTCTTTTGTAAGGAAATAAATAAATACAATTGTACCAATTTGGAGAGTTTAGTGGGACCGGCGAATCTGCAGGATGTCGGACCTGTCTGTGAATGATCATTTGGAGGGGATACTGTCAGACTTTGAGGGTACGTTAATTATGTATTTATTTGTACATACATTTTGCACAAGTAACATAGTTTTACAAATGTGCCTTGGTTATTTGTTTGATACTTGTCAGCACTTCACAGTTCCACACTATCCTACTTATGCAAACTAAAAACGCATTGGTTACCATACTAAACATTTATTTTGTCAAAACATCCGTATTTGCCTAGAGCATGTATAATTTGATCTAAATGTGTTTTGTTATTGTTAATTCCATCGTGAGTACATTTAATGTATAACGTGTTTACATCTGTAGCACTAGCTGTGCCTTAAATATAGGATCAACTCAGCGATTCCGGTCATCACCATTAACTTTAGCCTCATGGTCGCGCAGATTACAGTAGCCTATGGCCAAATGTATATTCTGTCTGATTTCGTGCGCTTGCAATCCACAGTCGTTGTTTTGTTTTGGGATTAAGGAAGCGCTCTTAAACAGATTGACAAAACATCACCTGCACTTTTGAAATATTTCCGATAATTTATACATAATCTGTCAAAGCTGTCTTTTCCCCCATTTACTCACTGTTTTTTTTTAATTCATGTTTGGGATGGTAAATAAATGCATCTTGGTAAAATGCTGTACTATGAACAGGTAACATTGTAATTTTCGTTTTATTCCAGTTGCAATGAAGTTCCATTGCAGAATTATTACCGTGCTCTAGATGTCAGTTCACACAGGAAGCAACAACTTTCCAACGTTTTAATTATTATGAATTATTTATATTTGTTTTACCTGTATAGACCCAGGTACAGTTTTGTTGCCTGTGTGACCTAATCGAAACCAGAAAGCAACGCCCCCACCATCAAATCGCTATGCATTTGAAAATCACATTATTTAAATGCAAATGCGCAAACCAACTGTTTCAGTGTATTAGCTATCAATAAAATAAAAAAAAGAATCACAGCGGTATTTGGAGACTGTAAACACCAAGAAAACCCACGTGGTTTCTTACCGTAGCCCGCAGACAGCGTTTTCGTGTACCATACTGTACTCTCTAATTATAGTGAATTGATTTGCAGCTGTGTTGGAACCGGTAGTGGTAGAAGCATGTATTCGGCGAGTTTCTTGTTTCAAATCTGGAATGTGCACTCAGGATAGGATACATGACCGCACATTTCACTAAATCGACAACTAATGAACACGCGTTAATTTTTGTTTCTCCTTATAACTGAACTGTTTTTACATGGCATGGAACAGTGTTTTCCCTCGAATGTAATGGTTTAGTGTCTTCAAATTGCTGTGTTTCTACGTCATAGATGTATTGCTTGCAAACAACACAGGGAATACGCAAAAATACACTTTGCCATGTTATCAAAGAAATAGTATTTAATTACAGTCCAAGCGTTTAGAAATTAAGGCCCAAGCCAAATTGAAAGGCAGACTACGTAATCAAATATTTTATTTATTTTTATTTTTGTTGTATTCAGTTGACAATTTAATATTTATTTTGGCACCTGCTGTCACAGTACCAGCAATATTCACTATATGAACTTTTAACCGTCACCGGTGGCAAAAGTGACTTCAAACGAGATGCATTGCAAACGCATTGCAATTACCGACTGCCTCTCGCTAGGAATTAACTAAATTTGTCCTTTTGTAACATACGGAAGCGTTTAACCCATTAATGGAACACAGCAGTTTCTCACTAATTGCAGCAATAAGGCCAACTTCTGGTCAAACTCCTATTTACTAAACAAGTCGTTTTACGTTATCATCAGAACAAGGCCAATAATGATAATGCCTCTTGGGAGAGTTTGTAGCAGTTCGCTCAATTGATGAAGGTAAGAGTCTATAATAAACAACACATTTGGTTGAGTGTTGTGTTCATGAAAGAATGATTGCTGACAGGCAGCTGTTTAGCAGTTCCGTATTTAAAAACGGGTCGTTGATTCCTTCACTACTAGATTGATGATGTGTGGATGAATAGACAAACGTACATGGTGTCCCTCAGTTTAAAAGAAAGGAGATGCTGCTACTCTTGCTTATTCACGCACCTCCACTTACACGAGCCATTATTACTCAGGTCAACTTATTAGTGTCATAGTTTGCATACACAGAAATGGCCAGACCAAAGGAAGGTTATAGGAGAAATACAACAGCATGCATTTCATGGTGATCTTGGAACACAGGTTCAGCTGTCAAAAGTGAATTTGTTTCAACCACATCTCAATTGTTTCCATGCATTATGTAAGCAATAAGGCATGACAGGGTGTGTGGTACACCCTAATATCATCACCCCCCCGGATGTGTTCCTAGGCACTAGGCAAAGCCAAGTTGCTTCAACCGCCTGGGCTTGGTGGTATTAGAGTATATCACACACCCTGAAGTGCTTTATTGCTCTTATAAAATGGGTTACCTAACATGGTAAAAAAAAAAAAAGAAAACATGTTTTTTAATTGTCGTTTTTATTAAATATCTTTCCACCTAAAGCTGAGCTAAGAAAAAATAGTTCCATATACAATAACTTTCAAAAATGCATTAATTAAAAATAAATTTAAAAAACCAATTTATAGATGTTGAATTGAAAGTGATTTATTTGATTAGTTATACTTATTGTAATTCTTGGTTTATTCATTACATTTTAAAGTAAAATATTACTTCCCATTTCATCGTGACTCAGCAAATCACACAGACCCTTCCTCACAAGACCTGCAAGACCTATCAGGTGACCGTGCTGTTTCCTTTTTTTGTTTGTTTTTAAATCATTGAGCAATATGAATACGTACTTTTTGCTTTTTTTCACTACTTTAATCATTTGTTTCCGATTCAGACTCATGTCTGACTTAATATCTCGTGTACACCTCGGTTTCCCAAAAGCTCAACATTTACATAAATCTGGTCAGTCGTGTTTATTGCGATAAATTCCAATATGTCTGGCGTTTTTCTTTTTCCTCCAGAATTCTAGTGGCGTATGGATATCTACCAGTGGTTTGTGTATTTTATAAAAGAAGTGCTGACCCATGGAGATATGCTGTAATAGCAACACCCCATGTGACCTGTTTTGACCAAATAGGGGAAAATGTATTGAAAATACCCATTGTATAAAGCATATTAATACAGATATATCTGCGTTGAACAACCTCAAACACGCGGCAAGACAGTTTAAGGTGCGCAGTTGCTGAATTATGTATACATAATGACAGGGATGGAAATAATACTCCTATTTCATAGCAGTTTCACCCATTACAGGTTTTAATACAAGCTTGATTAGCCACAGTGTATAGGTAACAAGCTCAGGTGTGTCTTATTAAACTCCTAGTAAAACCAAGAATGGGTAAAACTGCTGTGCTGTGGGAGTCTCATTTCCATCCCTGCAAAGATGGTTTTGATTTTTATTGTTGTGCCCTTCTTATTACTGCAATTTGATACAGACCTTGGATTCTAACAGGATATCCATTATTTGTTTGTAGGGAAGTTATTTTCCTTGGCTCCCAGGGAGCTTAAGAAGTTTGAGTCGTTTGTTTCTAGATCTTGAAGCTCCTAATAAGAACTTTAGCATCTTTAAGTTAAGTTGTCTTTTTCATATTCATAAAACAGCAATTGCAGCTGTCCTTTTAACTTTAATTGACACAGAGCTGGCCTACCTTGTTAACCAATTAAGGGGTAATTAGGGGGAACACTTTCTGTGAGAGAACGTCTTTTGTAATGGCCTCTGCAGGATATTTAAAGTAAAAACAGCCTCTTGTGTTTTTGAATCTGGGTTGTTGTAACATGTTTTGTTTCAGTAATTCTGTTTTAATTGTTTTGTGAAGTCTGCACTTCATCTTAATTTGGTAACTGGCCTTACAGTAGGTTTTTATTTCGTTGGAATTGTGTAAAGGGGCTGTTGACGTGGCATTGAACGGTCAGGCAAACAGAAACCCCGGCCTAAATAAAAGGCTGACACAAGCCTCATGCCTGGTAAATGCAAACTTAATGCTTTACAGTGTCTTATGACTGTGGTCTGTAAACTGTACCCCTCAGACTGATGGCCAGCAGGACATACTTTGTTTAGAACTGGCAGGCTACATAATTGGAAAACTAACAGGTTAATATGATTTAAACTCCCTGACTAGCCAAAATAAAAAGAACAGTTTCCATTGTCCTGTAAATACTTCTTTTTTTTTTCTTTGCCAGTAAAACTCTTGCAATTTAGAGGAACACTGTTTAACTTAGAAAGTGCTTGTGCAAGAAAACAGAGGAACTGCTTCCTTTCTCCTGGAAAATCTTTTTTGCTTTTGAGTGTTTTGATGAATTGAATATTTTATATATGCTAGCAAACAGCAGGGGTAATAGGCTAGAATGCACAGCTCTAAAGGCGGTTCTACACTGGAGGCAAGCGACTGGAGCGAATTTTGTATCTACGTGAAAGGCAAACGTTTTAAGTCCAGAAGCTTTCACGTGACGCTATCCGTATGTATTGCTGCTGAAATACTTGTAGACACCAAAGAAGACAAAGAAGGCTTTGAGGCATGAAAATTTCAAGCCTATCATAACCAGTTTTTGAATAAAGAGAAAAGCGCACAACAGCACCACACAGAGGACATTTAAAGAAAAAATTATAGGCAGCTTTATTTTTCCAGAGTAAGTCCCCCCCTCTCCCCCATTATACATTAAATTCACTCACCAGACATACTAGTAACAATGCCTGAAATGTTTTGCCAGGCATTGCCCTTTTTACTGTTGTCTTTGTATGCATTTAACGAACAATTGTAGAGCACAGGATACCGCTGCACTTCCTGAATCAACTTCTCGTCTTCCATGTTTTTCCGTATTTGTGTTATGACCTGTGTCAAGTTTACTGATATTACTGACATTGCTTTTGATTGGTCCATTTCACTGTAGTCGCCCGCGATGCATGGGAAAAATAGAACACAGTTCTATTCCTGTGGAGTCTCTTGCTTCACCCAGACTGGCGATGGTGAAGACGCACCCATACATTCCAGTCACTTCTAAATTGTTCGCTTGGGTCGCTTGCCTCCAGTGTAGAACCCCCTTGATAGACCTGTAGGATGATACTGATTAAGATCAGCACACACAAGTCTGAACGCACTTGTTGGCAAAGGAACTAAATTGGGATACCAAAAAACCCGGACCTGTACCTTAGTTCAGGTGAAGGTTTGTAACTGGATTTTGGCTTGCAGAGACTGTAAAGTGTGTTATTGCTCCCCCTCATTTTGCCCCAGCTGCAAAGAATGAGTTCCCTAGTATTCAGGATTTCTCATATACTGTGATCCCCATTGGTGACAGTCAGAAAATCAACAGGGAGCCAAAGCAAAGGTGGAGGCGGGTGTTAAGCTCAGGTACTGACGTTGCCAGGGGTACTGCTGGGTGGGCTTAAGACCCTGCCTTCCTAGCATTATGCCCCTGCCTTCCTGCCCTTATGCCCCAAAAGTGCCCTTTTTATCAGTCTTAAAAATATTGCCAAAGACTACTAAAAGATACGCCGGATTTAAAAAATGTTTATAAGACCAATTGAATAGGAAGAAAAGAGGATCTGTTTGCTTCTTATGGCTTTTTACCCTTTGTGTACCGGAAGCAACCCACAGTCCTCATAGTCTCCTCTACCACCAATTTGCAATTCTTTTTTAAATTCCACAAACGTGTAAATACTACCTGTAGTACTGTAATATAGCTTTAAATCTTGCGCAAGAACATCTTGGTTTAAATCTCGCAAGCATGTTACAACCCTCAAATAGAAATATAGGAATTTGCTGCCACTCTGTAGTTTGGGTGGGTTTAAAGTATTCAGAACGAATCAATGTGAGATACAAGTCAGGAAGGAGGGACTGCATTGATTGCATTGGGAATTAATATATATATTTTTTTTGTCAGTATTTTATTTATTTATATTTTTCACAGGGAAAGGGGTCAAGTCAACGTGAATTGAGTAAAAATGTAGTATTTTCCAGTGTTTATCGGATATACACCGATTTCATTTGTTTTGTATCAGGGGTGTTAAATTCGAAAATCAGAAGCCCTAAATATATGTAATCTATAAACCCATTGCTGGCCAAAAGATAAAGGCAACAGTTTGAGTGGGACCTTTCAGGAGAATCTTCCGGTTTAAAGCTTCTGTCATGACAGTAGTATAAATAAAAAGTATCTTGCATTTACATTGACTTTGGTATCCTAGGTGAGTTATGGCAGAGCCTTGACGTGACGTTAAGCCCAAGTTAATTATTTGGTCCTAAATTTACACTCCTGCAGGGCATGCACACAAGCAAGCCCAAAAAAACTGATTTCTCTTTGGGAGCCAGACCCGGTGACCGAGTAAAATAAACTAAATAAAATCAATTAAATGACAAACATTTTGACTAGAAGTGAAGACGTTGAAAAAGATGGAATTCACAGAATTTAGTTTCTTTTAGTTTTTCTAATCTTCAGCACTAATCGTTATACTATCTGACTCTCAATCCTCTTCCTTCTGCTTAAACCACAAGACTTCTCTTTCTTATTATTTGTTGTGACAATGAAGTCACTGGGCTACCCCATGCCGCTACTGGAGGAAAACAAACAAATTAACTGCTCATTATGGCCATCTTGGAATAACAGTAAAGCATCAGATGCTACCATTTCCACCTGGACATTTAACACCTCCTGATGTGAACATACTGATGAACTCTGCAGGCTTGGAATGTTGTTGTTGTTGTTGTTGTTGTTGTTTTTCTAATCTTTCTTGCATTCACTCACCTCTTTTGTCTTGGGTGTTCTTGTTATTACCTTGAGTGGGCATGCTTACATGTGTTGCAATGGAAACCAGTAAAACATTTCCAAAGCCAATAAAAGGTAGGGAAACGGCTTCAATACGATCCAGATGGGCGAAAGTATTTTATTTGCATTGGGCACATATACGTACTATTCATGATATTTCAAGAATTTGGGACTGTAAATCGTTCAGCTATAACTATATACTGGCACCACAGAGCAAAGGCATGTTTTAATGGGTTGACTACTGCAAATGGAGTATAGGTCAAAGACTGCAGTATTTCAGGATTCCATACCACATTCAATTATTTCTTTCAAATTCAACTACATAAGGAAGTTATCTCGGTCATTACTTAGTAAATAATGTGATTCATGGACCAGATTAATTCCCCTTACTGTTATAAGGTAATTTGACCTTGTGCTGTGAACCAGTGTGACATAGTTAAGTTTTTTTTAGGTACTACAGCTGAGGACTGAAAGGCAGTGTGGCTTGTTGGTAAGTTACTGGGAGGCTGTGTGGTCTTGTGGTTAGACCTGAGGTACTTGGAGGAAGTGTGGCCTAGTCGATATATAGTGTAGTTCTTCAAGGCAGATTTAGACTCAGTAGCCCTATCAAATGTAATTGAGATGGGTGAGGCACCTGGCCTTGCATATCCTAAAACCACCATGACTTATGGCCACAGTGGCCGTCAGAGGGCAAAACCCCATCATCCTGGCTACTGGTGTAGCCCTCTTGCTGCAGGTGGCTGTGGATACACAGAAGGTCTCTCGTTTGGCTGACAAACAGCACAAAATAAAAATAATGGATCGGGTTTCAGGCCCTTTTCCAAAGAGCTCCTGCCATTCCAGCAGGATTTGAAGCATCAGGTCTGAGGCAGCTGATCCTTTTAGGACGTGGGGGTTGGGGACATAGATGGGGGAGGGCATGTATCTGTTGTGTAGTTAACTCTTTCAATACAGCTCTTTGCCTGGGTTAGATGGAGTCTTTGACTTTGTGTTTTTTATTTGTTTTAAATAAAAGCTTCATAAAATTAATATTCAAGATACCTTGTGTCTTGTAGTACAGTAAGTTCTTAGGCTTGCGTAACAGGGCGGAGTCCGGTGCACAAACCGACGACCTAGAGCAATGCAAGCAAACATCATGACCACATGAAAAAGAGCCTGCTTGTTTGCATTCATGGTTTTCAAGCTTTTATCCTCATCTCATCACGCCCACAGGGGACAGGAAAGGATCTGTACTGCTAGTGTATCACACAACACTGCCCATTATACATGCAGTTGCTCTCATTTTATTGTTGCCTAAATTTTCACTGCCAAGGTGACGACATTAGGGCGGATGGTGAGAGCTTCTGTTCTACTTTACTGTGATTGGAATCTGACAGTGCTTTGCTGTTCAGGCTCAGTACAGTGCAACTGGTTATTGCAATGGGGTGAGGTGTTTAAATTATAATGTCAAGTGTGTAACAATTTGTTCATGATTGACCTAGTCTTTTTTTCCAGGTTCTGAGTGTGCAGTAAAAACTGTACCACCCACAGTGGTGATTTATGTAACCATTGTATGCCCATTATTTCTTATGGTCCCATCTCTACCAACAGTTGACCCACTCGAGCAGAGAAGAAACTGAAGATCTGCGTTAACCATGTTGGTGTGATATTCTGCAATGTGATTTTCTGTATTGTGATATTTTGTAAGTTGCCCTGGATAAGGGTGTCTGCTAAGAAATAAGTAATAATAATAATAAACTGTGGTAAATGCATAGTTTAACATGGTAAAACTGCAAAAGTGCCATACAAAAATACTGGAGCAAACTTCTATAAGGGTTGAGCCAATTATTATTATTATTTCCTGTTATGCTTGTAACACTGTTCAAGCATGGATTATACCATTCAACCAGTTCTGTGAGTGCTTTTTGTTTTGTTTTTCTTCTTCCAGATTTAGTGTATAGCAATAACACCGGAGCTATAATGAATAATTTACTTTTTAGTGTAGCTACAAGTTTTTTTAAGCAAGGAAAACTGAACAAAGGGATACAATAGTAAAAACCTCAGTGACTTTAGGTGCCAGGTGCATCAAATATTTTATGAAAAAGACAGCATTGAAGAAAAGGGTCAAGGCCTTTTGAGGCTCCAGGCCTGGGTTTGCCCGTTTCTGTTGTTAAAACATAAATGGCAGCTTGGAATTCTGTATCCAGATGTGAGAGCAGGTAGGCAGTTTCCACAGGTAAACAGCACAGACCTGATGTTGGTGGTGGGGTGATCACAGTAAGTACCGAAAAGGAATGTACAGATTGGTGGGTTTCGGATCAGCCGGAACAAGTCTCTGCCTGTCTGGAAAAATGTGTGCCCAGGCAGAGGGAGAGGAGAGCAGTATCTCTCACTTGGACAAACTGGAGCACCACTGAGTATGAAGCTAACAGTCTCTCTGCCTCCCAAACTGTAAGACACTTAAGCATACAATTACAGTACAAATGCTTATTGGTCAGTTTTTCCAATATTATCCTGCACTCTTTTTTTAAGTTTGCCAACAGTTACATTATAGAATACAGTAAATGTGACATCATACATGTGACATCAAGCACATGTGCAACTGAACAACCTGACTCTTCCAGGCTCTCCACCTGTATTCTATGCCTTTTGCTTTAAATTATAAGTCTCTCTGCTGTAACCAGCACAGGCAGAGTACTGTGCACAGCATTATAGGATGTTGCTGTGTAGATTAACATGCAGAGGCTCTTTTAACAGGGTGTCTGATTATTTGAGGCAGCATTTTAGGCATTCTTTTCCTATTTTAAGATGCAAGCACAGCATCTCATGTTACAACTAAGATGCATGCTCCTTTTTCATTAAAGGATTTGTGATCGGTGTGTATTATTTACAACAAGCTTATTCCTTACTGTTGCTGCACCCTGTGATCTGCGTGTTGTCACTGTTCCTTTTTAACCCTAATCAGCATTTCTCCTAAATGTATTTTAATAACCAACATCCGTCCTAGCTTGAATAAATAGGTGGATGAATCTGTTCATACATAATTTATTCCTATGATTATGTGCATGGAACATTTTAGACTGCAAGTGCAAATTTTGATGACTTTTTTCTGAAATGGGGGAAAGGGGGTTATGGTTAGGGTTATTGTTATTGGGGGGGGGGGCAGTTCAGATCATGAAACATACAAAGAAAAAACTTTGTTGGCAAGAATAATGTGTTTCTTTTTTTTAGTGCTGATATATGATTTTATGTTTCGATAGATGGAGGGAGTCTGTCTGACCTCTTGGTCAGTGTTTTCAACTGGTAGCCAGGAAGTATGGGTTTCAGTTCCAGGTCAGCGGTCGTGTGACACGGAGGCAGATTTAGAGGCAATGTTTAGAATGTCTGAATGTAAATCTATTGAAGTTTATATTTTAATTAGATTATTTAGTTGTTAAAATGGGTTCTTTATAAAAAGATCTTGAAAGACAAATGACCCTACAATTAGGCCAGTAGGGAATGCCAAAAGCATGGTTTTGGTTAGTTGGCATGTGAATATTTTTAATAATTTGAGTTGCTCTTCATAAAAAGACCTTTGTTAGTAATTGGCTCCAACTGCAGTAAAATGAGTGTCGTTGCTAGCTGACCTTGTGTTATCTGCAAGATGCCATAGTAATCAAACCATTCTTATGTGCATTTTCATCTAAATAGATAATCCTATAGATGCATTATAGAAGGAATGTTACGTGCCAGTGGCCAGCTGTGCAGAACAGTGTAGTGCTTTCCCAGCTGTCTTTGTAATGTTTTAGAGCATTAACTGGCCTGTTATTCAAATTGTCTGTTTAACTATATTGTTATGATATCTTACTCTAAAGTTGTCTAAATGTAACTGTTCATGTAGAATAAGAAACTGAAGCCTAAAGATGATACATTTATTGGTGTTTTCTGACCACAGTGATGGTAAAGTTTAATTTGTTGAGCTTCACATTTCACTGGTCTGATTACAAGCATGTCTAGCTTGACTGTCCTTAAAATAGGACGCAGCAGTTTGTAGCCAAAATTTAAGGATTTAATTTTTTCTCTGTGAACAAATATTGATTTAGAATCTTATCAAATTACATAAATACAGCTTGTGTTCTGATTTTTTTCAAAGAAATGTATTTGGTACTTAATGGGTTAGAGCAGTTCTATTCTAACCAAGCAAGGCATCATTTTTGTATTTATTTAATCATTTTGTTATTCATAAGTAATGGGTATTCAGGGCAGATTTACCTGAAAAAAAGATATAGTTAGTAATGAAATAAATAAAATTGACAGAAACAACTTGGTTGCATGTAGAAGCCTTCTCTTACAAAAAAAGATCAGTTTACCAAAGGGCAATGCCAGCACAAGGGCATCACAGTGGTATCACAGTGGCATAATTTTCATATTTTGACCTATCATTGGTATGAGACAATACATAAGGCAGGGATGGATATAAGACTCCTATTGTATAGCGGTTTCACCCATTCCAGATTTTATTTATGTACTTGATTAGCCCCAAGGTAACAAACTAGGGTGTGTCTTATTAAACTCCTAGTAAAACTAGGAATGGATCAATCTGCTATATAATCAGAGCCTTATTTCCATTCCTACAGTGTTCTGCCATAATGAGAATGATTCACAATATATATACACTAGCACGACTGTATAATGGTATGTCTCAATTAACTGTGCTGAAGCCTTTTAAAGCCAGTAAATCAGGCAGCATACAGTATGTTTAAATAGCACTAGATAGGATTTTCTGGAAGCTGATGATTGTGCTAAACAGTAGTACGACTATAGAGAGAGGGGGGAAAAAAGTAGCTGTAAATTTGAATGAAAGCCAGTATCCCTGCTTTTTAAAAATTGGTACTAGAATAAAGAAAAAATGTAATCTGTATTTTTAACCTGAGAGAGTCAGGACTGTCACTGTTTTGAACTTTTGTTGAATTTGATTATTGATCATCCCTTAAACCTCCTAGCACACTGTGGGGTAGATGTACTAAAGTGTTGCGGCTGTCGCAATAGTTGCAGACCAATTGCAAACGAGTCTGAAGTCTAGGGTGAAATGCACTAAACAAGCGCAATGCTGGTAGTGTCTTTTTATGACCTGGATCCTGTCACCCATGAGAAGCCATGCTATCCCTGCAGTGGTCACACTATTGTCCACCCTGCATTATCTTGCTTCTGGGTCCTTTCAGGGGACTGTGGCAGCTGTTCTTGGCACTTCCCAGTCCGCTTTTTCTCGTGCGTTACCAGTTGTGCTCAATGCATTTGAGGCGAACTCCCAAATACCTATTTTTCCCTAAAAGCAGAGTGTACTTACAAGCCTTGAAAACACATTTCTATGACATTTCTGGTTTCCCCAACGTGTTGAGAGCAATAGACTGCACACATGTGCCGCTAACCCCTCCAGCTCATTCTGAGCCTCTGTATAGGAATAGGAAACACACCTATTCTATTAATGTGCAGGTGGTTTGTAATTGTGCACAATTAAGCACTGCACCACTGACTAACTTAAATAGAAACTGACAGTATACATTTGGCTTATAGGCTACTCCTGATTTATACAAATTATTTGTAAAATGCAAAAAAATGTTGCTGGTCCCTTGCAATTTGTACTGTAAGTATCATAACTTGTCAGTGCGGCACAGTGATCTCTTTTGTGTTAATTGTCTAAGGCCTGGCTACTAAGTAGGCCAAGTTAAAATTAATATTTAAAAAAACAAAACAAAACAAAAAAATGAAAATCATTTAGTTTCAATTAAAAAATACTTTTATTCGCATTGTACACCAATGTGTGCAATGCAACAGCATGATTTATTTTGTGTTACCGGTAGCCTACAGGCTAAAGTAAACAGAAAGTGTGCTAGGTATTCATTTGATTTTACTACTGTACTGTATACTGTAGGCCTACTGAAGATATTTATATTTTTACATAATGCAAATGTGTTATTTCAGCTCAATGATTTATACAATTAAAATACATTGAGCACTATAAATGTATGTGTGTGCTATTGTATTTCTTCATGTCCGGTTTAGCGAGGAGCTACTGCATGATTATGAAAGGCATTTTGATAGACCCACTATAGAATCTGATGGGATTAAACTGCCTTTCATTATTTATTTGAAATAATGTCACACGACTCTCGCAATGCTAGAGATCTCACTAAGAGGACGCAACAAATATTTATATTGCGGCTCTCTTCATTAACATATTTTCTCTTGGTACATATCGTCGAAACGAAAATGCGAATTGTGGTGTGTTTGCACTGCCCATCTGAGTACATCTACCCCTTTGTATTTAGCTGCTTCATTTTAATACTGATGTTTAATTTAATTGTGGAAAGCCTTACCACGTTGTATTGAGCGTAGGCCTAAACCAATTTACTTCAACTCCCCAGAAATGTGAGTGTCTGCAATTTGAAAAGGTTGTGGTGCTGAGATTTTATTAGCGGATAAACTCTTACAGCTGGGCAAAAGATGGAGAGGAGGGATCAGAATTAAGGCACAGCTGAGGCACAGCTCCAGGTAAAATGAGGCAGCGCAAACCATAATTCTCCCATGGCAGCTGGTGGTGATGACTGCTTGTTTTTACTGCAGTTACATTTTTTTGTGGTTGCGTATGCATTTTAAATTAATGTTGTGATATTCGAAGACAGTACCAAAAACATACACCCACTGGTTCATTAACCCCCCCCCCACACACACACCAGGATGTATATACCTGGTGACATACTTTATGTATGAACCACTTGTCTGTTTTTCATAGGTGTTAATAGGTGTGAACTGGGGAAAATACTTCCCCTAACACCTTCAATTGGGTGCAGAGCAACCTTGGTCAGACAGGTTGCTCTTGGTGTGCACTTCATTGTGTGTTTAGTGTGCAGAACCCCTATTTGCTTTCTCCTGAATATTTTCATATACAATGTCATAACATGTCTTGCAAGACCCCTCTCTCTGCACGTCCCAACCATCCCGGGATGACGTCATTGTTCCAAGCAGGAATTCTGGGTCAACAAGAAGGTTGGAGTAACTTGACTCTCCGCCCACACCACCCCCAAAGATAACCACCCTTTCCATGTCAATTGGCCCTTTGTTTGGGGAAGCAGAATGTTTACAGTAGGGTTTTTATCCATTGGAAGGGAATAAAACAAGGACCTTGACAAGATCCTGAGCTGCGTTCTTCCTTTCCTGTCATAATATTGTGCAGTGTGTGTTGATTGAGACTTGTAGTAACAAGTTGCCAAGCCTGAGTGCTTTCCAAAGAAGAAGAAGAAAAAATCAAACATCTCTGTGTGAGAACAGTGATGCGGTTGTCCCGAGAGACTGGATTCAGATAATTGTGTTTAAAGAACTGTTTGTCTAGAGATATTATCAACTGAAAAAAAAAAAAAAGTTCCAGTAATTAGCGTAGGTCTGATGTCTTTTGTGACTTGTGTTGTAGCCAGGGTGACTTGTGCGGAAGCTTGTTATTGCAGCTTTAAAGCTGTCTAGACTCCAGGGACCAGTCCTGGGATACAGTTAAACTCAGTACTGGGGAATCTTGTGTGCCAGCAAACCCATTGAAACAACAGTAATAGGATAAATTGTGTATTAATGCTTCCCAAGTTTGAAAGCAATGGGTTAAGTTTTGTGTCCTGTGCAGATGATTTCATAAGGGCCTCGAGGATTTTCTTAGGATGCTCTTTTTCTTTGGTTTTCTTGTTTTGTATTGATTATTTTTCCAGCATCAGCCCTCCTGTATAGCTGATTGGCTCTCGGGGATGGATGAGGCATAGGGAAATGGCTGTCATTATTATTCAGCATAGAAATACATTCCAGACCATAAAATAGATATTTATAGATATGGATGGGGGGGGGGGGAGTTTGTTGGATGATTTTGATGTCTTCACATTTCAGTTTTTTTTTTCTTTCATGCAATAAGTCATGGGTATGTGTTTTTGGAATAGAATGTGCATGATTGGGTCATGATATCGACAGTATTTAAATACTGTAACTTACACTATTTGCATTAATTGTCAAAAAGGTACTAGCTCTCAAAGCTTTTAATAATAATTATATTCAGTCTGCAAATTTGTGTCTGTTGCTTGATGGAAAACCTCTTGATATCCATCATTGTACTTTCAACAGTTTCTTTTACATGACAAGACTGGACTGCCACACACAGTCCTACACATTACAGGATGTAGACCAATAACAATTACAATATCACTGTGACAGTTCAGTAGGATATATAAAAATAATGTAGTCAAGGGTTTGTTTTCTAAACCCCTCTGGCTGGTAGGGATCTGAAGGAAGGATCATGAAACACCATGGCAGACAATATACATGTTTTAACTGCAGTTAATCCTAACTAGGAAATGGCAATAAACAACGCATTTGGAAACAAGATAATTATAGGCTTTTCCTTGCCGCCGTTGAAAAACACATTTAGAAATTCCAGGCAATGCAGGGACACAACGAAGTTGAGACTGATGAAGCTTTATGGCTTTTTAAAATGATACGGTGTGTATTGTTTTAATCTGGTTCAATAAAAATAACTCCCTTCATTTGAAAGAGCAGGATAGCAAATATTTGACTTGGTCATGAACATGGCATCGCTTTTTGGGTCCTTGTGTTTCCTGCGAGCATATCTGGGTTAATATTGAGTTGGTTTTTGGTAACAGGTAAGATTAAACTCGGAGATGGTTCTAACAGGGTTTTGAAAGAGAATACAAGGGAATTCCTGTTTTATGTAGAGAATGGTACAATACATTAGAAACCCCTCTACTTTTGTTTACCAATCGGGAATCCATTCAATTAGTGGGCAAAGCAGATAACCTCGCAAACATTGAAAAAACCAAATCGGAGAAGTGGAAAAAAAAATAAAAAATGTTTTAAATAGTTTTAAAGACCTTGATAACTGCAATAAAGCCTATGGCTCGGGCCAGGTGTCAGATGCCTACACACCAAACTAGTACACAAAAACCTGATATTTTTACATATTTCAGATTTTTATGAAGTAAAGCATTTTTTTTTTTAGTATGGAGGAACTGTATTTCTATTTCCTACACCAGCCCCAACCCCCTACACCCCCAACCCCCACCCCCACCTCAAGTAAACTGGCAGAGAACAATGGGCCTCCTTCTTTTCCAGGCGCCTTGGGGCAGCAACAGTGCTGGGATTACCATCGCCTTCCCTGCTTCTCCCCATCACTCCGCTGAGCCTGGCAAACAGCTGGACCCTGCCATTAGTTCCCTTTCAAGTCGAAAATAACCATCAAATATGGGGATATTGCCGTCAGGCAGTAGCGATTGGCTGAGCTTTTATAGCAAAGCTGCCGATAGGCCTCTGCGCGAGCTGCCCTGTAAGCCCGCCCCCTGGGAGCTTACTACACGCAGCGCGCAGAGACTAACGTCCTCTTTTGTCTTCAGCCTCGGTAGCGGTAGGTATATAGAGCTAGCAACTGTCTGTACTCATTAAGCTTAGGCTTGAGAAGCTGGTTTTCCCCTTCTCGAGTTTATTTCAGTTGTATTATTGATATTGGGTTATATAATTGTATTATATATATTTTTATATATATATTTATATTGTTATAATCCTTCACGCTTTGCTTGCATCGCGTTTTTGTTAATACTCGTGGTCTCCGTCTTTCCTTTACTTATAATTACTTTGTAATTGTTATCGTGTGTTTTTGGGTTTTGTGAATTATTGTATATTTGTTGTGTGTATATTATTATATATTTGTACGACGGCGTTGCGTTGGCCTTTGGCCACGCGCCCATTGCAGCCTCGGTCTTGCCTGGCTAGACCGCGGTGTTAGAGCCTGCTCTGCAGCCTCTCTATACTACTCCACTGCGGTGTGTTCCATCCCTACCGGCGTGGTGCTGTACGCTTACAGTTCATAAGCATTGCTGCAGCGTCCCACACAACGAAAAAAAAAAAAAATAAAAAAAAAAATAAAAAATCCCTTTTTCACCATTAGGAAGACGACCACCATCACAGCACATATTCCCTTAGCACCCAGGTGAGTATTACAGCACCAGACACTGTACCAGCACTAGCGTCCGCTCTGCGGGTCAGCTGACGCTCAGGCGTCTCGTGCTAGCGTTCTACGCTTGGTACTCGCTCTCCGCGTGGTGTCAGCGCCCGGCGCTTGGTGCAGCGCTTCGGCGCTTGGTGCAGCGCTTCTGCGCTTGGGACTCCGTGCTCCACGCTCGGCGACGCGCACTTCGGTGCTTAGCGTTCGGCGCTTACGCTTCGGCGCTAGTGCTTCGGCGCTAAGCGCGTCGGCGCTTCGGTGCACGCACCTCGACGCCGGCGCTCGGTGCACGCACCTCGGCGCTTTCGGTGCTTCGGCGCCTCGGCGCTTCGGTGCACGCACCTCGGCGCTCGGCGCTCGGCGCGCTCGGCGCTTCGGTGCGTCGACGCCTCGGCGCTTCGGTGCACGCACCTCGGCGCTCGGCGCTTCGGTGCACGCACCTCGGCGCTTCGGTGCACGCACCTCGGCGCTCGGCGCCGGCGCTCGGCGCTTCGGTGCCGCGCCTCGGCGCTTCGGTGCACGCACCTCGGCGCTCGGCGCCGCGCGCGGCGGCAGGTCGCGTCGGCGCCTCGGCGCTTCGGTGCACGCACCTCGGCGGCTGGCGCTCGGCGCCGGTGCACGCACCTCGGCGCTTCGGCGCCGGCGCTCGGCGCTTCGGTGCGTCGGCGCCTCGGCCTTCGGTGCTTGGCGCCTCGGCGCCGGTGCACGCACCTCGGCGCTCGGCAGCCGGCGCTCGGCGCTCGGTGCGTCTACGCCTCGGCGCTTCGGTGCACGCACCTCGGCGCTTCGGTGCTTGGCGCCGGCGCTTCGGTGCCGCGCCTCGGCGCTTGGCGCGCCGACGCTCGACGCCGGTGCGCGCACCTCGACGCCGTGGCGCTCGACGCCGGTGCACGCACTCGACGCCGACGCCGGGCGCCGACGCCGGTGCGCCGACGCCGACGCCTCGGTGCTTGGCGCTCGACGCCGGTGCACGCACTCGACGCCGACGCCGGGCGCCGACGCTTCGGTGCGTCTACGCCGACGCTGGTGCACGCACCTCGACGCCGGTGCTTGGCGCTCGACGCTTCGGTGCCGCGCTCGGCGACGCCGGTGCACGCACCTCGACGCTTCGGTGCACGCACCTCGGCGCTGACGCTTTGGCGCCGGCGCTCGGTCGCGTCGGCGCCTTTACAACAGTGGCAACCATGTCCGGGTTCCACCGCTGGTCACCTGCCAGGCAAAATTGCCGGCGAAGCGATCCGCGACGACGACTGCGTGGCGTGCCTGGGGCCAGAGCACGCCGCGTCTGCCTTAGCAGACAGATCGTTTTGCGCAGATTGCGCTAATTTTCAACAGCGCACTCTTCGCCAGAGGGCCAGGAAAGCGGTGGGTGGCCACCCCTTCCTCAGGGTCTTCTTTCACCCTGTCTGCCCCGCCGTCATCCACGGCGACTCCACCCGTCGCACTGCGGGTATCAAGTAGCCCTTCCCAGCTTACAGCTGGCCAAAGGTCTCCAGACCGTAGGCATGAGCGCCTCGTAGCCCGCCTACTCGGCCCGAGGCTCCTCCCTCGCAGGGAACGTTCCCGCCGGTCACGGTCTCGCTTCCTGTCGCCTCGCCGTAGGGGACGCTCCCGCTCTCCTCGGCGGGACAGGCGCTATAGGGACAGGTCAGGTGTAGCAGAGCTCACATCCAAGATGTCCCAGTTTATGGAGGTGATGATGGGCCAGCAATCGCTGCTGATGTCCCTTACCAGCAGGGCACCACCGCCGAACCACTTGCCAGTCAGCCGCGCTTCAGCCACAGTCTCTGGCCGTCCCTGTTATTCAACAACCCCAAGGGGTATGGGATGTAGATGCCATTTCCAGGGATGCTTCTGAAGGGGAGCCTCTCCTTGAGGAGGACAGTGTGGAAACTGACCTGGCATCCCAGCATTCCGAGCAGGACTCTGACGCTGAAGTGCTAGACACCAGTGATCCATTGTGGTCGTTGGTGGAGCGGGCAACTCGTCACCTTGGACTTGAGTGGCCAGCCGTGGAAGTGCCTCGCCGGTCACTGTTTGAGTCGCCATCGGTACGGTCTCCTCTGCCCAGGGCGCCCCTGCCTTCCCTGATTTCATCAAGGAGGTACAGTCCACCTGGGGCCCCTGCTTCTTCACCGCAACTTCGCGGAAGGCCTCCGCTTGCCATGCAGGGAGCGAGTGAGGCTGGTCTGGCGGCTTTTCCACCGGTCGATGCTGCTTTTGCAGCCCTGGTTAAGACCCCGACACTTTCAGGCCTGGTTAAGGACCCTGCGTGTCCTAACAAGCAGTGCAGGACCACTGAGATCCATCTGAAAAAGGGCTACTTAGCGGCTACGGAGGCAGTTCGGTTGTCCAACGTGGCCAGCCTCCTTTCAGTTTACCAGGCGCCCCTGCTGAAGGATCTCCCAGAGCACCCGCCGGGCGCCTCTGAGGGCGGAGTTGGCGCTGGTCGCACAACTCCTTGTTAAAATGGCCCAGTTGAATGCACGGGCTCAAGGCAGGAGTATTGCTTCCTGGTGGTCGCCAGAAGGTAGCTCTGGCTCTCGCAGGCGAGAGTTCAAGAGTCTGATAAGGCTCCTCTATTAGATGCCCCTATCACGCCAGGGCACACGCTTGGCCCAGCGGTGGAGGAGATGCTCCAACGCTCTGTTAAGGCCCGGAGGCATCTCAGCAGTTGGCTAAGATGTGGCCACATAAGCCTTTCCAGCCAAGGCGCCGCAGGAGCACCGTGGCGAGACCACCACTGCAGCACCAGCCACGGCCAGGGAGTACTAAGCCCTCTCCCTCAACCGCAGCAGCGCGGTCAGCCGTCATTTTCAAGACCGCAGCGCGGAGGGTGGCGCCCTAGAGGTGGTGGCAGGCCACGCCTCGGGCTCTGGCCATGCCCCTCGCGAACGAGCCCAGCCTAAACAGCCCTGAGAACACCAGGCAGCTGTTAACCCGCCCCTACACTGTCTCCCAGCTCCAGTTCTGGCAACAATGCACCAACGACATCTGGGTGCACAAAACTATATCCACCGGTACACCTTTCAGTTCCAGTTAAAACCTCCCCTTCCGGGAGTGGTTATAACTGCAGTAAAGGACTCGGTTCAGTCCTCAGCTCTGAATGTGGAAATACAGGCATTGCTCAGCAAGCGTGCCATTCAACAAGTAGACCCTGCTCTGATCGACCAGGGTTCTATTCCAAATACTTCCTGGTGCCCAAGAAGGACGGCGGGCTCGGCCCTATTTTAGATCTGCGAGTACTGAACAAATACCCGCGGGTGTTATCGCTCAAGATGCTTACGCACAGGCACATCATTCAGTCAGTCCGCACGGCGACTGGTTCACCACCGCGGACCTGACAGATGCGCACTTTCACGCTCCCATCTGCCCGGTCACAGGAAGTATCTGCGCTTCGCATTTCAGAGCAGGGTATACGAAGTTTTGTGTCCTTCCATTCGCCTGTCACTAGCTCCTCGAACCTTTTCGAAATGTATGGATGCCATTCTAGCTCCCTTGCGGGCTCAAGGTGTCCGACTGCTGAATTATCTGGACGACTGGCTCGCCTGCGCCAAGCAGTCAAAGGAGCAGGTGGCGCAGCACACAGTGATGGTTACAGACCATCTTCAGCTGCTAGGTCTGAAGATCAATTCAGAAAAGAGCCGCCTAGTGCCAAGCCAACAGACCGAATTCTTGGGTCTGCATCTGGACTCAGTGTCCATGGAAGCGACCCTGTCGACACAAAGAGTTGCCTCATTAGAGCGTGTCTCTCCCTATTCAGGTTGAGACAGACAGTCAGCATGGAGCTGTGTCAGCGCATGCTGGGGTTGATGGCTGCCGCCCACAAGCCCTTCCCTTGGGCTTACTACACCAGAGACCTCTGCAGGCCTGGTTCAATGCCTTCGCTGCATCCGCTGAGAGACAAACACCGCAGGCTAAGGGTATCCCGAGCCTGCTGGAAGCGCCACGCTGGTGGAAAGTTCCATCAAACCTCCGCCAAGGCGCACGCTTGGGTCCCATTTTCAGGAGACAGGTCATCACGATCGACGCTTCCAACCACGGTTGGGGAGCAGTCTGGAACGGGCAGGGACTCGTGGAGTGTGGTCAGGACCCTGGAGGTCAGCCCACATCAATGCTCTGGAGCTCAGAGCGGTGGACCTCGCCCCCGCACTTCTTGCCAGTGCTTCTAGGCAAGCATGTGTTAGTGCGGTCAGACAACACCACAGTTGTGGCGCACATCAACCGCCAGGGCGGCTTGCGGTCCCCCGGTCTTCACCGGATGGTAGCACGGATGTTGCTATGGGCACAACCGCGCTTAACCTCTCTGCGGCGGTTCATCTACCGGCAGAGTCAACTACGCAGCGGATCTCCTATCCAGAGGAGGCCCTCTTGCTGGCTTAATGGCGCCTCCACCCTCAAGTGGTAGAGCGCATCTGGGAATGGTTCGGCACAGCCCAGGTGGATCTCTTTGCTTCAAGAAGAGACCACGCACTGCCCCCTATGGTTCTCAGTGAAGGATCTCCACAGCCCCTAGGAGTCGATGCACTGGCTCACTAATGGCCGCCAGGGCTCCTATATGCTTCCACCGATTCCGATGCTCCCCGCCTTCTTAGAGAAGGTCAGGGTAGAGCAAGCGACAGTGATCCTGATCGCCCTCGGTGGCCTCGAGGATATGGTTTCCGAGCCTGGTGCAGTTGTTGCACGGTCGGCCGAGGGAGCTCCCTCTGCGAAGCGACCTGTTGTCCCAAGCCCAAGGAGGGCTATGGCACCCGAGCCCCAAGCTCATGCAGCTATGGGCTTGGCCCCTGAACGGGAGCCTGTCAGCCTTAGGGCTCTCAACGGCGGTTATTTCGACCATTCAGAGTGCTAGAGCACCTCTACTAGGTCGCAGTATAATGATAAGTGGCAGTTGTTTCAGAGTTGGTGTCTGGCGGAAGGCCATGACCCAATATCCTGCCCTATGGCAGTGATCTTACAGTTTCTACAGAAACTGTTAGATGAGGGGAAATCTCCTCTACACTTAAAGTGTACTTAGCCGCCATATCGGCTTGCCATGTACGTATTGACGGTTTGTCACCAGGTTGCCATTTTCTGGCATCGCAGTTCCTAAAGGGCGCAAGACGCTTGCGGCCTCCAAGGACGACCAGTTCTACCGTCATGGAGCCTTGATGTGGTGCTGGAAGCCCTTACCAAGGCACCGCTCGAGCCTCTCCACAGCGTGGACATGAAGCTCGTGTTCTATAAAACCGCGCTTTTGCTGTCAGTGGTTTCAGCAAAACGCTGCGAGCGAAGTTACACGCACTGTCAGTGCATTCTTCATGTACTCGCTTCGCAGGAGACGGTTCTAAGGTCTCCATGCGCCCAAACCCGCCTTTTACCCAAGGTCATATCCCCGCTCCATATGAACCAACCAGTCGAAGTTGATGGCATGCTCCATCCTCCTCCTTTTTCTTCCCCAGAGGAAGAACGGTTACACAGGCTCTGCCCCGCGCGGGCATTGAGATGTTATATTGACCGCATAACGGCTGTGAGGCAAACTGAACAGTTGTTCATATGCCATGGTTCTAGGACTTTGGGTCAGCCGTTGTCTAAACAACGCCTTTCCCACTGGATAGTGGATGCTATTAAATTAGCTTATGAATCTGCAGGCCTTCCGCCACCAGGGCAGTTGAAGGCGATTCCACTAGGGGTATGGCGACATCCTGGGCCCTCTTTAGAGGGGTGCCGGTGTTCGACATTTGCGCTGCAGCCAGTTGGGCTACACCGCATACTTTTATGAGGTTTTACCGTTAAACGTATTGGATTCCTCTGCTCCACTGTTCGAGCATCTGTACTACACTCTATGATCCCTCAAGATGCGGACGATAGAGTGGTTGACAGCATGGTGTTGACTATTCCACCTTAGGACAGGTGTCATTGCGAGCATAGACGCTGCGGCGCAGCTCCGCGATATGCGTAGATGTATTCCCTACACAGTTGCGCTATGACGTAAGTCTGTCCTACTGCCGAGAATCCTCCTCGCGACAGCTTGGGTACACTGTCCCCATATTTGATGGTTATTTTCGACTTGAAAGGGAACGATAGGTTGCGGATGCAACCCCGTTCCCTGAAAGAGAAAATAACCATCAAGCTGCGAGGTCGCCCAGACGCCTTCACGGCCTGAAGAGCAAAAGAGGACGTTAGTCTCTGCGCGCTGCGTAGTAAGCTCCCAGGGGCGGGCTTACAGGGCAGCTCGCGCAGAGGCTCATCGGCAGCTTTGCTATAAAAGCTCAGCCAATCGCTACTGCCTGACGGCAATATCCCCATATTTGATGGTTATTTTCTTTC